>CM060599.1:17121878-17853128 GCA_030578255.1 Tiaroga cobitis | reverse complement strand
AATTAACACAAAAAAATATATATATACAGTGAGGAAAATAAGTATTTGAACACCCTGCTATTTTGCAAGTTCTCCCACTTCGAAATCATGGAGGGGTCTGAAATTGTCATCGTAGGTGCATGTCCACTGTGAGAGACATAATCTAAAAAAAATATAATAATCCAGAAATCACAATGTATGATTTTTTTTAAACTATTTATTTGTATGATACAGCTGCAAATAAGTATTTGAACACCTGAGACAATCAATGTTAATATTTGGTACAGTAGCCTTTGTTTGCAATTACAGAGGTCAAACGTTTCCTGTAGTTTTTCACCAGGTTTGCACACACTGCAGGAGGGATTTTGGCCCACTCCTCCACACAGATTTTCTCTAGATCAGTCAGGTTTCTGGGCTGTCGCTGAGTAACACGGAGTTTGAGCTCCCTCCAAAGATTCTCTACTGGGTTTAGGTCTGGTTAGGCCACGCCAGAACCTTGATATGCTTCTTACAGAGCCACTCCTTGGTTATCCTGGCTGTGTGCTTCGGGTCATTGTCATGTTGGAAGACCCAGCACTCGACCCATCTTCAATGCTCTAACTGAGGGAAGGAGGTTGTTCCCCAAAATCTCGGAAACATGGCCCCGGTCAACCTCTCCTTAATGGTGCGTTCACACCGGACGCGAATAGCGCGTCAGGCGCGAGCAATTTCAATGTTAAGTCAATGCAAAGACGCGTTACGCGCATAAAAAATTCCTGCGGCGCGAATGAGGCGTAGAGCGTGGCGCGGTAGACGCAAATACGCCTCATTCGCGCGTCAAGTTCGCGCGAATTGAGCGTCTGGCGCGTTAAGCGCATTACGCGCGAATGATTTAGTTAGTGCTATTTGTGCATTTACGCGTTTGACGCGAATTCGCGCCTGCCGCCCGAGTTGAAAAATCTGAACTTTGGCGTCAATTCGCGCCGCGTTAACCAATCAGGAGCTTAGCTGCTTGCTGCTGTCACGTGGTGAAGTGTCTGGATGCCTCAATACATTATTTTGTAATATGACTAAATGCCTGCGTGTGGTTCCAATGCACAACAAAGCAAATATTTTATCACTTAAAACTTTATTTCAATATACGAGACATGTTCATTTTGTATTGAATGTTATTTATTCCATATCTAGATTATATGAAATATTATGATGTAAAGACAACCAATATATATGTGCATAAGTTGTCTGGACGTAAGAGAGAAAAATATCATAGGACAGGTTAACAACTTTTGGAGGCTGGCTCTATTTATCATCAAAACAAAAATAAATGACAGATTAGGTGGATGAGGGCGAGGGTGATACTCGCTCCGATGCGGGACAACAGTCATCAAGCTGAGCGTCGGACAGGCGGAAGTACCGCTGACAGCGGCCGTCATTCAGGCGCAGCTCCTGGAGCGAGCAAATGTGAAACTCGCCAAACGGTTCGCCTCCGAAGGGTCCGGTGGACACAAATATGATCCCCACGCCGCTGTTCTGCTCTCCAGAGCAAATACAGAGCGGTGACTCTCTCGATGAATGTTTGATCAACATAAAAAAAGATGGCCGGCAACGGGTTTCGATTCCGACGCACGTGACGCGCGTAAATTTCGCTTCAAACTTTTGTTTTTACGCGCGTCAGTTTCACTCTTGACATGCGAATTAACACAAAGTGGTCAAGCGTCAAACTAGACGCGGTAGACGCGAATTTGACGCGCTATTCGCGTCCGGTGTGAACGCACAGTTATACAGTGCAGTCGCCCTGTCCCATGTGCAGAAAAACACCCCCAAAGCATGATGCTACCACCCCCATACTTCACAGTAGGGATGGTGTTCTTGGGATGGTACTCATCATTCTTCTTCCTCCAAACACGGCGAGTGGAATTATGACCAAAAAGTTCTATTTTGGTCTCATCTGATCACATGACTTTCTCCCATGACTCCTCTGGATCATCCAAATGGTCATTGGCAAACTTAAGACGGGACTTGACATGTGCTGGTTTAAGCAGGGGAACCTTCCGTGCCATGCATGATTTCAAACCATGACGTCTTAGTGTATTACCAACAGTAACCTTGGAAACGGTGGTCCCAGCTCTTTTCAGGTCATTGACCAGCTCCTCCCGTGTAGTTCTGGGCTGATTTCTCACCTTTCTTAGGATCATTGAGACCCCACGAGGTGAGATCTTGCATGGAGCCCCAGTCCGAGGGAGATTGACAGTCATGTTTAGCTTCTTCCATTTTCTAATGATTGCTCCAACAGTGGACCTTTTTTCACCAAGCTGCTTGGCAATTTCCCCGTAGCCCTTTCCAGCCTTGTGGAGGTGTACAATTTTGTCTCTAGTGTCTTTGGACAGCTCTTTGGTCTTGGCCATGTTAGTAGTTGGATTCTTACTGATTGTATGGGGTGGACAGGTGTCTTTATGCTGCTAACGACCTCAAACAGGTGCATCTAATGTAGGATAATAAATGGAGTGGAGGTGGACATTTTAAAGGCAGACTAAGGCCCCGTTCACACTGCAGGCAAAAGTGGCCCAAATCTGATTTTTTTGGGGTCAAGTGACCAGGTCAGACTTCTTCAGAGGTAGTGTGAACATTCAAATCTAGCCCAGATCTGATTTTTTCAAATCCGATTTAGACCACATACATATGTGGTCCTGAATCAGACCCAGATCTGATTTTTTTCAATGCAGCCACAGTGTGAACAATCAAGGCGGATTTGATGCGACTTTTACATCAATCTACGTCGACATTTGTCACAATTATGCACCGGCGAAGCCCTAGACACAACAGACACAGACAGTTAGGGCTGGGACGATTACCGCAATACCGCGGTCACGTAACTCCAACGTAACTTATCAAAAGATGGAGCAAATCCCTTTCGCGAGTTGGGGAGCACAATGTTCCATGACACATAGCATTACATTCGTATTAGAGATGCGCGGATGGGCTATTATTATTTCATCCGCAACGGAACCGCAGCACAAAACTCATCATCTGTCCGCACCAACGTTTTTTGATCAATTTTCGTTTTTTTGAATTTTTTGATCAGTTTTAAGGTCTATGAGCGATGCAAGGCGCTGCTGCCGCGAGGCTAGAAAGCTCCTGGCTGTTCTAGGAAGGAGACTGCGCATGCAGCAAAGATATTTAAAGGCTAAAGTCCCTAGTATAGCCTATTGGCTATGTTGTATCCTCAGAATATCAGCAGTGAACTCCGTCTCCGATGGGCGCACGAGTTTCGGTTCATTTATGAGACGAGCTCTAGTTCACGCGCAAGAGATCGCACCGTCGCTTCCACATCGTCCTGATTATATGTCTGCTATATTTGTATAATTCCAGGCAATTAGTTAATGAAACAGTGATTAAAATTAAGATACAATTTATACAAAACGAAATTTAATTTAATGAAAGGCTTTCTACAAAACAAAACTTAATAAAGTGGTCAAAATCATGTCTGACCCATCTTATGATCCTATCATGGTGTTCACTTTTCATATAATCGACATAGATTAAATAAAAAATAAAATTATATTATGTTAACATAAATATGGAATATAATTTTTGTAATTAAGACATGTTGGAGAAGGTGTTCATCTTTCATTTCGTTCAACATCATAATGTATTCTCCTGAAAATGATGAATTCAATGCGAATGTATCTGAGAATATTCTTAAATAAGGAAATCTATTCAGTGATTGGTTCATGCCAAATTACAGCTTAATGAAAATTGGACTCTTTCAAATTGTGCTCGTTTGTTTTCGGATGTAGGTGAAAATATTTAACAAAGTCTGTCTAGAAAAAACGCCTTCTGGTGAGTGCGCGGAAGTCTGTCTCGGGGGGGTTCCATTCACAACCATTATGAAATAAATGCGAATATGCTTACTTCCTCCATAACCTCCCGAACTTTAGTGCAACCGCTTGCTGCGTCTGATGTCGTTATTGTTCTTTTGCGCATGCCGGTTAGTTTGAAACCTCAAACAGTTCACACTGCAATCAGATATAGGTCACATTTTAAAAGGTAATGTGAACAGCCAATCAAAAAATCGGATCTGAGCAAAAAATCAGAATTGAGCATTAGGACTTGCGGTGTGAACGTGGCCTAACAGGTCTTTGAGGGTCAGAATTCTAGCTGATAGACAGGTGTTCAAATACTTATTTGCAGCTGTATCATACAAATAAATAGTTAAAAAATCATATATTGTGATTTCTGGATATTTTTTTTAGATTATGTCTCTCACAGTGGACATGCACCTACGATGACAATTTCAGACCCCTCCATGATTTCTTCCTCCATGATTCTTCTGCATAGTGAACATCATTCACAGTTTTGAAAAAGCTGTTGTAGCTCACTAGCTCTTTTCTGAAATCTGCTGCCCACCTAAACAGCAATATGGCATCATACAGTACATGTGCATGTGATGCAAAGGCTGTTTCACAAGGTTATGCATGTCTTATTGAGAATAAAACAATCATGGCATTTTGACCAACTCTGGGCAGATTAATATAAGACTATTTTGCAAGAAATATCAACTATAAAAGACAAGTACTTAATTCTTAAATCTACACTACATTTCAAAGTTTGGCATACGTTTTTAATGGTAGGCATAATAAGTCTCTTATACCCACCAAGGCAACATTGGTTTGATCTTTTAATATATTTTAAAATGTAATTTATTCCTGTGATGGCAAAGCAAAAGCATTATATATATATATACTGTTGGAATGGGTTGTGGCATCTGTTGTCTTCCTCTATTGGGATGCTGCCTATATAGGCAGCAGACAGCAAGGCAGTTCACTAGATTTCTGAACGGGGCTTATGAAACCAACTATGGAGAGTGTCACAAAAAATGAAGGGGTATCGAAAATAAGTGAAAAGTTTACTTGAACACTTAAAGGGTTAGTTCCCCCAAAAATGAAAATTAAGTCATTAATTACTCACCCCCATGCTGTACCAACCCCGTAAGACCTTCGTTCGTCTTCGGAACACAAATTAAGATATTTATGATTAAATCTGAGAGGTTCATGACTGCTACATAGGCTCCCTATGGGAATGAATCCTGACGGCCCAGAGAGTCATTAAAGAAAATGTTTAAATATTCCATGTCGCAACAGTGGCTCAACTATAAGTTTATCAAGCGACGAGAATACTTTTTGTGCGAAAAAACAAACAAAAATAACGACTTTATTCGACTATTCCTTTTCTTCCTTGTAGGCCTGAAACGAGACTTCAAGAGATTTCCACGACGCATGCGCGAGAATTGCGATCTCCTTCAACTACTTCAGTTAAGTTCTCGCGCGTGCGCGTCGTGGAAATCTCTTGAAGTCTCGTTTCAGGCCTACAAGGAAGAAAAGGAATAGTCGAATAAAGTCGTTATTTTTGTTTGTTTTTTCGCACAAAAAGTATTCTCGTCGCTTGATAAACTTATAGTTGAGCCACTGTTGCGACATGGAATATTTAAACATTTTCTTTAATGACTCTCTGGGCCGTCAGGATTCATTCCCATAGGGAGCCTATGTAGCAGTCATGAACCTCTCAGATTTAATCATAAATATCTTCATTTGTGTTCCGAAGACGAACGAAGGCCTTACGGGGTTGGTACAGCATGGGGGTGAGTAATTAATGACTTAATTTTCATTTTTGGGTGAACTAACCCTTTAACAATTGTAGAAAGATAACGCATCAATCAAATCAATCAATGAATCAATGAATCAAGAAATAATCATAGAGGCAGTAAGTATATAGTATAGATTTAGTATAGATATGGTGGAGAAAATGACTAAATGTATAAAACAGTAGAACAAGTGATTTGAACAAATCCCCAAGTAGTGCGTTTGGATAAGTGAAGATATGATGGATCTCCTCTGGTCAGAATTCTGCTAGGGGAAAGATGCCCGCAGGCCAGGCAGAGGTCAGGGATCTTTAAGTCTTGAGTCATGAGGCTTTTGATGGTACAGTATATTGCTGTAGGCTGACTGAATCATCTCATATGATGCAGTGAAACAACTCCCTGACCAACTATGAGATCTCCCAATGGTAAACTGAAAAGAGGCTGACAGGAGCACAGATTAGGAGACCGCCCGCCCAGAGGTCTTTAAAAAGTCAACTGTTCTCTTGGGTTT
This sequence comes from Tiaroga cobitis, assembly GCA_030578255.1. NCBI lineage: Eukaryota > Metazoa > Chordata > Actinopteri > Cypriniformes > Leuciscidae > Tiaroga > Tiaroga cobitis. Next base: position 17,847,021 of record CM060599.1, on the reverse strand, counting down.
TTTTTTTTTTTGGTCTTGTCTTTACACTGACAGAGGAACTTTTAGGCAGCTTTACTGAGTTTTTTTAACTAACTCTGTAAAGCTCCCTAAAAATTCCTCTTTTCTTGCTGTCACATTCTTTTACAGATTTATAACGGATTCATCCAACGTATATATCCATATATTCCCAACATATTTGATTTAGAAAAACGTTTTGGGAAATATATGTAAACATTTATATTTGATTTACAAAAAAATCTGTCTAAATATATTAAACCCAGATAGCAAATTGATATTGGGCCAAATCTGGTTGAATTTCGGCTGCGACTTTGGCCCACGTACCACATGGAATTATGGCCCAAGATTGCTACTTGCCGGCTTTTAAACCGGATCCATGCCAGAAGCAGACCAAAACTCACCCACAACTTCCATATCCCCAGAAATCAGCCACAACAGTGTAACATATTAACATATCAAAATAGTTATACATAGTATTGGTATATGTTGTGCTATCTTTAACATTTTTTAAAAGTAAATACAGTGTTTAGTTATTTTGAACTGAGACTCTCACCTTTCTCACTTTGTTTTTCTTTCGGTCTAGTGGAGAGAGTGGTTCTGGGAAGTCTGTGGCCTGTAAGCACATCCTGAAACACTTGGCTGTTCGCTCAAGTCCCAAAGGCTTCGCTTTAGAGCCACGGATGAAGCACGTAAGTGTGTCCGTCCAATTCTGTGAGTATCTGTCTGTTAATGAACACAACATACAAAACAAATGAACACGTTTCACATGCAATACTTGTTCAAATGATTTTGCCTTTTGAAATAATTTGGTCCCCAACGCAATAAAAAAATGAGTATTCTTTGTTTTACTTTTTTAAATAGTTCAGTATCTTTAAAAAATAATAACGATTTATTTGAGCTACAAAATAATTTAAACTTATTTTAAAAAACATGTAAAATATCCTTAATTAAGCAAATGTTCGCTGTTGTTTTTTTTGTTTTTTTTTTCAGAAACACTTTACAATAAGGTTCCATTTGTTAACATTAGGTAACTGCATTAGCACATAAATCATTTATCAAAGAAATAATCAAAATAAACAATCAAAGAAATAATTTATTAATCTCAGTTAATGTTAATATCAACATTTTTTCAGCACATTATTAACATCTAAATTTGTATCTGTTAATATTATGTAATGGACCAGAGGTAACGTGAACTAACAATGAACATTATGTTGTTATTAGCTAATGTTCACAGATTAATAAACAGTGTAACAAATTAAATCCTCATTTGTTAGTTATTTTTAGTTAATGTGTTGACTAACGTTATCTAATGGGATCTTGTTGTAAAGTGTTACTTTCTAATTTCTTTTTTTTTTTTAAACCATACATCTACAGTTGTTGCGAAGCTTATACGCTGTTTTATGTAATGATTATGTTTTGTGTTAACGTTCAGTATTTCCGCTGTGGTTTTCCTCACATGTGTTCTTTTATCTTGACCCTGGAGGTGTTGATGTGCTTTCAGTTACTCCGGTTATCCTTCAGTCATGATTATAGCCTCAAACAGCTGTTATTCTCTAATTCATGGGAGAATTAGATGCTTTGAATGACTATCCAAAAGCCTGAGACAGGCAGTTTGTGCTTCTGGTTGAATCTAAAGGAAAGAGCCATTTCTTGTTAGCTCCAGACATCATATCCACATACAGAAACCATTAGAGTGGTTTAATGGCCCGGAGCAATGGGTGACATTATTACACTTGAATACATCTGTGTGTGTGTGTGTGTGTGAGATCTCAACACTATTTGTCTCCTAATGAGCACATTTAATCAATGGTGACTTACCGCCACCTGGTGGAAGCAAGTGTCAAATGCCCATATTATGTGTCTTCATGAGCACAGTGGCATTGTGAGCCTACACACACAATTTTCTTTGAACACGAATCAACTGGTGGCAAAATAAACGAAGACAGATCCTCGCGCATCCATGGCAAATATGTCTTTCTGTTTTGATGTGCGTGAACGCAGTATTGCTGTTGGCGAGACCTTGATTCAAATGTGCATGAATGGATACACATACACTCACCTAAAGGATTATTAGGAACACCTGTTCAATTTCTCATTAATGCGATTATCTAATCAACCAATCACATGGCAGTTGCTTCAATGCATTTAGGGGTGTGGTCCTGGTCAAGACAATCTCCTGAACTCCAAACTGAATGTCAGAATGGGAAAGAAAGGTGATTTAAGCAATTTTGAGCGTGGCATGGTTGTTGGTGCCAGACGGGCCGGTCTGAGTATTTCACAATCTGCTCAGTTACTGGGATTTTCACGCACAACCATTTCTAGGCTTTACAAAGAATGGTGTGAAAAGGGAAAAACATCCAGTATGCGGCAGTCCTGTGGGCGAAAATGCCTTGTTGATGCTAGAGGTCAGAGGAGAATAGGCCGACTGATTCAAGCTGATCGAAGAGCAACTTTGACTGAAATAATCACTCATTACAACCGAGGTATGCAGCAAAGCATTTGTGAAGCCACAACACACACAACCTTGAGGCGGATGGGCTACAACAGCAGAAGACCCCACCGGCTACCACTCATCTCCACTACAAATAGGAAAAAGAGGCTACAATTTGCAAGAGCTCACCAAAATTAGACAGTTGAAGACTGGAAAAATGTTGCCTGGTCTGATGAGTCTCGATTTCTGTTGAGACATTCAGATGGTAGAGTCAGAATTTGGCGTAAACAGAATGAGAACATGGATCCATCATGCCTTGTTACCACTGTGCAGGCTGGTGGTGGTGGTGTAATGGTGTGGGGGATGTTTTCTTGGCACACTTTAGGCCCCTTAGTGCCAATTGGGCATCGTTTAAATGCCACGGCCTACCTGAGCATTGTTTCTGACCATGTCCATCCCTTTATGGCCACCATGTACCCATCCTCTGATGGCTACTTCCAGCAGGATAATGCACCATGTCACAAAGCTCGAATCATTTCAAATTGGTTTCTTGAACATGACAATGAGTCCACTGTACTAAAATGGCCCCCACAGTCACCAGATCTCAACCCAATAGAGCATCTTTGGGATGTGGTGGAACGGGAGCTTCGTGCCCTGGATGTGCATCCCACAAATCTCCATCAACTGCAAGATGCTATCCTATCAATATGGGCCAACATTTCTAAAGAATGCTTTCAGCACCTTGTTGAATCAATGCCACGTAGAATTAAGGCAGTTCTGAAGGCAAAAGGGGGTCAAACACAGTATTAGTATGGTGTTCCTAATAATCCTTTAGGTGAGTGTAGATGTGTACTTCTTTTGTTGGGGTGGTAGGAGTGTAAATAAATAAAAATGTCTTTTTTGGTCAATTCAGTTGTTTAATTTCTATATGTTTTATAACATTCTGAAAGCTCTTAATTCCAGCGATACTACTAACTGTTAGGTGTGTTCACTGGGTTGCTTCAGAGGCATAAGGTACTGTAAGTATTACATACAACAATGCAACAATAATAAAACGATGCCTTGACATTTACTTTTGACTTTTGATACTTAAGTACGTTTTAAAACATGTACTTCTGTATTTTTACTTAAGTGAAAATCGGTGTTTACAACTTTTACTTGTAACGGAGTAATATTTGACCAGTTGTATCTGTACTTTCACTCAAGGAACTCTGCATACACACGGACATACACTCGCTAACTTCCCTAAGCACTTCCCCTCAGGGGAATTTCCGTCGCCATTTTGAAATGCATTCATCTTTAATTCGGTGAGGGAAGTTTATTAGCACAGACCCTCCACCCCTCTATTTTGACTGAGGGAGCATGTCTACTCAGTATGTACACTTCACAATACGACATGATTGTGACGTCACAAGCAGGTCGTGCTTAATTTCCGCCACCCCACAGAACTCTAGTGTATGTTATTGGAAGTATTTTTATATCTAACCACATTATATTTCTACATTTTATTTAAGAATACAAGGAAATAAAAAAGATAAATAATAAATTGGCTCAATTGCGGATTCCAAGTGATGATGATGATAAGGAATGATGCACATGAATGAGATGTTAGCAAGGGAAGGGCATATAAAATACACACACACACAGAGATGGGCACAAATACATAAAAAAGTATTTAATTACAAATTACAAATACTTCATCATCAAATGTATTTAAATAACATACAAAATACTGCTGTGAAAAAATAATTTAATTAAAATGCAAGTAATTTGTGATTTTAAAATACAACAATACAAACAAATTGTACAATCATTTGAAGCGCGAGAGTAACTGTGGAGTTAGAGACATGTAAGAGTATGTAATATCAGAATATCATCGTTTAGTGCAAAACATGCGCTTTTAACGTACATGTTGCCGCATACTTCCATAATTAAAAATCATACGCCTGACACTAGGTAGTGGAAAGGCGGCTATACATTAATTTAAGACAGACCGACTGTACACGTGAATGTTCTCCAAGGCCGCCGTTTTGACATCATTTCGTGTGTATCTGGCAGTTCCCATGCCAAACAGCAGTTCATCAACCAATCAGGTTTCAGCAACACGCTCACATACACATGTAGTTCACATGTATATTACACCAAGCTAGTTAGCGCTGCTGTAATACAGCCGCTGTTAAAGTAAAGTTGACATCTTTGATCTTTCTCTCTTCATCAACCTCTCTCTATTTGTCTTTACTCTTTTTGTAAGTTGTGAAAACGCTGTTGTGGTGTTGTTCTTTTGCTATTTGAGCAAACGGGAACACAGAAACCCGGAAATGTTAATGGGGTCAATAGGATGTTGCGTCACGTAATTGTCTTGCATCTAGCCAAAAAACCATGATGGGCAATTTAGTCCTATGATCTATGATCCTATTAAGTCTGGTTATGAAAGTTTATATTGAGAAATGAAATTATATATTTAAATTAAGTATTTTAAATACAAATTACATTTCATTTATTTTTGTTAAGGAAAATACAAATTACAAAATACTCAGAAGTAATTAAATGCGTATTTCAAATACATGTAATTAAAATACTGCCCATCTCTACACACACACACACACACACACACAATTAATTAACATATTTTACTTTCATATGATTAAATACACAGCAAAGCGATTATTATTTCTAATTTGGCACCAATAGAGTACCTATAAAAATGTTGTCTCAGCCAAAGACCTGGCATGACAGTGGAATTACTGTACAGGAATTTTAAATTGTGGGTGGGGAAATGGATAACGCATTATGTATTTATGTTTTTATTTTTTTGTGCTTCATCATCTTTCTGTAAATGCCTTAATGCTGTCTAGATAGGCAGCTCATTGTGGTTTGAGTCCTCGTTGGAATTAAAATAAATTCAATTATGTTCAGTGTAGGCCTAATAATAATAGTTTCTTTATATATATCATTCTTGGAATCAAACATAATATAATAATAATAATAAATACAATATATGATATTTACTTTATGATTAATGCTGTGAAAATGTATAATTATTTATATTATATAATACTGTCTGATTAAACCCACAAACCTTAATTTTGTTTAAATATATTTTTGTGTTTTATAATAGTGTTTTTTTTTTTTTTTTTTTTTTTTTTTTTTTTACTATATGTTCTTTAATCTTTCACCGGAAAAGGAGACACAATATTGTGCGTTTTATGGCATTTCTTTATGTGCTTAAATTCCCCTTATTTGGATGGCAACATGTGATTGAATTTAAAACTGCATAATTATTGTGGTTATCTAAAATAGACTCTTTTTTTTTTTTGTAATTACTTCTTTATTCTTCCTTCATTGTTTGCAGGTGAATGTGATCTTGGAAGCTTTTGGCCATGCTAAGACTCAGATGAACTCCTCAGCGAGCCGTTTCACCAAGCTGATCTCACTGCAGTACTGCGAGAAGAGGAAGACTCTGCTCAGAGGTAGTTTTGACTGCTCCTGTTTTCACTTTGAATATGTCTGATTATTCATAGTGCTGCTTGAATACAGGACTAATACAGTAGAGGACTTTTGATCTGGCATCCTTCACCTATAGAGGGTGCTATTGCTCTACTAATATTTCCAAAGATGATCTTTCTACTCTTCTCTCACTGTTCAGGCCGTCTGTACACTTATATGCTGGAGAAGTCGAGGGTTATCTCCATGCCACCGCATCAGCAGAACTTTAACATCTTCTACCTGATGGCTGAGGGGCTTTCAGCAGAGGAGAAGAGTAATCTATATCTAAACAACGTCTTGGCCCACAGGTAACACACGCGATGTAGATGTGCATGTTATTTCATGCTGTTTTTGTGAGAAACACCTTTTTTTTTCCAAGAATATATTTTTACCATGTATATATTTAAGAAATATTTGCATGTATATACTGTATATATATATATATATATATATATATATATATATATATATATATATATATATATATATATATATATATATATATATATATTGTATATTATTATACTCATATCTTAGTGCTGGGTAACGATTAATCACATCGAAAATGAAAGTTTGAGTTTACATAATATATGTGTGTGTACTGTGTATAATTATTTTGTATATATATATATATATATATATATATATATATATATAAATGCACACACATGCATGTATATATTTAAGAAACACTTGTTATTTATGTATAAAATATTTAGATATAATATCAATTATGTATATATATATATATATATATATATATATATATATATATATATATATATATTAGGGCCGGGACTCGATTAAAAAAATTTATCTAATTAATTAGAGGCTTTGTAATTAATTAATCGAAATGAATCGCATTTTAATTGCATAAATATTTGAACTGAGAACAATGAGAAGTAATTTTTTTCACATGGATTTTTAGTAGGCCTATACCATTGAATAATGACTGAATACATAAGCTTAAGCAACAAAATATTGTTTATTTTTGTTCAACCAAGTCCAGCAGACTAGTGTTTTTTGCCATTAAGTGTAGCAATAGCATATTGCTACACTACACTAATAGCAATAGCGAATTCCTTGTTGCATAGCTTGCACACAACCATGCTCTTATCGACGCTTCCATCCGTTCGTTTTTGTAACAAAATTTCCCATCCACCGGCCAACCAAGGCGATCTCGTCAGCTTCTTCGTCATGAACGCTAGTTGGTGCGCCAGTATAATCGGTCCGCCGAAACTCATCCAGTGAGAAACGTTCTGCGGTGCAAAAATAAGTGCGATTAAAAATAATTTTTTGTGTAATTAATTAACGCGTTAAAGTCTGTAGTTAATTAATCTTAATTAACGCGTTAAAGTCCCGGCCCTAATATATATATATATATATATATATATATATATATATATATATATATATATATATATATATATGTATATATATATATATATATTCATTCCCATAAATTAAGAATCTTTCTCTCATTTTTAGGAAATCATGGCCACATAATAACAAAGTATTCCCACAATTAACTCATACGTCAGCACGTTTAACTAATTGTTTTGTTTTTAGAGAATGTTGTGCAGGATATAGTGATTTTTTTTTTCCTCGATTCACTAAATCGTGGCAATGTTGTAATAATTTGTTCATCTGTTTTTGTTAAATCGTGGCCACAAATAAAAAATGTTGTCCTCAATTTACTAATTTGTTCCCTCATTTTAGTAAATCGTGGCGATTTTGAACTAATTTGTTCCCTTGTTTAGATTTAACTAAAACAAGGGAACAAATTAATTATATAAAAAAAACTAAGATTTATACAAAGTGTTTTATTAAGCTCTAAGGGAACAAGGAAATGGACCATTTAAGTCTATTATTCGTATTCATAGGTAAAAACAGGAAAAAGAAAATATGTTTAAATTTATGAATACGGATTATTTAATGCAATTTGATGAACGTTTACTATACAACTGAAATTCGTAAATCTTAAAAAAAGGCTTTTTTAGAGTACTGTGTGAATCCATTTTTAAACGGGTTTACCCTCAACTCTCTGTGACTCCAAGCGTCCTCAGCAAATCACGCGTGGGGTAAAATGGAAGGTTATCATAAAAAATTGAACGTTCACCTTACTTTGACTTGAAATTTAAGTATGTCGGTGACAGTTTGAACATCTCAAACTTACTTTAGCCCTCTTAAAGTCCCACACCAATTGCTTATGTCAAGATGGCACTGCCAACGTTAGGTCTAAATCATCACAAATCTTTTCTTCCTTTCTTTTTCTCAGGTGTCTTAGCACAGCGGCTCCTGGTGAAACTCCTGCAGTAGCTACTGCATGTCCTCAGAGCAGAGAGAAGCTCTCGGCCCTTAAACAGGCTCTGCGTGCGCTCGGCTTCAACAGACTGGTACACACATCTCCAAGAACACATTCATCCATTATCCAAAGATGCACTATTACTACACATGCACAATAAATTTTTATTTAGTTCTGTTTTCAAGTGCGTGCAAGATAGAGAAAAACAATGTACAGAGTCCAAAAATCTAAGAGAACATACCATTTTTTGAGATTTAAAGTCTAATTTAAACCTGGAAATAAATGGATAAATACATTTTGAAATACATAACAAATTAATTAAACTTTTATTTATATTTAAATGCTTTGCAAGTGCTAAAAGTAATCATGACATTTTGATCAAAAATTATGATAGTGTGACATCCAGCCCTAAAAAGGTACTGAAAATGAATACATTTGGTTGCTACCTGACTAGAGAGAACTAATAAAAAAGGCTGTTTTCATCCCTTTTGCAACAAAAAAAAAAAGTAGGTAAACTTCAACACCCCATAATGCATTGTGCCTGTTGCTGTCCAAGTCCACTCCCAGTCTGCTATGGATACGCTTGACTAGAGCACCTTGCTTTACTTGGAAATGCTTCTTAGCAAACTTTTAGTTACAATGATCCCAGGTACAAGAATTCAAAGAGTAAATGTTTAGCGGGACTGAGTTACTTTCGGTTTCCATTGAAGGACATTGTAAAGACTGCAAAGAATCTTGAATACAAAGAGAACGCTGTGATGGAAAATCTGAAAAACCTCTGTGTTTCTAGTCAACATTTCAAACTGGATGACAACGACACAGTTGCTACGGTCAAAAACCCATACTATATAGTAGATGGGTACTACATTTGGTGTGAAACTTACTTTGCGACAACTAAAAAAAGTGTGATCTATAAGTTCAGACGTGCTACATCCGTCATTTTGTCATCGTCATGTGACCTACTTCACAACTGCTTCACTTCTACCTCACAAATGTCCTCATGGGATAGTAAAGTGTCCAATGAATGCGCACTTTAGAATCTGCAAAGGTACTTTTCGCCTACTGTTTTATGAATACTGTGAATTTAGACGTACTACTCTGCTCACATACTGTTTTTCGTCTACTATATAGTATGGAAGTAGGCATATTCAGATACGTCAATTGTTTTAGGGCAAACGGAGAGGAAAAACTTAAAGAAACTGCCATTCTGTTAGTTCCGCCCACCAACCGTAAGCAGAACGCAGTCAGGTATAGGTAAGAATGCTGACAAATAAACATGAATTTCTCGGTCCATATAACACAGAGTAAATATTGTTTATCTGCATATACTACTGACATTTTAACAATATAAAGTGTGTTGAAAATCGGTGCAGTTGCACTATTCACTATATTTTCATACGCAGGCAGCTTTTGGATTGCTCTGCCTACATCCAGATATTACTTTATAGCCTCAGTAGAAGCTGAGCTGTCTCGTCTAAAGTTGACAAAGTGCTTCTGGTTTTAGGTGAGTCACATATACAGAGATGGAGAGAGTTGGTATGCTTTTGACTTTGCCAGACACTTCAGACATGTTGTTCTGATTTATGTAGGTTTAAACATTATAACTCATTACACTTATGTGTGCAGACTATAAAAACACACATCTCAGACTAGCATTCAGCCTGAGGCCACACTAACCTGCCAACCTGTGTGTTATGTTATAGTTCACAACTAGAACGGTATGTTCAGGACTCTAGCGTGTGGGATACTGTACATGTATATACCTATTTGTGTGTGCCTACACACATGCACACCCTCATGGTGATGCCTGAACATTTTGTTACAGTGTAGGGTGTAATATCCGAGTTTCTCTGTGTTTTGAGTCATGCGTTCAGTTTGTGTGGTTGGTCCAAACACACACATTAACTCTCACACACACCTGACTTCCAGCCAGACACTGTGTTCTAATCCTACCAGGAACCTGTAAATCAGCTTCATTAAAGAAGGATTGTTCTCTCATCCCATCAGTGCAGCACGACCCTCGATGACCCTCACACACACTAACACACTCACACAGTCTCTCAGACTGTCCTGTCTATCTGCATCCACAATCACTCTCTATACAACTTCCTCTTCTTTTTCTTTTACACAAAGACATGTGGTTCTCAAGCTTTTTGCCCCAATGTCCAACACAATATTCAAAGACCCTCCATAATGGCCAAGATATTTCCTCTGGTATTTCTTCTTTAAATATGAAAACACTGCTTGATTTCAAACTTTATGATTTTTATTATTATACATTTTTACTAACTTTATTATTAGGCTGTTAATACTTTAAATTAGTTAAACATGATTTTTTTTTATTATATGATGTTTAAGATTCTTGTTCTGTATGTTCTTGAATGAGTTAGTGATGGAAGAAATAGATATGATTTCAGTTTGCCTCTTGATTTTGTTTTTTTTTAGCAGTTTAATTAAGTTTTAATTAAGTCATTAAATTGTTGTTATTGTTAACCTAAACTATTAAAAATCATGTTTGTTAATCGGAATAAAGCTGAATTAAAATATAAATTAGATGAAAAACGTCAGCTTAAATGAAAATTAGAAATAACTGAATAACTGAAATAAAATATATGCTTTTGTCATTTGTCAAGAAAATTACTAAAACTAAAATTAAGTGAAAAAAATTATAATAAACATTTTAAAAATATAAAAATAAAAGCTAATGAAAAGTAATAAATGCTATAAAATTTTAATAATACTAAAAAACAGTGATCACAATCATTAAAAAAATCACATATCGTTTGTGTGCGCGCATTTTTTTTTAATATATATATATATATATATACCGGTATATATATATATATATATATATATATATATATATATATATATATATATATATATACACACACACACATATACACATACACACATATACACATACATACATATATTTATTATGTATGTGTTTATGTGTATATATATGTGTATATATATATATATATATATATATATATATATATATATATATATATATATATATATATATATATATATATATATATATATGCGCGCACACACACACATAAATGTTATTTTTCCCCCTCATATTTTCACAATAGTAGGTGTTGTTGAACTTCTTTTTATTTGTAAAAAAAAAAAAAAAAAAAAATATATATATATATATTATTTATTTTATTTATTTATTTATTTTATTTAATAGGGGCAGTGCTCATTAATCAACAGTCAAACACTGTAAATAAGCCAGAGTTGCCCCAAATTATCCATAAATAAGAAACATGTATCAGAAAAAAATGTATAATAATAAAACTTAGAAACAATATCAAATTACATACAGTAACACTGCTAGGGATAATAATGGCAGTAGCATAATAATAATAATAATAATAATTTACACATGATTACAAATTTTGATTTGCTTTTAGCCATTAATTAATTTAAATGCAATTGTTGAATAGTTTGTACTACCCCTTAACTGGTAGAGTATTCCAATAATGAATGGCTCTAACTGAAAAGACTGATCGTCCGAAAGTTGTACACCTAAACTGCACAACACAGTCTCCTCTGGTAATTGCTCTGGTTGCTCTGCCATTAGTATCATTTTGCATTATAAACTGACTTAATGGGGGATGTGCATAACCATTTAACAATGATGCACTTTTAGTCCTCCTATCAAATGTTTTAAGTGTCTGTTTGAAGAAATTCAATTGATTTTTAAAATCGTTGTGCTTGCTTGAGACCAACTAGTAAAGCGATATGTAAAATGAGAAATAGAATGCATAAGTTTTGCTGCCTCTGTTGTTAAATATGGTATTATATGCCTAAAGTTGGCCAAATTAATTTGAATAATATCGTCTACCTTTTAGCATGCTTTTGAAATGACAGCTGAGAATCTAAAATTACTCCTAAGTACAACATTAAGCTTTTCTCCTTTAACAAATACATCAGGATAAGGAATCACTGTACATCTTTGTGAAAAGAACATACAAACAGTTTTGCTTATATTCAAATGTAAATATGAATTACTTAACCAATCAGAAACATGGACCAATGCCTTGTTTTTAGCATGCACATAAAGAACTGTGACATATCAATACATTTGAATATTAACAGATGGACGGACTAAAGGCAGGTCATTAATATATAAACGGAACAGGATAGGGCCCAAAATTGATCCTTGGGGAACTCCAATATTACAGTTTAGATATGTTGATTGACTGTTACCAACTTTACACTTTGCCTCCTATTTGATACATATGAGTTCATCCATTTAATAGCTTCAACACAAAAGTTTAAAAGTGTGAACTTTGAAAGGAGTACCTCATGGTTCACAGTATCGAAAGCCTTCTTTAAACCCCCCAAAAACTGCTCCTATTACACCACCACCATCTAGTTTAAATGTCATGTTTGAATGCAAAGAGGTATGTCCCTCATTCAGGTTTTGATGCCCATTTCTCAGCCACTTTGGAAACTAGGCAAAATACTAATCGGTCTATAGTTTCCTGCGTTTGTTTTATCATATAATACGTTAAATGTATCAATACATTTAGAGCAGCAAATCATATCAGTGTTGTCAAAAGTGGTTAAACAAAGCGTAGCAAGTTATTCTAGCTTAACTTGAATGAATAAAATGTGTTTTGATTGTGTATTATTGGACCCTGCGCTCAAATGTGACTAAACTGTGCTGGGTAGTCCTGTTTCTGTTGTCAGTCCAGGCTGACTTTGTTTGTTTCGCTTTCAGGAGGTGGAGAATTTGTTTGTGGTCCTCTCTGCACTGCTGCATTTGGGAGATGTGCGCTTCACCGCCCTGACAGACGCTGACACTGCGTTTGTGTCCGACTTGCAGCTGCTAGACAGAGGTCAGTGGTGCAGCTGCGCCATGAGGCCAGCAGGGGCTGATCTCCTCCACCGGGAGCCCTGGAGGATAGACAGGGGAAGTGGGCGGGTGACTACGCAGAAAGAACTGTGTCACACCATCCTGGGTTGTTTACATCAAATCTTACCATGGCGTAATAGTGGAATCGCTCACCACACAATGGAAAACTCTCTCTGCCACTCTAATAATACACGGCAACCTCCAGCACATACACACTCTGTCCTACAATTTTGAGCTAATCGCCCCTTTCCAGACACACACACAGGGTCACCTGTTTCCTTAAGCCCTGCAGAGCAGCGCAGCGGAACAGAACGGCCACTCGTTCTCCTTCGTGTTACATAATGACACACATAACACTGAGCCTGGGTAAACAAGTGACGTCAGCGCGCTCAAATATAAAAGCTGATACATGTACATCCCTATGAGGTTTCCGTCATTGTGGATATGAAAGATCACTGTTCAAAATGGGCATATAAACATGTCCCATTATACACTAATGCATACACTCCACACAAACACACTCATGCTCATTACCGTTTGCATTTGGCACCTTGTGTACTGTAATTTATAAGTACATAATAGGAGGCGTGGAATCGTAATAGAAAACAAGACTGTGTTTGTTTTATAGCATGTTGACTCTTAAATCTGATTGGATGAGCCACATTCAAAGTTGTTAAATGGTGAGTGCGCATCATGCAAGTACTATCATGTACAGTTAAGTTAATGAATTGTACAAGCTCATAAGTATTTGTGGTTGTAATTATCTCTAAGAATTAATATACAATACCACTCAAAAGTTTGGGGTTGCCAAGATTTTTTTTTTATTTTTATGTTTTTGAGAGAATCAAAGCTTTGCTTTTCAAAGCTGCATTTATTTGATCAAAACTACAGTTAAAAATATTATTTTTTTGTGAAATTATATTACAATTTAAAATAACTGAAAGGATTATTTTAAAAATAACTGAAACTTTACCTTTCAAAAGTTTCAGGTATTTTAAATTGTAGTGTAGCAATTATAAACAAGAAAATAATATATAATACTAATACATTTTAATTAAAATAAGAGGCAAGAGATGCGAGGTGAAGGCAGGACCTGTCATAAATTAGAAGCTTGTGGAAATGGCAGGGCACAAATCAGCAGTAAGTTTCCGGTACATTATTCAGATTGCAAATGTGTATTTGTGTATTTTACACTTCCAAAGGAACAGACCAGGCATTTGGGTGCTACTGAACTGATTTTTTGTCCCTATTATTTTTATTTTTTAAATCAAGTCTCATTTAATAATATTCTAAGATTTGTATTTTATTTTGTATATAGATTTTAAATGAGGCTCATCAAACCAGAATCTAGCTTTGTAAACCTTTGTATTGTAATCATACAAATGTATCTGAATGTGTGTTTTTTTTTCTTCTTTTGTTTTCTGCAGTGGCTGGGATGTTGCAGGTGAGCTCTGAGGATCTAGGCTCTGCCCTCACGTCTGATGTCCAGTGTTTCAAAGGTACTAGTTTCAGTTTCCATGTACCAGCATCAATCAACAGATGGACTAAACACTCTCATTTAAAGTGATTTAGTTTAGCATAGCACCATGGATAGAGTGAGTCTCATTGCAGAAAGGCCTGCTGACACTGTTCATTGAGATTTACTGGCCTTTCCCCAGTCACAAACCCATCAATGAATGTGGCCTCAAGCATTTGGCCTTGGATTGTGTTACTGGCGAGCCCAATTTGGCTCAATTGGATAACTGTCTCCTTGTTCAAAATATACACACATAAACACACAGTTCTGTTGCGAGGTCTAGACTGTGCGCGTGTTGCGCCATTATATAACAAGTGTGGAGTATGTATGAATCACATGATGTCTGGATATTAACCTAATTCAGCCATCGCGGACACACCGACCTATTGCCTATAATTACAAGCAGACTTGGCATTGTCTTGTGTCTGTCCGAGATTTGCCTCTCTCTGTCTTCTTCGCTTTGTCATGCATCCATGCCTCTCTTTTAAAGGGATAGTTTACCCCAAATTTAAATTCTGCCATCATTTGCTCTACAAACAATGTCCAAAAAACATCAAAGTGATATAAAAGTGGTCAATATCACTAATATGCTTTATTCCAAGAATCCACAGGATAGCTTTGCATGATGAAAAGATCAAAGATCGAAACGTTGCTTTTATTCTCTGAAAATCCTAGTCCCAGCTCTAGAGTTTATGACAGAAGTAGCAATGTATTCATAATTTTGAGTCCGATCTTTTCAATAAATCAGTTGGTCCAATTTACAATATTGGTCTGAATGCTTCATTTATGAATCCGAGTGATCTGGATTTTGATTCGATGATCTGATGCATGACCACAGGAACAGCTGTTTCACTGTATTGGAATTTAAGATGACACGAAATAAAGTTTTGTTTTTCAACATGTTTTTTCCACCTTTATTCTTCAAATTTCTTTATAGATGCCAGATCACACTATTTTATGTAGCTAGTATGAGTAACAAAACACTCTGTGTCCAGATTTGCCCAGCAATAATAATGCAAAAACTGACACTTCAAATCAACATTTAAATGTCAACTTTTAGAATAGTCTTTAAAAATGTCTAAATCTATCCAAATGCTAGTAAGTATTATATCTGAAAACAATTTTCTCAGTAATAATAATAATTCATTACATTTATATAGCGCTTTTCTAGGCACTCAAAGCGCTTCACATAGAAGGGGGAATCTCCTCAACCACCACCAATGTGCAGCATCCACTTTGGATGATGCGACGGCAGCCATAGTGCGCTAGAACGCCCACCACACACCAGCTTACTGGTGGAGAGGAGCCAGAGAACCACAGTAGTAACTGTTTGTAAATGTATAATCTATATAGCCATCTAGTGGTTACACCATGGTATTGCAGATAATAAATGGTGCATAATTTAGACTACAATCCCCTTAAAGGGGAACTTGGCGACTATTTCAACTTAATAAAACCTTTTAGAAATGATTTGGATGGTTAAATAACCTGTTCTGGTAAAAATGGTGACCCCGCTCCCCCCAGCGTTTCCAGGCGGAAAACCAACCTTGCCACATGGCAAGTTGGAAATGGAAGTCTCGTGAGAAGCGAAAACGAGCGAGAAACACAAACTGCTTTATGGCTATCCGACTTAATTCTATGAAACTGGGTATGATGTATTACCCTCCTCTGTAGACATAGCTCCACACGATAAAGTTGGCCGGCTCCGATAATAACAAGTGCACATGAGCAGCGGTAGAAAGGGGGAGGAGGGTGCCGCAAGAGGTTTTTTTTTACGACAGTGTTGTGAAATATACGCCCCACAGCTGTAGGGGGAGCTCTATTAGAAAACATGCGACAACAGAAGTGAAAATCAGCGAAGAAATGGCTAGAGTTGCCAAGTTCCCCTTTAAAATATATTAAAAAATATGTATAATAATTTTTTTAACGATAGCACAACTATTTAGCATTCTAAAACATCATCCGGAGGCAATACATACTAAATTAAGGCAATACTTAAAACACGCAATACTATGCAATACTAAGGCCAACCTTAGCCTGAATAATGCAAGGATGTTAGACATCCGCCAAAAGTGTATCTACATGTGTCCAGGGATTAGACTACAAAACTTGCAAAATGTTTATCATAAGTTAGTACTAAGACCCAGAATCTGCCCCACCCAAATTTAAGGTCATGAGCAATTACTGAAATAAACGTTGACGGTTTTATTTTATGGGTGAACTAATCTTGTAATTACTTGTCTGAACTAATCATGTAATTACTTGTTGTTTTGGTTATTGTATTTCTTAAACAAGTTATAGAGAAATGTCATTCTTACAATGCCACACTCGTGCAGTTTAATATATGCAGCAATCAGAGGCCACTGATTGATGGTCAGACATTGGAAATGTGTGCATCTGGAAGTTGACGCACTGTGGCGGCCATGAATGGCATAGCGAATGCAGTGATTCAGTGTCTGACATCATCAAAGGTCACATCATCGGAGCCCAGGCGCTGTGTGTCCTCCACATTAGCATGTGCCGTGTCCCCTCAGCCAGCACAACCAACAATGGGCCGCTTGTTTTTCAGCCACCCACATGCGTTGTATATCAGTCAAATTGTGACACACTGTCTCCTGTTTGTTTTCCTCTTTGCTCTGTCCCCCTGTTGTTTTGTGCAGTCACTGGCTGTTTGGATTGTTTTTGTTTACTGCAATCTCTACTTTTGTATGTGCTTCCAGCCCTGTTTAAAGGACCAGCTTGAATTTAGATGTTGTTAATGCTTGGTGCTTGGTGTTTGGTGATGGTCTAGGTGGTGGGGTAGCAAAACTCAACCAGCATGATTGGTGGATGGATGGATGGATGGATGGATGGGACAGATTGACAGGCAGACACAGAGATAAATATGCAGACAATACATTGTTGGCTAGATAGACAGAGCCAGACAGTATAATAAAAAGATGGACAGACAGATAAGGATGGATGGACAGATAACAATAGAACAATTTATAAACCGATAAATAGATAAACCGACATAATGATTCATTGGATGGACAGACAGACAGAACTGATGGATGGATAATTGGATGGTCAGTCAGGGAAGAGAATTGATAAATAGATAGAGAGACAAGGTAATAAATTGTTGTATAGATAGACAGAGAGACAGGCAGAATGATAAATAGATGAATAGACAGGTAGGTACAGTAGAGATGGATGGATCGATAGATGGAATGGTACAATGATAGATGGACGGATCGACAGACGGACTGGCAGACAGACTGACAAATAAGACATTGAAACAGACAGAACGATAGATAGATAGATAGATAGATAGATAGATAGATAGATAGATAGATAGAACAATAAATTAGACAGATATTTAGAGACTTATGGATGGATGGATAAATGGACAGATGTATAGATGGATGGATAGACAGACAGACAGACAATGTAAAAAGTCCCTAATCGCTTGGCATTTGCCCTCTGCTTCAGGTGATGTCATAACAAGGCGCCACACAGTTGAAATGTCCAATCATCACAGAGACTTCCTGGCCAAAGCTCTGTACGGACGACTCTTCAGCTTCTTGGTCAATAACATTAACTTTTACCTCCAAGGCCATGAAGAAAACACTGGGTAAGATGCGTTGCATGTGAGCATAGATGCATGTTTTTATGTGGATGTGTTGTTTTGTGCATGTGATACTAACATTGTTCCCTTATTGTTCTGAAGTTCACAGTCCCATTTCAGTGTACATATAATTTCAGGGACGCTTACCAGCTATTGATCTATACGGATTATTCGACTCTGCTTCTCTCAGCTATGACTAGTAGAAACTCGCACCAAATCCTTCTCAGAGACCTTCTGTGATTTAACATCAGTCAAAACAAGGGGTCACGGAGAAGTTTCTGAATAGTTTACATAGCAAATGCGAGAGCACCTGACGATAAGCGGCACAGCCAGTAGCATTCGAGCAGGAGAGCACACCCAGTGCGCTGGCATTGCATTATGAGAAAGGTATCTCGCGGCTAAAACTGAAATTTCCATGGAACTCCAAGTATGTTTTTATTCACACATAGACAAGTCACAGTGACTCATCAGTCCACACAATTTCACATGCCTCACTGTCCTCTGCAAAAAAGCACACCGAGCATATTTTCATCTTTGAAGACATACAAATATGCAGGAACAATTAGAAACTGGCAGCTTCTAATCATTTAGTCATCAGCGGCCTTGGGTTTTATGAAAGGCGCTATATAAATTAAAGTTATTATTATTATTATTATTTAACGGCCTGTTAATATTTCGTACCTGCCTTGAACCTACGTTTGACATTATATACACCTGCCAGTGGCCAGTGACTTGTACCAAATGTACCAATGTACCAGAAAATGTACCAGACATAAATATTTTTTACCGACCAACTGTTTTTGCAAAAACGGGCAGTTATGACACCAAGATTTTAGATACCAGTGAAAATGTCGATACCACAACTAAATCTACTAGCCTGACTAATATAAATTTAAAAAGACAAGTAAACAGTCAGTAATAAAATAAGAAAAAATTCTCAAATTACAAGCAAAAGCACTAATAATACAATATAACAAAGATACAATTGAAATAAACAATGCATATTAGGTTTATTAGGTCTGACAGTATTTTCCTGGAACAGAAATTTAATAAAGCAAGCAAATGTGAAATAACACTGCATAGTCTGCATTAAACACTGCAATAACACTTTATAAATTAAACATCCTTATCAATTAATCATTTTTAAAGTTATAACATGTATTCAGTCTAGAGCAGTGAGTGATTTGTTTTCTTTCTTGTTTGTTGTTTGATTAACATTAAAAACACAAAGCGACGACAGCCTAATAATCATGTTTCTGTCTACGAAATAATGCATTGATCCAATATACTGATACTGTACACGTGCGTTTTCTTTCTCATCTGTTTGCTAGGATACTCGCTACTTTTTTACATAATTTTGTGTGAATTTGTTCGTTTAAGTTCAAGAAGATGTGAAAGAGAGCCCAGTTTAGTTTTCGCACAATATCTTCATATCGCGTCTGCTTGCGCTTGAATTTTTCAATTGTCAAGGCTTAAACTTTCGTGACTCTGCACTGCTGACCCGTCAACTGTCCCGTCGCTCACTGTTCAGTTGTTAGAATTCATAAAAATGTTACGGGCCAACTGGCGACTCACACTGTTTCATATACTCGCCAACACCAATTTTTACTCGCATTAGGCACTTTATTCAGTTTTATTCAGAAAAAGACATTCAATTGATCGAAAGTTTCAGTAAAGACATTTATATTGAACTTTATATTCATCAAAGACTCATAAACAAGAATCACTGTTTCCACAAAAAAACGATTAGCAGCACAACTGTTTTCCACATTATAGTTTAATACAAGCATGGCTACTACGATCATAATTACATGTAAACACACTCGTTTATTATAATAATAATAAAAAAAATTATTGAGCCCCAAATCAACATATTAAAATGATTTCTGAAGGATCATGTGACTGAAGACTGGGGTAATGATGCTGAAAAAAATCTGCTTTGCCGTCACATAAATATATGACATTTTAAAATACATTCAAATAGAAAAGTTATTTTTATGTGTAATATTATTTCACAATATTGCTGTTTTTACTTACTTTATTAATCAAATAAATAAAGTTTTGTTGAGCATAAGAGACGTCTTTCAAAAACATGAATTAAAACTTTTGAATGTATGGAAGTAAAATAGTGTCAAATGTTTTTGAAACAAAAAGCATGTTGAATTGCACCAATTGGAAAAAAAAAAAATGCATTGCGTTAACCATGCTTGTATTTTAATCCATTGTATTTTTAAGGCTTGCATTTTTATGGGCTGAAATTCAACATGGTTGAATATTTAAGCTGTGAATATTTCAATTAAAAACATTTCAAACACATTTTCAATATTAAAAATTCAATAATCCATATTCACCTTTCATATTTCACTTCCAAAATTTTCCAACTGTTTAAAAATACAACCTACAATATTCAACAGGCAAATTTCGGTCCATTTTATTTCGCCTTGAAAATTCGCTTCCACAAATTCAGTGGTTCAAATTCGACAGTAAATTCAACGTCGACATCCAGGAACTGCAGGAAAAGCAGTAGATTACCGATCATAATCTCCATCTGCTGTAGTCGGCTTTACCAGCAGGGGGTGCACGCGCGTGTTGACAAGCACCAAAGCAACAGGAGAGGCCTTCACAAAACGTCATTTGCTGAAATGGACAGAACGATGAGTACGAGTTATAATTTATGTGTGTGTGGAAAACGTTGATTAAGACACAAAACACACAAGCGTTTACTCAAGTGTCTTATGAGACTTATTTTTACCCCCGTGCAAAGTAAGGTGATTTGTCCACTGCCAAACTAAATTCTCTCGCCGTTGGCATTGATATTAAGTTTTAGTAAAACAACTAATACACTGAGACAGAGTGAATTGTTTATTTTAGTCACTATGACGGAATACTAAATTGATGGCTGGGTTTTGGCAAAGGCAATTTTATTTAAATATAGCATCATTAAATACAACCAAATTACAATTATAAATTAAATTCAGCAATTGAAAATTACATCTCTACCATGATATCTGGTAATCTCTGTGTTATAACGTGAATTGTCTCCGCTATTATCCAGGGCTGCGTACAGTAGGGGTATTTGTCATCTTATTTTATATCTTTTTGTCCATTTGGAGCGCGCGTCACGTCACCTATTAGCGTCGCGCCTGCCACAAGATCTCTCACTGTTTACATGAACCAGACACTCCGATGAGAGCACATAAAGTGCAATCCATCTCTTATTTACCATTTTTTCATCTTATCGTATATTTTATTCGCTCCTTTGCCCGTCTTGGAGTGCGTCTCGTGGCTCTTACTAACCGTCGGGCCAGCCACACGATCTCTCACTGTTTTAATCTACCAGACACTCCGATTGATGCATGAAAACACAAAGCCAATGTAATCCTGCTATTAGTTACCCTTCTGCCATCTTATCTTATATTTTATTTGCTCGTTTGTCCCATAGAGCGCGTTTCGTGGCGCGCCAGCCACAACATCTCTCCCTATTACAATTGCCTGATTCTCCGATTGACATTCTGAAGGAGAATGATTTTGACCACTCCATTACGTTTTGTTTTTTATAAAGCCTTTCTTTAAAGTGAATTTCGTTTTTAATAAATTGTATCTTAATTTCAATCAATGTTTGATCAACCAATTCCCTGGATTTAATAAATAAGAAGCAAAGCAGACATATAGGCAGGCATAGCAATAAAATCATGAAATTTTTGCATTGCACATTTCTCACAGGCATGATAAATACATCAAGGTAGAAATGTCTAGCCTACTTTTAAACAAAACAATTCAAAACGAAAATAAATAGACTACTCTCAGATAATGTAATCCGTATGAAATGAGCATTTCTCTCGGCGCGTTCACTACTGCGAAGATGGCTCCAATACGACGCGCGCTCCATTATGTACAAATAGAGCGAATAAAATAAGATGACAAATAGATAGGCTACATAAGAGCAGGTCAGGATTGCACTGTCTGTTTGCACATGTGCATCAATCGGTGTGTCTGGTAGATTAAAACAGTGAGAGAACGTGTGGCCGGCCCGACGGTTAGTAAGAGCCACGAGACGCACTCCAAGACGGGCAAAGGAGCGAATAAAATATACGATAAGATGAAAAAATGGTAAATAAGAGATGGATTGCACTTTATGTGCTCTCATCGGAGTGTCTGGTTCATGTAAACAGTGAGAGATCTTGTGGCAGGCGCGACGCTAATAGGTGACGTGACGCGCGCTCCAAATGGACAAAAAGATATAAAATAAGATGACAAATACCCCTACTGTAGCCTACGCAGCCCTGGATAATAGCGGAGACAATTCACGTTATAACACAGAGATTACCAGATATCATGGTAGAGATGTAATTTTCAATTGCTGAATTTAATTTATAATTGTAATTTGGTTGTATTTAATGATGCTATATTTAAATAAAATTGCCTTTGCCAAAACCCAGCCATCAATTTAGTATTCCGTCATAGTGACTAAAACAAACAATTCACTCTGTCTCAGTGTATTACAGTTGTTTTACTAAAACTTAATATCAATGCCAACGGCGAGAGAATTTAGTTTTGCAGTGGACAAATCACCTTACTTTGCACGGAGGTAAAAATAAGTATCGTAAGACACTTGAGTAAACGCTCGTGTGTTTTGTGTCTTAATCAACCTTTTCCATACACATATAAATTATAACTCGTACTCATCGTTCTGTCCATTTCAGCAAATGACGTTTTGTGAAGGCCTCTCCTGTTGCTTTGGTGCTTGTCAACACACGCGTGCACCCCCTGCTGGTAAAGCCGACTACAGCAGATGGAGATTATGATCGGTAATCTACTGCTTTTCCTGCAGTTCCTGGATGTCGACGTTGAATTTACTGTCGAATTTGAACCACTGAATTTGTGGAAGCGAATTTTCAAGGCGAAATAAAATGGACCGAAATTTGCCTGTTGAATATTATAGGTTGTATTTTTAAACAGTTTGAAAATTTTGGAAGTGAAATATGAAAGGTGAATATGGATTATTGAATTTTTTATATTGAAAATGTGTTTGAAATGTTTTTAATTGAAATATTCACAGCTTAAATATTCAACCATGTTGAATTTCAGCCCATAAAAATGCAAGCCTTAAAAATACAATGGATTAAAATACAAGCATGGTTAACGCAATGTATATTTTTTTTCAATTGGTGCAATTCAACATGCTTTTTGTTTCAAAAACATTTGACATTATTTTACTTCCATATGAATGGTAGTGTTTATATGTTTTTTGTATATGGAATGAGCTAAAGGAATAATCACTCATTCACACATTCAAAAATCCATTGTAATCTATTTACAAAAGGTGAAAGGTTTAGCATTGTAAATGAAGGTACCGTTTTGAAGTGTGATCAATAACTGGGCGAAGCCGGCTTGACCTGCTGTGTCCTGGTCAGCAGTTCAGTGGGTGCATTGGATTAGGCTAATGTTCATCGACGCACATATGAGAGTGTTTATTACTGGTCGTTAAGGGCGTGATGGTTTCCACCATGATGACCACAGCACCACACCAGTACACCGCATTTTTATTTACAAATATAATGCATTTTTGCTTTTTAATTTGACCCATGTACAGTTTTTCAAGGTGAAGTGATTTAAAAAAAGGACAAATAAATTTTTAAAACAACAATTTTGGTATTTAAATTCTAAATATGTTACTGTTTCTGATAAGTATGTTAAGTCTCCTGGTCTCCCTCGTGATTGGTTGGTGTTAGGACACATTCTGATATTTTTTACACTTCCAGAGACGCCGGGTGCTTCTGGTGTAGATGTGGTATAACAGAATACAGAAAATGATGACAGAATTGTCTTGACATAACCTTTTGCTTCTTAGAAAAACCTCCTTTTTTCTTGTAGGTGACCTTTAGGTATTGTATTTTTTTCACAGCTTTTTATATTAGAAAAACCTTGCACTTAAGCTATGGTTCTTTTAACCCCAAACAAATTGTTGACTTCAGATCACCCTCCACTCTACAGTCCTGAAATATGTCCGTGTCTGTTTTGACAGAGATCCTGCCCTTGAAATAAGCATCTTGGACATCTTTGGCTTTGAGGAATTCCAACGCAATGGTTATGATCAGGTAAGTAGAGACGGCACAGATATGATGATGATGATAATGATAATTACGCTTTTAACATCTGATTGGGACCTTTTGAAAGGGTCTTTCGTATCATTATAATGTCAGACAACTGAGGCTTACATTATAGCCACCTTTCTAAGTGCATTCTATTCAGAGACTGGCTCACTGTGGACTCTGGTCCTCCTAAACCTCCTGCTGATCTGCACTGGGTTTGATGTGGAGCTGTCAATGAGCCACAGACCAGTGGGAATCAAGGCATTCCCGTACAGGAGAAAGCACTGACCTATCACACAGCATGTCCCTGCCTTAGGCTATGGCTTTTTTAGACTTAACGATTGACAGGATGTTCCTCTGCCGGGGTTTTTTTTTTTTTTTTTTCACCACCAAAGTATTTCACTCTAAACGAGACAGGTAGCTTTATAGCTCTGTTCCAAAACTCCACCAGCTGCCTCTGTAGAGCGTATTTTAAAGACCCGGGTATACTTAATTGTCTGTGGTGCACTCCATCTCACAAACAGTAATGTCAGCAAAGCTTTCAAAGTATATACAATGGAGGATGCACTGTTATACTTGCACTTCTGGGCGGACACAAAAATTGTGATGCGTGCGGACGGTGTGTGTGGACATCCACCAACCCTCCTGATGACAAAATGTCATATAGCCACTTGTTTCATGGCGCTTGTTTCAAACACAAGGGGTATATTACTGGGGTATCTACAGTGTATTTTATATTGTAGAATAAAACGTGAAAATACATCGAGCTTGAGCTGCACGATTCTGGGTAAATTGAGAATCACAATTGATCTGTTTTAAAATCGAGATCATGAATCTCCCGTGAACTAAACAAAATAGCATGCTAGAGGTTCTGACAAAATGTTAAATGCTGCAGTCTATTTAAAAATATGTCATTTATTTGAATTCATTATTTAAAAAAAAATCCTTTGATAGAATGATTAAATGACTCACTCACTCACTCACTTGTTTAATTTACCAGTTTTTGAATGAATCTCTTAAATGATTCAGTGATAAATATTTTTTTAACAGTCACTTGTCATTTGTTTTTTTATTCAGTCACATTTAAACAAAAAGCCATTAAAAAAATCTACTGACTTGAGGACAATGGAAAAACTAATTTGCCACAAAAATCATTGCTACAGCACTCTCATGCAAAGAAATGTGTACTGTTAAAATACTTCAGAATTTATTATATGACTGAATAATAGTTAACACTTACTATTTATGCTTATTAAATTAGCAGCCATTTTTATTAACACATGTAGAGCGCTCTAATCAGTTATAAATGTGGTTTTTCATTTTTCTGTTGAACACAGAAGATATTTTAAAGAATGTTGGTAACCAGACAGTTGAATATTGTCCTCAGTTGTAAATCGCTTTGAATAAAAGCGTCTGCTAAATGACTAAATGTAAAATTGACTTCCATAGTCGTAAAAAAAAAGTACTATAGAAGTCAATGGGTTCCACCAACTGTGTGGTTACCAACATTCTTTAAAATACCTTCGTTTGTGTTCAACAGAAGAAAAAAAATCATACAGGTTTGGAACAACATGAGGGTGAGTAAATGAGAACACAATTTACAATTTTTGGGTGAATTATCCCTTTAACTCCAGATTAAACTCAGATTGTATCCATACGTCCCTGAGCGGCCAGTTGAGTGATAATTCAGCTTGTTGTGAAACGAGTGCATTTGTTGTGGCTGTACTTCACAGAGCTGTTTAATTTTGAACAGAAGCCTGGAGCCGGATCTATGCGCATAGCTGAGTGTGCCATGAATGTATATACACTAACCTAAAGGATTATTAGGAACACCTGTTCAATTTCTCATTAATGCAATTATCTAATCAACCAATCACATGGCAGTTGCTTCAATGCATTTAGGGGTGCGGTCCTGGTCAAGACAATCTCCTGAACTCCAAACTGAATGTCAGAATGGGAAAGAAAGGTGATTTAAGCAATTTTGAGCGTGGCATGGTTGTTGGTGCCAGACGGGCCGGTCTGAGTATTTCACAATCTGCTCAGTTACTGGGATTTTCACGCACAACCATTTCTAGGGTTTACAAAGAATGGTGTGAAAAGGAAAAAACATCCAGTATGCGGCAGTCCTGTGGGCGAAAATGCCTTGTTGATGCTAGAGGTCAGAGGAGAATGGGCCGACTGATTCAAGCTGATAGAAGAGCAACTTTGACTGAAATAACCACTCGTTACAACCACTCATCTCCACTACAAATAGGAATAAGAGGCTACAATTTGCAAGAGCTCACCAAAGTTGACAGTTGAAGACTGGAAAAATGTTGCCTGGTCTGATGAGTCTCGATTTCTGTTGAGACGTTCAGATGGTAGAGTCAGAATTTGGCGTAAACAGAATGATAACATGGGTCCATCATGCCTTGTTACCACTGTGCAGGCTGGTGGTGGTGGTGTAATGGTGTGGGTGATGTTTTCTTGCCACACTTTAGGCCCCTTAGTGCCAATTGGGCATCGGCCTACCTGAGCATTGTTTCTGACCATGTTCATCCCTTTATGGCCACCATGTACCCATCCTCTTATGGCTACTTCCAGCAGGATAATGCACCATGTCACAAAGCTCGAATCATTTCAAATTGGTTTCTTGAACATGACAATGAGTCCACTGTACTAAAATGGCCCCCACAGTCACCAGATCTCAACCCAATAGAGCATCTTTGAGATGTGGTGGAACGGGAGCTTTGTGCCCTGGATGTGCATCCCACAAATCTCCATCAACTGCAAGATGCTATCCTATCAATATGGGCCAACAATTCTACATGGCATTGATTCAACAAGGTGCTGAAAGCATTCTTTAGAAATAAGGCAGTTCTGAAGGTGAAAGGGGGTCAAACACAGTATTAGTATGGTGTTCCTAATAATCCTTTAGGTGAGTGTACATATATTATATATGAATGTATATCGAAAAATTAGTGTGAAATAAAGCTGCTGCTGCAGCTGCTGTCAATACCCTGAATTGTTATTTTAGCGTTTTGGAGAGAGACAAATGTCTGACTGAAGGCTAAGACGCCACGTGTGCACCTCCGCCCCCTGCCCAGAATTCTCAGCAACCGTGTCTTTTGTGCAAGCTGTGTTTTTGCACTGGACAGATGAGGTTGACGTATACGGGGTGGGTGTTTTCTCCTCAGCTGAACCCTTGGCACCAGACACAAAGAAGGCTCTGTGCACACTTGGTTTTGACCCATTAACCATCAGCCTGGATTTGGCGCCATCCAATGCCATTGTTGTCATAGACTCTATAGGGAGGATGCATGAGGTAGATTAGGGGTTCTGTGTTGTAATGGTTTATAAATAGCTGCTCCTTTCTGAGCTACTCATCAACTTCCAACTGCTAAAACAGCTGATTGATCCCTCATATAAGGGGAACTGCATGAGAACACTCTGTATCCTGCTGAAACCTGCTTAAACCAACCAGAGTCGGTTTGCTGGTCTTGGCTGGTTTAGCGTGTTGTCCTGCTGGTCAAGTGTGCAAAACCTATTTAGACCAGCTTAGGCTGGTGAAAGAGGATTTATGTAACAACTGCTGCTTGTGACCAAAAGTGTGAATCTTATTGGTTGGCCATTTTTCATCGCAGTGTGACGGGAAAGAAATTAGAGCACATATTGTCGTATTGCATATTGCACATATTGACAAATGTCGTGGATCGGAACAGATGCATTAAATTAACAGACGCTCGGTTAAATTTTCGCACCGATAATCTGTCTTGATGAACATTCGTTTTTGAGGGTCTGTCCCCATCTAGATGAGGGTCTTTATTTGTGTCTGTGTGTGGATCTGTTCTCCAGATATCCATCTTGACAACTGTTGAGAGGTAGACAGGTAGGGTGTGTGTGTGTGTCTGTCTGTCTGTATGTGTGCCATTCCTGGATATCTTTCTTGACAGTGTTGGACAAGGTGTAAATCAGGGCTGGTGCTATAAGACATAAGTGCTTACCCACAATCCCCTGGGAGATCTCCTTGTGTTGGTGTGCGTGACAGGTTGGGGAATGCTTACGGGACAGCGAGATGTCGATTGCTTGTCTCCTAAATATACACCTTTAATCCACGTCAAAAGAGATTTATGGTTCTTGACCTTTCAAGGTCACAAGAATGAGAGAAAACACAAATAAGGCGCGAGTGACTGAATTAAGGAGCAGGAACTAGGCATTTAAAACCCACTAGATATAACCGTGTAAGTATCAGAATTGGGTCTGATCAAAATCAAGAAGTCCACTAGGGGTTACACATACTAGTAGTTGCTGATCGTGGCCTATAGAGGGTGCAACAGGATAATACATCTTTGAAGTCCACTTTTACGCTGTTTCCAACAGTTAAAATGACAAATAAATGCTTACACCAAGAGCGTTCCACAAGATACGTATGATTATACCATCTGGATGCTCAAAATTGATTGGGAGAATGCACGTTTTAAACGGCTTGTTGTACGGGTAAGTTAATCGGCGTTCTAAACGAATGCGCTGCTGCATTGTAACGCAGAGACATACAGAAAGTAGCTCACACATCACGTGCAGAAAGGAGCGCAGAAATGTATTGTAAACACTGTTCTGTGATTTATCAATAAAATAGCTTAGAAACTGAAAAGTTCTTGCATATATTTCTTAGTAACTAAAACCCACAGCTTCACTATTAGTAGAGAGATGCTGCCGGGTAAAATGATTTCACTGGCAATCTCTCTCTCACTAATGCATTCATACACATGTTGCTAATCTTTACTTTGCTACTTTATCTGTATCCGATTTAGAACGAGAAAAATAACGACCCAAAGACTAAATAACTGATAAAAATCAGCCTCGTGGACACAAAACATGTCGACTTAAAACAATTTGAAGTCGTTCAACTTCTAAAGTCGGCAAATGTTTTCACTCAAAAATGTTTTAACTCAAACACGGAGGTACATAAGCTTAGATCAATAAGGTTTACAATAAACCACTTCCAAAAAGAAATACAATAATCGCTAATAAGGCCTGCCATTTTTGACATGGAACACTGATGGTTTTACCGGTCCATCAGTTCTTAGAAGTGCTGTTAGCAAGTCATTTTTAAGACAATGTTGTATCTATGTTGTCTTGCATTGGTAGGATGTTCTCTATCCTCTGGAGCCCCACATTTAAGATCTTTTCTCCATGGATGAGCACAAAAGCTCAGTGCCTTGGAATTCTCCCTCTCTTTCTCCAAGCTCTTCATCCGTTTCCTTCATGATGTGTGCTGAATTGGTGTCAGCGCTTGGGCAGTCTTCCCTATGACATCCCGTGGTGCTGTAAAACCTCATGATGAGAAGTTGATGATCTTTTCGAAAATGCTTGTTTTCTTTCCTCTCCATTACTTCCACTGTTGCTGTTTGTACTTCATCCAGTGTGTGTTGCCACATTAAACTTGGAAGACGCCCATGTTGATGCAGCCGTGCACTTCCCTCAGATGGACTTTTGATCGGCAATATCAAAAAGGCTCCATCCTATATGAGCTCTTGAGAGCTATGAAAAACATATCTTAAATCAGCAGCTAGATGGTTTGAAGTTGAAGTGTGGCTGAGGAATTCTATTGTTTGGGGAAAAGCCACCATCTACTTTTTTCCATCAGAAATTGTACCTTTTGTTCA
Organism: Tiaroga cobitis; assembly: GCA_030578255.1. Classification (NCBI taxonomy): domain Eukaryota; kingdom Metazoa; phylum Chordata; class Actinopteri; order Cypriniformes; family Leuciscidae; genus Tiaroga; species Tiaroga cobitis. The sequence continues at coordinate 17,817,060 of CM060599.1, read as the reverse complement.
AATGATTTGTTTTTTTGGACTCCCTTCCATTAGGGTTCCTTGTTTTTTTAACTTTCATCTCGACCGGATTGCGATGATAAATGGTTTAAATGAGTCCAGTGACTGGGATGTTAGGATGAATTCCTGGAATAAAGCAGCTCACTGAAGCGTGTGGAACTGTGAGTTAATGAGTGTGAAGGGTTAACGTGGAACACTTATTACAGCCATGTTCATTAAGAGCTAATTAACGCGCATGCCAGCTCTTTGTGTGCAGATAAAGCCGCCTGTCATATAGATATTGTTTGGAAAATATGTGGAATGCTAAATATACTTGTAGAAATATACTTCATAAGTGTAAGCTTTAACTGATAAAACACACATGCTTGCTTCCAATTATCTATCTATCTATCTATCTATCTATCTATCTATCTATCTATCTATCTATCTATCTATCTATCTATCTATCTATCTATCTATCTATCTATCTATCTATCTATCTATCTATCTATCTGTCTGTCTGTCTGTCTGTCTGTCTGTCTGTCTGTCTGACTGTCTGTCTGTCTGTCTGTCTGTCTGTCGTTCTGTCATCTATCTATCGATTTGTCATTCTGTCATGTATCTGGCTGTCTGTCTATCTGTCTGTCTGTCTTTTTTTAATACAAACTGTAATAATAGTAATATATATTATAAGTATACATGATGCATAATTTCCAAATTAACAAATAATTAAGTTACTGTTCTTAGACAACAGTGTCAGTAAAGAGCTTGAAAAAATATGACATGTAATGTGTGAAGAAAAATATAAAAATTAAGGCACGTCAGAACAGAAGATAATATTTTTACCAAGTATCATTTCTAGTCCAAAAAAAAAAAAAAAAAAAAAAAAAAACACACAATAAGAACTTACTGTGGTGAAAATTACTTCTAGGAAAAGAACAGAATTATTCTGCATAACCGAACTCTTACTTTTCACACTCGCTTATTTTTGTAAAACTCCCAAAAAGTGCAGAAGTGTCCATAGTTAAGGAGGAACATGCCCTACTGTACTTGGCTATATTGACTTTTTAATGAGAAACATTAGAAACATGTTAACATGAGAAATGAGTTAATCAATTCTTCAGCGAAAGTGTATTTTATTCTATTTAATAAGTAAGTGTCCAAATGCTGTGAGGACAGAGGCTTAACAAAGGCTTTTCCCTTGTGTGTTTCTGTCTATAGCTGTGCATTAACATGGTGAACGAGCGTATCCGGCAGTACACAGCAGAGGTGCTCTTCCAGCAGGAGCAGCAGGAATGTCTGCAGGAGGGGGTTGCCATGGAGACGCTACGCTCCCTCGGCAACCAGACAGCGGTGCTGGACTTCTTCTTCCAGGTACACAGTCGTGGCTTTCCGAGAGCCGGGGAGAAAGCTTTCTCCCCACCCCGAGGCTGTTGACCCCGTACAAGAGCCCCTCTGTTGTCTCTTTAATGACAGGTGCTGCCGTCTCTTCATTTACTGACTTAGTAACGGATACACCCGCTGACTCTTTTGTAAAGGCTAACACGCATCCAGGCGCGCTGAATTCCCCTAGGTGTCGCAAAGATGTGATAAAGCCCATCTTTTAGACTATGACTCTATTAGCCGTTTGTCAGATGTGACCATTTTATGAGTCATGAAATGACTTTTCCCTTTGGTCGAGACCAAGTGACACAGCGGTTTACACACGTAAGCACATTTTGTCTCGCCACACACACTTTTGTGCTCTACCTCTCCTCACTACATATATTCTGCGTACATTTGAGGGGGTTTTACGGCAGTCTACTTCATATTTTCACACGTCCCTTAGCCTACTGATAAACAGCTGCACCAAGTCTGCTAAATGTGTTGTAAAAGGTTTAGAAGGACCGTTTATTATCCCTTGGGCAGTGGATGTTTAATGTCACCTACTTGTTTTACCATAGTAGTAAAAAAATGCATGGCAAAATCATCATACTTTTCCAAGTAGATACAAGATCTTCCATACAGGTCTTGTTTTTGGAGCAGTCTTGGCCTAACACACTGGCAGTTGAAATCAGCTCCGTAATACGCAATACGCCCACAATGGACTCTCTGATGAGGGTTATAGAGGTATTAATAGGAAGGCTGCTGCGTGAGGAAAGTTGCTCAGGACGTTGACATGTCAGGTCGGCTAAAAAATGTGATATAGTGGTATAATGTCAATAGTTCGATGTCTGCCTACAATTTAATTGTATGAACTGACCTAATAACTTTAGAAAATCATGAAGAAAAAAAGTGACATGACAACTTATCGTTATAAAATCATTATTTATTTTATTAAAAGTTAAGAATTCAGGTTTGTTTATCAGTATCATAGCAACACTAACTTCCGCTGGAATTGTTGGATAGGAACCGTCTGTAGCTTTTCGCAAGAGTTGAATTTTTTGAACGCATCCGGATGACCAACGGACACGATTTTCTTCGCACCGCACTCGGTCGGACCCGTTTCGGACCCATTCGCATGCGGTCTGCGAATCTCCATAGGAAACTAATGACTTCCGGTCGTTTCGGAGCTGATTTCAACTGCCAGTGTGAAGGCGGCGTAAAGGTTAAAGAGTCAGACTCCCTGGGCGCAACAGCAAAAATGGCTGTCCACTGCTCCGGGTGTGTGTTTGTCACGGTTTGCAGTGAGTGTTCACTGCTCACTGCTCCTAATGTGTGTGCACTAACTTGGATGGGTTAAATGCAGAGGACAAATTTGAGTATTGGTCACTATAATTGGCCTACACTGTAAGAATTGGTCAAAGATTGGTCAATCCTTCCATGCTGCAGTCAGATGTATGTACAATATATATATATATATATATATATATATATATATATATATATATATATATATATATATATATATATATATATATATATATATATATATATATATATATATCCTACATGGTTGTGCTGTAGTTCCAAGTCTCTCATAGCACTCTATAGTCTTTTTCTTCTCATAATAAAATAATAATTTCAACTCGTGCTTCATTTTGAAATAACTGTGTAATCAACCAGTCGTTATCATAAAATCAATCCCTTCAGGCTAAAGTAAAACATTTTAGTTTATTTTGCGCTATTGACCATCCTACAGTACATTATTCCTTTCTCATTTTACCGCAATAGCCCTCAGTGTAACTGTGTGTGTGTGTGTGTGTGTGTGTTTTACAGAAGCCTCAGGGTTTGCTGTGCATCATTGATGAGGAGAGTCAGTCCCTCAGGCTATGTGAAGTCAACCTTTATAAGCGAGTGCAGATACAGCTGGATTCCTCCTGTACGGACGCCGTCTCCCTCACAACCAAGGATGGCAATGGGAACCCCCCACCCAAAGACCAGGGCCCATCTTTTACCGTCAACCACTACGCCGGCAAGGTGGGTTACGGGAAACTGCGAGTTCACACATGATCATGCTGAGTTCACGGTCATGTGCTTAGTCGGGGACTCGCACACAAACACAAACCCATAGTCACACACTTCTGAGAAGTCCTCCAGAGAGTCAACACGCTATGTCATGCTGAGCGTGAGGGCTATTATTACGGGTGAACTCTAACTGTGAACTGTGTGTTTGTGTGTCCTATATTGCAGATGACCTACGACCTGACGGGCTCACTGGACAAAAACAAGGATGTTCTTCCTCAAAACATCTTGTTTGTTATGAAAAGTAAGGATATTGTGGATATTGTTTTGTGCTATTTTCAACCTGTTGAAGTTAAAAAAAATTGGACCATGGTAACCGCAGCTCCTATCAAAAGCTGTACTGTTAAACATAGTTGAATGTAATAACAAATTGACTATTTTGCCCAATGTTTGTTTTTGCTGCACTTATTAGAGTATCAGGTAGCTTTCCAACATCCTAACTCTAGACTGTAGCCCAAGGAGCATTTTGACACAAATGTAAAGTGTTCAAAATTAGTCACTTAAGCTGATCACAGCTAGTAGCGTCACTATTAACGAACATCTAGTTAATCCCCAACAACTGTAATCTTAACATCCGTACCTGCTGCAGTGCGTTTCCTGGAAGTCTTGACATTCCACCTCCACTCCCCCACGTTAAGCAGGTCAGAGGTCGACATGAGGCAGGAGCGTGTGCACACGTTGAGATCTGAATGGGGCGCTGTTATGTTGTTTGTGAGGCTGTTCGTGGGGGATGGTGTAAATGAGGGGAGACAATTAGCTCTGGCGCCTGGCGTAATTAAGCTCCAAACGTGTGTAGCCTTGTGTTTATTTTCCCTCTCCATCTCTCTCTTCCCCCCCTGTGCAGCAAGCGAGAACGTGCTCATCCATCAAATGTTCCAGTGTAAGCTGACTCAGACGGGCTCATTGGTTCCCCACCACCAGCGGATGAAGCTTCGTGGGCCCAAAGGCACTTTGCTTAACAAGAGCACTACACTAAATCCTGCCAGAGATGCCAAGAAATATGTGGAACTGAACAAGGTACTTTAATACATAACAGTGGAACCTTCACGGCCTATTTACACCAGTTTTTAACATGTTTATTTGCAAAGTATTTTAGTTTGATATATTTTTTGTTTTTTTGTTTAATTTATGTTTTTTTTTTTGTTTAAATAAAATAAATACGTATTTTTATAAATACTTATGGATTCTATTTGTTTTTATTAAAATATATATTTTAAAATATTTTATATAATATTTTATAAAATTATATACAATATTATTTAGTTATTATTAAAACAACAAATTAAAAAAAGTAAATACATATTTTTATAAAATATTTATGCATTTATTTATTTGTTATTTTTTTAAACATTTATTGCACCGTATTTTATTTATTTATATGTTTTGATGTATTTTTTATTAAATTTTTTTTAAACACAATAAATACATAATTTATACATTTATATTTGTATAAATACTTTAGGTATTTATTTAAATATTTTTGTAAAGGAATTTTATTATAAAAAAGAGTTTAGAAAAACAAATCTACATTTTATATGATATATTACAAAATTATATAAAATATTATTTAGTATTAATAACAACAAATAAAACAAAAAAATGCATAAATATTTGATTAAATTAGTATTATTATTTACTTGTTTATTTACTTGTTTATTTGTTGTTTTTGTTTGTTTTTATTGTGGCAAAAGCAATAGTGATTTGTTGAAAGAATGAAGAAAATTTCAGCATCGGATTTGATGTGAATTGTTTGGCTGCGGAAAAAAAGATTCAACGTTGCTTGGGATATTCAATAATAGAATTAACCAATGCTTTTTGTTTTGCGTCATTTGGTCACATCAGACGTGTGAACAGACCTTTGTGTACTGTGTGTCGTGTGTATGTGGACTTCCCTCCATCCACTGTGACGTGTTCCTGAACTAGCGTTATGTTTGCACTCCGTGTGACTTCAAAATCCTCCACAAACGCACACAGCGGCGATCATACACCACATGACTCCGCCACAAACAAGTCGGACATAGTCCATGACCAAACAAGCAGTGCCTTTTCCCGAGCCGCTTTATTTTTAGCTTATCGAGCCTGTGCTAGGAAGTGACCTAAATTAGACACGGTTACCCCAAATGCATTCTGTTCATTGATCAGCTTTCCACATCCAGATATCCCATTCAGAGAAAACACAGGGCTTTAACCGACCACGTCACACCAGGCACAAACACACACACACAAATGCGTCACTCAGGGTGTTTGCTCTTCACACAGCTCTATCTCTGCTGCATTTCTCAGTCACCCTCCTCCCTTTCCTATACTCGCAGTCTGTTTTTCTCTCAGACCGAGTTTGTGTTTCAGCGATGTGCTGTCAGTCTCTCGTTTCACTCTTTCTCTCCATCACAGACATTACCTCTGAGCTCATTTCTAGGGTCAATCTCACAAAAACATGTCAGAATTCACCCGAAATCAAAAGAAACAATCTGAAATGAACAAATACTACCATGCAGTTGTATAAACACTTAACAAAGTAAAAAATAAATCACTATTTTTTGTTTATTTTCAGTATAGTAATGAGAACGAAACACTGTCATTCAGTAAAGATTATATTCTACTGTCTTTAACTGGAAAAATATATATCAGTTAAATTAAAATCTAAATTTATGTTTGTATAATGATTGTTATTAGCACGCATATTACTAGGATATTGGCTGTTTATTAGTACTTATAAAGCACATATTAATATTCTGCTTGACAATATTCTACGTCCCTTAATCCTACTCAATACTGTACCTAAGACTTAATAACTACCTTACTAACTATCAATAAGCAGTAATTATGAGTTTATTGAGCCAAAAGTCATAATTAATAGTTAGATATTTGTGAGAATTGGAACCTAATCTAAAGCGTGACAGATTGTTTTATCTTCTTTGCAATTTTAATGTCACAGCAACGTGTACATTAATAAACTGCCAGATTGAGGACCATATATAATTCAAATATGTGTGTGAATATTAGCTATTTTACAACTTTGCACATGTCTTATCCAATCATAATGTATTGTACAGAGCCCACATTCTGTGGGAAAAAAGCATACCTTTTGTTGCTACGAATTGCCATGTTATTGTTGTTTAGTTTGATCTCTCGTTTCAGATAAATCATGGCCATGTTGTACTAATTTGTTCCCTCGTTTAGTCAAATTTTGATAAACGAGGGAATGAATTAGTAAAACGTGGCCACAATTTACCCAAAACAAGGGAACAGCTTAAAGTATTAGCCACAAATTAATAAGTCATGAGAACGTTCAGAATGTATTTTTTTTCTCCCCCATGTCATGTGTATTGCTGCTTTGAGTCTTTTCTTAATCGTTTATAATGTGACGCAACTGTTTTTAGCCCCATTTCAGTCGTTTTGAATGGTATCTCTTGCGTCCATCAAATGCCAAACAAAATGAGATGAAGTACCTTTCGTTTGTAAAGTCTGTAATTTACGGTTATTGAGAAAAAAAAGAAAATACTATAGTTTTGTAATAAATAATTCTTTATTCTTATGATTTTGCGGTGAAATGTGACCCATACATTCTTGACATGTTTAATGAGATTAAACCTTTTATCAGTCAAATTTGACCCTCGCTTTCTTCTCTTTTGTCTTTGCTTCTTCAGTCCCTGTCTCTGTCTTTAAATCGTATATGCCATCTCTCCTTTCCTTTTCTTCTGTCAGTAGTCAGGTCAGTGCTGTAATGTGTGCGTCTGTGTGTGTGTGTGTCGTCGTCATCGTGTGTATGAGCTGTCTAATTGACACAGTCTTATATAAGACACCCAGTACGTGAGCCACTGGCACCCCTGGTTACCCACATACCCTGGTTACACTCTTACATAAGCAGTAAGTCAGTTCTCATAGAGTGACTGGGATAGTAATATGACGTAACATGATGGGATCCTACTGCAGTTTGAAACCGAAAATCACAAACGAGTGGTTTGGTTTGACTTTTGACGAGAGAAACGGGATGAAAAGCTGAGGCAGATTTTATTTGACTTTTCTTTTATAGTGTGTGCTGAAAATTTAGCGTGGTAATGGTGTTTTCTGGGAATCACAGCACCCCGAAGAGATTTTGATTTAAACCAGCAGTTTGCTGCGAAATATAATCATTTTCTTTCCTACTGAGTGGCTAAATGACTGAGCCGTGTCATCAGTGTCTGCCCTTTTCTACTAGAACAGCTGTTTGACTGAAGAAAAACAAAGTGTTCCTTTTTACACCGCACAGTTTGAACCAGGTTTGTTTTTAAAGCACATTATATCACTTTTAATTGACGCTTGGGAAAATATATTTTGATTCTGACACCAGCTGCACTGAAAAGAACAGATAGTTGTCCCAACATGTTTGTCTTATGTCAACAGATCAGTAGTGGGAGAACAAGCCAACGACCCTGAAATTGCTCTGCCTTGGTATTATTATGGTACTTTTTAATATTTGCATTCATGCATTTGGTATATTATTTTAGTCAAAGTGACATGCATTGCATTTTAAGCTATATTTTGATCAGTATGTGTGTTACAGCATATGAACTAAACCCATGAACTTGGCATTTCTAATCCGTAAGAGTAAGATTTGTGTTTTATTTGTATTATCATTAAGGACACATTCAATTCATCCAATTTACAGTAAATATGCTTAAACTGTTGCAAAAGTAAATCTGTTTCAAATAAATGTCTAGTTCAGTCATTTAATTCTATAGGGCACAGACTGATAGGTCCTTTACATACAATCTTCAAGCAATCACATCATTACCGCATGGCACACGCTGATTGGCCTCTGCCGATTCTGCAGCCAATGAGATTGCTTGCTCGACATTTAAAGGGGACCTATTATGAAAATTTTAATTTTACATGGTGTTTGAACGACAAAGTGTGTCGGCAATGTGTGTACACAATCCCCCCTATAATGGTAAAAATCCACCCACTCCTCTTTATTTAATCCCCATAAATCATAAGCAGTGTCTCAAAACAAGCAGATTCTAGCATTTGTGACTTCACATTGCACAGGCTCCGCCCACGAATGCTGACGGACTCTCCCCTATTAGCATAGACCTCGTCCTGAGTGAGCTGTACACAGTCCGCCATGTTTATCACTTCGCCGGAGCATTTAACAGCAGAATTCAAGTACGAAATGTATTGTTATTAAAGCTACTAGTTATTCAGTCAAAAGCAGTGAGTGATTTTCAGTTTTTTCTTTTGTTGTTTGATTCATATTATCACATATATAGCAGTAGGTACTGTGTATTACACTGCTTTCACTTTAATACACAGATCTAATGTACACATGCGATTTCTGTTTACATTCACAGACAAAACCGACTGTGTTTATGTGAACTTTGTGTGTTTTTGACATAACCTTGTGTATATTCTGTATTATGACCTATTGACAAAGGGAACGCATAGACACACTCAGCTTTTAACAGAAATAGTGCCGTCAGTATTTCCCTTCTGGGAGAATATACAGAAAACTGTGTGTGTTTTACTATGTATGTGTTGTTGTTTGTTTGCTCTTGCATGATTCATAGCTCTTACAACTCAGTTGCCATGCCAACATCATCTTTAAAGGGCATGAAGATGAATAGTCACATCTAGATCTCCTTCCTTTCTCTACTCTCCTGATACACAGTGGCCTTGTTAACACTAAAACCATTCTTAAAAATGCATGAATGTCATTGCAATAACAAAATATCAATGAAAGTGACATTTAATTTAGGGTAACATAGCACAAGCACACTTTAAGCAAAACATTTCACAAAAAAATGAAACCTATAACATTATAAAATATTAGATGGATAGGTAGGACAAAATATCTGGACTCTTTCTTGTCAAATGTTTAGTGGATGTTCTTAGTTAATGTGATGAACTAAATCTGTGTGAACTTGAGAAGAACTGACTGTTTTTCTTCCACTAGTGCTACAGTACCTTAACACCAACTGATTTTAACCCTATAAAGCCTACTGCATCATATTTGATGTGCACATTTTGGTCATAAAAATTAGCATTATACTAAGACATTATTGAGAGATAAAGAGTGACAGCTGATATATCTATATCCATTTTATTCAAGTAGTCTGCTGTACTTTTATGAAGATCTCAGTATTATGTTTCCTTTGAAAGTTGAACATTTAGTTTGCATCCCGTGTTCAAGAGTACAAAATCGTCACTTCCTGGGATATTGACGCAAAATATGTAATAAAAATGGAAGTTGCTACAATAGGCGAAGTTACTGTGGCTCTTTTATCCTACATCATATCTTCCTACATCAGACTTGTGTCTCAGAGCCCGCAGATGAAACGCAGTAAACGCTGTCATGTTATCTCGTGTTCGGATTCTTGGTTTTTGGGAATGCAATCATGTGCGACAGTCCTGGAAGGGAATTGAAACAAATCATTTTGATGACTAACTTCGGCTCAGACATTTCAAAATGATCAAACCAAGTTTCGAGATGCCGTGTAATGAAAATGGTCCGCTGGTTAATCCAATCACATCCTCCGTTGAGGAAAAGTCTTTTGTTGCGCATGGAGGGATTTATGCAGTAAATGTGTTTCCATCGTAGTTTGTCTTTTTATCGGATAAAAAATGTATCCGTCTCAATGGACCGCATATGTTTTTTTATGCACATTTTTTAGAATTTATGCGGGTCTTGGTGTTTCCATCCAAAGTTTTTTTTAGTTTATTTATTTATTTTATGCAATATCCCATAATGTGCATAAAAAAAGGTGGATGGATACATACTGTAGCTATTGATTTACATTGCAAGCTATCAGATTTTCATCCTACTTTTTGACCATATAAATATCATGTTTTTGCTCTTCTTTTTCTCTCCTCCATTATGAGCTCCATATATCATATATGATCCATAAAAGTGGTTCAAAAATCCAAATATGGTACTCAAGGAAAAACAAACTTTTGTTAACTTTTTCATACACCTCATATAAATGTTCATATGGAACCTTGTTTCTGCCAAAGAATAAAACATGTTAAAAGATAACTGCGACATTTTCTCGCAATTACGAGTTTACATCTCGGTCAGACTTTCGAGATATGAAGTCCGAATTGCGTGATTTAAAGTCTCAATTGCCTGCAAGTCAGAACTGCAAGATATAAACTAAATTCTGACTTTTTTCTGCAATTACGACTTTATATCAGGCAATTCTGACTTTTATTACACGCAATTCTGATTTTATAAAATGCAATTGTGAGTTTATATATCGCAATTCAGACTTTTTTTCTCGCAATTGCAACTTTATATCACTCAATTCTGACATCTTTTCTCAGTTATAAAGTCCGATTCTAAGGAAAAATAGACTGACTTTTTTTTTCTCAGAATTACAAGATTATATCTCACAATTCTGACTTAACTGTGACTTTATATAATGCAAATTTTGAGTTTATTTCTCGCAATTGGGAGTTTATATCACAATTCTGACTTTATAACACGCAATTGTGAATTTATATCACGCAATTCTTTAGTCACAATTGTGAGAGAAAAAGTCGCAAGTACTTTTTTTATTTTTCATTCTGTGGCGGAAACAAGCTTCCATAGGTTCATGTCATAAACTGTTCCATTAAAGAGGTTTCTTAAAAAATAACACGTCATAGTGGTAAATAAAGTTGGATGGATGGATGGTCTAAAAGTCTTATTTGTATGTGCCTCTGCAGCTCCTGAAGAAGAAGGGAGCGACGTCCTTCTTGCAGAGGCTGGAGCGCTGTGGTCCAGTCACTTTGGCAGTGCAGCTCAGGGTAAGTCCACATTAGAACCACTGCCAACCCCCAAACCTGACCTGATCCAACCCAGCCCGTCCAGATGTCCATCGCACTCGATGGATTTAAATTCCTCTTTCCAACAGCATTGGATCTTATAATAAAGCCTGCAGATTCACAGTACAAAAAGTTGCCTTGCATCTATAGATCTGCCAGGAAGACATCTCAAAGGCCCATGTGTTTGTGGTTTGAACAACACTAGAAGTGTTCCAGTGTCCTGCCGGTCTCATAGGCCCAGTGTGGTTTGTGGGGAGGAAGGATTTTGGCCTGCTGATGTTTTAGCGATTAGGGTGGGTGATTGTAGATGGTATTGGATTCTGTATGAATGAACAGCAGGCTCACTGTTTCTGTGGGAGAGAGAAGCTCACTGATGTCTTCAACACACCACTGATCTCATACGTAGACCTGGAATCAGTCATTTTATTGTATCATAAAATTCAATACTTACAAATAATCCTATTTATATATAACAATTTTTGAACAGTAGTGTATGTTGTACTGTTCAGAATCAAGAAGCTTTTGATGCTTCACAAAACATTGGTTTTTAGATGGTTATTTATTAGTGCTGGGCAACGATTAATCACGATTAATTGCATCCAAAATAAAAGTTTGTTTACACATAATATATGTGTGTGTACTTTGTATAATTATTTTGTATATAAATACACACATATGCATATATATATTGAAAAATTGTTGTATGTATATATATATATATATGAAAAAATTGTAAAAATTGAATATATATATTATATAACATATTTATATATAATACAAATTATGTATAAATATATATACAGTATATACATGCAAATACTTCTTAAATGTATTCATGCATGTTTGTATTTATATATACAAAATAATCATACACCGTACACGCACATATATTATTTTGCTTTAGTGTGCCAGTAAAAAAAAAAATATATATATATATATATATATTTCCAAACATTATTTTTGCAAATTTTGTAATCCACTGAGACAAACAAAAGACATAAAGATTGTCTTTTTTAATCCTGTCCCTGATGTTTTCAACGTAAACTCACACACCTCTCCCTTTCTACCAATGCAAGTGTCCCTTTGTAACACACCTCCCTAATAAAATAACGTCACATTCTTTTGCACATGCAGACATGTTCTTGCTTTAATCATGACCTCATTCTCATGCCAATGGAATGCAGATATGTGTTCATGCTCACACGCGCTAAGACTACGTGACCTGATTTCATACCCTGTTTCTGCACCAGGTGATGTAAGGGGTAATGTAGGGGTTTATGGGAAGAGCACGCAGTGTTCCTATGTAATCTGTCCCCTCTGTTCAGGGATGATTACATCATAAAGAACATTCGACGCACACCGTTCGCACTAACACATGTGTTATTTATCCACGCCTAAATATCTCCCAGACGAGAGCGGTAGAAGCAGCATGAAATCCTTCAACAATAATAAACAACATCTAAGCTAATGTGTTTTTCATTAGCGTTCACCCTCATGGAAAGATGGAACAGTCGTAATTGACAGCTTTTTTTAGTTTGTCTTTGAATGGCTTATTGTACAGTATGTTATGGCCTGCAGCGCCGTCTTTCCCGTCTCGTTTCTGTCGGCTGGCGTCAGTAGAAGTGTCACATGACGATAGCAGGCTCATTGCTGACCGTGCTGACACAGCACAGGCTCATATGCCTATGACATCATCATTTAGATCCAGCTTTTTGGGGGTTTTACTTCGTAAGTTTTGTAGATTTACAGTTCATTAAATATTTGTACTAATTTTATTGTACTTTCCGCTACTAATATAAATAGTTTTTTTCAGCTCTATTTAAAGCCCAAAGTATATGTAACAGAGGCCAGCAAGTAAAGAGCTGTGCAGGTAAAACGTCACTCTCCTGGCCTCAAGAGGCGCACTAGCAACTGACGCTAGAGACTGTTGTCTTTAGCATCCATGCTAGTGCGCTCGCCTCCCATGCTAGAGACACTGGTTCAAATCCCACCCAAAGCGGTGCGAGTAGAACCGAAGCGGTTACATTGGTGCCGTGACCCAGATGGGAGTAAGGCTTAGGGGGGTGAGTGTAACAGAGGCCCGCTAGTACGAGCTGTGCAGATATCCTCACTGCCCTGATCTCAGGAGGTGCGTTAGCAACTGACGCTAGAGACTGCGATGTTTAGAGCCTTTGTTAATGCTCCCACCTCCCATGCCGGAGACACTGGTTCACTCGGAGTTAAATGCCTGTGTTCTATGAAAATATTTCACCTGAAAATGTAAATTAACTCTCCCTCTTGGGGTTCCAAATGTGGCATTCCTGTAGCTCAAACAGTAGAGCATGGTGCTAGCAAAGCCAGGGTTATGAGTTTGAACCACTAAATTTAAACTGATAAAGCATATTTACTTTTGATGCAATGTCACTTTAGATAAAACCATCTTCCAAATGCATAAATTTGACTGATTCTGTGTACTGGCTGCTCTTTTCCATATACTGATTATGAATAAGAATCTGGACTTTTAAGTCCCAAAGTGACAAGAAAGCAACAAAACAAAATATCTATACAACATATGCACTATATTTCTAGTCACCTGATGTCATGAGTCACTTGCACAGCTTTTATGGTTCAGTTAATTATTTATTTTTATTCTTTTTTTTTTGTTTTTTTGTCATTTCAGAGCTTGACAGCTCCAGTCCCCATCACTTTTCATTATATGGAAAAGAGTGGCATGTACATTTATAATTGATTCTCTTTTTGTGTTTCACAAAAAAAGAGGTGTTTGGGCGAGTAATTGATGACAGAATTGCAATTTTTGACTGAAGTATTTATTTAAATCCATTCTACAGGTTTTCTCCCAAAGTTAGTGCAGATAATGCAAAAAAAAAAAAACCCTGGTTGGTTTTGGGCCTTCTCGTAAGTGGTGACAGATGGTGAGAGGAGGATGCACCATGACTCATGTTGCTACAAAAATGGAATCATTGAGCCAAACTGATCTGTCTGAATGTAACGTCATGTAAACAACAGCTTCACCTGTGTTTTTCTCCTGCTCTGTCTCGTTCCAGAACTCTCTGTGTGAGATTACCAGTAAGCTGCAAGCATGCACACCCCACTTTGTTCAGTGCGTCAGGCCCAACAACGCCGGAAAGCCTGATGTGTTTGACAGCTTCCACGTGTCCTCACAGCTCCAGTATGTGGGGGTTCTGGAGATGGTCCGCATGATCCGGTATGGATACCCGGTGCGACTGTCTTTCTCCAGCTTCCTGAGCAGGTGAGATCCTCAACCCCTCAATTAGGCGCTGTTGTAAGGTACTTTCCACGACTAGTGTACAGTACAAATAGGTGTCACATTACTGTTGGGTCTGTAGCATTTTTAATCGTACTTTTAAACTTCGGGTTTCGGGTAGTAACCGGCGAACAAAGAGAACTACAAAATTCGATTGCTTTACGGCATATACGTCACTTCCACCACCACCCCCACTTCCTTAAATTCGGACGTGCGAGCCAAATGTTATAGTCATGGCCGAAGCAGCACAGGAAAACAAGAAAGCAAAGGTTTTATCGGAGCAAAGCAAAAAGAGAAAAAGAGAAAGTGATCGTGATAAAGGCAGAACGAGGATCAACATTGGGCCAGCGTTTTCTCGCTGACGTGAGCTGAAGATTGAGGAGGGGTGCCCGACCGATGGACTTGGCTGTCATGCTTGTGGACTAGTTAGTATATTGCTTGCATACTATCTCTTTGTTTTTTTGTCTGCCTGACTATGTTACGGAAGCTATCTTATCCTCCGTTTATCTTCATGAATCAAGTAATGATAGTACAAAATCATATTTTAGGATACCTAACATGTCTGTGATATTTGTTTATTTGTCTTGCCTCAAGCTATAATGCAAATCGATTTGTAAAATTTGCAGATTCATTTATGGTAGTTTGATATTATAATATTGACGATATATGGTTATTATCTACCACTCAAACATTGCATTGAAGTATCATATAGATTCAGTAAAACGGTAACCAATAGACTAGGCTACTATAATGACGCTGGCTTGTAAACGTGATCATTTGTCGTTAGAAAAAAAAAATAAAATCCATGAAATTATATTCATATGACATGCTGAAATATATGCCACTGTACCTGGGGTGAAGACATTTCACACGCGACGCAAGCAGAACACCTCCATGTGACCTCCTCATACAGTGTTCAGGGCTATCATGGTTGTCAACAAATGCACGTGCATGTAGGATGTCAGAGTTTACGACAGTAGTAGAGGACAATACTGTTTCCCAACTGTAGGGGGGACCCCGAGAGCAAAAGTTACCTGGTGTTACTTTAAAAATACTAAGAAATCTTGCTGACCCCAAACATTTTAACAGTAGACGAAGCTATTATCCACGGTAAAACTAGCATAGCATGAACAGTAGCTAGATTTAAATGTATCAAATATTTGTACTCCCGTAAAAATGGATAATTGTGCCAACTTTCCACCGGAGTTAAATTTCTGCTAGGGTTTGATATCGTTTGAATTTTAATTCCGAGTCTGCTTATCGATTACTAATTTCGATTTCAATAAGGTAAAAAAAAAAAAAAAAAAAAAAGGATGTCTTTCACATTTCACAAGACTTTCACAAGTCTTATTGCAAAACATTTTATTGTAGCTGAATACCATGATCAAAAATAGGGCTAAAGTTCTTAATTTGCGGGTGTTTTTCTATTTGCATGTGTTTCCTTCAGTTGCAGCGCGTTGAGCTCTTTCAGCCACCGTACTAAAGAACACTTACACAGGGAACCTTTGCCTTTGGTTTAAAAAATACCATAGCAAAAACAACTAGCCTAACTAATATACATTTCAAGCATTATTAACCCTCTGAGGTCTAAGGGTTTTTGGGGTCCTTGAGGTGTTCTGACATGCTCTGACATTTGTGCTTTTTTCAGTTATTTATAAACATGTTAATGGCAAAGGTGTAAATTCACTCAATATAGCACAAACGGGGCTACCGTAATTTCTCAGCAACAATTATGAAACATGTTTGTATTTTTGAGAGAATATTGCTTATGCATGGTTATTGAAAAAACTAAAACTTAAAGTGTCTGAAATAAGGCCACAAAACACATACTAAATATGTGTCCACAAGACTTTTGACTAATGAGTATTGTTGCCTAGAATTTTTGCTTCAAAATAATCTGAAAATCATCCTGCCTAATCATTTACACAAACACATACACTGATTTAAATTTTATTAGAGACCTTTTGTTTGGAAAGGCAATATGCGTGGAGGCGTGTTCACACCTGAGAAGACAAAGGCCGGATAATGTGCCGCATAATGAGCTGCATATTAATTAGCCCTTTCACACAGGTGTGTCACAGGATCCCAAAGAATGCAAGGACAAAAGAAATGATCTATATAGCCTATACATATTTTACAATTAGAAATTGTAACCAATTACAAATAGGTTACAATTACAACAACAATTACAATTTTAACAATATTTCAAGTGTATTTCTTTGTAAAAAGTATACATTTTATCATACGTATTAAAAAAAGGTAAGGATTCATGAATATTGGAACAAACACTATAATAACATCTTAGTTGATAATTCAATATACCTACTTTATTTTTGACAAAACATCATACTATAGTATATTTAACTATGAGCAGAAATTGGTGAACAAAAGCGTACCTATTTAATGTGACAGTAGTCTTTTTTTACAGTCAAAACTTTATAATCTATCCAAAACTAATCACAAAATCGTGTCTAAACATTCATATTTAGTCTGTAATATATTGTGTATGATATATTAGTATATACATGTGAATTTGCAGCTTGTTGCTTATACAGACATTTTATTTCAACATATTTCAGTCTATTTTCACTCATACAAACTATATTGCTATAGCCTTCTAAGATGTGTTCATGTAAATATAACGTTTACTAATGTAGGTGCGAGAGTGAATGAACAAGGCACGCGCTGTATAACTGTAGTAAACAAAGCGCGCGCGCCTATGCCGTTCACTCATCATTTAGCCTACACACAGACACGCAATTCATATTTAAACAGTCTTTTTGCGGTTTACAGTCCGACACTTCAATATCACGATTAGAACAAAGCACTAGAATAAATGACTTACTACATCAGCTGGATCCGTTGCTCCTCGAAATGAAACTACCAGCACTTCTGGTACATTTTTCAGGGTTAGATAGTATTATTCCTCACAGCGAAAGGATACGCTGTGTACACAGCTGTACAAGATACTTACTAAACACGATGTGTTTTATAATCCAGCTGGTGGGCGTTGGCATGTTTGAACGGCTTGTCTAAGATCATTTGCGTTTGAATAGCGCGCGCTCTCCGTGGGCGTGGCACATTAACGCGTAATTAGGTATAATGAGCTGGAAAGAAAAATACTGACATCTCTCTCTTTTCATACAGATTACATAAGCTGAGAATATTTGTTTTTTTTTTATAAATTAATTCATTTAAAGGAAGAGAGTTCAAGCTTCATTATGGAAAAACACTCGTGCCTGTATGACAAGTATTCGCGGATTTAAAAATAATCTTAGGACGCGAATGGACGGTTTCAGAATGGACTTCACTGACAGAGAGAAGGCAGAACGCGCATCATGTTTGTTTTTCTTTATTTGGCGAAAAGCACAACACTTTGTTTTTATTGTGAGTATCCACAAAAAAAATAGACACTTATCAGGATCTAATGATGTACAACGCTTAATATGTAAGATCAAAATCAACAGAGTATTTTGAGTTTCTTTTGCACTGATAAGAAAAAAGCGAGACTATCGCGCCGGCGCGATAGCCGACCTCAGAGGGTTAAAGACAAGTAAACATTCAGTAAATAAAATAGAACAAATAAACAAATTAGCAACCTCACAAATAAATAACACTGATCAAAGATACGATTGAAATAAATATTTGTTTTAAGATTTTCAGGTACGGAAACTGTGATCAAATATAAAATAACACTGCACTTTATAAATAAAATATACATTACAAATATAGTTACAAAAGTTGTTCAGTCAAGAACGGCGAGTGAATTTCTTCTTTGTCTTTTGTGATTAACGTTATCATAGAGACGCTGCAGGAATATTAGGCTGCTGTCACTTTAAGAGATGCACATGCATTTTCTTTGTCAACTGTTTACATTCACTTAAGTCATAGCCGACTGTGTTAACAAAGATATTATGACCTTTTTGTGTGTATTTGTCCATTCAAATGCAAAAAGACGCGGAAGAGAACTCAGTTCAGTATTGGTTTTCGATTCCCAACCCTAATATCTACTGTATCCAACCATTTCAATCAAATTGCAGTATAATATCATACTTTTAAAATAGTGTGCAATGGAAATTATAATCAACTCACTGAAGAAAAAAAAAGACCATTAAAAAAATCTAAATAATAACAAATAGAATATTTTAATAAGTAAAATGATTGTAGTATTTTGATTGTTCATTTTATTACTGTAGGGTAATAAATGCCACCTATTAAGAAATGTGGGGGCCTCTCCTAGAGTCTGTTTTTAAATCAAGCAGTTCATATCCTGAGTATGTTTCCCATGCGGATCATATATATATTACGTAGAAACTAACTGAGGTCAAGCTGTCTGTTAAACTCTATTTCTTTGGACGTATATTTATGTTTCTATACGCTCAGCACAAGATGTTTTTCAATCCATTTCTGCTGCCAGGTCAAATGAGGTAAAGCGGCATTCCACTGGAAATATATTGTAAGTGCACTTTCTCAGACGCTGATATGAGTCTACCTGACTCAAGCTGTCTGCACTATATGCTCTAGATGGGCTTTCAGTTCAACTGAGGTGAAGTAGAAATTACAGTATATACCGTGTGTGTGTGTGTGTGTAGGTGCAGAGAGCAATGTCTTGGGTGTGACACTGGTTTCACACCATGATTAATGGCCATAGGCCTCAGTGGGAATGTGTGGGTTTTTTTTTTTTTTTTTGTGCCTATTTTTCTGATGGGGTGTTAATGGGGCAGTTTTGGAGAGGATGAAGTGTGCTCGGATGGGTCACCCTGATCTCAGCTAAACTTCACGTGACTGGAAGAGAGAGAAATGGGATAAAGCGTCAAGGAGAAAGATTGGAAATTGGATTGAAAAAGGGGGCAGGATGTAATTTCAAGAAATCTTCCCCATGCTTTTCAGAATGTGAAAAGAAAAAGATAAAAGCGCAAGTGAAAATGAAAGAGAAGCAGGATGTTCCCTTTGTCAGGCAAGGGTTCAGCGTGACTCTTGAGTTCATCTTCCTCGGGAACACAGTGCCTCATCTTCATGTCATACTGACACTTTTAGAATAGGCTGTTCCCGCTCTCCACAAACCAGGATTTATTTCAGCGCTGGAGAGGCTCATAAAGTTCCCACTCGTTTCATTCCTATATCACCCCCTTTTAAACGTAACTTGTCTGAAGTTCACAGAGAGCTAATTAGAGTTTTATGTATTTCCTATTAAAACAGGAAATTTAGTCAGGACCAAGGGTTTTTTTTTTTGTTTTTTGTTTTTTTACATCACAGATTTGCAGCTTGTTAATGCTAGTCAGACTGGCAAGTGTTATTTGGGGGAGGGGCATTATTATTGCAGAGTTGGCTGTACATTTAAAAAACGTATATTTTCTAAAACGGAATTATGACAGCATCTCTGTTCACGGTAAATGCTGCTATACATGAACTCATCTCTGCATGTGCTGAATTTGAGTTGCTTATAACGTGCATTTGGGAATTCAACACATGCCAACGATCTTTCAAAACTTGCAATAAGAGATGCTTATAAACCGGCTGTCAAAATTAAAGCTTGGCTTATTAAAATAGCCAGGACAAATACACAATTTGTAAAAAAAAAAAAAAAAAAAAAAAATTATAATTATAATTTTTTGGTGGAGGGTATGGTGGGGGTTGTGCGTGATGATGGGGGGTGCCAACATCTTCCATGATATTCCATGCCCCTCAGCAAATGCGCAGTTGCGCCCCTGGAATCAATGGGACATTTTTTACCTCTAGAGTAATCAAGACTTGAGGGTGAGAGTTGTTTCCCAAACTTTGTTTACGTGATCATTTTGTCATGGCAGTGTTGATAGGTTGCTAGCAAAGCATTTTATGTTGTCAGAAATGTATTTTGAAATGATGCTTTTATCTTCGCGTTATTTTTTAGTCAGTGCTGTCAATGTTAACAACGCATCCAGTTTAGCGCGTTAAAAATATTTAACGCAATTAACGCAGCATCCGTTTTTTCTGTCATCTTTTGGCTAGCGTTACATTATATGATAACGCTCTTATTTATGCAAATGCTTTTAGACCATCCAAGCGCGACAAGACACAAGACAACTCGCTGTCTATGAATGAAACACACGACACACAGAAAGATGCGCACCAGTATCCTGCGCACAGACAGCGCGCTAGAATCGAGTTCTCTTTCACAATTATGCCAAACTGTCGAGTATCTACATAAGAGCAGTCTTAAATGAGTTAAAGTTTTAAATGAACGTAGAGTTGTGTGAAAATGAGAAGCGTGTGAGATCTGCATCATGTGCGTCAGCAGCCACTAATACTGTCTGTTATTAATGTTAATCAAAGAACAAAGCGAACAGAGAAAATTACTCTCTGTTCTTGACTAAAGAACTTTTCTAGCTTTAATAAGGATTAATCTATATTTAATTATAAATTATGCAGTGCAGACTGTTTGATAACTTGATACAATTTCTGTATATTTCACAGGGCACAGGTAAATATGACATTTATTATGGGTTTATGTGAGGATTGTTTTAAGTTCACTTAAATTAAATTATATTTTGTGAAGCCTAATAAATGTTAAAACAGTGTATAGCTTTCAATTACACTGTAATGTTGATTGGCTATAATTGTTTAAAATTGAAAAAAAAAAATCATTGAGACATCATGTAGCTGTATTAGTATCAGTGATACTGGCCTTCATTCATAATGCTATTAAACAAGTATCTAAAATATAGGCTACTTTCTTTGTTGTTTTTATATTAATTTAGAGATTAATATTACATTATACAATTATAATAGCTTCTATTAAAAACTTAAGTGGTTTTAATTGCGATTAATCACGGAAAGAAATGTGTAATTAATCTAGTTATTTTTTTAATCGATTGACAGCATAGTTTTAGTGTATGATCATATGCTCAATTCACACTTCTACTCTTAGGATGTTTCCGAATCACTGTTCTTTTCTCCTGAGTATCTTTCTCACTGCTTTATCATTTTTGATTTACTTTAGTGTCTAATTTTCCAATCTCCTTCCCTGCGTTTTTAATTTTTTTGAGCAGTGCAATTCAGTGTGCTTTGATTAGATCACACGCTGCTCTTTCTCTCTCGCTCTGTAAAGGATAAAAGGATCACGGTAACATTCCAGTGTGATAATGAATCGGGATGATGCTGGTCACATGACACTGTAAGTTTCCACTACCCAGCTGTAAACATCATGAATGTTTGAGAGAGAGAGGTCTACGGACACTTTATCCTCACAGAACATTTTAGCTCCTAGACAGCAGCTCGTGTTGACTCTGGATTAAATGACCCAGACATTTGTGACATTGCTTGTTTAGACTGGGGAAAAATAGCACAGATTCTCCTGTGATAATAAATGTTGTTTTGACTACATGAAATGAAGCATATAGGCTCCTGATAGGTGTAACTTTTGGTGTAGAGAGCAGTTTCCCTTTTAGAAAACGTAGATATGAGACAGATCATCTGTGCACGAATGTCTTCTTTACTATTGGTGAGGCCCCGATATTCTTCAAGCGAAATTGAAGAACGAACAGACGTCATTTCGAACAAAATCTGGCCAAAACAAAGTTTGTTTGGAGTTCGTTGGAGATCAAACTTTCTGGAACATTTACACCTTTAAACTATCATCGGTCTGCGGCAATTACATAATAGGTAGGTGTGGCTCTGAGGCTCCGCCTTCTTTGAGGTGGAAAACTTATCCAGTTAATTTCTTCTGTTCAGTCCATCGAGGTCACTGGAGAGCTGCTTTATAGGAGAAAATTAATTTTGTAATTGTAATTGAAAGAGGCATGACACTTTTTATGTTTAATACTGTAAAGCTGCTTGCTTTAAAGCAATTCATTGTATAAAATGGAATATAAATAAACACGACTTGTCTTGATTGGAGTGTGGAATTGGTGGTGCAAACATATCCGCTCAAAATGCTTGGGGGAAATGCTCTGTATAGTCACTCGTGTCAGCTGCTCATTTGCATAAAGTAAAAGTTTTCTCAACTGTCACCGCAAATGGTATTTGCGAGACATATGCTTCGCATCATTTCAGTTAATCTGTGGCGTCTGTTCTCACATTCCCATGCTGTTTTTCTACGAGCGCCTGGATGACGTGGTGTCATGTGCACTGTTTGTTTTTGTTAGAATGCGTACGTGTGTGTGTTAGCATCACAATAAGGCTGAATTGAGCCAGACGGGGTGAGTGGCTGCTGATGGGATGCAGGCCGACGAAGGCCAGACGATTGTGATGGAAATTTTGGGGTTTTTCGAGCGAGAGGTTGTCTGATGCAGAGGTCAATTTTCATGGCCTTTCGTGGGGAAGCTGTGTCAGCATTGTGTGTGCTTTATGCCATTCAAGCTGTTCGCGTGTGTGTGTGTGTGTGTGTGTGTGTGCGTGCGTGTGTTTATGTGTCCACTAACTCACTTGTGTATATCCATATCAAAATATGTGTAATGCACGTCCTAAAACAGATATGATTGTTTATCTTAGGCCCCATCCACACTACTACGTTTTTGTTTAGAAACTGAGACCTTTTGCTACGTTTGCACCTCCCGTCCAGACTAAAACGGCAAAAACGAAGACCTAAAACGGAGAAGTTTAGAAACGCTGCAGACCCGTTTTGCGTTTTGATTCTCTGGAGGGCGTTTTAGTGAAGGCGGGACAAAACGGAGGACTTTAGAAACGATGACGCAGACGCTCGCGCTCGGCTCTCTGATTGGGTGTCATCAGTCATGGCGTATCCTTCCCTAATTCGTCAGCCACCCATCACATTCCCCGGAAGAAAACATACAAAAACAGCCTGGACTACGTAACGTTAGTGACTGCAACATGACTTTAATGTCTTTGTTAGCAGCTGTTGTGCAAGTAAATTTAGCATTTTACAATGCTATAACTGCCTACATGCGCCGGCACGCGCATGCCCAGTGTTGGTGCATGGTCACGTGATCTGCGTTTTCAGTCGTTTTAGTGTGGACGGAGATCAATTCTAATACGCAGGTAAAACGCTGGTGTGGACGGAGATCGTATTCGTTTTAATTCTCCGTTTCTAAACTAAAACGCAGTAGTGTGGATGGGGCCTTACTCTACTAGGATTTATTCAGGCCCCAGTCGCATTATGTTCGTAAAAAAATTCAGCATTATTGATATTCAAACCTCCGTTTATGACCAGTAAGAGTCTGATGTTGTCTTTTGATTCACTGATGCCTTCACATTTGTCCTTGTTTTTGAGGCAGAGGAAGCAGACAAACAGACATTGATGACAAATAGATTCAAAATGTTAATGTGAGAACAATCACTGTAAAAAATCTACTACTGACTGTATTCTAATGCAGACCATTTAAAAGAGCATTTATGTGAAATAGAAAACTTCTGTAACATTATAATTGCCTTTACTGTAACTTTTGATCAATTGAATGTCGTTGATGAATAAAAATATACATTTCTTTAAAAAATATATTATAGTGACCCCAAACATTTGAATATGTAAATATAGTGTATATGCACCAAAAATAACAATACGTGTTAATAACATGTTAAATGGATAGTTCACCCAAAAATGAACATTCTGTCTGACACAAAAGAAGATATTTTTAAAGAATGTTGGTAACCAGACAGTTGATGGAAGCCATTGACTTCAATACAGGAAAAAACATATACTATGGAAGTCAATGGCTACCGTCAACTGTCTGGTTACCAACATTCTTTAAAAATATCATATGTTGTGTTCAACAGAAGAACACAACATATGAGGAGAAGCTATTAAAACGTATTCTTATGTTGTACAAAGAATAAGTGTGAAATTATCCTAAAAACTCTTATGTGGATTAATATTTTGTGAAAATCTGACATATTTCCCAGCTCTATCAGGCATTCAACGTATCATTCTGTGTGCACTGCCCTCAGCAAACAGCAGACGAATCACTACAAACAATTTTCCACTTAATCGTGCCATGCGCCAGCCTTTGTCCTAGTGTGCACGTGTGTGCTGGTTTTCTGTCGACTTGTGGGTAAATAAAGAAGTGAAGCCTTGGATAAATGCGGCTTTGTGTTTGCTTATGATGTGGAGTCATGTGTACCCTCCATCCAGCACGTCTCTTCCAAGGACGCCTTGACTTCCCGAGGCCAAAAAAGAGACTGTGAGTCACAAAGAACCCATTCACCACATCCATTAAGCCATTCATGAGCGTGTGTAAGGGGCAAGGGAAAGTTATTATATTTTTCAATGGGTGTCTTTTTTGCACACGTGTGACGTGCGCTCAAGTTTTTTTTTTTTTTTTTGACTCTTTGTATATGATTTTCTTCTTCTCAATCATCATGCTAGCTACCCTCTCTCTTGGTCTTTATGAATGATTTGTGGTATGCAGTCTGATGTGTGTGATAGTCTCTGGCCCAACACTAATAAATATGACAGGCTTATTTATCACGGTTTAGCGCAGGCCTCAGGACAAACTGCTCTTCCACCCTTAAACGCAATGCAGCATCCTCACTGTATTACACAACACACACACACTCACAAATACATGACCAGAGTCAGAGTAGACACCAGGTTTAATTTGATGCGAATGAAAAGGCAGGCAGTAAAGGATGGAAGTATTTATTAGTCCTTAAAGGGATAGTTCACCTATAAATAAACATTCTGTCATCATTTATTTATCCTCATGTCTTTTCAAACCTGTACGATTTTCTTTATTTTTAGAAACACAAAAGAGGATATTTTGAAGAATGTCCATTTAAAAAAAGTCAATGGGGCCCAAAATTACATTAGGCCCTGGTGGCTTTCATTGAATGGACAAAATAGTTATCCATAACCCAATAATATCTTAGTTTGTGTTTTAAAGAAGAAAGAAATGCAAACAGGTTGTCTATTCTTTTTAAACCTCTATAGAAATATTTAGTTGTTGTTGTTGTTGTTTTTGGAAAGAAAAAAAAACGTATGCTCACCAAGGCTGCATTCATTTGATCAAAAATACATTAAAATTGTGAAATATTATTATAATAAAAAAAAATATTTTATTGTAATATTTAAAAATGTGTTTTATTCCTGTGATCAAAGCTGAATTTTCAGCATCATTACTCCAGTCTTCAGTGTCACATGATCCTTCAGAAATCATTATATGTTGATTTGCTGCTCAGGAAACATTTTCTCATTATTATTATTATTATTATTATTATTATTATTATTATCAAGATTAAAAACAATTGTGCTGCTTAATGTTTTTGAATAAACTGTTATACTCTTTTTCATGATTCTTTAATTAAAAGAAAGTTTGAAAATATAAATATTTTTTTTTACATTATAAATGTCTTTACTGTCACTATTTCCATCCTTTCAATCCATCCTTGCTAAATGAAATTAGCAATTTAAATGAAATTTATTTTCAACAACTAAATGAATAATTTTTTTTTTTTTAAATGACCCCAAACTTTTAAACAATACATGCCCTAGAACTCTGTTAAAGATTGCTTAATCTGGAAAGGATATTTTGTGTACAAACATATGATAAACGTTTTTTTTTTTTTTTTTTTTTACAGTTTTACAGATTGTATGTCATAAACATCTTCGTTTTGTTAAATGTGTATTTAACAGGACATTTTTTAGAGATGTATTGCAGATGAGCAAATGGCTTGAAAATACATCTAGATGACAACGCACACAACAAATAGACATCTATGTGATGTACGTGTGCTATCAGGAAGTAGATGAGAAAAACATATTAATACAATACAGACATTGTTATATATCACCGTTTTTGCTACGGACATGAATGATGCATTAAATCATGCAGCTTGAGAGGTGATTCACCACCTCTTTTGTATTTATTTATTTATTTAAATGCACAAAATGATTTCTTTCTATGTACACCTACAGTATACTGTACATCACAATGCATACATCAGATATCATACTGCAGTTTGCATGTGTAAAATGTGTCTTCTCAATCTGAAATGATCTTCATGAGATGAACCACCAATTGGCTCTGGTTTATTTGTTCTACGTAAACACTTGTGTGATTTATTTATTTACTTTCACCTAGTTAAAGGTTTAATGGATAACAGCTGGGAACAGGAAAAGCTGCAATGCACAATTTTTTTCTTTTTTCTTTCTAGTACGCTCAGCTTCAGTGCTTTGAGAGGTGTAGAAGTTTGATGTATGCATTAATATGCATTCTCATACACAAACACAGTCCCTGCTTTTTTCCTGACAGCAGTTCTTATCACCATAATGACGCTCAGAATAAGAGATGATGGTCTGTTGTCATTGTTTGCCGTTTTATTGTGGCTCTTTACTGTGAAAATGAGGTAGTCCCCCATCTCATAACCCCAATTCGTAGCTTAACTACCAGGCAATTCGACCCTGTTGAGTTCATTATGACTCAATCCCCAAAGGCCCAACAAACTGTGAGGGCATCGGCAATTTTCATATTCATATACAAGAGGTCTTTGGTTTCCCCTGGCTCCCTTCATGGTTGATGACTCCTGTGGGATACCGTAGGTCTTGGTCATACGGAGGAAGGGTTAGGGGAAGTTCAGAAGCACCAGGCTGCTGTAAATCACATTGAAAGCGAGACGCTAAGTTAATTTGGCTTGAGGCTTAAAGCAAGTGCTTTACTGAGCCCATTGAGAAGCCCACCCCCGTCCCACAATACACTGCATCCCTGTCTTCTCCCATCTGTTCACCATGTGCCACCTGACCAAAGTATGAACTGGGCTCAATGAAAACAGAGGGGAATTTATTTTAATTTTGAAAGTAATGCTGCCAGTTTTTGCTCTCGCGCTAAGATCTCTTACATCACCAATCAAGCATAACACAATAATGACCCATAAAGCAGCTATATGCCAGAAAGTATCCACCACATGTTAAACAGCGTTAATGGGCTATTAGCAAGCAGAATGAAAGATCAAATTTGTGAAATATTTTTGGAAAGACACATTAAAATACAGAATGTTTGGCAAACATGATTGATGAACGTGAGTTTGAGGCAACTAAAGATTTGTTGTGAAACTATGTCTAGAGAAATGCGTAAAGATTTCCCTTCACGTATGATAAATGGTGTTTAGTAGGACTGTCATGATATCACGATTATCGTGGTCAAAAGAATTGACAATAATGATATTATCACAATATTTATTGAAATTTTGTTATCCGTTAAATTCGGAGTACAGTGTCTCGCTTCCGTCTGTCATCTCCAACATGATTTTGTGCAGCAGAAGTTGTTTTTTTTTCTCTTGTTTAATCTCTAATTTTTTTATCACCTAGACTCTAAAAAAAAAGAGTCCATTTCCTTCCACTCATCAGAAACAGTCATTGCCGATTACGTCATTGAGGTGGAGCTGGGCTATCAAAGGTCCCGCCCACACTCCCTTTCCCGTAGATTCATTCGCAAACACAGCTGTCAATCATGACGTTACGCCCCATTTTATAGCGTCAAATAACTAATAAAAGCAAACTTATTGGATAAACGAACACTTGAACATATGTCAGCGTGATAAGAACTACAAGTGAAAATGACTCCTTAATCACCCCAGTCTGCAGGACTTGCTGATCAACAGTGAGCGCAAAAGGGTTGCCCCACAAAACTGTTTTCCTGAAACGGGAAATGATACATTAACGTGTTAACTGCTGACACCCTTTCTGTGTTTTGTTATATTTACATCCCTTGGGACTTTGTCCAAAAGTGTGCTCATTCTGATAAAAACGTATGGATTATTGTATGTTTACTTCAAAAATCTGTAGAGTACTATTTGTTTTCCTTTCTATGTTTACCCAGAATAGTATGATTTGAGCATTATGGAGCGCTAAACTCTCACATGTAAGTCCACAAGTGAGACTCATGAGGAATACAGTAGGTTCCAAGAAGTCCCTAATATGGACAAAGACATCCAGCACAGATAAAGATGAATTAAGAAAAATAGACATCCGGCACAGATAAATATGAATTAAGAAAAATAGAGAAGAATTAACACCATTGCAACAGTTGTATGGTTTATCTGTGCTCTTAAAGCCATCTCATTATTTATTAATAATCTGTAAATGTACATTCATGTTCTGAACCCAAGATTGAAACTCTCGTTGTTTTGAAATTTTATCAGCATGTATCATGAATGCTCTAGTTCTTCCTTTATGAATTCCTTTAGTATCATTGATTATTAAACACCGTTCCCTTCCACCAGCTGTTCATAATGCATAATCCCAATGCACCAACACACACACAGTCACGTGTTTGAGGGGGTGTGTCTACAGCTTACCCCCGCGCGCCACAGATGCTTGATCCCTCTACTCCAAAACAATGCAGCAAAGCTCTCCAAGTTTGACCTTTCTCTGTGAATGGTTGCCTTGCCAACAGCCTCTGCCGCAGATGCTGAGAGGTCACCCAGACTCTGAAACCCTTTGACCCTCAAATTGCATCTCTTGTTGGGTTCTCCCACCAAGGAAAGAAAATTGATTGAGGATTGAGCATTGCCTTTTATAGCTTAAACTCAGTAGCCTTAGATGGTTACTGCATTTGAAATAGCCCTATTAAACAGGTTAACAAGAAGTGCTGATGGTCCATGCAGACGACATTCCAGTACAGGCATTAGTGACCATCCTGCAATAACACAGCAGTAATAGGTACAAAGAGTTCCTCTCCAGCAGAGTATGTGGATGACAGTGATGTTCTTGTGGGTTTGTGGTGCAGATACAGAGAGCTGGTGGACACTACCCTCACCGACAAGAAGAAAGCATCTGCAGAGGAGAAGTGCCGCCACGTTCTGCAGCAATGCAAACTCCAGGGTTGGCAGGTGAGTTTCCAAAGACTTCTACAGAGCTTTAGGGAGCGAGTTAAAAGGAGCAGAAAATAAATGCTATCATAGATGCACTGCTGATGTGTAGGTAGGCAACTTAATTCTGCCATAAGATACCTTATTTTGAGCAAATTCTGAGATGAATGATCACATGTGTCCTTTGCATAGAAAGCAATCCTAGAATGCATTATGACAGTATCGTTAAAATCCAAAATGGTGGACAAGACCAATTTTGATACATATCTTTATCTTAAACGTGTATTCCATTTATTAATGACAAGTATAGATAGATTGGTGTAATGACTGTTTTACTCCACTTGTATGTGTGCTATGTGTTTATAATGCTTATTAGGGTATGTTCACACTTGGCAAGTTTGGTTAGATTAAAACGAACCCTGGTGTGATTGATCTATTAGTGCGGTTCATTTAAATAAGCGTGAACGCTGCCATCCAAACACTGGTGCGGGCCGAGACTGCTGAAAAGATGGGTCTCGGTCCGCTTCCAAACAGACTGTGCGGTGCGGTTCGAATGATAAATGAACGCAACACCGGCCAACGACATGTAAACGGACCAAAAACAGGACATGATGTCACGATGCGACCCTAAAGGGGACAGAATGCTCAAGCATACCTGTTTTTTTCATCATAGTCGTGATGTTGCCCATCACAGTTCAGTTCAGGCATCAGAACCGCGTCTCCTACGCACATACAATGAGCACATTTATCCCAGCACACAGCATTGTTTTGATGGTAAGTTCCATCGCGAAATGTACATTATAAAAGCCGACCAATCAGGTTGTGAATATGCCTTTAGGTTCGGTGTTAAAATGTCAACATGAACGCTAAGCGGACCAGGGCTAAATGTTGTTTTTTTTTTGGTTCGTTCATTGATTGAACCAACAATGTGATGATTATGTGATGATTATGGTGTTAAAATGTCAATATGAACGCTAAGCGGACCAGGGCTAAATGTTTTTTGGGTTTTTTTGGTTCGTTCATTGATTGAACCAACAAACACCATAATCATCATATAACCATCCTCCAACCTAAGCTCCACTCTTCAGCGCAATGGTAACCACAACAGAAACTATTTTAAACGTGTAAAATAATGGAACATTATACACAAACCAGTCTTTCCCTTAAAATAACTCTTCAATTCAAAAATTGACTCTCCCAATTCAATCCAATGCAAAGCATGCTGGGAACTAAAAATCCACTCATGCAGTTTCAGTTAATGCAACAAAATTGATTCACCAAGAAATGGACTGGACACAATGGAATTAAGTTCTAATGAAATGTTTAGCAATTGCTTTATCTCATTTTAATTAAGGAAATTGAACAAGCAGCATTTTTTCCCCTCAGTGTATATATACTGTAGGCATTAGGCAGCACACTTGATTTTGGAACAGAGCTAATGTGATTATTTATTTTTCTTCCTCTTCTCTGTTCAGATGGGCAACAGTAAGGTTTTCTTGAGATACTGGCAGGCCGATCACCTTAATGACCGTTGCCATCAACTGCACAGGAAGATTATTATCTGTCAGAAAGGTAGAGTGTGTTCATACTGTATGATCTGTCACTCGACTTGATATTTTTACTTCACTTAATCATGTGTATGTGATTCAGTGGTGCGTGGCTGGTTGGCCAGACAGCATGTGTGTCGCAAGCTCACTTCTCGGCAGCAGGAGCAGTGCAACGTCCATCGGTTCCTGCAGGGAGCAGAGGACCTGGGTATGCGCGCTTATGACAGCCTGGTCATCCAAAACGCTGCAGATATCGCACGAGAAAACGACCGCCTCCGGGGTCACATCAGCGCTCCACCGCTGGGTGAGCGTCCAGAACCTGTGGGCAAAGAAGAAGACTCGCCGAAGAGGTAAAACTCATGGCAGACTTTTTTTTTTTTACTAACCATAAACTGTTTGTGATCTTTTTAAATAACTAACCATAATTTAAAATATGCGCATTCAATTTAATGCAATTATTAAAGGTACTAATTTAAAGGTGCTCTAAGCGATGCTGGGTGACGTCACTTCTTGTTGACGTTCAAAGTATTGTCAAACAAAACGGAGGCTAGCTAGACCTTCCCTCCTCCTCATCCCGTCCCTCCCCCTGTAGTTTTACTGATACTTCTTTCAAGGTGTAATGTCGCCAAGTTAGATAAATGCTTTCATTTAATGCAAAAAAAAGAGAAACATTACCAGAAAAACACAATAAAACGTTTCGCCACCTGAGGTTATAACTTTAGCTCCCATACCAGGACGCAATAATAGCAAGATAACGTTAGCTTCAAACTTAGCCAAAGTTGTCAATAGGCTATGAATGAACATTCAATTTCATAATAAATACTTGGTGAAAACAATCATTCACACAAACTGTCGCCCTACAGTGAGTTTGCTTGATTATTTACAATAGAGACCGATAGCTATAGCTGCTAGAAACCTATATGTTGTATTCACCGAAGTTAGCGCTGACTGTATTGTTCTAGCTAATTATATCCTTGTGTTTGTTAGGCGAACATGAAAGTCCATTTAGAAAAACCAAACTGGATTTACCCACCTGTCTAGCAAAAACAGAGCTAACGTTATCTGAATGTGAGATTGGAAGCCCTTCTGCCGGCGGAGTTCTCACCACCTTTCAAAGGCTTTTCCAATGTAAATTCGGGCATGCGTTCCTTCTCCTTTTCCCTCTTCTTTGTATTTTTGCAATCTGTTCATCAGAACGTCGTCTCTTTGGTCGTGTGTCAGCCATAGCAAACTTAAAGAGTTAAAATTCGAACTTTCCTCTTCATGCTTCTCTCCTCCACACCCCCCATGTACGCTCACTAACCCCAGCCCCAGACTGGAACACTGTTTGTTTTGTTTCATGGAGCGGGTTGCCCCAGTTTGTTTTTGTTGCTGTTTGTGGAGCCTGGGCTGTCTACAGAGACAGCGTTTTTTTACAGTGTGTTCAGGGGGACAGGCAGCTAGCGGATAGTGAGGAGATGTTAGTGATAGTGAGGAGATGCTGTATGTGACAAAAAATGTTTTGGCCTAAAAAACACGTGACATCGCTTAGAGCACCTTTAAGTAGCTATATGTGGGGTAATAAGGTTGTCTGCCGATCAGAAGTTTTGCGTACCTCTGTCCCTATTGTTCAAGTAGTTCTTAAAATACTTATCAAGGTAATAATCATATTCATATTGTTCTTCTTTAGAGGATCTCTAACAAAGATCTTGTTTTGTATGCTGAAATTCAATTTGATGTGGCAGATCAGATATGTCTGTGCTACAGCGTTACTTCCTTTTGAAGGATTATCTCTAATTGTCTAAATCAGGGGTGTCCAATCCTGCTCCTGGAGGGCCACTGTCCTGCCGCGTTCTGCTTACACCCCAATTAAACACACCTGAAGTAGCTAATCAAGGTCTTACTAGGCATACAAAAGACTTCCAGGCAGGTGTGTTGAGGCAAGTTGGAGCTAAACTCTGCAGGACAGTAGCCACGTTTCCATTACCCTTCAAATTGCGCAAATTGCGAATTGAAAATACGCCTAATGGACACGCCTCAATTTCGCACAAACTCCCATTTATCGCAAAACAGTTTTTACACCCACGTGAGGTGGTTTTTCAGGCCATTCGAAAAAGACATATTTCACAAAACTGCAATGAGACAGAGTTCTTTATTAAATTCATAAAAGACAAAAGAATTATTGGAATAGTGGATTCTTAACCTCAAAGAAATGCCAAAATAAAGAAACACCCAGAAACACCTCATATGTGCCGCTCTCAAGTATTCGGGTCTTTCCTTGCCATTAATGATTGGATAACACACATACGTCTCCTTCAATTAATAATAATGGCCAGTGCAATGGTTGGGATATACAAAAACCTACCAACGTCCGTTGCCATGATTTTTGGAATGACTTATTGCGAGAGGAAAAAATTAAGTTTTAGTCGCATAAAATAGGTTAATGGAAACGCCGTCATTTAGCAATCGTTTTTTTGTCGACATTTAGAAAAATCACAAAAGTTTTGCACAAATCTTTAATAAGCGCCTACTGACCCTTCAGGACTGAGTTTGAACACCCCTGGTCTAAATTATATTGCCATTTTGTTTGGAAAGGGAGAACAAGAAGAACCAATAAAACATCCCATGAATTTTTATAGGTCCCTCAAACCCAAGTGGAAAAGGCAAATTTTGGAGTGTCTAATATAATCAGAGATTTTATTGGTTCTCCTTGTTCTCCATTTGCAAACAAAGTTTGCCACTGATGTCAGAAGTGCTTGCACTTTTTAAGACATCGTTAGGGTTGTGGGAATTCAGCAAAAAGAAAGACGGATCTCGGTTCAGTCATAGATGCTATAACTGTGGCACATACAGTATGTACTACTATCTGCATTGTGAAGAAAGGTAAAACTCTGCAAACTGTCCACATCAAGGTCAGATCTACAAAAAAATATACCTCTTTTACAATTAATAGTGTCAAAAGGTGCAAAATAGCCAAATTTCTGATTGAATTAGCCATGGTGAAGGGGATTTCAAGCACTCCACTTCAAGAACAACCCTTACCCATAATAAAATCACAGTGACACAGTTTTAATAAAGCAACAAGCTAGCAAATGTTCTATCCAAACACACAGAACTTACATGGAATTTAGGCATCAACAAATTGTCTGACAATGATGGTCAGCAACGGTTGCCAAGGTAATGCTAATACCAGGTAATCAGTATCATTGGTAAGGCGAGCTTAGCAACGAGTCTTTGTTTTTATGACTTGTGACTTTAATGTAAATATATTCACACAAGCATAAACAGAAACACATGTGTATTTGGGTCGCCATTGACATTAGTAGCTTCTTCTGCATATGACCATCTGCTCTTATGATGGGGGTGGGCTTCTTGTTCTTCAAAACATGTACACACATTCATCACATACATTCATTTTAAGCAACACAAATGAGACAGTTGCTAGTTATTGAGTGATGGGGGTTTCATAGCTAATCTAGATGTGGCAAACTCAATCCGTGAGTGAAGAGGAGTTCTATGCTGCTAATCAGAGAGAGATAAGACCCATCCCCACTCTGGGTTGCTGAAATCTCCTTAGGGTTTTTAGTCACTGTAACCCCGCACAACCCCCTGTTCCCCGAACACCATCCACCCCAACACTCCATCGCCTTTCCTGCAAGAACAACAGATGGGAGCTCAGATTAAAGGGGAAATATCAAACAAGAGTGTACATGTCACATTAGAGTATTACAGGAAGCTGCTTAGACTTAAATAATCAACAATGTAAATAATATTTTCAGGCTTAAGGTCTGTATATCATGCTAATTTGGCGTTATCGTTTTCTGGTATCATGAGGGGCGAAAAAACAGTGCACTGAAATTGAGAAGTCTCTGATACTTTAATTCTAAGGCATGCTGAAAAGCAAATCAATGAATTATTATATGTGAATTATACAATTAATCATGTATAATAACGAATGTGGCTTAATTCAGATTTGAGGTACCACCCTGATGTTTTTTTTTTGTGAATTTGGTTAATTAATCTGCATATTGTGTAATTATTAAGGTTACAATTTTTTATTGGATTGATAACCTTAGTATTTTTGTTTTATCTTTATGGTTAAGGAAACAACCATTGCAGTTAGTGTAGTGTACTGAAATCCTAGCCCAGATATGGTGTATTGATTTTATGAAGGTTGAAACTGATCCTCTCACACTTGCTTAGCACCTTCACTATCCATCATACATTGAGACAGGACATATGCTTCTAGCATGATAGTGGGTGAATGATTGAAAGCATCAAAATATGAATAAGGATTTTGTAGATATCAGAGTAATACCAGTCATGATGAATGACACTAGAAATCATATTTCCACAAGCAGTTTACAATTTAAATTTGTTGAATTATTCATCTGTTCATCCTTTTGTTTAGGACTGTTGAAAAAATTGGGAGGGTCAATGATGTGGCAGGCCGTGGGGGGAACCGACCACTCCGGCATTTCCGCTCAAGTTCTGTGCCTCTCCCTCTGGTAATGGACAGCTTGGTACACTCCAGCATTGGGGCATCAACCAAAGCAGCCCTTCAGCCTGTGCCACACTCCACTGAAGAGGGGAATGGAGGTAACCTCTCCTCCCCACGAAAACAACCTCCTCCCAAACCCAAACGAGACCCAAATACACGTCTAAGTGCATCGTATGAAGCAGTGAGTGCAGGGCTGAGTATTGCACCCAAAGACAATCCTGCTGAGGGTCAAGCTTCTCCGTCTGGAAGCCCACCAAAAAACCAGCTGTCTCCTTCTGATCGTACGTATAAATATCAGCTCAAAAATGCACTGCATGGTTTGCAAAAGTATGTGGACAACTTCTAGTATAAATGATGTACTGGCCTGCACAAAGCCCAAAACTGAATTCAGCTGAACACCTTGGGGATGAATCGGACTCAGAGCCAGACCCAGTCACCCGACATCAGGGTATGCTGTTGTTCCAGAATGGGAACTTCCAGCATCTAGCGGAAAACCTTTGCGGAATTGGAAGCTGTTAGAGAATACCAACTTGCTAAAGCACAATGTACGTGTGGTGTTCCGATGTCCACATACTTCTGGCCATGTACTGTACATGTTTTGAACAACACAGCACACATGTCTTCATCTACCTCAATATTGAGAATTGTTCCTGGCATTTTAGTAAATGGCTTTTTCCTTTCCTTCCTAACTCATCCATCATCTGACTACACCTCTAGCTCTCTCTAAACCACGGCCTCACAGTGATGACTACAGCACCATGAAGAAGATCCCGCCCCCTAAGCCAAAACGCAGCCCTAATACCAAACTGACGGGCTCCTACGAGGAGATCTCTGTACCCTCCCCTGTGCGCCCCACAGACATGAAACTTTTCAGCCTGGTACGAGGAGGCCACTGCTTGGGCCTCATCCAGCGAGCAGCATCTGCGGATGGCGCCCATTCTTCTGTACTAAGCCTCTACCCCTGCCAGGATGAGGAGGATGTGTACATCGAGATGGTAGGGGCCTCACGAGCCCTCAGCTTGGCTGATTCCCACAGTCCAGAGCTGAGCGAGGCAGTATACGAGGAGATGAAGTACTTCCCACCTGATGAGGTGGGGTCAACTCCGGTGGTCAAGCCTGAAGCTGTCAATCCCACCATTACTACCCTACCTGCCCCAGTGATGGAAGTCAAGAGGCCTGTGACCCTGATGGAGCTCTCTGGCACACACGGGGGAAAGCAGCTGGGCAAGGACGGGAAAACATGTGACATTCCAGCTCCATTCCCCAACCTCCTTCCACACCGTCCCCCACTTCTTGTCTTTCCTCCGTC
Organism: Tiaroga cobitis; assembly: GCA_030578255.1. Classification (NCBI taxonomy): domain Eukaryota; kingdom Metazoa; phylum Chordata; class Actinopteri; order Cypriniformes; family Leuciscidae; genus Tiaroga; species Tiaroga cobitis. Next base: position 17,780,518 of record CM060599.1, on the reverse strand, counting down.
CCCTGTCACCTGCTCACCTGCCTCGGATGAGTCCCCCCTTACCCCTCTCGAGGTGAAGAAGCTGCCGGTGTTCGAGACCAACCTTAACTACACCAGCCAGGACGGGGGCAGCCCGCTCTCACCCCAGTACATCCGACAAAGGGCTGACTCTTCACCAAGTCTTTCTGTCTTAATGCCAGACAAGTCCACGCCACCCTTGACTCCTCCTCCCCCTCCTCCCCCTCCGGCAGTACTTCCACCTCCCTACCGTCCTCCTTCTCACTTCCCCTTCCCCCCTGAGACAAACTTCTTGTCCCTGACCCGTGCAGCTTCTCTGGCTAGCACAGATTCCCCAAAAGTTTCCCATAAAATGGTGCACAGTCTGGCAGAGACGCCCCCAAGCAGTTCCAAGCCTCCCTTCTCCCCAGTGAAGACCTCACGCCCAGAGCCCCGCAGAGCTCACTCCTGCTCCTCCTCGCCTCTGCTCTTCAACCCTGCTAATGGGAGACCCCTCACTAGTCCCCTAGATGAGCTTAACACCCTTTTCAGTTCAGGGCGCAGCCTACTCCGCAAGTCCACCACAGGAAGAAAGATCAGAGACAGCGGTGAGTGAAAGTGTGTATGTGTTTGGATGCATGTATTCTAAAGGTGGTCTATGTAATTCTGATGCCATTTGTGGCACCAAACGGACCAAAGAGTTCTCTCAGAAACCCTATAGTTGAGCCGGTGCTGTCCAATGTCAGTCCACTCAGACAAACAAAGCAGTTTTGAAAGTGCCATAGGGAGTACCTAAACTTTTAGCTAAAATCAACCTATGAATTGCCTACTTGTCTATAGTTGCCATGTCAAGCTGACATAGTGTTTTAACATCAAATAATTATGCACAGCACCTTTATAAAGTTCATCCAAAAATGTTTTCTGTCATCACTTACCCACCCTTATGTCATTCCTAACATGTATGAATTACTTTCTTCTGTGGAACATGAAGACATTTTGAAGAATATTTCCTTTTGTCCATACAATTAAAGACAATGTGGTCCAAAGCAAATACTGAATATTGAAACCGACTGACTTTCATTGTATGGACAAAAAAAAAAGGCGTTCTTCAAGATATATTATTTTGTGTTTCACAATAGAAAGTATGTCATACAAGTTTGGAACAACCTGTCCAACCAATCATAAATTATGATATAATTTTCCTTTCTGTGTGAACTATCCTTTTTAACTGTTGTATTATGTGCCTCAGACACATGAATCACAGATCTTTAATATGTCTTAAATCACATAGGAGTTGCACTCACCGGCACACATGGTCATGCTTAATTTGCTTCAGAAGGATTATAATAGTCTGGTCAAATTATTGAAACTTTCCCAGCACCAATGTAATTTAATATATGTGGTTATGGAAAACACATCCTGTTTAGTATGGTTTTATTGACTCATCCAGTGCCAGGCTTTGTGTTTGTCAAAAACAGTGAGGTCAGTGCTGATAAAACAGACATTTACCATAAAAGCCACAGCACTCTCTCTCAGAACCCCATTCAGATGAAGGCAGAGTGTTTATGTAAGATCGAGGTTTAGGCTGTATTTTGCATCTGCTCTGAATCACTTTTGTTATGACACCACAGCAAACTTATCCAACAACTGCCCTTAAATGCAGCTACACCATGCGCCTATTGTTTAAACTGAGCCAGAATGATCTATAATGGTGTTCTGTCGTCTTTAAAATTTAAAACATTAACTTTTTTTTATTTTTTTTTAAGAAATGACCTGTGGAGAAAACTAATATATAAGGCACATTAAGTACATTATCCGTTTAAGGAAAAGAGCAAGTGTTAAATGTCATATTAAAATAAAATAATTTGATGAGGAGGCGTTCTTAGGGAGGATGTTGGGTGTGCGTGGCGATTTAGTTCACATGCTGTGTCTAACACGGTTTCATTTGCCTCCTCCTCTTAACCTTTGTATTTAATTAAAGATGCTTTAGCGTACATCTACTCCCATCATAGATTTATGAGCGTGGATCCCATATGACCCCGACCCATATTGTGTGCAAAATACAGTTGTAATCGAAATTATTCTACCCCCATTGCAAATCAGGTTTATTGGCAAAATGTACATACTTTCAGCTGTTTGCAATGAACAATTCAAACAATTGAAGTGACTCAACACAACAAATGTTTCATGTGGATTCCCCAAATTCAACTGAAAATTAGACTTTTAATGACGTCTGCAGTCTTCAAAGTTGTTACGTCCCTATTTAGTCTAGGGTTGAAGGAACGGGTAACAGAATAAAACGAAAAAAAGAAAAAAAAATGGTGTGATGTGTGGAGGCAGCAAAGTTCAGCTCCCAACCCCAATACTATAAAAAAAAAAAATAACCCAAGACAAACTCAATAGAAAACATGAGACTTTATTCTTAGGAGTATGGGAGGATTTCAAAGCTTCAAGAGGGGGTGATGGAAAAATAACAAACAGAAACCCTCTAACTAGTATGGCGGAAACTAACTAGACTGCACAAGAAAAGAAAAGAAATGTACAATAAATAAATACTTTAACACAGATAAATGTTAGTAATTCATAACTTACAACATAACAAGAAAATCTTGTTGTAGGCACCAATTACCCCAAGGGTGTTTAACAAGATAACACCAAAGGGAATCAATCTACCAACCAAATATAATTAAGAAGAACATTTCAACAGAACTTCGGGGTTGAGATATGGAACCACACGATGCAGCCTTCACACACACACACACCCAGATCTATGGAAGCATGCTGCTTAAATCCCCACAACTTCCTCTCCTCCTCCAATCACATCAGGTTATCAATCATTGGAGTCAGGTGGCAGCCATTACTTCCTGCTTAGGGTAAAGAGAGAGAGAGAGAGAGAGAGAGAGAGAGAGAGAGAGAGAGAGTGAGAGAGAGAGAGAGAGAGAGAGAGAGAGAGAGAGAGAGAGAGAGAGAGAGAGAGAGAGAGAGAGAGAGAGAGAGAGAGAGAGAGAGAGAGAGAGAAACGGGGTATAGAAACAAAAACCAAAAACCAATACGTCTTTGGACGTAACAAAAGTATTGAACCCTTTCATGGTAAGCATCTTTAGTACTTAGTAGAACACCGTTTTGCTGTTTAACCTGCTGCAAATGAGATATATAACCAGACACCAGCTTCTGCCAGTGTTTCTGAGGAATCTTATCCCATTCCTCATGAGCAATGGCCTCCAGTTCAGTAAAATTTGTGGGTGTGCTGCAACTGCCTTCAAATCTCACCAGAGATTTTCTATGGGGTTCAAGTCAGGTGACTGTGATGGCTATTGTAGAATCTGAAATTCTGTACATGTTGCCATAAACCTGATTTGCAATGGGGGTTGAATAATTTTGATTACAAGTATGTGTGTGTGTATATATATATATATATATATATATATATATATATATATATAGGCAAGTTTTCTGCTTTTTTGTCATAATTTCTGCTTTTTTGTCATAATTTTTTATTCAGTTTATTGTAAAGGGCACAGGGGGTATTACCTCCAGGCACATAAATATTGCATGCACAAGAGATGATGTAGCTATGAAATATTAAATATCAAAGTCTGCAGGTTTGCTGATGGATGTGAATCACTGCAGTGTGTGTGTGAATCCCCGGAGTCATGTGTGTGTATATGTGTGTCTCTTAGGATACGCGCAGTGTCACTCCAGAGCAGGGGAAATTACTTATTGCATTACTGTACATGTCAACAAGTGTGTCTGTGAAATGAACAAACATTAATCTGTAATAATATTTGTTTTAGTGCCATGCATGTCTACAACACAATTTCTTCTCACACTTTATTGTACTTTTTAAGATTGTTTAAGCCCTCTCACATTGAGTTATCTGGATATTTTTTTTAGGTTTAATTAGCTTAATCTACTGAACTATTCTTCATATTGTTGACAGCATCTCTCCCCTGGCTGTGTTTCAGTTTTTATTTTTTTTTTATTTTTTAACTGTAATGATCATCTCTCAGTAATTTGAAGGGGAGATGCAGTGCCGAACAAGACAGAGCCAACCCTTACCGCATTGATGATATGCTCTGCATGTCTAGCAGCCATCTTGAATGGCAGGTCTATCCTGTGCATTTCATTTTCTTTTTCATGTTTGATCCTCCTAATTCAGTGACATATCGATTAAACTAACGTTCAAATGCTTAGCGTCAGTAAGATTTTGTTTTAAGGCAATAATATTTATATTTAGCAACAATGCATATAATGTATCAAAAGTGACAAAATAGATTTATCATGTTACAAAAGATTTATATTTCAAATAAAAGCTGTTCTCTTGAACTTTCTATTCATCAAAGAATCATGAAAAAAAATTATCACGGTTTTCACAAAAATATTAAGCTGCACAACTGTTTACTACATTAATAATAATGTTTCTTGAGCAGCAAATCAGCATATTAGAATGATTTCTGATTATGTGACACTGAAGACTGGAGTAATGATGCTAAAAATTTAACTTTGACATCACAGTTATAAATACAATTAAAAATATTCCAAAATAAATGTATTTATACATGTAAAAGTTATTATAATTATTATTATTATATAAAACGCAGTAAATTCTGCCATATTTTACGGTTTCAGTTGTAATCAATTCATGTGGCACGATTCATACTTTTTTTAAATTCCATTTTTTACTGTTATGTTGATAATTTGACATAATAATTTGAACCGTCGCATTTTTATTTGTGGGCTTAGGATTTTGGACCCCACTGTATAAATCTGACCCTAAAAGACTGAGAGAATGTCATCAGAATGAAATGAAATATTTTTATGAAACCCAATTAATTCTACATCACTGTTCAGATACACATAAGCATAAGTCAGTGTAATGTAATGTGATCATGTTGAATACATAGAGTCAGTAGGGGTCCCAGACACAAAGCTGCAGTAAATGAATCTCTGATAACCTTGGCTGTGAAGTCAGATGCTCATGACATGAGAGAGATAGAGAGAGGGAATGCTGTAATGGAAACAAGGCTGCTAACAGGGGTTTAAAAGGGCAGCTGACCCATGTGCTATATCCATCCCTGTGACGGTCAGATCCAAGCAGACCTGCATACCGCGAGGCTTAAACATCCCCCTGTGCTTCCGCTCTCTCTGCCGTCAACGTCATCTCAAGACTCCATCATTCCCACAATTTTTGGCCTGAGCAGCTGCAGCTGCCCCTGCAGAAATGTTAGTGACTCAAGGTGACAGGTGTAGGTCGACGTCACAGCGAGATGGTCTGTGGGGCCTTACATGGTGCTGAAGCACACGTTACACATCATCTTGATGTGAAACCATGTATTTATCGAATGTTTTTATTCATTTCTATTCCATAGTACTCTCAAATTCCAACATTAACCTGCCAGGTCGAGAGGATCAAGGCCCAATCTCTCCGTCGTCACAGTTACAGGATAAAAACGCCAACAACCACACCTCTCCCAACTCTTCAAACCCAGCCCCCGTTGAGAACGGCAACCAGATCTCCAATGGTAATGGCACAAGAGGTTTGGGGTCTCATTTATTAACCACGAATGATTCAGCAAATACAAGTTTAGAAATTTAGGATTAAAATGTGAAACCACTCAAATCACACTTGCACATGCTGGGTTTTGATATATATATATATATATATATATATATATATATATATATATATATGTCCCCATTCAAAACTCAATTGCCCCATTCAAACTCTAATTATTTAAAGCTTAGGCGCTCCAAGGTTTGTTTACCACAGACAGCACCAATGACTGCGTAACCTTTGCGTGACACACCACAGACAAAAAGACAAGTGGTTTACGTGCATGAGAGAATAAAGGAAAAGGAAAGAATGGCAGATTGAGGGTGGTTAGTGGAGAGAATGAGATTGGAGAATCAGACATGGTACGATGAAGTGAGTGGACCCAGAAGCTATCACTGAGGCGGTCCATGATTAAGGTGAAAGACCCTGGACTTGATAAAGTACTCTCCTAAAGAGCCATCAGATGGCTCAGGGTCTCTCCGCCTCCCTTACACAAACACATACACTCACTCTCTTGGCCTTTTGTCCTCTCAGTGAGGCTAATATCTGTGTGGGGGGGGGGGGGTAAACTTCCATATTCCACATGAGGGGATGTAGCAGAGAGTGGGCGGAAGTTTTAAACACCCAGCAGTGAACCATACACTTAGTCATTATATACCTGCATCTTGAAGATAATGGTATATGAACTAATGTACATTTCCAGAAGGAAATACCAGTAATTCGGAGGCAACAAAAGAATAGCGTTAAAGTTTTATGTAGCTCAGCTCAGGCATATCTGTTGTGCAAAGGTATTAAAATAAAATATAAAAACTGATAAATACAAAAAGTTTGAATATATGTTAAGTAGAGGTTGTAACAATATCCTCATGTCACGATTCGATACAAATCACGATACTGAATTTACGATACGATATTATTGCGATACTTTAAGACATATGGTAAAATGTTTACAAAAAAATGTGCTGTTGATTAAAATGCTAAATTTGATATTACATTGGGGGTGTAAATGAATAGGCTTGGACTTGGTGTTGGTAACCCAATGCACCGGACAATGGTGACATCAAAATAAAAATATGATTCTGAAGCTGAAAATACAGAATTATTTCAGACGAATATGCTTGCACTCTATCACTGACTTGATACATTAAAAATAATGTACGCCACTTTTTGACGGTAACATAAGACATTTGGCATTATCAGGTACCACAAATATTCCCCCATTGCATTATTATACATTATATTCAACTATATATATTAGTTTAATATAGGACTGACTTTAAAACTCTTTAAATTTTTCTCACACAGTAATTTTAATTTTGGGTGAACTATACACTATACAGATTGCCACTATCCACAATACATATTGTTGCATTTTTGTATTGTGACACGATATATTGTTACACCCCTAATGTTTGGTACAGACAAAAATGTGTAGACTGAATGGAGGATTACAATGCACATTGAAGCAGCATATTCCAAGACATGCACGAAGAATGTTACATTTAACATCCGCATATTTATCTCTCAATAGGAACGCTGGAAGACGATGGACATCCGAAGTCAAATGCATCCAGCACCTCGGCGTTACACAGGCACATGGACAGCCACCACACTCAGGTGAAGCATATACACAAACACACGCTCTCTTGTGGCATCTGTCATCTACTCTTCCGAGGGGAGAAGGTCTCCAGTGACCCCAAATGGCAGATGTAATCATGGGTAATGAAAGTGAGAGCGGGTCCCATGTCATCCCAGACTCAGCACTCTGCCAAATGAAATGAGTGAAGACTTATCTGGAGATCGTATTCAGAGGTGCATTAGAGCAAGAGGGGTGGTGCTTCAAACAGGCTCTCCTTCGCAGGAACAAGCCGAAACCATCACTGTGCGCCCTCTGTGCTTCTCAGCATCTCTCTGTGTGTTCTGAAAGCAGGGTTACCCTCATCAAACATTAAAACTTAATGAGGGTACTCTGAGAGCTTCCTGCCTCTGTCTGTCTCTCGTTCTCTGTATCTCTATCTTAATGGTATGGTTTGGGGAAACAAGAATATTTCTTATTCTATTCAATATTTTTTTTTTTTATTCTACTTAGTCATTATTCGGTTGGTAAGTGCAACCGAATAATGACTGAGTACTAAGAAAGTACTGGGTAATATAAAATAACTACATGGGTTAGGTTTAAAGGGGTTATTACCCAGTTATTGTAATTACTATAAGTACATAATATGTACATGGCGAACTGGACTGTAAAATAAAGTGCTACCCATTATTCTATAATGCTGGCGCCAAGTCATTTTCATTTACCTGCCTCTAATATTATTTTAGGTTACTCTAGGTCTTTTTTTTAGTACTGTGATGTTTGGAAATTCACCATGATACCAGTTTTTTTTTTTTTGTTTTTTTTTTTTGGAACCATGGAACATTTTATTATTATTTAGTTTAGACAATGTAAACTTTAATATTATTAAGTTGTGCATAACATAATAATGGAATGTATTTATTTCATTATTCACTATGAAAGGTCAAACGGGACATCATTAAATGAAATCTAAAGATTTATATATATATATATATATATATATATATATATATATATATATATATAGTGTATGTGTGTGTTTAACACCTGAATATTAAGTTATAATTCTAAGTATTTAAATGTAAAGATGTATAAATAAATCTAGATTTACGCATATATAATTATAAGTCTGGATACATGCATTTAAATTTGAATATACTTATGTCTAAATATAGATACACATTTTAATATATAAATGTACATATATATGATTTAACTAATATATATATATATATACACATTTCACATTTATATATTAAGTTATATCATCAGACTGTATAAATTCATATCTACATATTTATACAAGTATATCCTGTAATTATTTTTTTATATAATTATTTGGCCCTTCATAATATCAGAATTTTTTTTATGTTGTTTATTTTTCACTTTCTGGTGTCGTCCATCTAAATTTGACTCATATATATTTATATTTATTTATTTATTTATTTATTATAATTTTTTTATCAAATCATAAAAGAGACTTGTTTAAAGACTGTTATAAAAGACTGATGAATAGCACATCAATGGGTTAAATCCTGTCTTTACATAATCTTGGATTAAATGATAAATATATGACCTTGACCATAAATAATACATGGATGATTGCCACCGGCTGCCAGGTAAAAAGCTCCAATGAATCAAGGCGGAGTCTTCCTAAATGTCTAGCTTATAGATAGCTTTGACCGTGACATTCATGGCATGGCATGAGCAGTATACAATGTATGTGACTTTCAATCACTAACAGGAAGACCATATTAGGAATAAGGAAGCAATGGCCATACGTAGAGGACGTGAAGTTGGTAGTTATATAAAAAAATAAATAAAAAAAACCAATACGTATGCATACAAGCGTAGACACACACACAGAGAGAGAGAGAGAGAGCCATACAGTAGCTAGAGAAAACACCATCTGTTAGGATGATGGGATTGAGGACAGATAAATGGCAGTGTCACCTGCTGACAGCAAAGAGAGAATTCATTGATTTATGGCAGTCAAATGCTCATTTTATAAGCGTATGTGCTTTATAGAGAGATCCACAACAGACTGCTCTGTCTCCCATAAGTGTATCATCATCTGAGTGGCTGTTCCAAAATCTAGTGAGATGCCATAGACGGAGTCCCGACAAAGAGCCTGTTCTAAAAGTTGTAAATAAAACGATTAAGTACGATTTGCAAGAAAATACATCCCAATGTTGTGTTTAATTCAATGTGTTGTGTTACTAGCCGTTTCTTTGTAATTTTTTGTGAATTGTACTCGCAGGTTTTCTGTGTACCTCCGAAATGACCTCATGTTGGCTAAAACAGAGGTGACCCCATATATCCTTTGCAGAGAAGGCAGTAACAAAATGCATTGCAACAGGCGTGTAGGACAATAGAAATCCAAGAAGGCGGACTGAGTCGTAAACATAATACCATCCATTAATGAAAATGATCAATAAAATGTCCAATTAAATAAAACAATAATGTGGTAAATTAAAACAATTAATAGTCATTTAGTAAATACATTTTACAATTGTATCCTCTATTATATCTTTATGTGCTGTGTTTTATGCTTATTGTGTGTGTATGTTTTAACATAGCAACATACTAATGTCAACACTTTTAAAGTTCCATTGTCAGTCCAAATGGAATCTGATCGTATTTAGCAAGTGTGAACATAAAAAAAAATAAAATAAAAATAAAATCACATCAAAGCCACATTCATATGTGGTTTGAAATCCTATTACAATTTAATTTCTGGAAATCCGTTTCATTCTGACTACTCTGTTTGGATTTAACGTAGTGTTTTTTTCCCTTATGTCATTTTCTCACGCCATGTAAATAAACACGTCAGACGTCGTTGGGGAAACAAGGTTGTGTTGTGGTCAATGTGAAAATTATAATACAATGGAGACATCTCAGTTTTCCAGTATTGGGGTGTCTTCACTTTCACTGTTCATTTCTGCCACTGCTTCATTAGATGTGTCATATTGTAAGACAATCCCTCCATGTTGTTTCTGGCGTATGCCTACCAATGCAACGTTATTGGCATAGAAATCAACGCCTACATTCTGAAAACTAACGAGTGCCATGGGACACAAAAATCGGATATGAACAGTTGGACAGTCAATCATTTAGATCAAATTCCAGTCGGATTTGGACTTAAAGTGTGAATGTAGTCCCAGAATGTACAGCACACACTAGATGACCAAAGATAGAATATTTCAGGTATTTTTTCTGTCTCATAATTGTTCCATGTCTGCATAATCTCCCTTCTCTACCCGCCAAGTCATACTTGAGTCCCAGTAATGGAAATATGCTTTCATAATAATTGAAAGCGAGAGACCACCACAGTGCACCTGTCACTCTCTCTACATGTCATTTGTGGCCCCCTGCCGAGGGCCCCACATTATGTAACGTATGCTGGCCTGTAATGATTTATGAATATGTATAATGCTGTGGCCCTGAAATACTCTTCCATAAAGTGGAACACACACTTGTCGTAAACGCGTGTGGGCCAGTACTTTTTAAATGCAAAACAAATAACCACTGTCATTCGAGCTAAGCGGAGCAGTGTACGGTTCCTGAGAGGTGAGCTGGGGTCCTCTCTCGCTCTCACTCAGCTGCGTTGTCATATTTCCCAGCGCTGAGAGCTGTGGATTGTTTGTCCATTAAAAAGGAAGCGTCCTAGTTTCTCTAATGGCATTGGCATCCTGCATTTCCAATCCAGTTTGTTCTGGCACAGGGAAAGAATGACAGAAGTCTGAAATGACAGAAAGACATTTTGGGTTTACCTGTGAGAGTCGCTTGAGAAACCACTCAATTATATTAGCTATAACAGTTCATTTGATTTATTAAAACAATTCTTAATCAAATCCTAATTATTAGTGCTTTTTTAGACCTTGCCACACACAATGCATTGTATATATCTATCATAAAAAAGAGAACTGTCCCGCTTAAAGGGATAGTTCACCCAAAAAATTATATTTTGAAGAATATGGTTAACCAAACAGTTGATGGACCCCATTGACTTCCATAATATATATATATGTTTTCCCAAACTATGGAAGTCAATGGAGTCCATCAACTGGTTGGTAACCCATTTTCTTCTAAATATCTTCTTTTGTGTTCAGCAGAAGAAAGAAATTCATACTGGTTTGGAACAACATGAGGGTGAGTAAATGATGACAGAATTTTCATTTTTGGGTGAACTAACCTGTTAAAGTGTGCTGGTCCAATGGTTAACTTGCCTACAAATAATTATGGTCGTTGTTTACAAGCCGTATGAATGAACACATTCTATAAAAGCCGCTTAATTTAATTCTGATTTATGCTATCACAAGCTGTCTTAATTCAACAGTCTGAAGTTATTTAAATGATGTACACTGTTCAAAAGTCTGGGGTCGGTAAGATCTCTTATGCTCACCACGGCTGCATTTATCGGATAAAAAATACAGTAAAAACAGTAATATTGTGAAATAATACAATTTTAAATGTTTTCTATTGTGATGACAAAGCTGAATTTTCATCAGCCATGATTTGGTGCTTAAGAAACATTTCTTGAAAACAGTTGTACTGCTTAATATTTTTGCAGAAACCTTGATCCTTTTTTCAGGATTCTTTAGTAAAAGAACAATTTGTTTAAAATGGGAATATTTTGTAACATGATAGATGTGTCACTTTTGATTGATTTAATGTGTCGACTCGTTGCCAAATAAAAGTATGAATTTCTTTAAATAAAATAAAATCTTACCACGAACTTTTGAACGGTAGTGTGCATGATATTACAACATACTGTACATAGGAACAGGATGTCCGTCAGTTAAACACACACCACATCACGCATTTAATTTCACATGCAGACATCTGTATTGATTTTAATGGCGCAATCTAGTTTGGTTTCACATCCGTCTAACCAGACCAACCTCGCACATTTTTCCATCCTGAAGTCTTGAGCATGTATCGCAATGTTGGGTTGTATACAGGTAACAGGGTAGAAGCACTTTGCATTTCACTAATGACACCCGAGACGCTTTGTACCTCAAGAAGCACTGAATGCCAAGGGCTCTCTGGTTACCGGATCCCATTCTGTCCTCGGTTTCCTGCCTGTGTCACATGATAAGGGTCAAGGTCACAGGACTGCATTGAAACCAGGAAGTGAATGTAAAAATAATAAGAAAAAAGACTGATACGCATCTACTAAATATCTTTAAACTTGTTGTTGTTGTACAGATGCTGAGCTCACCTTAAATAAAACTTAAATCATTCAATTGAATAATGAAATATTCACAGTGACAGAATTGCCCCCTACAGAGGGAAGTGAGCTACATGCTATCTGAAACTTGACACTAACCTTTCAAACCACATCAACTAGAGTATATGCTCACTCACAACCAATACTCAGTCCTCTGGTAACTTTACACTGAAGTTTCAGATTCGCCGCGCTGTGCCAGATACGCTCTCTCAAAACATCGAACAAACCGATGCTAAAACATCATGTCCACCATCTCGTGTTGATGCATGAAGACCTGATCTGTACCGGTAAAACCTGTCCTTTTTTTCGAAGGCCTGACTTTAGGAAAAACAGATGGCATTGACGATCTGCTCTCATCACTCAAATGTAACCCCACTAGGGGTCATCCTCAAAGGGACGCTCTACCTCTTAATGTCCTCATGGCACTCGGAAGCAGGAAACAGCATTTGAATGCCTCTTATCATGTATTAGCACACGCCTGCTTCATATTCCCCCGTCTCTCACTCCTCCTCTCGTCTGGTCCATCCGCTCCTTATTGATCCACATTGTAACGTCCCATAACACGCGGAAGATCGTGATGTTTAATTATTGATCAGCTTGGTTTCGCCGGAGATTGAGAGCGAGAATGAGGCGAGCACAATCCGGCCTTATCAGCATTCAGATCCGCAGGGTGCAGAAGATTGCTTGGAAAATGACAGCAGGAGGAATGAAGTGTTCCCGGACAAGCGCTCTTGTAATGGAGTATTCTTGCTCCGTGTCTGTATGCGATAAGGTCGGAAGAGGCATTTTCTTCTGACAGATCTGCTGTGCATCACGCAGGCCCGTAGATGTTGACCGACTGTAGATACCGTGTGGCCCCGTGAGGTATTTAGACACTTAACCAAGACTTTCAAATGTATGATAATTCAATAGAAAACCAAATAGCATCTGTTTTAAAGAAAGATGGCACAAACACATCCATCCATCATTCTGTCTGTCCGTATATAAATCATAAAACAGTACATGTACTGTTCAAAATCAAAATATGTGGATGCTCTTTTTTAATAATGCATATTTTAGAGTATTGTGGAAAATGAGTACATTTTTACTATTCTGAATTTAGCATTATTTGTATTGTAATTTATAATTTATTAAAAGCCCTAGAGCGTGTTGCTGATATTCATTGTTTTATCAAAAGTAATTTTGCATGCACTCCTTTAGTGGATCATGTGATTGATTTTATATTTTGAATATAAGGAGTCTAATGTGACTTAAGTGTCTAAATACATTTTGGGGCTACTATATATTCATAAATAAATAAATATTATCAGTCATTGCGTATTTTTTTTTTTTCCTTTTCAAATCGACCTTGTACTGGAAATCATACAATCCAGTTTGTTGTAGTTTCTTTAGCATTCAATCATGTCTGCACATCTGCTGCAGGTAATCACAGGTATTGAGCACATGATTTCATGTTGTGAAAAGAATGTAAGAAATGCTCTATGTGTTTTGAATGCTTTCTCTCTCTCTCTCTCTGTCTGTCTTTCCTCTCTTCCAGAGGAGTCACCTCAACTTCTCGCCTTTCGGTGCGGGGGCGGCGCTGTAGGCAGGGGGGCTGAATGAGCCCTCAGGCCTGTATAGGGATGGGGTGAGTCTGGTCTATAGCACAGTACCGCACTGGCTGCCCTGCACCTTCCAATTCCCGTCTTGTACGTTTCACTTTTTGCTTCCCATGCTAATGAAGGAAACTGCAGCTCTGCAACATCTAGGATCCGCTCTTGCAATGCAATAGGGACATCATTTCTAATGATGCAGTTACGGTAATCAATATTTAAAAAAATAATTCAATTAAAAAGGACTGTCATCATTTAGTCATCTACTTATGCTGTATAGCTTTATTTATGTAATTAAATGTGAAAATGAGCTGCAGTTTTTGTTGAAATTTCTCCATTCCTCACCGCTGGTTCTTCTTTCGTTGCTGCGTACATGGCGAGCATTCTCTTTCCTTGATCCCTCATTTAATCCAGTCCCTTTTTTGCATTCTCTGCCTTCCTAAGTTTTTCTTATTGATTTTCCTCTGAAACAGAGGCTCTTTATGAAGTTTGTCCTCATGCTGAGATGCTCATTGTTGCCTGCTGAATCATGCCTTATAGGGAGTGTGGAGCAGAGCCACGTCTCTGCACTGAATCAATTACTCTTATGTTTCAACCACAAACAAATGTTCACACGTGCCACACATACGGCTAGAGGGAACAGGCCAGTGTGTAAAGGGATGGCCCCTAGTACTCGAATTCAAATGGGTTTCACTTTATTTTGATGGTCCATTTAACACATTCTGTTGACTAGAAGTTACGTTGCGCCTACATTGGAGTGTTAGTGGAGTATTAGAAGACTGGTAGGGTTACGGTCAGAATTTATTGACATGTAGGTGCTAAGCTACTTGTAGTCTATAGAATGTTCAAAAGGGACCATCAAAATAAAGTGTTACCGACAAGTTATTGATGATAAAAACAGAATAACTGTGTGACTTTTTTGTCATCTTTAAAACATTTCACACCAATTAAAATCCAGTGATAACTATACACAAATGTGCCAAAACAAACTCAGTTTCATTTGAGGATAATGGTGTCACTTTCTGATACTTTGCGTTAGTTTGTTAACTTGATTTAAAAAGTCAACAAAGAATTCAGCATGTAATTGCTTTAGCAAAATATTTTAATAATTGTATAATATTGTAATTAATACAATTAATTTAAATATCAATAGCACAATTATGTAAAATGCAATTACAATTCATACTTAAAAATGCATCCAAGTATGACTGTCATTGCATTAAATAGAAAAATGTAAATCCAAGTCAATATTCTTTTGAATAACAAAAGCACAGGCACACTTTGCAAGCATACGTTTACAAAAAGAAGTTTATTAGATATTAAGATGTTGACTTCTCAAGTAAACAAATGCCCATCCCTGATATATATATATATAGAGAGAGATATATAGAGATATAGATATATATATATCTCAGTACAAACATATGTGGTTGTTCTCACAAGACATTCGTTGTTATCCTTGAACTCTTTAGCTCACTTTACCTCAGACGTCCTCTAACTTCATGCATGTAAGCTAATATAGGCTTAGGAGTCACACGGGGTGTCAGATCAGCCTGTAAAACCTTTAAATGATCAGGACTGTCCAGGTTTGTCCTGCCTCAACCTGCATTGAGTCTTTCAAGGTTTTCTCAGCTTTTTGATGTCCTCAAATTGTCCGAAGGCCTTTCAGGAACATGAAGAGAAGCAGCCGAGGAGCGTTCGTTAGTGGATTGGTTAGCCATGATCCGAGCCTTTTTAATTACCAGTCCTTCTGCGCCCATAGGATTTTAGTTACTGGTGAAGAGCATGTACTTGATGCACCAAGCCTGGGATTTGTATGTTCGTGTTTGGTTTTGAGAGAGTGCGACATCACCTAAGACATGCTTAAGAGTTTCTCCAAAGATACTAAAGTGCTTTTAGGGATAGCGTTACTCTGGTACCAACAGAACTTTTCAATCTGTTTACTTACATTTTGAAGGGAGACCATCCAAAGACATCACATGAACTCAGATTTCTTTTGTTAGGTGACTTCCAAGCATCGTTGCTCTGGATTCCTCAGTGTTTTCGACAGCTGTATTCCCAGTCTGGCTTATGATGTTCCTCTACGAAGCAAAAGAGAAGCAAAAAGATGACAGTTGGAAGCCAAAACCGTTAGAGAAGAACTGGCAGTGTGTTCGATAGTTAAACAGTGAGAATACAATGAATAATCAGGCTTAAATGCACATGGAACTCCACAGAATCTTCAAAACTGGAACATCTGCAATTCGTAGAATTATACAAATCCTTCCATGTTTGTTTATTAAGTGTTATGGCTAATTGTATAATGCTTTCAGATATTAGTAATTTTATCTGAAAAACTTTTGTATTCTTAGGTCCATTTAATACATTCTACATATTTAAATGAATTTGTCAGATTTTCAAAATCAGCACAGAAAAGAGTTTTGATTCTGTGTGTGGCTACAAAATAGTACCAAAAAGTAATTTTTTTGGACATGGCACCTCAGAATATTTTTGTACCATGTACTATGGTGCCATGGTATTCCTGCAAGTACCACGGAGTGCTGTGTAAGTACTATGGTATAAATACAGTAATCATTCAGTACCATGGTAAACAGCATGTCAAATGGAATTACCATATACTTCGACATTAGTTTTTCTGTTAGTACTTTGGTTTATATCGTAGGACTATGGTACATTGATGGTATCTGATGGTAATACCATTGTACTGTGATAAACCAAAGTACTGAAATATTATCATTTACAGTAATATTTTTAAAGTGACAGTAAGATTAAAATTTTAAATAAATTCTGTTACTTAATATATGCTGAAAAAAAATACGAACATTTTCTTGAGCAGCAAATCAGCATATTAGAATGATTTCTAAAAGATCATGTGACACTGAAGACCGGAGTAATGATGTTGAAAATTTAGCTTTGCCACCACAGGAATAAATTACATTTTAAAATACCCATCCCTTAAGTAGAAAACAGTTGTTTTAAATTGTAATACTATTTCACAATATTGCTGTTTTTACTTTATTTTTGATCAAATAAATGCAGCCTTGATGAGCATAAGAGAAATCTATCCGAACCCAAACGTTTGAGCAGCAAAAGAAACATGTCATTTTTTGGTAAATATTTTTGTATGCTAACACATGGATTCTCACAGTTTTTACAGTATTTTTTTATTTTATTTTTTTGATGAGATGCTATGAGAAAATGTGGAATTTCAAATCCTCCTGGAATTGAGAATTGAAAGACCCCCACACATCTGCACATGACTGGTCACTGTAAGGGGATCCCATGGGTTCTTGTAGAGGGGCGGGACAGGATAAGAGAGGAGGAGAGCAAACGAATCTTCTTAAAGGCTGAATAATAAAAGAGCCATTGGAGAATCCAACTGCACATCTGTACGGCCTGGACAGAGAGATTAACACACATATCTCTGTAGACCACAATCTGAATTCACTCCCCAAAAGAATATAGAGACCTTTATACCCCTCAAACTGGAATAAGGAAGGGTGTACCGATAAGGCAGGTCCATTGAAGTTTGAGAAATATTTATGCACAGTTCTTCTCAACTGCTTTTGTTTCAAGACCCAGATTTTACACTGGGCATGGCTTCAAGTTTTTATCATATATAAATTAAAATAAATCAAACATTGAAATTTAATATTACATTCTACATAGGCCAAACAAACTGCAAAATTGTTAATTTGCTGGATAGGATATGTCTTGGAATATATCTTGAATTTATGCATGTAGGCCTATGCATTCATTTAGGCCCATTTTATGCTTACAACCAGGGGGATTTTTCAATTGTAAAATAAAGGTAGTACGTAAAAATATCCAAACATCTTCAAAACTAAATTGTGTAACATAACACTTGTTTTCAGAGAATATTTTGTGAATTTATTTACGTATTTGTTTAATATGTAACAATATGTATTAGTGCAACTTTCATGAAGTAAAATCACTAAAAGCCTTCCTTCCGCTAGGAAAAAAATAGTCCCTGACCGTGAAAAGCAACAACGTTCCAATGTGTAATATGCATGAAAGCTCAAATAAAACCAACATAGGAACTGCAGTGTTGCGCAGTGATAAATAGAACCGTTGGGTGAAGCAGTCATAGCCGTGTTTTATCATGAATAAAGCACAGCTATTGACCACAATCAGAATCAAGGATTGGAACTAACCGTTTTATAAATTAAAAATATTTTCCAATAGTACAACCAAGATAGCAAGAACAAATATCTAGTATATCTAGACTTGTTTTCTGAGAATATATTTAGAAATTTCTACACTTATTTTTCAAATATTATGCTTAAACCAAGAAAAAAAATGAATGGTGTAAGATAATGAACTTAAAAGTATGATTTAATTAAGATATGAAAAAATTATGAAAGAAATTATATTTGTGACCAAAAAAACTATATTTGTCACAGTGCTTCTTGACAACTTTTGTTTCACGACCCAGATTTTACCCGATAAGTTATAGAAATTTTTAAAAAGTCTTTAAAACTTTAGTAAAACATTGACATTTACTAATATCACAATGAACTACATAGGCCAAACAATCAAATAATCAAAATTGTTAACATGCTGAATTGGACCATTTTTGTTTCTTGAATGCAACAGTTTCGTGCTCTCAGCAGTCAATACTTCACACAACAAAGCACACCGTGGTCGACGATAAAACTTCATTGGAACTTGATTGGACATTTTTTCTTCCTTTTAAAAGTTCATAAGCCTGTTTATTTCACTATCTTAATTAAACCATATGGTGAGTTCCATTTGAATGTTTCGCTCCATGATCCTATCAGAACAGACATGACACGTTTTTAGCTTGTGACCCAGCAGTTGCAAACCACTGCAGATGCTAAAGACGCTTTGAGAAATGTTGAAAAGCATATGAGCCATAAAAAGCCATTTTATCAGTTGTCGTTACTGCCACCTCAATATGAATAGTATCCAGTTTTGCTGTACACAGCATAGATAAGAAATAGCGAGAGATAGTATCTCAAATAAAGGACAATGAGGACAACGTAAGAGGCGGAGAAAGCAAGTTATGTGTTCCGCCGAATGCCCCAGCAGAGTGAGAATCCCATAATATGCGTGTTAATAATGATTCCCTGACCTTTGCCCTTTGTATCAAGATTGCTTTAGTAGGTGTCGGGGCTAATGCAGTGCAGTCCTCGCTGCAGAAGCCTCATGGATGATAAGAACGTGATGAGCCTCACATGTCCCCGCTGACCTTTCACTGCGCTGACATTCAGGCATGACCCGTATTGAGTTCCAGCCCTCTATCTCATGAAGGGGTGAGCCAGGCTGAATGTCAGCCACGGGCCGCCCCTTTCCCCAGGGACGAGGTATTTCCATGTGTCCTCCGCTACTTCTAAGCCTACTGACCAGCTGCCCTTATTTACATACACACTTTCAAAAGTACGGCCCTTCAGTTTGGCACATGCTGTTAGTGTGGTGTTTTAGGATTTTTAAATTGTATGCAGTTGAAAATAGAGATGTATGCTTTTCTTAATTTTCTTTTATATATCATGAATATTTGAGGTTTATTTATCTTATCATACGGGCAAACATTAAGCTTAAAACAAGAGGAGAAAAAAATCCAGTGGTGCAAGAAAATTAACTTAATTCAAGATATATTCTCTGAAATTGTCTATAATATTTGCTTATGAAATCATTTGATTTTTTTCAAGGATTTTTACTGCCGTATTTTGAACTGTAGGTGTTTATCCATGGATTTGAACACTAGCGCGTCATGGGGTCCGTTTGTTGTCTGGAAACCTCCAGAGACACCATCTCATCTGAATTGCAAAGGCTGAATCGCTGAATATTCTGTGAATTGATTGTCTAAGAACTGGATGTCCCCTATGGTTTCAGAGGCTAGGCTAAATTTAGAGTATAAGTGGTCATGTAGCCCGCCTGTCTGTATCTACATCTCTAAGTGTGCATGTGTGCCCTTTGATGAAGCGCATTAATAATGCAAGGTTAAATATAATGAGTTTTTTTGGCTTGAATATGAATAGCTGCATGTGATCCAGGTGCTTTGTGTGTGGCTTTGTGTACCGTCCAGATAGCATTACAGGTGTGAATGCTGTGATTGACAAAGACGTTGTGCTTGGTCTTAATGAGTGTGCGTGATTGACTGACTTTGTGTGTGTGTGTGTGTGTGTGTGTGCACGATTTGTTCGGTACACTGTGTGCCATCTTTGTGCTAGCGAAGTGATGTCAGAACTGAGAGTAGACAGATAGGTGTAAATTATAGATCAGTACTTTCGAGCAGTGTACGTGGGTGTCCACGTCTGCAAATGGCCTGGATTCCTAGAATACTCTTCTGTTGTACTGTAACATCGCCACTACACTCTCACACTGTTTCTGGATGAGTTCCCTCTCAGAGCGGACTGGAGTGGTAAAATAGGCCAGGGGCATCCCGTTACGTCATTTGAGATAGTCTAACAACAGTACCCACTGTATGCTTGGCCCCCGTATCTCCCTAAACACTCTCCTCGTGCAGAGAACAGGAGGATTATCAGCATTAAACATACATTCCCTCTAGTTATGACATGAAGGGTTTAGGTAAGTGTCATAAAATTAGCATATTAAACATATTAGTTACTGTGATTTGGACTCCGAGTACAAAATTCCTGGTCCCAAACTCTACTTGTATTCCTCACCATATATATTTAGGTATTTATTTTGAAATCTGAAATTATTTGATCTTGTTTTAAGGATTTTTCCTGGCTTTGTGTTTTTCGTTTTCTTCATTCTGTTGGATTCTCATCTAGGTGCTTTATATGGATTTTGGACACCAGTTATTACTTGGGGCCATTTCTTGTTTGGAAACCTCCAGACACACCATCTAATTTGAATTGCAAAGTCTGAATCGCTGAATAATCAGACTGTTTTTATTTTCTTATTTCTTTCCATTTTTATTTGTTATATATATATATATATATATATATATATATATATATATATATATATATATATATATATATATATATATATATATATAATGCTAATATATATATACATATATATTCATTTCAAAAACTGAACTGTAGATTTCAAATCTGCTGTTTGGCTATTTCTGTTATATTCTTCAGCACATTAAACGTGTATCCAACACTTACAACAGAGATGCTTCACCCGGAGCAACCTTGCTCAAGGGCAGTAATTGGTTCAGTCTAAGGTTCGATCCAGGTTAACAGCCCAGATTGGTTCTTGCTTTATGTACAAAAGACCGTTTGTAAGGATTCTGTAAGTTCCACTTATTAACTTATAACACATTCTAACCAATAACAACAAATGACAGTCTCTTGTTAAGCACTAGTTCTGCTGTTACTCACTCCTCTGATGCCCTATTAGAGAGAGAGAGAGAGAGAGAGAGAGAGAGAGAGAGAGAGAGAGAGAGAGAGAGAGAGAGAGAGAGAACAAATGGACAGGGGCCTTTCTCTTTGACCAAACTAAAGCCATGTGACTTTCCCTCATCCCTGCATCCGTTATGAATGGATCAGAGGCACAGCAAGAGGTCCTGTTCCATTTGTGGCATTTACCAGCTGCAGATGATTGGGATGGATTGATTTATCGGTTTATTGATTACGCTTATATGATGGATGGGAGGCGCCCATGGGTGGGCTTTGTGTTTGTGCGTATGTTAGGGTTGCCAGTTGCATCAGGCAGCAGCTGTTAGGAGAGGTGTTTTTCTTTTCTTTTTATTCTTTTAACATCAATAGGCCCTTCTAATCCAGGTACTTGCACTTTTATTATCTTTCTCAATTCATCCATACAAGGACTTGATACACACCTCTTCTATGATTTGTCCTATTCTTTACCATGGACACTCGTATGTATTGTATGACATAATATCTTCGCTCAAATCACTGCTCCACCAAATGCTGGACACATTTCATTTCCTGCTTTACCTAATTGGGTTGTTTTACTTTACGAGCTAAATTATATTTTGGATTATTGCTGCTCTGTATCATTGGTGGTAAGTAGTATATAGATTCCTGTAGATCAGGGGTAGCCAAAACTTCTTTTGAAGGGCTACCAATCCTGCAGAGTTTAGCTCCAACCCTAATCAAACACACCTGGACCAACTAATCAAGGTGTTTGAGATCACTTGAAAATAGCAGTCAGGTGTTTTGGAGCAGGGGTTGAAGTGTGCAGGAAAGTAGCCCTTCAGGAGCAGGGTTGGCTACCCCTGCTGTAGATCCATCCATTATGCGCCATACTAAACATGACCTTTCTGTCATTTTCTCAGGTGCTCCAGAGGTCACGTGCATGTGGAGATCAGCGGGCCACTCTGCAGGAATTAATGCGCTGGCGGAGGAGTGTTTGTGACGGTCGACCGGACTGGCAGAACGCTTGGCTCCACACAAACACCTCACCCACCCTAACGGTGAAGACCAAGAGTCCCAAAAAGAAAGCATCACCCTAGAGATCGTGGTCTTCTTGAGTTAAACCTCAGTTAAACCCCAGTCCTTAGGCCTGATGGCCTTTATGTTTTGCCCTTTACATAGGGGTGACGTCCTCTAAACAGAGCCAGACTCTGAACTCAGGAGAAGAGGGCATTCCAATTTGTTCTTGTTCCTCTCTTCACTTCTTTTGAAAGAATCAAAGGTTCCTTTTGCTCCAAAATTTGCTCCACACGTCTCTCCAACTAATGACCAACTGGGACCAAATAACATGCAGCCCCCAAAGACTACCATTCTCTGTCCTGAAGAAACAAAGGGGACATGGCTATTATGAATCCCATTCGCAGTGTCCTGAACATCTCGCTGTCTGAAAGTTCTCATCACATCACTTTGATTGCAACTCATCAACGCCATCTTAGGCTGTGCAAACATCTCAACTGTGCTACTGCGTGCTATAGTCTACATTGTGAGCCATATTTTAGTTTTAAACCCTGGTGCTGGTCGCTCCATATGTGGTTGTTGTTGCCTGGGTTGGGTAAAAAGTGCCAGTTCTGTTCCAACTCATGCACTCGAGACACATGGACGCGACAGACCTTAAAGTTTACAAGACAAAAACTTTGTGTTGACCTCATAGGCCTAGCTTTGTGAACAAAGTCCTCCTTCAGGTTCAGAAAAGCAACTGCACATCACGCTTTTTCAGGTGCTTTGGTTACCCTCCATCAGCGTTGGCAACCATCACACACAGGTTGAGACCTTGTGAGGTCAGGGTTCAGGGAAATTATCAGTAACAAATCCACAACATGTCCAGCTTCTGGACTACATTCATCATTCACTGTAGGCTAATGTGCGCACACTTCTGCAACATGAAACCAAGAGGTTTCACAAGACATACAGTTGACGAACTTCAAGGCACCTGATTTATATCGAATGGTTAAAGAGCACAATTCTCCAAATACACCTTTAGATGGAACAATCATTACTGGTGGATGAATATTACTGCCGATTTGACTCCGACAACTCCCACAACAAGATTTCTTGGACTTTTCCTCAAAGGTGCTTATGTACGAATGCTGGGTTGTATGGTAACATGTTAGTACCTTAGTAGACGATCTGTACAAACAGCGCTTGATCTTTGGTCCCCCTGAAGCTTCAGAATATTCTCTTGTAGTTCTTAATGTGTGAAGGTAAACAGGTCTCGAGGCATTTCGTTTATCCATACAGTGTGCACGTACAGATTTATTACCTGAAAGAACTTGGGTAAATATTTTTGGACTTTTAACACTGGGTTCACACCAGGAGCCCAACCATAAGTACAGCCATGTACCTGACGTATACAGGTATACGCTTTTCTGAGAATAAGCAGAACTTGACCTTCTGGTTCTGGTTGTCTTTAATATGACTGAATAGATGGGTTATGTACAGATTGCAAATGTTTTATGAGTATATTGGCAAATTATTGTCTTTATAATGGAAAGTTATTCCCGAATGTTCAAGGGTGCAATGACAGAAGGACTAAGGTGGTGGGTTTTATAGTGTGAATATCATTTTAGTACAGAATGATTGTTTATTCATGGTAAACTCTTTAGCCGTTCTCCATACACATAGGACTGCGGTTAATCTTTGAAATGTATAAAGATATTTAATTTATTGTACAGAACTTTTGTGTTTGTGCAAGTATGTTTGAGTTGCACTTTGCCGCTGTTTCGTTTAAGCTTCATTAAGAGCGTCACTTCATGTCTGTTTACGTCCTGACTTGCTGAAAAAAGGGTCCCCAAATGTTACACCTTCTAGAAAAAGTTTTCAACTCCTCTGACACAATGATCTATGTCAAGTTATTTCGTCTCAATATTTAAATGTCAATCTTAATATTTAACATACATTAAATCTGAGAAAACAGTGACTTAATATGTATGGTCTACATAACCAGTGTTGTTTAATGATTGTATTAAAACAGTAGGCTACATTATTTTCAATGTAAAACATGGTCTAAAATTCACTCAAAATAACAATGTAGAGGTGATTTTTAAGACCCAGTCATACTTTCTGGCTCTATAAATCGTTACAAACCGCTCTGAAAGAGGCTGCTAAGGCTTATGTTTCTCATATCTTCTTCTAACTCTTATCTACCCAACTAATGTGAATACTCCCTTCCCCATTCCATTGGACGGTGGTTTAAGCATCTTTCACTGCTGTGCAGTCCTGCAGATCAGAGACGCATATTAAAATCACTGTGCAGGCCGGTGCTGATGGAGACCGGAACTCACTTCATGGGTTTGCTCCACAGTTTTGGAATGGCTGCTTTGCATCGCTACTGCTTAACAGGGTTACGACACTATTATTTGAAACATTAATTTATTGAAAAAAATGCTATTTTATAATGTCTAGTATTGACATGCCATCAATACTACAAAAGCAAAAAGAATGAAAAGAACTGTACAGTATGAGCCCATTTTTTTACTTTGTTGTTAAAAAGGAACGTATGTTAAAGCATGAGATCTCTCTTACTTACACACCCCATCTGTCTGTTTTTATGTACTTAGTCTGATACAGTGTAGAGATATAGACTTCAGTGGATCATGCCCTTTGTCTTAACTGGTGCTGTGAAACCATCCAGACATGCTGTTTTGAACTTCTCACCCTCCAGCCCAACACGGCCTCGTTATAATGGACTTATTGAGTTGATAGCAAAATAATGGCCAGTAATGGTTTGGTTAAGCTCAATATGTAGTGAACATCTCCCAGTGTTGTAGTCGAGACCAGCTCATTCCAAGTCATGACCGTGACCAGAATAGGGTTGAGTTCAAGACCATGTTTTCTTGCCTCTCTTGACTCGATCTCGACTGTTTTCTGGTCTTGACTCGGACTCAACTCTCTTTTGGTCTAGGTCTTGACTCCTCGAATGAGCTGGTCTCAAATACAACACTGACATCATCTCAAGACATTCAGATTCCTGTGCTTGCTCAAATATGCAGAGCTCAACAAAATATTAAATTACCATGGCTGTTACTGTCTTTTGTAGTCAATGTTTTTTTTTTTTTGTTTTTTTTTTCTTACTTTCTGATCCTTCTGTAAATTATATATAAACATGCCTGTTACTTCAATACATGTCTGTGGGCAAAGAAAAAAAAAAGATGTCTTGGTAAATATTTTGTTTTGAAATGTTTTATAAAGTTCCTGTACAGCAATAAAGCAGTCAGTCAACTGGCAAAAAAATCTGGTCATTTCTTAAGATGGGGGGTGGGTTTTTAAACCAGCCTGGTTTACACCTGGTATTAAGATGCGTTTTGGTCGATCGGATCACATGTAGACGAGGGACACATTCCCGTTTACACCTGGTGTTTTAATCTGTCTCTTTTGTCCACTTTCAACCACTTCTGTCCTGATTTCTTCGAGGGGCGGGTCTGTAGGCGGGTAAATGTATGTTTATTTTTTGGACAAAATAAGCGTGCGCAATTTACATATGAACGTGCCTGGAGACGACAGGAAAACACAAGGAGAGCAGAAGCTTTCGTTTTTGCTCTGATAGCTGCCAGGCCGCGCCGAAAACGGTTAGAAATCAGGAATCGTGAGAGAACATTGGTAAATGTTTGGTACGTTTTTTGTCTTAGTTCAAAGCAAAATTATGTCTTCAGCCAACAAAGTTTAAATCCCGTAATGTATAAGTGTTAGGTCAAGAGGTGGAGAGTAGGATGTCTTTTGTAGACGTTCGAATACGTTCGACCACATGAGCATTTTCACTACGAAAGCAATCCAGTCAAATACATTTTCGACTGGAAGTGGTCGAAAATGGACAAGTTCAAAACATCAAAGCAGCGTTCACTTGTCATCCTATCCAAAATGCATCTTATTACCAGGTGTAAACAGGGCTTCAGAGTAGCTAAAACCTGTTAAGTATAGTGTGTGATAGAATGTTTGTAATAATTTTGCTAGCTATAAAATTACAAATATTGCAATCATTGCATTTCCGCTCAAAAATAAGAATAGAAGTATGGTTAAACAGGGTGGGAGTCGGGGTTGGGATATTGAATTGTCACAGGTGTATTCATGTTCACGTTCTGGCTTGTTTATTGTTAATTTAAAAAGTGAAAACTAAAAAAAAATAACAATGGGAAGTCTGTGTGTGCCATTTAACATTGTACTAAAACAAACTAATTTCTACAATGCTACAGCATAAATAATTAAATAGAATTTATTCTTAGTTTGCACAAAATACTTTGTTCTTGGCAACAAGTTTGGATACCATTCAAAAGTTTGGGGTCGATCAAATTTTAATGTTCTCTTGTGCACAACAAGGACTTTTTTCAGGATTATTTGATGCACAGAAAGTTCAAAAGAACGGCATTTTTATTTTAAATGTTGTTGTTAAAGTTTTTGCGGAAATAAAAATATGAATATCTTTCCAAAAGATAAAGGTAACACTACATTAAGGTCTCATTTGTTAACATTAGTTAGCCTAATGCATTAACTAAAATGAACTAACAATGAGTAATACATCGGTTACTGTATTTTTTCAATCTTTGTTAATGTTAGTTAATAAAAAGTCATTCATTGTATGTTCACAGTGCATTAACTAATGTTAACAAATGTTGACTACTGTAAATAAAAACCTTGACCGCAAATGGTTGATTGTTTGTGTATATGTCAATCACACATATTCAATTTTCACTATTTCTCCCAGTCCTACAGAAGTTTTACACTGACCGTTAACTGGTTATTGTTGGTTATTTGCAAACTGAACAGTGAGGTCTAGATTACAATCTAACAAACAGACAGAAATAGAGGCCTTCCTTCCGCCTGACCAAAACAGCAAACATCCGGAGCTGTTCCCCAGCACACAGGGCATGTAACCGGTGCTTATGTGAGCGTGTAATATTGCATAATGTGGCGATTTGAATGAGGGGTGTGTGTGTGTGTGTGTTTACTGTTAGACAGTGCAGGGCTGGGATCAGTGCTTGTGTAAGCTGATTACACTCTTATCGCTCACTGGGCCATAAAGACAAGCAAAGACTCGTAAATCAGACCACACAGAACAACAGGAACACACGCTATCCAAGTCACATGTTCAAAACAACACCGCATGCTACACAACTGTGAGCTGAATTTGAAAAAATGCAATATAACAGTTATAAAGAGTTATACAAATATAAAGAGCTAACACACAAATGCACATATTCAACACCCAAACATGTATTGTGAAAAGCGCTATTCAAATAAATGTTAAATGAATTGAGTTAAACAATATTTGATGCCAAGCCGCCATATCCTTTGATTCATGTCAATCATTGAATCATGCATGCCAATGGAGTTTATCCTTTCTGTGGAAAGAGCCAATAATGGATGGAGGGGTTTGGAGATCTCTGATGCTTTTCATTTACAGTATATGGCCATTTACAAGACTCTATTGATTAAACATTTAGGCACAGCATTTTACCTGCCATTCTTCCAATCAGTATATCAACACCGATGGTTTCAAATGAAATTGCTTAGATTATAGTGAACATTATGTGATCTGAGCCTGACAGGTTCCTCACACACACTTGCACGCCCTTTTAGAGCAGACAGGATGTTCCCGTTTGCAGGAGGCCTATAACAAGTGTAAGAGGAAGATTTTGTCTCATCTTCTCCTGCCATCTGCTTGTGTTGACATTTCACAGGGTGAGGAGGAAAAGCATCTCTCTCCCATTCCGGATAGGAGCTGGATTTCCAGGGATTTTCTTCCAATCAATCGAAACTCAGGGATAAAAGGAACAAGTACAGATGGCGAGAGCAATCAAGGCAACAGATGACCCTCACCACAAGTGGCCATTTAATTCAAACTTTGAGGAAATCCCTGCTCAGCTTTTTTCAGAGGGGAAAATGAACAAAACCAAAAGGATATCGTTTACAATATCTTGGACAAAATTGCCTGCAAATTTTTGTTTGTGGCATAACATTTGTGGAAAAATATAATTAGTTGGTAATCCAAGTTATTTGAACCATTTTGCTGCCATTTTACTACCTTAAAGCACATAGGCTCTTTCCTAAATCCATCCTCTACAGACAGCCAGCCAAAAGAAGCAAAAGATTCATAGGTATATGGAGACTGCATCAGAATATGCATACTTTCCTAATAGAAAACTGCGCAGATGACCTACTAATTCTGACGAGATTCTGAAGTGTGCATCTGATGGACGCTTTATCCCATTAGTCAAAAGTGTAGGTGTAGATTTTGACATTGGAGGGGACATGAAAGCAGTAAACACTTAACTATTTCCCTGCCAGTGATTAAAAAAAAAAGTTGCCAGCCACCCCCAGCGTTTTTGATAAATTGTATGGTCCCTAGAATATTTTGTTGTATGAATATATGAATAAGCAATTTATCAACATATGTTTTATTCCAGCTTCATGCATTCTTTTTTTATCAACACTTGAATGTGGTTAAGTTTCATAAAAAAACAATATGATAACATGACATAACTTACTTAAAAGAATACCTACTGACAGATGAGATTTTGGATGCCGCCAAAGTGTTTTTGACTCTTGATGGAAGTTTTCTGATTGGCAAAAAAAAAAAGTGTGGGACACTCCCATGACTTTTCTAGTAAAGACTACATATTTAAATGAAATCTGGCAGGTTGTAAGGACTTCTTATGTGGAAAATATATTCCGACAAAGTGAAAGATTAATTTTTGACAAAATGCATTCGAGTTTGATTGGATGTACAACTTCATTAAATTATTATTTTATTATTCTATCAGAAAAGAATTGTGACCTGGAAACGGACACGGACTCAGGTGCGCACTTGTTCAGGAAGTAAAGTGACCTGCGCATGCGTTTTAGCTGATTATGATGCATAAAATAGACAAATAAAACATGTAAGGGATGATAGTGTTGATTATTTACCTTGGATACGAGCGAGAGTGAGCCTGCAGTGTATTCGCACATAGCGCGTGGAATTAGGGCAACAAATTAATAGAAATCCAATGTCTCCTCAAAAGAGACCGTTTGCAAGCAGCAGAAGGCCACCTTAAAGGGTTAGTTCACCCAAAGATGGTTTATGACTGCTACATAGGCTCCCTAAGGGAATGACACCGGACGCCCCAGAGAGTCATTAAAGAAAATGTTTAAATATTCCATGTCACAACAGTGGCTCAACTATAAGTTTATCAAGCGACGAGAATACTTTTTGTGCGAAAAAACTAACAAAAATAACGACTTTATTCGACTATTCCTTTTCTTCCTTGTAGGCCTGAAACGAGACTTCAAGAGATTTCCACGACGCATGCGCGAGAATTGCGATCTCCTTCAACTACTTCAGTTAAGTTCTCGCGCGTGCGCGACGTGGAAATCTCTTGAAGTCTCGTTTCAGGCCTACAAGGAAGAAAAGGAATAGTCGAATAAAGTCGTTATTTTTGTTTGTTTTTTCGCACAAAAAGTATTCTCGTCGCTTGATAAACTTATAGTTGAGCCACTGTTGCGACATGGAATATTTAAACATTTTCTTTAATGACTTTCTGGGCTGTCAAGTTTCATTCCCTTAGGGAGCCTATGAAGGAGTGATCAACCTCTCAGAATTAATCATAAATATCTTCATTTGTGTTCCGAAGACGAAACGAAGGTCTTACGGGGTTGGTACAGCGTGGGGGTGAGTAATTAATGACTTAATTTTCATTTTTGGGTGAACTAACCCTTTAAGCGACACACACACAGTAAACCTGTGTTGTTCACTCAGCTGCGCATAATAGCACCGAATTAATAAAAAACATTCTGTAAATAACAAAGCGGTCTGTTTTCTATCATGCGCCGTGCACGTTTGCGATGACGTAAGATGCACGCAAGCGCAACAGGGTTTGATAGAATCAAGTTGAGTGTGAAGCCAGACCAACGCTCCGGGGGCGCCGGGAACAATCGCGCTCGGGCTCAGACCGCAGCAAACGAGCCCAGTGTGAAAGCACCCTGAAAGCAAGCACTTAAGTCAGTCAGAATTGTGTCAGCCGTAGTGAGGAGAATTGGCTCTTCCACAGAAGAATAACCCTGGCAGCAAACACAAGAACTGAGCCTTAAGCAACCCTTCAGCTCACAAATGTGCGAGTTACCATGTGATGCGGTTTAAGGTTAAATCAGACATGATACTGTGTGCTAGTGAGTGTAGTTTACATCAGAACATTCCCTTGCCATATGCATGCTTACGGCAACACCAATACAAACCCACACACATTATTATTGCAAAACATCACTGAACCTCTAGGAATGAAGTTATGCATGCATGTTATTGATGTGTGACCACAGATTGGATCATGTTAAAATTGACGACTTTCCCACAATCCCCCCCCATTACAATAGACGACACGCATTGGCCAAAAAAACACACTCCCACTGAACGTAGACACAAATAACATGCACGGACACGGCTGGAAACTTCCGCTGATGTGCATCCCCTGAGGCTTAAGGATTGTGGGCAGCTTTAAACTGGCTGTTAGCTGCCCTTAATGTCTTTTAGTAACAGCTGGATAAAGACAGTTCACTCCTTACCCATCCTTATAGCCAGTCATTATCCATATGTCAGTGAGCTTCTCTGAGAGGGCATTCTGACTACAGGTCAAAGGTCATCAGAGATGGAGGCATAAATGAAGCATGCAGGTGTTATGGATGACAATGATATGGCCCCGTGTCATTTGACAGTCTGTTCCGCTGCTGTTAATGAGCAGTTTGTCTGTACGGCTTAATGGCTCATACTGTTACACACCATGAGACGATAAAAAAAAGATACGGGACACGGGAAGTAGAGAAACATTGTTAAAAAGACCGCATGCATTAGATTAGGTAGAGGGATGAAACATGCTTCGGTCAAACAGTTTTAACAATGCTGTTACCAAAGACATGGGTCACAAAAACAGGGAAACAAAACATGCTAAATTCAAAGATTAAAATGCAACTAACCATATCATCTATGATTGTGAAACAAATAGGCCTAAAAAGCCAAAGGGGAGGGAGGAAACAATGCTACAGTACATATATCTTTCCTGTATGTTTTGTTGTCAATGGTCACATGCCCAAATTATTATGTATTTTGGCACAAATGTACTCGTCACATGGTTATGTGGCTAACATGCTAATACATTATTTAAATATGTATTGCCGTTTTATGCTTAGATGAAGTTCTTGGAAAATTAAATTTCAATGTTTGAACTTAAAGCAACACCAAGTAACTTTTCCTCTGCGGTCGCCCTACAGGTTGGAAGCGGAATTGTCCATTACCGCTGTCGTAAATGATTGAACTTACCGCAGCCTACTGTCGCACGCACGCTCGCTGTTTATCCAGCACCGGCTTTGGAATGAACGATGTCCACAGACAAGGTAGAGTATGCTGCATGATTTCATGAAAGTATGATGTATTGCGACATCAGAAACGAAGAAAAACAAAACAATGACTATTGTAACGCTTGACGTAAAGCGAGTCAAATTTATAGTTTTCTTCTGTCTCATTAGAACTACAGAAACTCGACCCGATCTGGCAATCTTACATAGCGTGGTTATAGCTATAGGTTATAGATATAGGACCGCAAAGCGGAGGCATAAGTGCCTTTCACCCTGTTACGACTTGATGAACCACTGAAATGATTTTGGAAACATTATTTTAAGGTAAAAAAATCGTACTTGTTGCTTTAACTCTTTCCCCGCCATTTCCATAATTTATAACACAACGTTCCCCGTCATTAACGCCATGTTTTCACTGTTATATGGTAGGGGGCGCTGTTACACACCTTCTGAAACAGTACAGCATCTCTGAATCCAAAAATATGTGAAGATCATCTGCGTAAACTGTGGCTGCGTTGAACTCCAAGTTTAGACTTTTCCCTCGGCCATTTTGAAGAGAATTCAACTTCGTCAAGTGGGCAAGAGAAGTTTAAAAATAGACCCTCAGGGCTCGACCCCTCTATTTTGACAGAGGGAGCGAGTCTACTCAATATGTACACTTCAGGCAGATCCGTTTGAGACGATTGAGACTAGGGGTGTAACAGTTCTCGGTAAAAAAACAAGTGCCGTATGCTCAAACATGACCAGTCAATTACGTAGTCATCACCCGGTGTTCATAGCGCGCAAGTGCAGGCGAGAGTTAAACAGCACACGTTGCTATGCGTTTAAACTGATTTAAGCCTGGCCAATTTAAACATTCAAGTATAAGGCGCGAAAGAGAACTCGCACACAGTGAAAATATTTTTATGTGTGTGAGCATGCGCTCATCCGAAGCGCGAACCAGCCTCAGACAACACGCAAATAGTGAGTTGTCTTTCAAGTAGGCCTACTGGAATGGACAAATTCACACAAAAATGACGTCAACATGTCCATCTTGATGAGTATTCTGTAATCTGTAATGCCTTAAAGGGATAGTTCACCCCAAAATGAAAATTCTGTCAGTCATTACTCACCCTCATGTTGTTCCAGCCCCGTAAGACTTTCGTTCATCTTCGGAACACAAATTAAGATATTTGTGATGAAATCTGAGAGCTGGATCACTCCTCCATAGGCTTCTTAAGGGATCGAAACTGGCCGGCCCAAAAGTTATTAAAGACATCGTTAAAATAGTCCAAGTGACTACAGTGGCTCAATCTTATGTTTATCAAGCGACGAGAATACTTTTTGTGCGCAAAAAAACAAACAAAAATAACGACTTCTAGGTTGTACGTCACACGCATCACACACATGACCAGCGTCGGCCAATAGTGAGCCTGCGTGTGACGTACAACACAGAACCGTTGCGCAGTTCCACTACGTGAAATCTCGAGGCCAACAGAGAAGAAAATGAATAGTTGAATAAAGTAATTATTTTTGTTTGTTTTTTTGCGCACAAAAAGTATTCTCGTCGCTTAAAAACCTGAAGATTGAGCCACTGTAGTCACTCGGACTATTTTCGATCCCTTAAGAAGCCTATGGAGGAGTGATCCAGCTCTCAGATTTCATCACAAATATCTTAATTTGTGTTCCGAAGATGAACGAAAGTCTTACGGGGCTGGAACAACATGAGGGTGAGTAATTACTGACAGAATTTTCATTTTGGGGTGAACTATCCCTTTAAGTGAACTTATACAGTCGAGAAAGAACGCATGTGTAACAGTATCAGTATTTTGTATCCTTGGTTTATGTCTTAAAAGGACAGCAGTTTGATATTCCTGCAGTCTGTTTTTATTTTTAATGTTAATCAAACAACAAAAATCACGGAAATCACTCACTGCTCTTGATTGAATAGCTTTTGTAACTTTAATAAGGATTAATCTTTAATGTATACAGTCAAATACGCAATGCTATTTTACATTTGATTACAATTTCTGTACCTGAAAAACTGTTAGACCTACCTGAAAAGCAGTTTATTTTATTTGTGTCTTTGCTCTAATTGTGTGTATTTGTGCTGTTGTTTATTAGATTTTTATGTATTTATATATTTTTGACAGTACTCCTTTTTTCCATTAACATATACTGAATCGTATCGAAACCGTGAACCTAAAACCGTGATACAAACCGAACCTTGAGCTATTTGAACAGTTGCACCCCTAATTTAGACGTCACAGCAGATCGTGATTAATTTACACCGACCCCACAAACTAATGTATGATATTGGAGTTATTTTTTACATTTAACCAGATATAATACTTGTAGCTACCTTAAGCTGACAGTTATAGTTTATTGTATTGTTATTTTGATTGTGTATTTTTATTTATATTTTCTCCATCAGCCCAAGCATACATACAGGCCTATAGATTGGTGCGTAAAACAAATTCATTAGGGGAAAAAAATAAATAAATAAATAATAGCTCGATTGCAGATTCCAAGTGATCAAGGGCTTAGGACGTTCCATTTGAAGACATTGCAAGGGTTCCGTCAGTAGTGGGCACTCGCGCAACGCAAGCAATGACGTACATCGTGCGTACAATGACGAGTGAACGAGGCGGAGGGAAGTTAGCAATGGAAGGGCATTAAAAATGGACTTAAACAGAGCCCATAAGGAGCAGCTAGAAGATTGTATGCACAAGTCAACTATTGTGATCATCAAACATTCAACAGCATGTAAATCAAAACGTAAAATGTCAAACCCAGTAATTGGTATTGGACTGTGCAAGCTTTGGGGGTGTTTATGGACTCGATCTACTCAATCCATTCTCAGTTTTTTATTCAAAATGTGTTTTTTTGTGTGTTCTTTTTATTAACACCCACATTCACATGTTGATAAAAAGAAAAAGCAAAGGTTCAGAGCTTTTAAAGCAAAGATTCTGTCCTTTCTTTTGATATAGTATTTACCGTTTACTTTTATAGTTATCACTGTTATTTATAGTCATACAACAACATATTCTGGAGGCCATGAAAGTTCTGTGAATATGATAAAAAATAAAAAATGCTGGCACTGGCTGGCAACTAAAAAATAAAATGCTGCCGTAGAAAGAGTTTTTGTACAATAAACCATTTTGGTACTTTCTTTGTTGGGCCACACTCATGTCCAAAGTAAAATCTGGGTCCTGAAACAAAACCAGTTGAGAAGCACTGATCTAAGGTAAGAGTGGATGAAATATTGATAGAGAAACAATTAATTATTAAAGAGTTTTACTAGAATGCTCAAGGGGGATAAAAAGAGACCCATCTCCTTAAATGACAAAACTCGTGCTTTTCTTTCTCCATGATGAACAGTCAGGTGATCGTGTGTTCACTTACAGAATGACATTACAGGAATGTAAGCAAACTGAAAAAAAAAAAAAAATGTTCCTTAAATTATGTATGCTGATAACCAGCACAGGAATGTGCTGCTCGATGTTTGAGGTTGAATACTTCTCAGAATGTCACGGGTTTACTTTAGAATGTGATTAGGAATACTAAGTGTCTCTAGAATGCTGTGAGTTTGGCTATTGTGGTATTTCCTGAATGCAGCTGCTAATGCGTTAAGTTGAAATTTGTAAGCTAACACATGACATTTCCTCAAGTGTTTTGTTAATTGTCATGAGGAATCAACCTGTCCTTGATATTATACAATTATTTAGGACTGGTTACACAGACATGGCTTAGATTAAGCCAGGAGTAAGTCTTTGTTTAATTAGGACATTTAGGTAGCTTTTATGTAGAAAAAAAGTGTTAATGTCTTAGAAAAAAAAATATTACTGGTGTGCATTTTGAGACAAAACAATGGCACTGACATTAATGCAAGTTGCTTTAAAACAGCTCAAACAAGCATTTTAGTCTGGGACTTGGCTTAAGCCATGTTTGTGAAACCAGGCAATATTGCACTATGAAAATATAGGCCTAATAACTACTCAAACCCAGGGCCTACTCAAACCCATACTACATTTACATATGTGCATGTCAATGATGCATTTTGAGTGCTACATTAAAATGAGGTATAAGGAGATGTAGAAACTGATCATGCAAAATAGCAGGCTGTTGAAATTTATCTCTAACAAGATTTCTGGTCATCTGATCTAAGTGGTTTAAGCGGCACATTTCGGCTCAGATTGTTTTATGATCTTGTCACATGGAGGCTTTGCAGAGAGCCTGTTTTTAAAGAATGCAGTGCAGAATGTATTGGACCTGACAACATACAAGCAACTTGTGTGCGTAAGCGTGGTTTCTCATTACACATTTGAAGAGAATGTGTACACTGATTTGTGTTGAAATCGACGCATTAAGAAAGCAAAAGAAGGAAGAGTGCAGAGAAAAGCAAATGTAGAACACTTTTTTGTACGAAATGACAAATGCTAAGAAAATACATCTGTCACAGGATGTGAGATGGAGGGGCGAAAAACATGTCAATTATAAATCTAGGGGGAATTGGTTTGTTAGTAATATTTTGTGAAATACGTGTTTTCAGTAGTCCATTAAAGCTAACAGGAACAGCAGTAAAACATTTTTAGAACATATTTTTATTTAAATATGGAAATGTTACTTCTAATTGTTCTCTGAACATTAATGCTATGGGGAAAAACTGGCATATAGATATTTTTAATATTATCTGATAATTTGGCAGCAGGTATATTAGGCGGCTGTCACTTTTAGGCCTGACGCACAGATCCATTATACTGTTACACATGAGTTTTCTTTCTCAACTGTTTACATTCACTTAAAACATAACTGACTGTTACGTGAATACTCGCCAAGACCAGCATTTTGACATTATTTTGTGTGTATTTGACTGCAAGCACAATAAGTAGCGCAAATGAACTAAATTTAGTATAACACCAACAATATTCATCCGGAGCAAATGAAACGAGTGAGGGGAGGCGGGTTAGTATGTAAACTCCCTGTCGGAGAGATGAGAGCGCGAGGAAGCGCTGTTGGTATCATGTATCTATTCTGCGGAAAATGAGTATTGGAAGCGTTACAGATATTTCAGTATCAACGCAAAAACACCTTCTGTGTGAATGCCTTACACACCCACTGCTGAAATCCACCTGCATTTGGCGGGTTGTTGGGTGTTAATGTCAAGCCCTGCTTATCACACATCACACCACAGGAAAATCTGATAAGATAATCTGTAGAACCATAAAGATAATCAGGACTTTACCATAGGATTGGTGGAAGGGGAGAGTTGGGCCCAAAATTGGCCTGATTATCTTGTAGTGTGTGCCTTTAGCTGGGAACCTGAAGAGCTCACATGATTGGCTGCTGCTAAAGTAAACACGCCATTGTCAGGCACGTGATTTGCCACTTTTACCCAAATTAACACGTTCTGACTGACCGGTATCCCCAATGTTTTCTCCCTCGCCATCCCCAAACGAAAACTCATTGGATCTGCACAAATCACATACGCAAGTAATCATTTTCTAAATTGGGGAGTGGTTTTCAGTCCTTTAAGTGAAAGAAACGCTTACCAGCACATATCGGTTACAGTCACAAAGCCTAAACACTGAATGCCTCACGTAAAAGGACATCAAAAATCATAACTATTTAGTGAATGCGGAGACACGTGGATAATATTGTTGCTTACGTGAGCAACGATTTGAAGATGTTCTACGTGAGTCGCTGGGCCGTAAGTACTTATTTAATATTGGATTAGGTGTATATAAAATGGCATCTAAATGTTTTTGTGACACTTGACCTCTTCATGTTGAAAAGGAGGAACTGCTGATGCAAAGTATCTTCACCCACCAGCTATAAAATCTCTATTTATTACAATGCGTTCATTAGACGATTGAGTTACAGGAAGTGTAGTCGAGAGTTTCAAATTAAATCAGTGCTCTGTAAAAAGCTCAGTGGAATCATTTATTCCTAATACGTTTCTTCAGTTGACTTGTTTTGGGAGGCAAGATGCTTTTTCTTCCATGCCTGTCAAGCTTTAATAGATCACAAGTCAAATTTTATAGTTGTGTGAGGTGGTAAATTAAAGGGCTCATGACATGGTTTTTGTTTAGTTTTATTATGTTCCCTTATGTGCAATTATAGTATTACTATAGTTTTTTTTGTACAAAAAAAACTTTAAAAATGTAGTGATTTATGACCTTTTCCCACCCTGTTTCTCCCCCTCTGATTCAAACAGTCTGTTTTGGAGGTGTTTCCCCTTTAAGAGTTCAGTGTTAACGCCCATTATGATTGGCTAACGTCAGTGCTGCTTATGCATAAATTATTAACGTTAATCATTTTGTATCACATGTAGGCTACACAATTGCTCCGCCACGTGAAACTTCGGTCTTCCGATCATTTACCATCGTGTCAATTCTCAATTGATTTTGATTCATATGCAGAGAGGGAGAGCAAGACAGTTTGAAGGCGCGCGCGCGGCCGGGGCTCTCGCTCTCGCTCTCGCTCTCTCTCTCGTCGTTCTTTCAGTAACATGCACCCTGTCACACTCATCTACATCACTCACCGAACAAATAAGGCTTTGGCGGGCTACATATGCTGCAAATAAACTGCATCCAACTGCTTTCCCTGACGTCTGGATCGTTCGGCAGCATTCAAACATGTTGTTTGTATAAATTTTGGATTAACTTGTAAAGATTATCTTGATAGACAAAACGTGTAAGGGTCACAACTCTTTGTTAAACACAGATCTTATTTTTTGCGATTTTCCAAAAGTCTATGGGGAAAATGCATAGCTTTTCGATTGAGGGAACCCATGCGCCGCTAGCTTCCGAGTTGTCCTACAAAGTGACGTCATCACTTCAGCACTCTATTTAGAGCTTGATTAAATAAATGGTTCGTTTATAATGGGGAGGACGTCTTAAGCTATGAAACTTGCAGGAGGTTTTAATGGTACAAAGACCTCTTAAATACCAAAAGATCAAGGCAAATTTGGTTTCTCATGTCATGACCCCTTTAAATCATTCCGATAGAAGAATCTGAATGCAGTGTTTACATGAACGATAAATAAAGTGATTGGGTTGATGTGAGCGTTTATGACATTATGAAATTTTATTTAACAACTGCCGCCGCTCATTCTGTGACTCATACGTCAATTATGCCATTTCTAAGTCATGGCACATTCACAGTCCTTTCCAGTTTCGGTTTTCAATCCAGTCTAAACATGTCCTCTCGATTGGACTAGAAAAGGAATAAACCACCCCTTTCAATCCGATCGAAATTTCATGCAGATAGAGTTCAATCGGATCGATTAAGGTGTTTACATTAAGACTTTTCAGTCCGATTGAGCTGTCAATCCGATTACTCATGGATTATTTGGCTGCATGTAAACGTAGCCACTGCTTTTGAAGCAATTATGCTTTTTTTTTTTTTTTTTTACATTTTCAACTTTAGTGTGCAATGTTTTGCTGTTTGAGCATGAAAAAGGTCTATAAAGTTATTTAGCATAAAGTCCACTATTATTTATTCTCAATGTCAGTAACCACTGTTTCGAAAAACAATTCCGATTCTGGAATCGGATACTGGTTTAAAATTTCGATTACTCTTATCGATTCCTTTGTGTGCATTTTAATATGACTTTAAACCATTCAAGCACAAGAAGATTTGCGCACTGGTTTCTGTGCTGCACACACATCCCAAACGCGTGTGCACAGAAAGCTGCCTCTCATGATGTATAGTACGCGATACTAAGATCTCTTCCACGTCTTTTTGCGCTTGAATGGACAAATACACAAAAATATGCCAAAATATCCTTGTAAACACAGTCGGTTATGTCTTAAGTGAATGTAAACAGTTGACAAAGAAAACATGTGTAAAAGTATATTAGAATCGTGCAGCTCTTAAAGTGACCGCAGCCTTATATTCCTGCTGCCATCTCTATAATAATGTTAATCAAACAACAAAAGACAGAAAATAAACTCTATGGTCTTGACTGAATAACTCTTGTACCTATATTTGTAATGTATATTTATTAATAAAGTGCAGTGTTATTTTACATTTGATCACAGATTATCTACCTAAATACCTGAAAATCTTAAAATGCTTTATTTCAAGTGTATTTCAATTATTATTATTTGTATTACTGAGTGTTTACTCGTCTTTAAAAATGCTTGAAATTTATATTAGTCAGCCTAGTTGATTTTGCTATGGTATTTTTTACACCATAGGCAAAAGTTCACTGTGTAAGTGTTCTTTAGCCGGTTTACTTTTGTTCATGGTATTCAGCTACAATTAAATGTTTTGCAATACAACTTAGAATAAATGTAAATGATATCCAAGTTGTTTTTTTTGTTTTTTTTACCTTATTGGAATCGAAATTATGAATTGATCAGAATCGGAATCGTTAACCTTCACAATAATTCCCGCTGCATTTTCAAATAAAGGGGGCAAGGCCTGGTTGACTTGCCTTAATAGTGTGTTGAAACTTCTGATTATGGTAAGGGGTGTGATATTTCCCAAACACACTTGCAGTTGACCAATCACAACAGACTGATACAGCCGACCAATAAGAGCTCATTGCTCTTTTCGGAAGGAGGGGCTTCATAGAAACAGACTGGGAAGAGACTTGCTGCAGTAATGTAAAATCAGCACTGTTGAGAGATGCACAGACTCGGGTAATTCTCTCTCTCTCTCACTCTCGCTCTTGCTCTCGGAATTAGCAACAGAGGCTTGGGATGAGATGCGTAGAAATTAGTTCAACACACAAGAGCGTCCTGACAGATGTCTTGAATTAAACCTCTGAAAAATGTCTTGAGGCATGGTAACCGTAGTATAAGCGGAATAATTGTCTCCAGAAAAATAAAGCACACCTGGGGTTTTGCTTTGCGTCGTGGCCGCATTACCACCTCGACTGTGCTTTATTTTTAAATAATTCAATGACCTGTCATCAATTTTTCCTTACATATTACCAGTTTTCTGTAGAGACTTTGAAGGGACTAAAATATAAAAGACAGTTTTGGATCGGTTTAACATATTAACATTTGTTTTTGTTTTTTTGTTTTTTTCAAACATTGCTATAATTCAGTTCTTTAGCTTCTAATAGAGCTTCACAGAGCAACAACAGCTTAATGCAGAGTAACATGAGGAAAACACTGATGCAAAATTACATCAAATATGAAAACACATCCATTCCCCAGACAACGGCAACATCAGACTCACAGAAATATTTGATATGGCCCTGAGGATCATGGGTAAAAGTCTGCTATTGTATTGTCTTCTAAGCATTAGTTTAAGAAAATAGGTGAAGCTATCAAAGCTCAATTGTTTAGATATGGGAAGATATTAGATATGGGATTTTTCTTTCACGTTATTGTTTTTCCATTTTAGTTGTGGTGGTGTAAACAGATACAGACATTACGTGCGCGTGCATGTGGTAACAGGACCAACAGAGAACTTCTTGATGTTTGTTTCATGTCTTTTTGTTCCTTTCATACAGAACCACAATGACATGAATCTCCAGCCTGGCATTTCACCCAGGACAGAGGTCAGATCACACGCACAAACAATGATTGCTTAGATCATTCTTGGTCTTAGTGGACAAACGCTTTGGCAATGTGATTCACTCTGCCGTTTGTAAGATTGTGTAATGTCAGTTTAAAAAACGGAATAAGTGTGAATGTTTGTGTTTCTGTTCATTCATGCATAGAAGATTTTGCAATGGCACTAAAATTCCACAACAGAGGCAATGGGCTCTATGCACGGCGGTATTTCCGGTGAAGGTCTAAGGATGCTCGATAACTTCCGCCGATCGTAGAGTCCAATGCAATACCGAGAATTTATATTGAATTTTATACTCCATGGTTATACGAAAGAAACGTTAGTCACAAAAACAGACAAAACAGACACCCCTCGTTGTGTTTATGCTTCTTTTAAAAATTATATTAAATAAACATAACTATGTATAAAATGACATCTAAACGTATGAAAGTTTCGTTTCAAAGACGGGAGGACAGTAAATTTTGAAGACTCTGCCATAATCCCGTTTTCCTCGGTTTTCCTCCGCTTTATCTCCCCAACCGGAAACTGAAGAGCATCCTTGCGTAGAAATGCGGAACTTATGCGTGCATATAGCCCATTAGATGCGGCGTGTTACAATATGCAGTTAATTATCAGATACACCTGGGTCAATACAGTAAGGCAAAGCTGGATCTACAGTGTGTGTCTTTAGCCTTATAGCCCAAAGCTTTGCGTTTGTACTATTGTAGCTTTACACCAAAAGTTTTCACTTGGTCCAAAAGTTCACTTTGCAATATCTGCTTGGAATTGTTTAGGATGATCAACTAATCGTACAGACCGAGTTCAACTAGAATGCTTATCTACATTTTTTTAGTTTGATAAAACACTAGGGGTGTAACGATAGCCTCAAGTAACGATTCAATACCACGATATTGAACTCACGATATGATATTATTGCGATAATCAAAGTGAATAGGCTTGGACTTGGTGCTGGTAACCCAATGCACCGGTAAATGGTGACACCAGCATACAAATATTCATGCTTCTGAGGCTGAAAATGACAGATTTACTTTAGATGAATATGCATTCACTCTGTCACTGGCTAGATATACTTAAAATAATGTAGGCCACTTTTTACTTGTAACATAAGACGTGTGGCATTACCAGGACCCACAAATATTCCCCCATTGTATTATTATACATTAAATTCAACATTATATAGTTTAATGTAGTACTGACACTAAAACTCAGAAAACATTTTTATTTTGGGTGAACTATACACAATACATACTGTCACTATCCACAGTTGCATTTTTGTATTGTGATACATTGTGGCACGATATTGCTACACCCCCTATAAAACACTGTTTGTTTATTTTTATTTTTTTGAGGACTATGAAAAACCTAAGAAAACCAGCCTTATGACAATTGGTCAAGTCAATTTTGAAAATACATGTCTTTGTATAGCCCTGTGATGGACTGGCCATATGTGTTGCTCTTCCTACGACCCGAGACACTCAGATAGGCTCCAGCCTCCAAGCGGCCCTAAAGAAGGACAAGTGGTTTGGAGAATGAATGAATGGATACATGTTTTTCTATATCTGTAGTTATTGTACTGCCTCCATTTACTGCAGACCTGCATGGCTATTGGGTGTGCAGGGTAAACTCAAATCACAAGCCGTGTGTACATATACACCTGTCACGCGGCCAGTATTTTTCAAGTGTTTTGAAGTTTTCCTAAAGTAATTAGTTTTACGACTCTCTGCTTGTGACTTGAATGTTGTCATATGGGGATGGGCGGTTTCCTGTTAAACACACACAATGGTATGGGTGAACAAACATGTTTTTTTGTGCTTTTAAATGTTCTCTTTGACAGGTTTTACAGGCATATATGTTCATAAAATGATAATATGAATTACTAAGTTTTACTCAATATTACATACATTATAAATATACACATACTTTATGTGATCTGAATCATGACACATGACACATGACACATAACTCTCCATGTTGTCATCTTAAGTTGCAGATATATATGCGCCAAAATACACAAAATAAATTCGACTCGCTGCCTTTGACGTCAACAACAAAATATTTTGTTTTCTCCCTTTATAAGAGTTGATCGATCTATTTTTTTCTTCTTCTGAAAGCTTAATTATATTATAGCATTGCATTAGGCATTGTTTTTCCATGACCTTGTCAAAACAACCTTACAACAGGCCAGTTTAGAACTACTGCATTGCATAAAGTAGGCTATATGGGTAAAAAAAAATAATAATGTGCATATTTATTTTATATATGATATAGCCTTTAAGACTTACATTTAAGAATGTACACTTGGACTAGTGTGTGGTTGGTGTTGCTTACATGTGCATTAGATTAGGAATCATTTAGTGCAATTATTCACTTAATATGTATTAGCTTCATTTTAATGCACACAGTTTTAATTTGAGCGATTTTAGAGCCTTAAGGCCCAAGAACGATAACTATATTAGAGTCCACATCAATGCACAATGATATAACTTTGTTTATCCAAAGAGCGCGGTGCAGTTTTGTCTTCTGCCACTTTAAATTCTTGAGCTCTTTAAAACAAGATGGATTCTGATTGGCTGTCAAAGATTTTATCGTTCTGAAAGTGATTCCAACGATATCATTTCTCTCTAGCGTTATCGTTATAGTTTTGGTGTGGACTGTTATTCTTTTACATTAAAACGATTTTTTAAATATCCTTATTATATTTTTATAATTATCGCTATAGTTATTGTCCTTGGTGTGAATGGGCCTTTACTCATGTTGCTGTATTATTATTATTTTGCATTGTCAGAGATCCAAGACAAATTTTGTTTTGATTAAAAAAATAAGCTACCATATAATGCACATTTATTGTGTGAACACAAGCACATCAGCAGATGCAGTTCTAAATACAGGAGTATGCAGCTGTTTTTATGTAGTACTTCGCTTACAGCTGATTGGAGGCCAGTAAACTCCACTGACCCTCGTCTACCACTCACACTCAAACACACGACTACACACTCTTCACCTTATTCATATACGGCCTGTCAAGTTCAGGCGTTTATATTGCTGTTAAGGTTCAATATATGTTCTCACGCATGAAAACACTGCAACACCAGTTTCAATAAATGTCCAACCTCGGAATTTCAATAAACCTCCTTGTATTTGTTACTGTCTGGGTTAACGGTGGAACACAAGTGCTGACAGAAACTTATTGGTTTTCCAGCATCACCAACATGCTCTGCTAGTGTGATAGCTTTAAGCGCTGCTCTTTTGATTTTATATTTTTTCCTATCAATCCATCAGTAATTTTTCCATCCTACTTTCTTTGCAGTTGGATGGC
This sequence comes from Tiaroga cobitis, assembly GCA_030578255.1. Lineage (NCBI taxonomy): Eukaryota > Metazoa > Chordata > Actinopteri > Cypriniformes > Leuciscidae > Tiaroga > Tiaroga cobitis. The sequence goes on along the minus strand of CM060599.1, from coordinate 17,736,044 downwards.
TCCGAAATTAGGATGGCACATAGCTTAAGCTTTTACAAATTGGATTAGCACTTAAAACGCATCCAAGAACAAGGGGGATGCTGATCATAAGATGTTGGGGAATTTGTGAAAGCATGTCAAATTTGAGGAACAAACGGAAGATGAATCTAACTACAAGGGCCGCAAGTGAAAAGGTATTCTGAGCTATCTTGAGTTTCTTTCATTGAAGTTGTTTGCTGACTTGAAAGCTGTCTGCATGTGCATTGCTGCATGTGTGTGTGTGTGTGTGTGTGTGTGTGTGTGTGTGTGTGTGTGTGTGTGTGTGTGTGTGTGTGTGTGTGTGTGATAAGCCAGGCTGAGAGGACAGCAAAAAAACAGAGTAGTCAGCAACCTCATTGAGGTTTATCCTTGGATAGTAAAATGTAGCTAATAATACAAAATATTGCAGCATTTAGCAGTTTTCCTTGCATATCTCATGTGTCAAACAGAATTTAGCCACAGCATCATCATATATAACACAAGTCAGTCTTAATCTCTCAATGACACTGCACCTGTCAGAAAAGTGTTTGTAATTTTATTCCTCATACTTTGGTGTGTTTTGGTGGCTTAATGTGTTTTTTTCCCCACATATTTGTCACCAATTGTTCTATTTATATTTCCATCAGTCTTTGCTTTAGCCATTCTACTAATTATATTTAACTTTGCAACTATGTCAACTACCAGTTATTAGAGACTGTAGACTGTTAGTATTAGTAGACTGTTTGCTTAATATCTGCTAACTCTTTAGTTTTACTTATACTGACAATAAGTAACTTTGCAACTACATGTCAACTTATTCTACTAACCTCCCTGGCAGTAACATAGTATCAGCCCAGATCCGGCCCACATCTGGTACTTGTTGAATCCACATGTACCGGATGTGGCCCGGATCTGGGCCGACAGCGACACTATGTTGCTGTCTGAGAGTATTGTACTAACCTTCAACTCTCAGTCTACTAATAATTTTAATGACTGGTAGTTGACATGCAGTTGCAAATGAATGAGAGTTAGGCCTAGTTGATACAGTTGCAAAATTAAAGTTAGTAGAATGTCTAATGGAATATCGAAATAAAGTATAACTGAAATCAGCAATTCAGCATGGGTCAGAAAATCATTCTTATAACTGAACTCAAGCCGTGTCATGCTATCCTAAATTAAAATTATTGCCAAAGCCAATTTTACTCTTTACATTTGACTTTGAGTGTCCGTGGACTATTTCCACTTTAAATCAATACACACATGTGTACAGTACATCTCCCAGGATGGTGCTTTGACCTTTGAATGCAGCTAAAGGGCATCAGAAGTGTGACTAGCTGTGAGACCCCAGCAGTGGCCCAGGTGGCCTTTCAGGACTGACAGTTAAGTGGATGCAAAGCACGAGGCAGACGATGACTGGAAGTGTTGGAGATGGATGTGGACATGTATCCTCAAGAGTGAAATATGACGGTGCACTTAGCAGTGTTTTTGTGGTTCGATCTCACTGATGTTTGTTATGCTAAGAATGAAAGTGAAAGAGATTTTGCTTGCGTTTAAGCCACATGAAGACTGCAGCAAAACAATTCCACCCCGCCCAGTTCAGTTGACTTCATTTCAGTGAGTACAACAGATCGTTTTGAGAACAAATACAATAAATAAAATTCAATAAAAAAGTACATGAAATATACAGTATGTAATGTGGAATCTATATTAAAGGACCTGTAATGGGTCAAAATCACTAGTGAACCATGACACCTGAACCTTGGCCCACTCACCCCCTTCAACTCAGACTAAAATCAGCCTAGCTTACTGCGTCCTCTTCATAGTCCTGCATAGGGCTGTCACTTTACATTCAAAAATCGATTGCACAATCGATCGGACCAACCAACACAAGTATCGAAAAAGAAAATAGGGAATCGATTTTAACGGCCCTTTTTTTTTCTTTTTTTTTTTACCAAAAATGTGTTTTAGGTGGACAGATCAATACAGTACACAGAACATGTAGGATGTTGGAAAATAACAATGTCTTTTCTGTTAACCAAATGCTTTTTAATATTCGCTATTACTTCAATGGAAGTGAACAAGCGCACCGTTATTTGTTGCTTAGTGACGTGTGTGTTCAAGTAAGCCAGAAATGCGCAGATTCTGCGCAATACGCTGTATTTAATATATCATGAGGACTCACGAGTTGCGTATTTGCGCTAAATCCGCGCAGATTTGGCTTACACGAACTTCCACAGCAAAGAAAGTGAGTAAACATAGAAACACACCAGATTGGCTCGTGATTTGACAGCGTTTCCCGCCAAAGTTCATTTTTACCCTCATTTGGCGGGTTGGAGGGTGTTAATCTCAATCCCTGAATGTTGCACTCCTGTTTGTCATTGTGCACGAAACTTCACGCCAATAAATCATCAGAAATATTGCTGACTTGTGCGCGTCTCAAGCGCCCTCTTTACGCTCGTCCTAATGCCTGTTAGGTGTTTTTTTATTTTTATTTTATTTTATTGAATATTTATACATTACAGCAAATAGAAAGAACATATAATGTAAATTAAAAATAATAATACAAATAATGAAAAAAAAAAAAAAAAAGACAGGTATGAGGTCATGAAATAAATAACATAAAAGCTTCACATAAAGACCTGGTAAGGTGTCCGTGGATTTGCCTATATAGAGTGCTGAAGTGATGACGTCACTTTGTAGGACAACTCGGAAGCTAGCGGCGCATGGGTTCCCTCGATCGAAAAGCTATGCATTTTCCCCATAGACTTTTGGAAAATCGCAAAAAATAAGATCTGTGTTTAACAAAGAGTTGTGACCCTTACACGTTTTGTCTATCAAGATAATCTTTACAAGTTAATCCAAAATTTATACATTTTGAAGCCTATATAAAGTTTTTAAAAAACACAAGCAGACACAATAAAGTTTAAAAAACCACAAGCAGGTTATAACTGTGTGTTCTATGTCATAGATCAAAACGTGAAAATATTTAGAGGCTTTCTTCACCACAGACCTTATTTCAGGGGATTTAGCAATAACCCATTTAAAAATCCCATTGACTTTAGAGCGAGGGAACCGGGAGTGCTAAAATGCTAACTCACTTCCGCGTTTTGGCCTACAGAGTGACGTCGTAACTTCGGCACTCTATTTGGTGATGAAAATGGAAACGACATGGAACATCGATTTCACAATCGATTCAATGAACACTTACGTCTCAAAAATCGAACAGGATTTTTTTCACAAAAGTGACAGCTCTTCCTTAAATCGCTGCATAATTTCCTGCATAAGTTTGAGAGTTTTCATCAAATCCTCATTACAAAAGACTAATTGCATCATCACACAATCGTGTGTGCATTTCAGCACAATGAATATGGTGACAAATTGCCAGGTTGCAAAATGTATGACACAAAACCAGAAAAACCCAAAGCTGACACATGACAGCACTCAGACCAAACGCAAATTAGCAACAGACACTTCCGCATCAAAGACAGTGAAGGGTCGTGGCATTTTTACAGATTACAGATTGACCAGTAAAGTAATTCAGCAAAACGTATGTTTTCTCAAATAAGCTTAACGTAAAATAGGGGCATCGGAGACCAGAATAAAATCGGTTGGCATGTGACCTATTAGATATATAAATAACTTACCCAAAACAGCACAATTCCAGCAGTAAAACGTTAGCTTCTTGGTTGATGCTGTCATCCAGGGGTACCGCTTTAACTGCTGGGGTTGAAATGCTTTAAAAAGCTTTGGCTTTCTGCAACAAATTAAGCTCTGGTGTAACTAGGTCTTCCTTTGCCGATTAACTCCAGCTTTTCTTTAAAAGTTTATCTAGCAAACCGTGTGGATAATAAATTAGCAACTATGTGCTCCTCGCTAACATCACTAAGGCCGTGTGTCCACCAAAGCGTTTTTCCACGCGCCTGGCGTATGTTTTCAATGGGAGCGCCGCATTTTTAGAACGCCATGAGCGTAACGAGGCGCTGAGCGGTTATTTCACGCTGAAGCGCTGAGAGCTCGGCGTTTTTACTGGTCGCCGAGAGTTGAAAAATGTTCAACTTTGGGTAAAACGCAGCGTCACTTTTTACCCAGCCGTCCAATCACAGTGGAGGAGGGGTGGGACTAACAACACACCGACCAACTGTCATAACATTCTTTCTGTACAACGACATCAACCAGCAGTGCTAACCGAACAAAATGGATGAAAACATTTTTTTTTGTATGAAACAAATTATCTGCGAAAGTGAAATTATCTGCGAAAGTACAAGTAAACTGTGCTGCGGATATTCTGTATCATAGCAACGAAACGTCTCAACGGAAAAAAACGCTGCGCAGCCAAAACGCTCTCAAGCGCCCACAGCTAGGCGTTTTCAGCAGAGCGTCTTGCGTTTTCAGCTGGCTTGGAGGACACAAGGCCTAACATGCGTTTTCTTCTTCTTCTTCTTTTGTTATTTTAATGGCGGGCTGGTGTCATGAGCACATGCCGCCACCTACTGTTCAATTTAATTAATCGTATTCCATGCCTTTATAATAATAATAATAATAATAATAAATTAGAAAAACCCGCTGGCGCTGCATGTTACTTGTGTTTTCTATAGGCTCTAGCAATTTTATTGTTTTATTTTTCCTGATCGTGTTCCCACAGAGGACGGAACTTGTCATAAACTTAGTGATAAGCCCCACCCATTTAGAGGTACGATATGATTGGTCTATTTTCCTGTCATTTGAAATTAGTCTCTCATTGATTCACAGCTGGACCACCAATCACAGAGCTGAAACCGTTCTAATAAGGAGACAATAAGGTGCTGCTTCTTTTTTTAATCATATTTTTGTTGAACATTAACAGAAAGGCATTAATAACTGAAAGATTTACAAACAAGACTGAGCTTGCATTCAATCATCACATCACAATACCATTCCCGACAGTAAGTTAAAGACAAAGGAAAAATAAAGAAAAAAGTAAAAGAGATGAATAGTATAAAACCAAAATCTTCCAATAAGGAGTAAGAAAATGTGCTTCTACACAACACAACACAACACAAAATGAATTGACATATGTTAAGGGTTCATTTCCTCAAAAAGATTTAGAATTTTCAATTTATGAATTCCAAAAATAACATTAGATCTACTGACTTTTTAAAGTAGTAGCCTTTTCATTTGTATATAAAAGTTATATACAAAACAAAAGTTTTGAGGGCCCTGGCGGTTCCCCTTAGCACTAAATAAGTAATAATTGGATCTGACGAGTTAATGAAATTTACTTATTCACCACTTGCATGTAACTTTATTAGGAACTGCAACATTATGTGGTTAAAATGGAACTGTGATAGTCTGACCCTCACTGATGTGAGCTATTCAAAGCAAACATATACAACAAATCTTTTGCAAATAATTTGATTATTTGCCAGTTTGATGCCTCCTTTATGCATAAGGCTGTGTTTACTGAGCCTGATGCCATCTGACATGTTCACATCTTTTGATCTACTCTCTCAGGTATTTCCTTGGTTTCTTCTGAAACTCAAAGAGAATTTCTCAAGTTTCCCCTGGATTCACTGGAACAAAGCAGAGGGATGATTTGCATTTACGTGGCTAAATGTAAACCTCATGAACAATGTTTACGACAGGGTTTCTGCGATGAGAAGATTAGGTTTGCCTCCTGGGAACAGACTGATGTCATGGGAAAAACGAAACAAGCAACCACACCTGCAGTCATTAATGGAATGTTACGACTGTAAAGACCAGCTTGTACTTAGTTTGGAAAGGGATCTTTACAAAGGTTTCAGTTAATAAAATGTGAAATAAATATACAAGGTCGACAGTAAGACAAATGATGGTGTGGTTGTGTCCACGTTGATGAAGATGGTTGTCTTTATCATTATTTTTATTGTGATTAGTAGTAGTATTGTTATTTGTAGTATTTACTAAAGCAAGCATTGCTATTGCTCTTACTTGTGGTAACATTAGCAAAATTTTCCACCAAAAGAGGTCCACTGGCGGTCCACTTATGCATGAAGCACCACTTACACAGACGTCCCTTTCACACAAAGCAGCTTTCTGTTGGTCAGCGAGGAAAATTTACTTCAAATCCAATGCATAATCTGTGTGGGGACATTTCATGCCCTTACGTGAAATTATGGATCGCATGGATTCCAATTGAAATGACTGGATTTCAAAACAAAAATGAAGGTATTGATTCTTGAAATTAAAACGTTTATTGCACCGAACATTCGTCTTGCCATTAAAATGCTAAAGTCAAGGGTTTTATTCATGTCCTTAAAGTTGTGGTCACATTTACTGTACCATTGCTCTTTTGAAATCCAGTCATTTCAATTGGAATCCATGCGATCCATAATTTCACGTAAGGGCATGAAATTTCCCCACACAGACGTCACTTTCACACAAAGCAGCTTTCTGTTGGTCAGCGAGGAAAATTTACTTCAAATCCAATGCATAATCTGTGTGGGGACATTTCATGCCCTTACGAAAAATTATGGATCGCATGGATTCCAATTGAAATGACTGGATTTCAAAAGAGCAATGGTACAGTAAATGTGACCACAACTTTAAAGGGTTAGTTTACCCAAAAATGAAAATTAAGTCATTAATTACTCACCCCCATGCTGTACCAACCCCGTAAGACCTTCGTTCGTCTTCGGAACACAAATGAAGATATTTTTGATTAAATGTGACAGCTGGATCACTCCTACATAGGCTCCCTAAGGGAATGAATCCTGACATCCCAGAAAGTCAATGAAGAAAATGTTTAAATATTCCATGTCACAACAGTGGCTCAACTATAAGTTTATGAAGCGACGAGAATACTTTTTGTGCGGAAATAAAACAAAAATAACGACTTTATTCAACTATTCCTTTTCTTCCTTGTAGGCCTGAAACGAGACTTCAAGAGATTTCCACGACGCATGCGCGAGAATTGCGATCTCCTTCAACTACTTCAGTTAAGTTCTCGCGCGTGCGCGTCGTGGAAATCTCTTGAAGTCTCGTTTCAGGCCTACAAGGAAGAAAAGGAATAGTCGAATAAAGTCGTTATTTTTGTTTGTTTTTTTTCGCACAAAAAGTATTCTCGTCGCTTGATAAACTTATAGTTAAGCCACTGTTGTGACATGGAATATTTAAACATTTTCTTCATTGACTTTCTGGGACGTCAGGATTCATTCCCTTAGGGAGCCTATGGAGGAGTGATCCAGCTGTCACATTTAATCAAAAATATCTTCATTTGTGTTCCGAAGACGAACGAAGGTCTTACGGGGTTGGTACAGCATGGGGGTGAGTAATTAATGACTTAATTTTCATTTTTGGGTGAACTAACCCTTTAAGTGCTGTTCAATCAAAGACAAATGTTTGGCTCAATAAAAAACTTTGCATGCAATTTGTCTGTTCAGATCAATGTGAAAAAAATGGCATGTGAATGTTGTGTCTGTCTGAACAGATACACTGAAATATAAACATTGAGCACTCAAATTTGATAAACGGAAACTCAAGCATGCTTGCTTGACATGCAAGAAGAGCTTCCGTTTACCATATTTGAGTGCTCTATGTATGTTTGCTGATCAATGTTTACATGTGAATAATAGCCTAATTAAATCTGTATATCATCTAAAGCGACCGTGTCTCTTCAGAGGACTTGGATTAAACCGCTTGGTTCATATTATGATCTCCTTATGAATGATTTGAACCGTCAGAGTTTATGAATAGACTTTCAAAGGAGGGGCAGACTCAGATTTCATTAAAAATATCTTCATTTGTGTTTTGAAGATAAACAAAAGAATTATGAAATTGGAACGACATGAGGGTGAGTGATTGATGACAGAATTTTAATTTTTTAGTGAACTATCCTTTTAACTCATATCTCACTAGTTGAGCTACAGATCCATTCATTTTTATTATTTGTTCACGTGCCTCTGGCAAGTAGCATGAGGATTACAGATTGCTCCAGTATCTTCCATGATGTCAGCAGCATTGCATGTCCGGGAGCTCTCACACTGTTTGTGTTCAATACCCAGCCTAGAGGACTGACTGCAGAATACGAAAGATAAGAGGAGGCCCAAGCATGTACCTCACTCACCTGTTCTGGGGTGCATTTCCCGAAAGCATCATTAGCCAGTCGCAAGTTGGTCGCAATTCCCATTGAACTCTTTTGGTAACGACGGAATTTGCGACCATAGTTGGCTAACGATGCTTTCGGGAAACGCACCCCTGATCGTTTCCATTTCTTATCTAAACACCGTCCTGCTAGGAGGAAGTCTCCCGAGTGTCACAAGCAATTAAGGTTCCCAGCTGCGTGCAGCCTTATCTACCTCTGCATGTCCTCAGGGAGATTGCTGGACTGTCCATACAGTCTTCCTTAAATGGCATAGACATTATAGGAAGCATAACCTCACACTTCATGTATGAAGGTATTTTTACCTCCTCTATTTTGTGTTGTGGATATGTAACCACTGTAATGACCATATATTCGGAGATTATTACAGTAGACGAAGGGTTCCAGCATTTGTGTGCTTTCAAAATATGTGTAATGTAATATATGGCATGTTATTAGTTGTGCGTTGTTAATCTTTCAAGCCCTGCATGATGAAATGTAACTGCCTCTTTTTCCACACGTTATTAACACATTCTGTGCCTGTATAATACATTAACTCGTATCAATCTGATCTCAGTGGGAGGTTTTTCATCGTGTGGCATTCTACATGTGAGTTCAGCTGTATCAAGGTAGAAACTTAATTTACTCAGTGTAAAGCTATTATAAATTGACCTTGATATTAGAAAGGATGTAAAATCCTAATAAATACATCTATATTACATTTAAATTTATTCATAGACACTTTTGTCCAGCACACAATAGAAGTGAAGCATATTTGTGATTTATGATGAGGACTTATGTGTTCTGATTTACTTGGTTCTGATTGGACAAATATTTCTGTATAATGTTCACTCATGTATATATGACAAGGAACAGGAAGAGCCAGCTGAGGGCAACACCATGGCGAAGCTGACAGAGGGAAGAACCAAGGTGTAGTACTGATGGCTCTCCTGGACGAAGCCTTGGGGCCGATCGATGAAGGCGGAGCTTGGCGAGGAGAAGCGAAGCCACAGGTAACTGGGTGGGACAGGATCATCAAATGGGTGACTTAGAGCGAATTCATGGGTGGGAGCAGGCACTGTGGAGAAGTTGATGAACCAGAGTTCCTCAGCTGGCTCTTGAGAACACTGCCCCCACGGCATAAACTCAGGGATGGACATGGAGATGAACTCTGGCCCTGGGACGGATGTGGCTTCCGGTACTAGCTCTCGCACATGGTCCACGGTGGGCGTTGGCTCTGTTTCCGTGGCGGGTGTGGGCGTCAAGGTCAGGTCCGTGGCGGAAGATCTCTTGAGGGAGAGGATGAGATCGGGAATGGTCCGAAACCGGGACCCCTTGTTTGCTACTTGAAGCGAGGAGCATCCCTTTTAAAAAGTTGAAACATTGTTTTCTTCTTGTTAAATGATCATGATTTTGGATTACAGGATCAGAGTGGAGCTTCTCTCACCAGTACCTTCAACCTCAGTGGATCCTTTGATTTCTCAGTTTAACGCAGAATCCAAAAAGTGACGTTGAAAGTGACATTAGTCTACTATAAGTAATCTAAGGTTAGAAGGTAGGAGCACTGCTTCACTTTTTTGGAGATGGTCCTCACTGCAGAACACGAAATCCAGGGGGAGGAGTTGGATCCAGATCCAACTCCTCCCACCTTACATATACCTAAACCTACCCATCTCCGCCCCCTGATCCCTAACCCCACCCCTAATCCTACCCATCTCCACCCCCTAATCCATAACCCCACCCCAAATCCTACCCATCTCCACCCCTTAAATCTGGATCCAACTCCGCCCCCTGGATCTCATGTACTGCAATGAGGTGCTACTGCTTTTTTGGGGAAAAATATTATATTTTATGAATTCTGTTTAGCTTTGCTTTCAAAAAAAATGTTGTGGCAACATACAACACTGATTTTAAGACCAATAGGAAAGCCTCTTTATTAGCAGTTAACTGAATAAATACACAGTTGGTAAACACAAATGCAACTGTGACCATTACACATTCAAATCATGTATAGTACTGGGTGAACATTACATCAACCAAATTAATGTTCAAGTTTATAAGGTTTATAATGTGCTCCTCATGCAGCCATTTTTAGATCGTTGCTATGTCCCTGGTGAAGTGTGATATGGGATGCTGTATGTGATAGATGGAACATAACAACAATTGGCAAACCTGGAAAGAGGGGGGCTTTACAAACAGGAAATCCTGAGGAAAAAATCAATACAATCACTCAAGGCCACCATTAGATACCCAGGCATAGAGCAGGCTGGGTGGTGCCATTGAGGTAGAGAGAGAGGGGGAAAGCATGTTAAAGCCACCACTAATACCACACTGACCTGTGTTTACCCTTTTCCCTACACCTGACCGCTATATCGTTCTATATCACACACACTATGCTAAAACCCTTACCCTTCACCCTAACAGCATTGTGGAATAATAGGTTTAGAACATAAGCTTTAAAACAGACTAAGGGTTAAACCAGTGGCCAAAGTGTCTGTGCTGACACATATACTCTGTGGCTTAAAGGTCATTAACACCAGGAGTGGAAAATTCATCTATCCAGACATTCATTTTCCAAACCCCTTATCCTTTGTTTAGTTTATGGTAACATTTTATTTCAATAGTCCACTTTAGACATTCAGCTATCTATAAGTAACGTTGCAACTATGTCAACTAGCAGTCATTAGATTATTAGTTGACTGTCTCCTTAAACTTTATTTTGATGTTCCTCCAACAGACATTCTACTGACTATGGGTTAGGGTTGTCAACTTCTACTAACCCAAACCCTAACCTAACTGTCTACTACAGTCTATAAATACTCTAATGAGAGTTAGTTGACATGTAGTTGCAAAGTTGCTTATGGTTTGTAGAAGGTCTAACGAATCGAAATCGAAAACCAAAAAAGCTTGGTTTGTCCAAAACGGCTGTCTCTGTTATATGTAGCATGGGAAATCCTGATTCATTTCAATGAATCTGGTCATTTAGATGGTTCTTGTAAATGAACAGATTCTAAAAACTATCACAAAATCAAATTCCTATAAGGAATTGCATGCTGCCTTTAAGTGAATGTGGGAAGCTTGAATCACAGCGACGTCACACATCCAAGTCGAAACATAACACGGAAGTAGCCTAAACAAAATTTTAAATATATATATTGTGAACAATATACAATAGATCTTATTTTAAGACCAATTCTCCCTGCGCCAAAAGATGCCGACCAACACGGATAGTTAAAAGTATGTCACATCTCAGATATTCCACGACCCGACAAGTGGCTATTCAACATGTATAATTCTCGAAAAACAAGCTCTGATAGACGTTGACAGGGATAACATACTGATCCGACAAAACCCGACAAAGTGTCTTTTGCCGTCTGTCTGTGTACTGTGAATTGGCCTTTAGATTGAAATATTATGTTCATCACTATGTTTCTGTTTCACCCCATATAAATTTAGGTGCATTAGTGCAGGGGTGTCCAAACTCGGTCCTGGAGGGCCACTGTTAGACATCACACATCGTCAGCACGTTCAGAAAGGCAACGCCTTGAAGTTGAAGACAGACAGTTATCGAGCACTGCAAACAAACAGCAGCCACATTTTACACCTCCTGTCACGAGGTGACGAAGCGAAGCGGAACTAAGTCCCGCTGAAATGGTGTTTCCCCCCGGAACGACCTTACTGAAACACCAAGCCGGTTCCGGTTGTGTATCTGTCGCCATGGAAGCGGCGGCTGATGACAGATCAGCCTCAGGTGTGGAGGATTTACGCGGGGATCTGCGATAGGGCTATGGAGACAAATGGAGTGTATAAAAGGAGAGGGAAGAGGCAGTCGAGTGTGGTGCTCCCCCGGGAGAAATCGTTTCTTTTGCTGTGACGCTGATTCGCGGAGATAACTGTGGGAATACTGTGAGGATTCGGCTGAATTGAGGGTGCAACGGTGATTGTGTGAACACGAGTTGAAACATCAAAGGATGAAAAGAGAGTGAATTGTGGAGATCGAGTCTAGACTGGAAAACGCCATCATCATTGAAAGGGAGATAAGTAGTATGACCTCGGATCTATGTGAAGGTATGCTCTGCCCTGAGCTGGATATAAAGTTGTGAAGTGTATTGATCGCGAATGTAACTGTCACTTGAGAGTGTTTGGATCGGGTCATCATCGAATTTCTGCTATCTTTCTTCTGAATGTGAGAGAGCATTGAAGACGCTTGTCCCCCGTGTCCGTGAGAAGTCATCTGCATTCCTTCGTCCTCTGATGAGAACTGATTCAGCGCAACAGTGGAAGGATTGATCATTGGGTGAGTGCTGGCCTTATTGCACTGAGAGTGAGAGTGGATATGCAGTGCCTGAATTGAAGTGTCACACAGGATTGGCTTGAAGTGAGGTTGTGGTGTGTGGGATTCATATACATATTAACTGCCGAGTATTCCCCAGCTCATGTCCTTGTCCGCTGTTACTGAAGAAGACCCCAAGTGTTGAATGTGCATGTTTCATCTCTGCATGTGAGAAGAATGTGGGCACTTGTGTAACCTGTTCTGTCTATTCAATAGAAGATTTCGTAGCTGTTCCCTTGTCTGATGCCTGCCTGAAGGAGAGACACACACCGGCCATATCTCTGTCTGGTTTGCAGCAATGCCCTTTAACCGTAAGCCCTCGTCTCCGTATCGAAGAAAAAGCGTGCCTGCATTTGTATAATTGACCTTGTCTCGTTAAGAGAGGATTCGTTTGCTAACGTGTGATGCCTGCCTGAAGGAGAGACCCACACTGGACATATCCTTGTCTGCTGCAGGAAAACACCCTCCAGCCGAAAGCCTTGATCTTGCACCGAAGAGCATCTGCCACGTTACTTGAATTACTTACTTGTTTGTTTTACAGAAGAATCACTCACCTGTCCGCCCCGCGAAGATCCTTTTTCACCACGAGTCTCTATCCTGCTCTGCTCCTTGAGAAGGTATACGTACCTGGCAATTCACCTGCCTGGTGGAAGAGTTCCCTCCTGGCCATCAGTTTCTGAACCGGCCCCGCCCCAACTGCTCCACGATTCGAGAAGGTTTGCTTGCTTGGGTATTTACCTGTCTGCCCCGCGCAGATCCTCCTCCACCACGAACCTCTGTTCTGCTCCGCTCCTTGAGAAGGTATACGTACCTGGCCATTCACCTGTCTGGTGGAAGAGTACCCTCCTAGCCTCAGCCTCTGTACCGGTCTCGTCCTGACTGTTTTACGGTCCGAGAAGGTCGGCTCATTTGGATACTCATCTGGCTGCTCAGTGGGAAGTTATGCTCGATCACGAGATTCTGTCCCGTTCCAAGAAGGTCTATGTACCTGTATATCCACCTGCCTGTTCAAGGAAAGATTCTCCGAACTTTGAGACCCGTCCCGTTCTACACCCTGAAAGGTTCTACTTATCGGAATACTCACCTGTCTGTCGGACCGGCGGCCAACCCCCCTCCTCTTAGCCGTGACGTCTGGCACGAGTTGCCTTGAAGAGTTCGACGCCTCGACCGGGGTCAGGGGTCTGACTCCCGCACCTGTTGAGGGGCACAGGAGCTTGATTAAGACTTTTAAATCCTTTTTATTCAATAAAACTTGTTCACTTTTATCTACTTGTCTGTCTGGTCTTTGGCACGTTCCCCGAGGTGGTCCTGGTTCTAGGGGTGGGTGCAGTCTGGCTTTGACCCCCCCGACCTGTGACACCTCCTCCTGAACAAACACAACGAGCTTATGCTGTGTTTATGCTATGTCATAACTGAAACTATGATATGGCAACCTGTGACGTTCTACCCGGAGCTGTTCACGTCCTCAGACTCAGATTTATGAGTTTCTATGTCAAAACTATCAATGTAGAAATTATCTGCAGCAGTCAGGTGATACAGGTAAGTGCTCTGTAAGTTGTTTATGTTCAATATTATTGTAATGTTATGTGCTTTGAGACATGAGGTAATATAATGCCGTCTCTCGTCTTATGATGCTTTGCAGACTCTGCTTTGGGCGTTCATGTGTTTTAAAGGAGGCGTGGCTATGGAGAAGCTCGGAGCGTGGGATCTCATGCTTTCAAAGCTAGCTCGCTATTGCTATCCTCTCCGAAAATTGCCAATCCTCCCTTTAAGCAGTTTTAATGCACTTAGCTACATTGTGTTGACTTGTAGTGTAGCTGACTATTTACTTCTCTTTTTTCTTGTGTTTCTTGATTCAGCGTTATTTTTCAGAATTCCTGAACCTTTTTTTTTTTAAATGCCCACTTAGAAAATGTTTGAAATACCTCAGGTAATTGTCAATAATAGCCAATAGGAGAACACAGATTTCAACTTGAGTGTCAGCTGAGGCAAGCAATCGTTGAAACTGTCAACTTGCAATCTTTTCAGTAAGCTGCAAACATCACAATCAACAACATTTTGACACAAGAGTTAGCCATTACAGTGCACTGCAGCCGTTTGTTCAGAACATGCGGAAAACAGGTGTGCTCATTTAAGGGGTGTCAGGATCTGCTTTCATTCGAATAGTTCTTTAGTTGATTAGTTCTCCCTATAGTCTTTGGACTAATATCCCAATCACACACTCAGAAAGCAACTGACAGCTGATAGCAAAATGAACCACGATGCCCCCCAATAACACCATCTTCCCACCATATCCAATATGTGACCAGTCAAATGTATCAATCCTTCCCGGTTCAGCTTTCTCCAATTATCCCCTGCAATCACAAACTTGCATTCACACATGTGCACACTGTATCGGGCCGCTACCATTGAAGCAGTGTACTTTCTTTTGATTTATTTCTGTTTTTATGTGAATGGCTAGGAGGCCATTTTGTGTAGGTTGAAAGGTCCTCCATTACAGCTGAGTGGGGGCAGGGGGTAGTGTTATGGTGTAGGGGTGCAATTGCTCTCAAACTGTCCCTTGATGCTGTAGTAATAACGGTTCAGCCCACCCTGGCCATCTTGGCCTCTTCAGCCAAATGGGTCTACCTCTCTAGGTCACCTTTGTTGTAAATTTGCCCCGCCCCATGTTAGTCGTTCTGAACAGCAATGGCCCTTTTCTCATTCTCAAAGCCATCGCTCCCTAAGGAGCAGTTAACAGCAAGTGTGTTTGCAGGAGATTACCTGAAAATGTCAGATTACTTGTAAATGCCAGGGGAAGAAAAGTGAGGTGTTTTCCAACCATACTGAAAACGCTCCATCTTCTCCCAACCGCAATCAAATTGACGAACAACACACAGAGTCCATGTACAGTCACCTAAATAGGCGCCGCAAACAGGTAGACCCACTTCAGCCGACAACAAAAATAAATCAATATACCTGCAGTGAAGCACACAAACGCAGTTCACACACATGCAATCTTGTGCTTCAAGAAGCTAATGAAATATGAGGGAGGTGACAAGTCCTAGGTTTTACTCTAGAACTTGGGTTTTCAATCCTGGGGGTCCGTGGAAAAGATATAGAAAATATAAGAAATTAAATGTTCCTATCATTTCTCACCTTTTTTTTTTAATGATTTGTGAAGCATAGTTAATTGTTTGCATGGAAATTAAGCAAATTAAGTACATTAATTTACCAAAATTTGGCCACACTTCAGATTAGGGTCCAATTCTCACTATTAACTTTTGCCTCAATAAGATTCCAATTACTGCATATTAATACTTAGCAAGGTAGTTTTTACGTATGAAATGGGTACAGGATTTGGGATGTAGGTCATGCAAACTAAGACTAATAAACAGTCAATATCCTAGTTGCTAATATGCATGCTAATAAGCAACTAGTTCATAGTGTAATTTAGACACTACACTAAAGTGTTACCAAAAATTCTTACTGACCCCATACATTTGAATGGTATACCATTCAAATATCTGGGTCAGTAAGATTTTTTTTTTTTATTCTACAAGGATGCATTAAATTGATCAAAAGTGACAGTAAAGACATTTCAAATAATGCAGTTTTATTCGTCAAATAATCCTGAAAAAAGGATATTACATTGTCCACAAAAATATTAAGCAGCACAACTGTTTTCAACATTGATAATAATAAGAAATGTTTTTTGAGCAGCAAATCAGCATATTAAAATGATTTCCGAAGGATCATGTGACACTGAAGACTGGTGTAATGATGCTTAAAAATCACAGCTTTCACATCACATGTATAAATTACATTTTAAAATAGTTATTAAAATAGTTTAAAAGTAAAATTAAATCAAATTAAATATGTAAAGTAAGTGTTTATGAGAAAATGTAGCTTTTTACCCTTGGGTTGGCTGGAAATCTGATTGGGATAGCTGGCTCTGTAAAGGTCAGAACTCCCTGCTTTTGAGAGAGAGATGCGAAGAAGAGCAATTTAGCTTTCATCTTCCCAAGGGATGCAGGACATTTCCTGCCTCTAATAAGCTGAGTGTACAACATTTTCCTGCACATGCTCATCTGAAGCCTCTTCAGGCCAGTTATGAGGCTCTTCATCAGCAGCAGCACCAAAGCTGATGGTGACCAGCATCAAATGTAGATTGCTGTAAAATTTTCCTATACAAGAAAACTTAATCGGCTCTTGTGTGTATCGCAAGTGCAGCACATTTGAATTCAAGAAACAAAAAACTAGTTTGGAACTACATGAAGGGGAATAAGGGCCCTATTTTAACGATCTAAGCGCATGGTCTAAAGCGCACGGCGCAAGTGCACTTAGGGCATGTCCGAATCCACTTTTGCAAGTTTAACCACGGGAAAAATGGTTCGGTGCACCCGGCACATGGCCTAAAAGGGTTGTCCCTCTTCTCTTAATGAGTAATGGGTGTATTTTGAGCGTAGCATGCAATAAACCAATTAGAGTCTCATCTCCCATTCCCTTTAAAAGCCAGTTGCGCTCGTGCCATTGCGGATTCGCTATTTACATGGCAGACTTTGCAAGCGGAAAAGCTGAACACTTCTCTAGCGAGGAAACGGATCGCGCGCGAGCAGACCATCTATGGGACGAACGTGCATTGTGGACCCGCCTATAGGAGCATATTAATAACACGCTCTTTAAATAACAAAAAAAACATATTGCGCCATTGACTTTAGACCAGGTTTTTGTTGGTCAATGGCAATCTATTTCAGTTGCCTCAAAATAGCAACGCGCCAACAATGCGCCAGAACACACCTCGTTTTCAGACCAGCACATCCATGCACGCACAGATGGGCGCAAATCCATTTGCTATTTAAACAACGTGGCGCAGGACGTGAAAATGATAACGGCATCAGGCTGAAACTAGCAAAAAACACTTGCGTCGCTCCTGACGCTGCATTGCGCCGGGTGATATAGGGCCCTAAATGTACATTTTTTTAATTTTTTGCAGGGCTGCAGTTTCAGGCCAAATGGATGCCCTACAAACCCCACCACAGCATGGTGTCCCGCTCGGTAAAAACTGCTGTTTGTTGCCCCCCGGGGACAGAAGATAGTGACACCCCCCTTGGTAGTTAGTACCTACGCAGGCTGCATATTCCACCTATATTGAGCGACGATACTGATCACAGGTTTGTTGTGAGAGGATTTAAATTGGATATTACTAACTTGGATAGTATCTCTCTTGGGAAACTGCCACTAACATGAGCCATGACTGACTTCATCAAGAGGCCTGTTAGATTGTACCTGTTCAGACGCCAGTATTGATCTGAACCATTGTTACCTCCAGCTGTTTTGGGAAATAGCATGCAACACAGGCCTTTATCTATAAACAATATGATGATAGAGGCACATAAAAATCATTCAGAGTGACATGTAGCAATGGAAGGCCTTGCGCATGGAGCTTGTGATCAACACACTTGGGCAATACATCTAAGGTCAAGGCTACAGTTACCAAGGAAACAAGACTATATTTAATGAGCTGCCTACTGATTCATGTTTTCAAACAGCTTTATGTCTAATGTTTTATGGAACATAACTACTTAAAATATGGACTCTATGCACTGGGAAAATATATGTGTTGTGATGTGTTTTATATTTATACACTGATTTATACACATAAATACTGGCACATTTCAACCCAACAAAAGCTCCCTTCTTCTAGTCCATGCGAATGTTGTATATTGGTGTTGATTAATTTGCTAACATTAACCCTTGCTTATTAAAGCTCATTATCTCTCTCTCTAGTGGTTCTGCTACTGCCAAACAAAAACCCCAGACTTCACCATCATCGCTGCTGCCCGTGCTCTGTCAGCATCATCACATCGTGCTAATCGCTCTGTTAATTAGTTTAATTGTTGAAGACCTCGGCAGTGCTTCTCAAAAGCTGCTGACGATTTACGGCATGCTAAAAAAGAAAGAGCTGCCGGCTTGCTGCTGTCGATCAACCCGATACCAGACGCAGTCAGACAGTGGTGAGATATCTGCCAAATAACATGTCCGTTCAGACAGGGCCATATAAAAAAATATGGGTTCCCTATCAGGGAACTCGAGCTGCGTGACAACGCATTGGGAACGCCCCTGCGTGAGTCGTCATGAAGCACGTATGAAATCAGTCCAATGGCGAGACGGAACGTCATAGGCGGGTGACGTCATCGACCAGGAAACTATATAAGCACCCCAAAACACAAGCGCGTCAGCTTCTGAGTCTTCAGCAAGCGCTCTATGTGTGAAATATATCAGTCTGTGTCTCTGAGTGTTTTTGTCTGTCCTTAGAAATTGCTAGGCAGGAGTTTTTCACATATATAAAAAACTATAAGAGACGATATATATAATATGGCGAACAAACAGCAGTTCAGAAAGTGTGTTCATCCTTGCCCACGTTATATCACGGGTGGAGATACTCACGATCTGTGTGTTGTTTGTATGGGAGTGCAGCATGCCCAGTCAGCTCTCGAGGGAGCTGATTGCGAGCATTGCGAGCGTATGTCATTAAAAACGCTCCGCTCCCGCCGAGCCCTCTTCGAGGAGAGTGGTTCGGTGCGCGCTCCACGCGGTTCGGGTCCCGCTGCTGCCGAGGCACAGCGGAGGCTTCAATCGTGGGGATCGCAAATGGATTTATCAGCGGGGATTGAGACGGGCGCTGCCTTATCTCAGCCCTTACCTGATAGATCCAGTGCCTCAGACCCCGGTGTGGAAGCACGCGCTGCGGTTTCTTCCCCCCGGGCTGAGGCACCAACACTTCAACTATCCAGTTCTGAGGAATTGGATGTTGAAAGTGTTGATACAGCAGAGACTGGGGATTCGTCACTTCAGTCTCCTGCTAGTGAGGAGCTTATGGAGGTGTTGACTCGTGCAGTTGAAAAATTAAGCATTGAGTGGCCAGCTGATAGACAGGAGTCTAGAATGAAAAGCAAGTTGGATGAGAGATTTTTGCCATCTCGCGCTGCACCTCCACGCCGGTGTCTTCCGTTCTTTCCTGATCTCCACACCGAGGTGTCGAGATCATGGAATAGACCGGTGTCAGCCAGAATATTTTCTCAACAAACATCTATTTATTCTAATATTTCTGGATCAATAATTTATGGTTATGGGGCGATGCCTAAGGCGGAGGAAGTTTTGGCGAGCCATCTTTCTCCTAATACGGCATCGTCCTTTAAGACACCGGCGTTGCCCACCAAGCCATTAAGAAATACATCGGCTTTGATGGGCAAAGCCTACTCGGCGGCGCGACAAGCAGCATCATGTCTTCACACAACGTCAATCTTGCAAGCATATCAAGCAGATTTATTAAAAGACATTAGTGAGGGGGAAGAGATAAGTGCTGATATTATAAGAGAATTGCGTCAAGCAGCCGATCTCTCTCTCCGTGCCACCAAGGAGACGGCCAGATCAGTCGGCCGTTCTATGGCAGCCCTGGTGGCCACGGATAGGCACTTATGGTTGAATTTAACAAATATGAAAGAGAGAGAAAAATCTTTTCTCCTGGATGCGCCGTTGTCAACTGCTGGCCTCTTCGGTGACTCAGTGAATTCGGTCATCGAGAGGTTTCAGGAGGAAAAGAAGCAGGCAGCGGCGCTCCAGAAGTTCCTCCCCCTCCGTGTGCATGTCCCCGGGGCTGCTGGGTGGGAGCAGCCCCGGCCGTCGAGTAGCTCCTCACACAGGGGGTGGGCCCCGAGCAGGCTCTGGTTATGGAACAGGAGGTGAAAACTCTCCTGCTGAAGGAGGCTATAGAAGGAGTTCTTCCTCCCAGCGGAGAGCTGGGCTATTACAGCCGATATTTCATCGTTCCAAAGAAGGATGGGGGGTTGCGCCCGACTTTAGATCAAATTCAAAATGCTTACTATCAAGCAGATCGTGTCACAGATCAGGTCCGAGGACTGGTTTGTCACGATAGATCTAAAAGACACATACTTCCACATTTCCATCCTTCCACAACACAGGAAGTTCCTGAGGTTCGCTTTCGGGGGCGAAGCGTACCAGTATCGGGTTCTTCCGTTCGGCCTTGCACTCTCTCCCCGAACTTTTACGAAATGCATGGATGCAGCTCTGGCACTGCTGCGGCTCCAGGGCGTCCGCATTTTAAACTATATCGACGATTGGTTGATTCTGGCTCAATCGGAGCATCAGGCGATTCGGCATCGAGATGTCGTTCTCGCCCATATCAAAAAGTGGGGGTTGAGGCTCAACGCCAAAAAGAGTGTGCTTTCTCCAGTACAGAGGACCACTTTTCTGGGCGTGGTTTGGGATTCGACGACGATGCAGGCACGTCTGTCTCCTGCTCGTATAGCTTCGATTCTCTCAGCCATCAAACAGGCAAAGCTAGGCCAGTCACTCACTGTGAAAGGATATCTGAGGAGTCTGGGTCTGATGGCAGCAGCGTCCAACGTTATACCTTGCAGCCTGCTGTACATGAGACCACTGCAGTGGTGGCTCAGGACCAAGGGGTTCTCCCCGAGGGGAAACCCGCTCCGCAAGATCAGGATCACGTGACGGTGTCTCCGTGCTCTGGCTATGTGGAAAGAACCTTGGTTCCTGTCCCTAGGTCCTGTGTTGGGGGCTCCGTCTCATCGTATAACACTAACGACGGGCACCTCTCTCACAGGCTGGGGGGCGATCATGAGTGGTCGCTCGGCCCAGGGTCTGTGGCAGGACCATCATCTTCATTGGCACATAAATTGTCTAGAAATGATGGCAATGTTTCAGGCTCTGAAACACTTCCTCCCAGACCTGAGAGGTCACCATGTTCTTGTCCGGTGAGACAACACATCGGTGGGCTCTTATATAAACCATCAGGGGTGGTCTGCGTTCGCGCCCGTTATACAAGCCGGCTCGCCAGATCCTTCTATGGTCCCAGGGGGAGCTTCTTTCATTAAGGGCAATTTATATCCCTGGATATTTGAATCAGGGGGCAGACATCCTGTCGAGGCAGGGGCTGAGGCCCGGGGAGTGGAGACTCCACCCCGAGGTGGTGGAGCTCCTATGGAAACATTTCGGTCGTGCCGAGGCAGACCTATTTGCATCCAGGGAAACATCACACTGCCATCTGTGGTTTTCCCTAAGTCCTCCAGCCCCTCTGGGGTTGGACGCAATGGTACAGGAGTGGCCGAGGTCACGCCTGTACGCATTTCCCCCGATTGCTCTGCTCCCAGGAGTTCTGGAGAGGGTTCGCCGGGACGGGGTCAGTCTACTGTTGGTAGCCCCGTACTGGCCGGCCCGAGTTTGGTTTTCGGACCTAATTTCTCTCCTCTGGAGATTCCGTTGAGGAGGGACCTTCTCTCTCAGGCGAGCGGGTCGATACTTCACCCCCGCCCAGATCTATGGAGGTTGTGGGCTTGGCCTCTGAGGGGGCCCAGCTCATAGATTCTGGTCTCTCGACTGAGGTCGTGGAGACCATCCTCCATCCAGAGCTCCGGCCACTAGGAAATTATATGCCTTGAGGTGGAAAATGTTCACCTCTTGGTGTGGAGAACACCAGTTAGACCCAGTCAACTGCCCCGTCAGTGCAGTTCTGGAATTCCTTCAGGAGCGTTTCTCCACAGGGTTATCCCACTCCACACTGAAGGTGTATGTGGCGGCCTTATCTGCTTACCACTTCCCTTCGAGTGGAGCTTCTCTCGGGAAACACCCACTTGTAACCCGTTTCCTTCGTGGCATTCTGAGGCTGAAGCCAGCAGTTCGCACGAGGGTGCCGACCTGGGACCTGGCGGTTGTTCTAGAAGGTCTCTATCTAGTACCGTTCGAGCCCATTGAAGAAGTCTCGGAGAAATTCCTCACTCTCAAAACTATCTTTTCTTCTGGCTATATCTTCACTAAAAAGAATAGGAGATATTCAAGCTCTGTCGGTCTCTCCCTCGTGCTTGGAATTTGCACCAGGCATGGTGAAGGCTTTCCTCCTCCCTAGGCCGGGATACGTTCCCAAAGTACCAACCAATATGGTCAGGCCTATTGTACTGCAGGCTTTTTGTCCTCCTCCATTTCTGACGTCGGACCAAGAGAAACTAAATCTGCTTTGCCCTGTTAGGGCCCTAGATGCTTATGTCCACAGAGCTGCCCTGTGGAGGAAGAGCGAACAGCTATTCGTTTGCTTTGGACCCCCTAAGAAGGGCTGTCCAGTATCTAAGCAGAGGTTGAGCAAGTGGGTGGTCGAGGCCATCTCACTTGCCTATGAGTCTACCGGTCAGCCTTCTCCTTTGGCTGTCCGGGCTCATTCAACCAGGAGTATGGCTGCCTCTAAGGCTATGCTGTCAGGAGTATCTATCCAGGATGTTTGTGATGCGGCAGGCTGACCGCACACATTCGTGAAGTTTTATCATCTTGACTTCAGCTCCACTCCAGGGGCGCAGGTGCTTCGTCCGAATGTGCGCTCTGACTTCACACGACGGACACTTGCTCGCATGGCGGCGTTGGTATTAGCGTTCCCAATGCGTTGTCACGCAGCTTGAGTTCCCTGATAGGGAACGTCTCTGGTTACGTATGTAACCCTAGTTCCCTGAAGGGAACGAGACGCTGCGTGTCTATGCCATACTCCCAGCATGCCCGAGAGCACTTGCTTCAGTCTTATCAGAAGCTGACGCGCTTGTGTTTTGGGGTGCTTATATAGTTTCCTGGTCGATGACGTCACCCGCCTATGACGTTCCGTCTCGCCATTGGACTGATTTCATACGTGCTTCATGACGACTCACGCAGGGGCGTTCCCAATGCGTTGTCACGCAGCGTCTCGTTCCCTTCAGGGAACTAGGGTTACATACGTAACCAGAGACGTTTTCATGTTTTATGGGGTCTTCCCATATGCATAATGATTTTTATACTGTACAAACTGTATATTCTATCCCCTAACCCTAAAACCTTCCCATCACAGAAAACTTTCTGCATTTTTACATTTTCAAAAAAAATAATAATTTAGTCTGATTTGTAAGCTGTTTTCCTCATGGGGACCAAAAGAAGGGGGGGAAGGTGGGGGGGGGGGGGGGGCAGGGTTTACCTGGACCACACACACACACACACACACACACATGCACGCATGCACGCACACACACACACACACACACACACACACTCTTTGGAGTTCCATGTTTTCTGGGAACATTCCATATGGTCATTTTTGTATTGTACAAACTGTATATTGTGTTGATTTATAAACTGGGATCAAATATGGGGACCAATGAAAAGCAGCAAAATTATTTGCTAAATATATATGTGTGTATATATATATATATATATATATATATATATATATATATATATATATATATATATATATATATATATATATATATATATATATATACACACATCTCAATTACATCATGCTGCCCAAGTTTGAACTTTTTAAAAGAATACTGTCCCTCAATAAAACTGTTGTTTTGACTTGGTTTGTTACAATAGCTTATCCTTTTATGGCCTGTTTGGGTGTCCATTCACTGAATATAATGAATTTTCGTGGCTTATATCGTGTGTGTGTGTTGGTGTTTTTAAAGCATGCCTTAAAATGAAGTATGATCATACAAATAATTGTGGCAGACACACGTGCTTGAGGAGGGGCTTGCTGGGGCCCTGTGATTGACGGCCCCTCAGAGCAGTCGGGAGAAAGTCTACTCATCTTTAATTGAAAATTGAGACAGTGCTGAAATGAAAATATTGATTCATTCATGGGGCCTGTCTGGATTTGTGGGATACAGGAGGGAGATGGAGTGGAAAGAGGATTGTGGGGAGAGCGCTTCCATCGATGGATTCTTGCATGAGCTTGAGTAGATCCTAAAGAGTGTGAGAGAGAGCTCTGGATAACGTTCAGATGGGAATTAAAAGAACATTCTGAATGATATAAAATGAGAGGGAAAATAAGGCATGTGATTGTATCAGGTAATTGCTCATTGGCAGACATGGGCAGTATTTCAATTAAAATGTATTTTAAATACGTATTTAATTACTTTAGTGTATTTTGTAATTTGTATTTTGCAGGTGGAAAAAAAATGTAGTTTGTAACAAAATATTTTGAGGGAGTGTATTTCGAGTATTTCAAATACTTAAATACTTAAGAAAAATCACCATAGTAAAAGATTTTGCCATATTTTCGGTCTGATGTTGGCAATGGCAATGTCCAGGTTAGATACACGAAAATCACGTGACACCCTGTAGACCGGGCTCCCTCCAAGAAGTGAATGAGTTTTGAACACAGGAGAAGAAGTGGCACTGCTCCTCTTAAAAACGCATTAAAGGTGCTATCAGCGAATTTAGGCCCAAAAAAGGCTGAAACATAAATGATCACATTCATCTAATTTTTCCTAGCGATCCGCTAGCTGCCCGCCCCATAAGCATGCCGCCCAAAACCGCGTTTCTGTAGGCAGCCTACGCTCTGAGATCTGCACACAAAAACAATGGGTTTCACCAACCACCAAAACCTAAATAAACAGTGTTCCAACCAATCACTGACAGTGTTGTGAGGTTTTGCACTCGTGCACGGCTGCACGCGAAGTCGGAGCACAACACCCACCCCCTGTCGGTGATTTCCCCCTCGGAAAAATTAGATGAATGTGATAATTTATGTTTCGGCCTTTTTTTGGGCCTGAAATCGCTGATAGCACCTTTAAGGTAAAGTGTTTTGTGAAAAATATACAGTCTACACACACACATATTGCACACTGAATGGCATTATAGAGAAAATAATTGTGCCTTATGAGATCAATGCACTGTGTTGTCATTCATAAAAAGACATCATATGCCCTACCTATTATGAAACAGCGAGTCTTTCGTAACTCCAATGAAATCTCCATGCTAAGCAAGCGTTCACAATATAAACGTATTACATATGAGAAATATTGATATTGATTTTGTATAAAACTACACCATTGATGTGAACTTAGCTATACATGCCTACGGAGCCCCCCTAGTCCCACTTTGCCAAAAATTTTTATTATAACTATCTCGTGGCCTCAAGATACTATCTCGTGGCCTCAAGATAGCATCTCTATCTCGTGGCCTCAAGATAGTATCTCTATCTCGTGGCCTCAAGATAGTATCTCTATCTCGTGGCCTCAAGATAGTATCTCGTGGCCTCAAGATAGTATCTCGTGGCCTCAAGATAGTATCTCGTGGCCTCAAGATAGTATCTCGTGGCCTCAAGATAAGTATCTCGTGGCCTCAAGATACTATCTCGTGGCCTCAAGATACTATCTCGTGGCCTCAAGATAGTATCTCTATCTCGTGGCCTCAAGATAGTATCTCTATCTCGTGGCCTCAAGATAGTATCTCGTGGCCTCAAGATAGTATCTCGTGGCCTCAAGATAGTATCTCGTGGCCTCAAGATAGTATCTCGTGGCCTCAAGATACTATCTTGAGGCCACGAGATACTATAGTATCTCTACTATATACTATAGTACAAGATAGTATCTCTATCTCGTGGCCTCAAGATAGTATCTTGAGGCCACGAGATACTATCTTGAGGCCACGAGATACTATCTTGAGGCCACGAGATACTATCTTGAGGCCATAAGATAGTATCTTGAGGCCACGAGATAGTATCTTGAGGCCACGAGATACTATCTTGAGGCCACGAGATAGAGATACTATCTTGAGGCCACGAGATACTATCTTGAGGCCACGAGATAGTATTTTGAGGCCACGAGATACTATCTTGAGGCCACGAGATAGTTATAATAAAATTTTTTGACAAAGTGGGACTAGGGGGGCTCCGTATATGCCATTTACGTCAGATGGAGCTATTTCAGGCCCTGTAGAGATTTAGTGAAATGCCCATACTTTTTTATTTTGCTACTTCGCCATTTTGAATTTACACATTTATCAAATTTGTGTTATTGCTACTATTTGTGTTATTGACCTTTCAGTAATAAAAAAAAAAGACTTATTGTGGGAGTATTTTTGTATTTTCAAAATACTAATTACTTGTATTTTATTTAAATACATTTTTCACATCAGTATTTTGTATTTTATTTTGTTACATTTCATGAGCCAGTATTTGTATTTTGTAACAAAATGGTTTTTGATGTATTTGTGCCCAACTCTGCTCATTGGGCGTGTGGAATGAGGAGTGTTTTGCTTGTGTCTTACAACCACCGGAGCAGAGCTTGTGCTTCTGAACAGCCAGAGAATATGATCTGAGCGACAGCAGCCCCTCAGTGAAGCTCTGGGGTCTTCAGATATATCACCACAGTAATGCACTACTGCCTAATTACAACTTGTAATTGATTTCATTAAGTTTTTAATTGAATCTAAAGACAATTAGAATAGGAGGGTGTTCTGAGATGAGAAAGATGGTTAATGAAATGTGTTAAGTAGAAAGCAGGTGAACAAATCTAACAGTATATCTGTAAAACCAGTAAGCCATTCTGCTCTAAAATCAATGGGACAGGAAGCAATTACAGCAGAGATCTAATGTAGCCATGAAGCAATGAGCCAATTAATGCTCACAGCCAATAAGCATGATGTTATATGTGAAAGTACTGCGCTGAAAAAAATCTAAAATCATCAGGAACATTTTCATTTTCTTCCCTGAGCCACTGGACGAGGGTATTTTGGAGTCAAGTTGTCACATATTTGGAATTTTATAGATTTATATAATTTACGAATTATAATGTGTGTTGGAAAAAACAAAACAAATGATTATAAATAGTAATAATAATTATTATTATTGAATGACTGCTGTCACAAAAGGTCAACCTGCACCGGGTAAATTCTCATTAAAGACGTCAATCCTATTTGTATGTTTCATCAAGGATTGTCTAGACTCGTGTTGTGTATATCTATGTATATATATTTTCAGCTAGTTATTACAGATAACTTATAAAATCATTATATTTGATCTTCAATTACAATACCATAAATGTCCGCTCTCAATCACCCATCTAATTAAAATAATAAAGGTCATCGCTTTATTGCTGCATACATTTCTGTCTTGACATTTACAAGCTTTCTGTCATTTTAAATAACTTTTATCTGACTTGGAAATAATATGCATTCATTTATTTTTTTGCTTCGTAAGGCAATGATAATCCATTGTAGGGAAATAAAAAGCGTTGTGTGTATGATTTGTTTTATGTTGGTTAATCTTTCTGATGCTCCACACTTAAAACAGCCATTACAGAAATGAATAGCTGGCACTGTCCAAAAATGCATTTTGGCAGAAACATGGAGCAATTTTACGATCACAGACAGTCATCATGGAAATAAAAGTGGGAGAGATATGGATAACACAAGAGATTTGGGACGAGACTGTTGAGCTTTAGCTCTGTTTGTTTAGTCTATTTTCCCATTTAAATTCTCTTAAATCTGTTAAAATGCATTTGTATTGTGTTTCACTTTCTCTTTCTCTCCATCGCATTCATTACAACTATTAATGGATCAAATTAAAGGGATGGATCACCTAAAAGCCCACCTAATAATAAAACACCAAAAATGATAAATAAACCAGCAACAATATATTTAAGATTAAAATTTTAAGATTAAGATTAGGCCGGGCATTTAAACTATGCCCAATTGGCACTAAAAGGGGCCTAAAGTGTGCCAAGAAAACATCCCCCACACCATTACACCACCACCACCAGCCTGCACAGTGGTAACAAGGCATGATGGATCCATGTTCTCATTCTGTTTACGCCAAATTCTGACTCTATCATCTGAATGTCTCAACAGAAATCGAGACTCATCAGACCAGGCAAGATTTTTCCAGTCTTCAACTGTCCAATTTTGGTGAGCTCTTGCAAATTGTAGCCTCTTTTTCCTATTTGTAGTGGAGATGAGTGGTACCCGGAGGGGTCTTCTGCTGTTGTAGCCCATCCGCCTCAAGGTTGTGCATGTTGTGGCTTCACAAATGCTTCGCTGCATACCTCGGTTGTAACGAGTGGTTATTTCAGTCAAAGTTGCTCTTCTATCAGCTTGAAACAGTCGGCCCATTCTCCTCTGACCTCTAGCATCAACAAGGCATTTTCACCCACAGGACTGCCGCATACTGGATGTTTTTCCCTTTTCACACCATTCTTTGTAAACCCTAGAAATGGTTGTGCATGAAAATCCCAGTAACTGAGCAGATTGTGAAATACTCAGACCGGCCCGTCTGGCACCAACAACCATGCCACGCTCAAAATTGCTTAAATCACCTTTCTTTCCCATTCTGACATTCAGTTTGGAGTTCAGGAGATTGTGTTGACCAGGACCACACCCCTAAATGCATTGAAGCAACTGCCATGTGATTGGTTGATTAGATAATTGCATTAATGAGAAATTGAACAGGTGTTCCTAATAATCCTTTAGGTGAGTGTATATATACAGTTGTAATCGAAATGATTCAACTCCCATTGCAAATCAGATTTATTGGGAAAATGTACTGACTTTCAGCTGTTTGCAATGAAGAAATCAAACAAAAGTAATTGAAATAGCTCAACACAACAAATGTTTCAAGTAGTTTCAGCAAATTCACCTGAAAATGCAACTTTTAATGACTTCTTAATGACATTAAGATATATATGTGTGTGTGTGTGTGTGTGTGTGTGTGTATTCATTTAAGTATAGTTGACCATAAATCAGTCATTACATTGGCAGAACACTTTAAACACATTTAACCCTCTGATGGGCCTCGGTCACTTCTGACCGAATAATTTTCTGTTTTGAATTTTAAAAAATCACAGCTTCATTGGAAGGTTATGATACTTGGTGACTTTTCTGACATTTGGTATGTGAATACAAAAAAAAAAAAAAAATTGGGTTCATGATCCGAGCATGCTAAGTGGTCGTAAAAAACATCTACATCTACATCTCGCAGCGATGTTATTACTTCAGTGGCGAATTAAAATGTTTTCTTTACTGGATCTTAGCGCTGTGTAGTAACAGTGTCGCTTGATCGAGATCGGCTCGCGCTGCACAGATGTTGCTGGTCCGAACTGATAAATGGTCCGTTAAGCACAATATAATGAGTACCGCAGTTTCGTTCCGCTTTCATTACACTTGCCATTTGATGTTGCGCACCGTTGTGGTGGTTGCACCAGCGCGAATTTTGTCGGCAGGAAAAATGGTCCAAGGAATCGTTCGGTTTGTATGCGCACCGAACCGGAAGCCTCGAACCGAAACGGTTCAATACGAATACATGTACCGTTACACCCCTAATATATATATATATATATATATATATATAGAGAGAGAGAGAGAGAGAGAGAGAGAGAGAAATATATATATTTTTATATGGCAAAAATAGACCATAAATGTTACATAAATATTAATAAATTCAATCAAATTGTCTCAAAATACTAAATTAAAAAGAATAAATATTATAGAACAAAAATAAATTGCATTGGTTTTTACTGGGATGGAGGAAGTTTAATTTTTAGGTGTCCGGTCACTTCTGACCGGGAAGGCCCAGGACGTGACTCCTAAATGAAGACCATCAGAGGGTTAAAAGACAATAGAAGTAATAATGAAATTACAGATATACTTAATTTCTACTTAAGTGGGTCAAAAAATAATCTAAAGTTCAGTTATATTAAACTGAATTTAATATGAATTTAAACTATACTAGCCTACAGTTAAGTGTTTAATAAAAAAAAGTATTATTTTAATTATTCTTTTAAAGGTATGATAAAGTGGACTTTATTTATAGAAGGACCAGCATTTTGGTAATATAACCCAGCAGTGTGGACTCTTTGTTTTCAATAATAAATAAATAAATCATGAATTTTCAGTCTTGGGTGAACTGTCCTTTTTTTTTGGCACACTAGTCTTGTCCATTTATTGATACAGTTGTCAAAAGCAAGAGCATAAAATAAGGCATTCAGGCTTTAGATGAAACATTTATGATGTCTGAATGAGAATATAATGGTTTCGGTTATGGTGTCATCTTCTTCATTTCAGATAATGTGATTGCCATGACCATCATTATGAAAAGCACAGGTATGCAGGAGCAGTGTGTGTGTGTGTGTGTGTGTGTGTGTGTGTGTGTGTGGTCAGACAGCAACTTTCTTTGTTCTGGTCCTTATTATAACACATCATTATGCTGTCACCTCATAGACACACACAAGAGAACAAGCCCACATTTTGAAGCTGACAGGGTGAATGAAAACGTCTCGGTTACGTATGTAACCCTAGTTCCCTGATAGGGAACGAGACGCTGCGTCGAACGCTGCGGGAACGCCTCTGCGTTGTGCGTCATGAAGCACGTATGGAATCAGCCCAATGGAGAGATGAAACGTCATAGGCGGGTGACCTCATCGACCAGGAAACTATAAAGCACCCCAAAAACATAAGCGCAGTAGCTTCTGATAGGCCTGAAGGAAGCGCTAACGGGAGTGCCGGGAGTATGGCGGAACGACGCAGCGTCTCGTTCCCTATCAGGGAACTAGGGTTACATACGTAACCGAGACGTTCCCTTTCAAGGGAACTCGAGCTGCGTCGAACGCTGCGGGAACGCGAATACCCACGTCGCCATAGGACCAAATGACCGCCATGTGAGAACTAGCGCACAGAGGACGAGAGCACTTGTGCCCCAGGGGTAGAACTTAAGTCTAGGTCATAGAACTTAATAAAAGTATGCGGTGAAGACCATCTAGCCGCATCACAAACATCACTTAGGGAAACCCCCGACAATAGAGCTTTGGAAGCAGCCATACTCCTAGTAGAGTGGGCTCGAACAGCCAAAGGTGAAGGCTGACCAGCCGACTCATAAGCAAGTGAGATAGCCTCGACCACCCACTTGCTCATTCTCTGTTTAGACGCAGGGCACCCTTTCCTGGATGGCCCGAAACATACAAATAGTTGTTCTGATTTCCTCCACAGGGCAGCTCTGTGGACATAAGCGTCTAACGCCCTAACAGGGCAGAGTAAATTAAGTTTCTCCTGGTCCGATGACATAAATGGAGGAGGACAGAAAGCCTGCAGAACCGTAGGTCTAACAACATTAGTAGGGACCTTGGGAACGTAACCTGGTCTAGGATGCAGAAAAGCCTTAACCATGCCAGGCGAAAATTCCAGGCACGAGGGTGACACCGACAGAGCCTGCAAATCTCCGATTCTTTTTAATGAGGAGATAGCAAGTAAAAAGATAGTTTTAAAAGTGAGAAACTTCTCAGGAACTTCTTCGATAGGTTCAAAAGGAGCTAGGGAAAGACCTTCCAATACAATGGCCAGATCCCAGGTCGGCACCCTCGTACGAACTGCTGGCCTCAGCCTCAAAGTGCCACGGAGGAAACGAGTTACAAGCGGGTGTCTCCCAAGAGAAACTCCACTGAAAGGGACGTGGTAAGCAGCTAGTGCCGCCACATACACCTTTAGTGTGGAGGGGGATAACCCTGTGGAGAAGCGCTCCTGCAGGAACTCCAGCACTGCACCCACTGGGCAGTTAACTGGGTCCTGCAGGTGTTCTCCACACCAAGAAGTGAAAAGTTTCCACTTCAAGGCATAAAGCTTCCTCGTGGATGGAGCTCTGGAGTGAAGAATGGTCTCAACAACCTCGGTTGAGAGACCAGACTCTATGAGCTGGGCCCCCTCAGAGGCCAAGCCCACAGTTTCCACAATTCTGGGCGGGGGTGACATATCGTGCCGCCCGCCTGAGAGAGTAGATCCCTCCTGACCGGGAGCTCCAAGGGAGAGCCGTCCAGGAGAGAAATCAGGTCCGCAAACCATACTCGGGCCGGCCAAAACGGGGCTACTAATAGTAGGCTGACCCCGTCCCGGCGAACCCTCTCCAGAACTCCTGGTAGCAGAGCAATCGGGGGAAAGGCGTACAGGCGTGACCTCGGCCACGGCTGCACCATAGCATCCAACCCCAGGGGGGCTGGATGACTGATGGAGAACCACAGATGACAATGCGTGGTCTCCCTGGAAGCGAATAGGTCCACCTCGGCGCGACCGAAACTCAACCAAAGGAGCTCCACCACCTCTGGGTGGAGTCTCCATTCCCCTGGCCTCGGCCCCTGCCTCGACAGGGAGTCCGCTACCACATTTAAATACCCGGGAAGATACATTGCTCTCAGTGATAGTAGCTTCCCCTGGGACCACAGGAGGATCTGACGGGCCAACTTGTAAAGCCGGCGAGACCGCAGGCCCCCCTGATGATTTATATAAGAGACCACCGACGTGTTGTCTGATTGAACTAACACATGATGGCCCCTCAGGTCTGTTAAGAAGTGTTTCAGAGCCTGAAACACAGCCAACATCTCTAGACAATTTATATGCCACGATAGATGATGGTCCTGCCACAGACCTTGGGCTGGGCGGCCACTCATGACCGCCCCCCACCCTGTGAGGGAAGCATCCGTCGTTAGCGTTATGCGACGACAAAGAGCCCCCAGCACAGGACCTTTGGATAGGAACCAAGTTTCTCTCCACATGACCAGAGCACGAAGGCAGCGCCGCGTGACTTTGAACGTGCGGAGCGGATTTCCCCTCGGGGAGAATCCCTTGGTCCTGAGCCACCACTGTAACGGTCTCATGTACAACAGGCCGCAAGGTATAACGTTGGACGCTGCTGCCATCAGACCCAACAGTCTCTGAAACTGCTTCACAGTGAGTAGCTGGCCTAGCTTTACTCGTTTCACAGCTGAGAGAATCGAAGCGATGCGGGTCGGAGAGAGCCGCGCCCGCATCGAGACCGAATCCCAAACGACACCCAGAAAAGTGGTCTTCTGAGAAGGAGATAGTACACTTTTCTTTGCGTTCAGCCTCAACCCCAACTTTCTGATATGAGCGAGGACGACATCTCGATGCCGAACCGCCATCTGCTCCGTCTGAGCCAAAATCAACCAATCGTCGATATAATTGAGAATACGAATGCCCTGAAGCCTCAGAGGCACTAGTGCTGCATCCATGCATTTCGTGAAAGTGCGGGGTGATAAAGCTAGGCCAAACGGAAGAACCCTGTACTGGTACGCCTCGCCCCCGAAGGCGAACCTCAGGAACTTCCTGTGTTGTGGAAGGATGGAAATGTGGAAGTATGCGTCCTTTAGATCTATCGTGACAAACCAGTCCTCGGATCTGATTTGAGACACGATCTGCTTGATAGTGAGCATCTTGAATTTTAGCTTCCCTACCGAGCGATTCAATAGGCGCAGGTCTAAAATTGGACGCAACCCCCCATCCTTCTTTGGAACGATGAAATATCGGCTGTAATAACCTGACTCCAAACTGGGAGGAGGAACCCGTTCTATAGCCTCCTTTTGGAGGAGCGTTTTCACCTCTTGTTCCATTACCAGAGCCTGCTCGGGGCCCACCACTGTGTGCAGAACCCCTCTGAATTTTGGTGGACGACACCTGAACTGGATAGCATATCCTTTTTCTACTGTCTGCAGGACCCAATGAGATATTCTTGGAAGGCTTTTCCACTCTGCCAGAAAATCTACTAAGGGTACCAGTCTCTCGAGACTGGCCTCTGGTGTAACTTGAGCAGCAAACACAGCGCCCTGTAACGGCGCACCGGCAGGGAACGACTGGTTTGACTGCTGTGAGACCCTCCTCAGAGGGAGCGAGCGTCCCTCGGGAAAACGCTCGCTGGGACCCGCCTACGCCCCGGCATGAAGGCGGGGTTGGCAGAACGGCCCCCTGAGGGCACCGAGGAAGAATGGGCACCGTAAAGAGAGGTGAACTCCTTTCCGCCTCGGTGGGGACCACCCTCAGCATCCTGAACGCCTCGGCGTCAGGACTTCTTCTTAGCTGAAGCCTTCTTAGACAATATCACTGTCCTCAGATCAGGTCTATTGCTAGAAGACTTCGGCTGAGAGTGCCGCGCCTGAGCCCACTGTCCAGCAGGGGGAGCACGAGACGCGACACTCTGCTTCTGCTGCGCCCTATGGGATGAGCTTGTAGACGGCCGGGGCTGCTCCCGCCCAGCAGCCCCAGGGACGTGAATTTTTAACGGGAGAAATTTTTTGAAAGCTGCAGCTTGTTTTTTCTCTTCCTGGAATTTGTCTATAACAGAATTAACAGCTTCGCCAAATAACCCCGATGGAGAGAGAGGAGCATCTAAAAGAAAAGCTTTTTCTTTCTCTTTCACATTTGTCTGATTTAACCAGAGATGTCTTTCTGCGGCCACCAGAGCTGCCATAGATCGACCCACTAGCTTGGCCGATTCTCTGGTGGCGCGCAGGGATAAATCAGCAGCCTGACGCAGTTCTCGAACTACGTCAGTACTGACTGCCTCACTCTCACTCACGTCCCTCAGCAGGTCAGCCTGGTATGCCTGCAAGATTGACATTGTATGCAGACATGACGCAGCCTGACCTGCAGCCGAATACGCTTTACCCACCAAAGCAGATGTATTTCTGAGGGGCTTGGTGGGTAATACCGGTGTTTTAAAAGATGACGCCGCCTCGGGGGAGAGATAGCTCGCGAGCGTCTCTTCCACGCGAGGCAAAGCGCCATAACCATATGATCTAGCCCCCATTATATTTGAATATGTTGATGTCTGGGGACTAAATATTCTATATGAAACCGGTTTCTTCCACGATCTCGACACCTCAGTGTGGAGATCGTGAAAGAACGGCAGACACCGGCGTGGAGGCTGAACACGTGAGGGCAAAAATCTTTCATCCAGTTTCGATTTTGACACAGACTCCTGTCTAATCACTGGCCATTCAATACTGAGTTTTTCAACAGCTCGTGTTAAAACCTCCATAAGCTCATCACTTTCGGGAGAGTGAGGTGGCGAATCCTCAGTCTCTCCCTCCACACTAACAACATCCAGCTCCTCAGAACTGGATAGCTGTAGTACGGGTGCCTCATCCTGAGCGGAAGAAACCGCAGCGCGTGCTTCCGAACCCAAGAATGAGGCACTGGATCTCACAGGTGAAGGGAGAGATAAGGCAGCGCCCGTCTCAACCCCCGCTGAGAGATCCATCTGCGATCCCCACGATAAGCGCCGCCGCTCTGCCTCGGCAGAAGCGGGACCCGAACCGCGGGGAGCGCGCACCGAACCGCTCTCCTCAAAGAGCGATCGGCGGGAGCGGAGCGTCCTTAACGGCAAACGCTCGCAATGCTCACAGTCTGCTCCCTCGAGAGCAAACTGGGCATGCTGAACTCCCAAACAAACAACACAAAGATCATGTGTATCCCCGCTCGTTAAATAACGCGAGCAGGGAGGAACACACTTTCTAAACTGCTGTTCGTCCGCCATAATCTCTCAATATATATATATATATATATAGGATAAATTGTTTGTGTGGTGCAGGGTATGTAAGACAAACAATATCACACAGGGACAGATTCACATGTAGCGCGACTGAAGGCACAGAAGCTACTGCGCTTATGTTTTTGGGGTGCTTTATAGTTTCCTGGTCGATGACGTCACCCGCCTATGACGTTTCATCTCTCCATTGGGCTGATTCCATACGTGCTTCATGACGCACAACGCAGAGGCGTTCCCGCAGCGTTCGACGCAGCTCGAGTTCCCTTGAAAGGGAATGTAAATTGATGTATTGAACTTTTGTTCTGAGGGCTGTGGTGTGTGTGTGTGTATGTTTGTGAAGCCTTCAAATGTGCCACATTATTCCACACAATCAATATGAGTGTAAAAATGACATGAATATCTTTATCTTGAGCTTATTTGGCCAGTTTATGTACATTAGCCTGTGTTTGTGTGAGTGTCAGTATTATGCTTGCTGGACACATAATAACAGTGAGTGCACAAAACAACTGTTAACCCTCCATGAAGTATGGGAGTTTACCAAGAAGAGGGGAAATTCGGAGAAAGAGGAATCAATGTGTGTTTCCTGAACACATGCACCTGTTTGGCAGTTTTTGTGCAAATAGTCTTTGTGTGTGTGTGTGCGCGTGTGTGTGTGTGTGTGTGTGTGTGTGTGTAGTCCAGGTACGTTCTGGGGATTTTTGGTCCCCATCAGGAAAACAGCTTATAATACTAAATTATGTTTTTCAGAAAGTTTTTTTTTTTTTTTTTTTTGATGGGTTTAAGGGTGAAGGGACAGAATATACAGTTTGTACTGAATAACAATCATTATGTCAATAGAAAGTCCCCATAAAACATGGAAACCCAACATATATATGTGTGTGTGTATGAATGTGTGTGTGTGTTGCAGGTGACACTCTGTAAAGGCCTTTCACATTAACCCGTAATGCCATTGACATTTATAGTCCCTGATGTCTCGTGGAGGTCATTGATGGCTTTCTCTTTAAATGCCACATTGTAAAGATGACACTTTCTTCTCTCTCCTCTGCAACCCTGTAACCGCCAGCGATCTGATAAAAGTAGGATTATGACTGACCAACATCCATGAATACTTTGACCTTTCACCTGTCCATTTGCTTTTAACAACTTGTTTTAACTGCGCCTGTCTCGCACATAAATATCCCGCCCTTTAGAATTCCATCCGCAGTTTTCCCAGCAGAAACTGTAATTTATAACAGCGTAAAACCCTTGTACATTCCTGAACGCGAGACAAACGTTTATGTTCATGGCTAATTCTGTGAAAACCTTCAGTTTCTTGGTAGGACTCTGGAGAAGGTACAACGGTTAAGTTTGTCCTCAGGTGGAGAGCTAATGGAAAACAAGGGATCACGTGCCAGTCATTCAACAGGACTTTCCTCCTTCCCTCCTCATCTTAATTCTTCTCTTGAAAAGCCCTTGGCGTA
This sequence comes from Tiaroga cobitis, assembly GCA_030578255.1. NCBI lineage: Eukaryota > Metazoa > Chordata > Actinopteri > Cypriniformes > Leuciscidae > Tiaroga > Tiaroga cobitis. Next base: position 17,699,019 of record CM060599.1, on the reverse strand, counting down.
TTCCATTGGAGTACCTGTAATTCTCCTATGTCGAGTTGGCACAAAGATCACTGTCATCATGGATGTTTGATTCATGTTAAAGGGATAGTTCACCAAAAAATTAAATAAACAAAAAATAGCCATTGTGATGGGAATCAATATGACCAGTGGATGTAACAGTGTCTTCTAAAGTGAAACAATAGGTGTGTGTAAGAAAAACGCAAATATTTTTGACCATTGCTTCCGGTCACCTGTCATCAGCGTTCATGAGGAAACGTTGTGACACGTGATGTAAATGCATTGTGAAGCTTGTGCAAGAAGTGGCGTTCCTCTTTTCACGCTAACTTCACTTACAATTATGTCTATTAGGCTGAACTTGTGAACGTGCCTAGGACTGCTGGCCAGAAGCGATGGTATATTTTAACAGAGTTTAAAGGGTTAGTTCACCCAAAAATGAAAATTCTGTCAGTAATTACTCACCCTCATGTTGTTCCAACCCCGTAAGACCTTCGTTCATCTTTGGAACACGAATTAAGATATTTTTGATGAAATCTGAGAGCTGGATCACTCCTCCATACTAGTCCATAGGCTTCTTCAGGGATTGAACTTGCCGGCCTCGAAAAGTTATTAAAGACATCGTTAAAATAGTCCAAGTGACTACAGTGGCTCAATCTTAAGTTTATCAAGCGACGAGAATACTTTTTGTCCGCAAAAAAAAACAAAAATAATGACTTTATTTCAACTATTCATTTCCTTCTCTGTGGGCCTCGAGTCAGTTAACTAGTGAGAAAATGTGTGAAAGAGATCGGTTGGAAAGAGAGTGAAAGAGAGGACCACTTTTCAAACTGAGGATGGTGAGGTCAGGGATGGTTAGATGGTTAGATGGTTTGAGGATAAACCAGTGTAAGTCACAGTAAGACCGCCAAATGAAAAAAAAAAAAAACTTTTTCAAAATAATTTTTATGTGTAATGAAATTCTCCAATACATAGAACATGTGATTTTCTTGTAGTGCAGTATTCATTCACATCCTGACTTAATTTGGAATCCCATTTTCACCATGGATTAAAAAAAAATATATATATATATATAAAGAGTAATTGCATAATTTTATGTCACATTGCTGACATTTTACCTCACAATTCCAAGTTCATCTCACATTTTTTAGTTATCATCTCACAGCTCAGACCTAATTTTGTGGATGTAATGGTCAGTCTGGAATGGTTCAATGTAGTTATGAAATATCCATGTGAGGTGGTACCGTAAATTCGCAATTCAAAATTGTGATATAAACTCATAATCATGATTCATGATTAATAAAGTCAAAACTGTAACTGACCTGGCAATTTTGAGAAATATTTATTTACAGAAATACAAAACCTGTTTTCTAAGTAATATTGTTTTAATTGGTAATTAATGTATGTTTTTTTCGTTGTGTTCTCAATATCACTTTCCATCCTTTTGTAATAACCTGAAGCCAGCTATTTATATCATCCTCCAGAAAGTGACATTACTTTGGTTTAAATACAGCATCACAAACACTTAGTAGTTTAGGTTTAAATTAATTAGAAATTATTCTGTGATGTATTGTGGTAATAGTTGGTTTGTTTCACTCTAAAACATTAAATCCGTTTGATATAATGACTGAAGAGCTTCATGAATGGATGTTGATGTTGGTATGTTGCATATGATGCACAGCAGGTGTGTTTAGGTTGCATTAAGTGTGGCTGGATGAATGCATAGATGGGTGAGTTGTCTTTGTCACTCACGGTGTGAGATGCCATGCATCATTAAAACCACCTTCACATTTGTTGAGAAACAAGAGGAGGTTAATGTGTTCCTGTCAATCAAATCACACCTCTCATGCACATGTGGTTTTTAACCTTGCTCTATGACTCTATAACTCCTGACATAAACTCATAAAAATGTCCATATGCTTTCCATATGTGTTATTTTTGATTTCTGCATAAAAGTCACTAGGGCTTTTTGAGAGTGCAAGCTGAAAATCAGGATGCTATGTCAATGAATCCTGATGCAGAGCAATATTTCTCTAACTCCAGGGATTTCTCATCGCTGGCAGCATCTGCTGCAGTGGCAGGTCTCAATGTCTTTTAAAGTGTGTGTTTCCACTTGTCCAGTGCCTAATTCGTTTTTTTCCACATGATAAGTCTGATATCAATCCATCACTAGCAGATATACCGTATCAGTCTGGCCATCGCTGGCTGCTCATATAGGAAATCATTGGCTCGGTGTAATGACCTTCTAATGGTTTCTGTGGGAAACGAATGATCCATCAGCGCGCGTTAATTAAAAACGACCCCAACAGGAATGAGCTCTAATTGCCTGAGATATTTGAAGGAGGGTTTCTTTAAATGTACATGATTGTTTCCTCTGTCAGCAAAGCCTTTTGAGCGATTTATTCTAATCCAGAGTTCATCTGATGAGACAGCAAAGGAAATGACACCCAATCAACACTGCAATGGTAAAATGCTCCCATTATAATCAACAAAACTGCACACTGCAGACATGTGTGTCTCCACTGTACTTGTTGTAGACTGCTTTATTGATGGGAGCATTCGTGTTGTCGCATAGAGCCACTAGACGCCATGTTAATTGCCGTTCACACATTTAGGCTTTAAATCACAGGAGGTTGGAGAGTTTCTGAGTTGTTGATTTCTAGTGGGTATTTTTACTATGTAGTGGTATTCAACTGTATCAGGCAGCGGATCACTACAATAGAGAGGTGCAGGGATTATGTTAAATGGTTCGGCCCGATAATGGCCCAGATCCGGCAGGCCGGAAGAAATAACTCTGCCCGGTTGCGGTTGCCAGACCGGGATGAACGGCTGCCCGGTTGCGGTTGCCAGACCAGGATGAACGGCTGCCCAGAATCGGTCCAAATACACTGGCCCGATTGGGCCACAAAACCGCCGGCATTGGGCCACAATCAGGCTGACAAGATTTGAACACTTGCTCGGTACTGAGTCGAGTCTAGGTACTAAAACAAAGCCAACACTGCCAGCATTTGGCCACAATCATGCCAACAACTATGTTACACTTAGCCGGTACTGGTCCAAGACTGGGTAGTCTTGTTTGCTAAATTAAAAACATACGGTATACTTGTTAATCTTATACAGAATTAAAAACATTTTTGTGTTCAGTAAAATTCTAAAATATGTGTATTAAAGACTCCTGTGTTTTGTGGTTGCCATGTGCTTCTAGCACATGGCTTCTGTTTGTTTGTTTTTTTCCATGTGCTCCTTTGTTTGTCATGTCTTTGCCCCACCCCCTCTTCTCCTTTGCATTAGTCAGTTTTCTTCACCTGTTGTCTCTTTTTACCCCCTAGTTTGCTGCCCTATTCATCTCTCTTGTGTGTGCTGTTTTGTGCCAGATGCCTCTGAGCTCACAACATCCAGTTAGTTTTTTTCTTTTTCCTTCTCTTTTGTCTCCGAGATTCTCTACCTGTCCTGCATTCCCTTCTTGTCTACCCCTGCCTCACGTAGTTTGCCAGATCTGGGACGCTGAGGTTTACTTCTGACCTGGTTCTGTAAACCTGGCCTGTTGGATCTCTCTATGCTGCAAGCCAGTACACCTACCTGTTTCATGGATTCTCCAGTGGTCATTTTTTTTTTCTCTGGGCGGCCTGACCTCCAATCTGCCCATCCACTGGTTGTTCCTGCTCTACTGGGTCTGACTGTTGCCTGTCCCGCTATCAGTACCAGCCTGCCCCTTCTGGTTTATTTTGCTTGCTTCATTTTTTTTTTCCTGCTACTCCGCGTCTTTTTAATTTTTTCCTAGCAAAGGATTGTTTTTGTTCTGACCCTCATGGGCCGTTTTTTTGCTGAGTTTTTGCCTTTTACTAATAAACCTTTACTATTCATCTGCAATTGGGATATCTCTCTGTTATGGCGCTTTCCCACTGCATGGTACGGTACGGCTAGGCTCGGTACGGCTCACTTGTGGCGCTTTTCCACTGCATGGTACGGCATGGTACGGCACGGTACGGCTCGCTTTAAACGGTACCACCTCTGTCGAGGTTCCAAGCGTACCGTACCGATACTAAAATGTGACGTGAACACACTGCAGATCACTGATTGGTCAGACAGAATCGTCACTACCAGCCTCATTGTATTTGCGAGACATCAAACCCGCTAGATTTAAATAGCCAGTAACAGCCACCGCTGTTCTTCACAAAGAACCGGCAAAAGTAATGATTATGAATATGTCAAATATAGCAAGGAGATATTTTAATTGTTTATTTATTAATAAACAAGTGTTTTCTTTGTCGGCTAAGATGAAGTTGACGATCCTGAATCGCGATCTTCAGTAGCCAGTAGGATCAGTAGGATTACATAAGCAGAGAGCAGTCTGTAGTCTGTTTTCTTTCGTTTTGAAATGTTCTGTTTAAAAGTAGACATGTGAGGCTACCTTATATGCTGAGTTTTGGTTCATTTATAAGACGAGCTCCAGTTCACGCGCCGGCGCCTCCGTTTCCTATATCGTCTGCTATATTTGCTTCTTATTTATTAAATCCAGGTAATTGGTTGATGAAACATTGATTAAAATTAAGATACAATTAATACAAAACGAAATTCAGGTTAAAGAAAGGTTTTGTGCTTTCTGTTTGATGTCTCTGTGAAAGTTTTAAAGCATGTTTTAGTGCCGCTTTCAGAGCGCTCACGTCCGTAACGGAGAACACGTCCGTAACATTGTTTTTTCCTCATAAATGCGAACACGAAAAATAAAATAAAATAAAATGAATATTTTATGTACTGTGGAGACTGAGAGCCAACCCTTCTTCATCCGGTGGGTAGGATTACTTTGGTTTGCGCAGCAAGGTTTTTTTTTTTTAAGCAATCAGAAATCTGAGGGCACTGCTATAATCCCACCCACTTTGAAGCGGTACTAACTGCAGTGGAAAAGCAAACCGAGCTAAGGCGAACCGAGCCGTGCCGTGCTGAGCCGAGTCGTACCACGCAGTGGAAAAGCGAGCCGAACTGTACTGAGCCGTACCGAGCCGTACCAGCAGTGGAAAAGCCCCATTTCTGGTCCTAACACTACGTTTAGATTTTGACTTTTGCTGATTGTAATTAGACTTTAAAATTCATAAATGTTGTGTTCATTTGTGAGGATTATCGCGGTGAAAATATGTCAAAGACCGTATTTTCTGCAATAATCCAAAAGCCAATTTAAGAATCTTTTGTCGAGGGAACCAGGGTGATGCTAACTTCCGGGTTGGCCTACAAAAATAAGTCGTCCACGCACCACTCTATATCACTAAGGGACTATAAACAAAAACTTTATGAATATTGGCCGTTCATTTACACGGGGGCCTGAAAACGCGAGCTTTTAAAAATGGGTTTCAGAGTGCAACTTTTTTGACAATGATACCGTTATCGTCTCCATGTAAACAACACAAATGCAAATTTGTGAAAATGGTGACGTCATGTGAATGCATGTTACGTGTTCAGTCTATAGGCGCTTAGTTTTTCTTTACAAAGTGACGTCGCCAACTACAGGCCTGGCAGCATAATGCAGCGTTTTTTAGTTGTTTTTGTAGATCTATGTGAACAGGGATTGTTTTGACAACATTGTCGTCACGAAAAACACAAAGGAAAAACGTTTCCGTTTTGAGTACATCGTTGTGGTTTAAACATACCCAAACATATACTTAGAAATGTATGAAAGAGCGAAGAGAATGCAAGAATGCAAGGCCCCTGTGCATCATTATACGATTAATGTGGCTTAATGTAAAACCAAGAAGATCATAATTTTAATTTCCATCATCCTAGATTTTCATTGCTTATATTGCATTGCATTGCATTGCTTGTCTTGCCTCATTTTCTTCTTCAGCCTGAAATCTAACAACAAAACAATGACAACACAATTCATGAAGAAGAACTGGCACGTTCCTGATATATACATCTTTTTATTCTGCTCAATTATGTTACAATAACAATATCTTATATCACCAAAAAAATATTTCTTCATATTTCGTAAAAACAAGTGTTCCCCTGTAAAAACTAGATCTTGTTATTGTTATTTTTTCTATAACACAATATTATGTTGTTAAAACAATTTGTTTGTTTTTTTAAATAATAACAAAGAGTTTTATATCATAACAACAACATAGTTTTCTCATTATAATGATTTATCTCATTAAAATGTCATTTTTCAACAGCTGTACGACACCCTACAAAGTTATTAGGTTACCGAGTCAACATTATTTATCGTGGCACATTGCTGCCATATATATATATATTTTTTTCTACTCTATTATGTTGTAATATTTCTTATATTTCCGTAGACCATCATATAGTCTGCTGTGGCACAGTATTTTTGTAGGTGGATCTCGGTACCTCTAAGGGGGTCCGGGGGCATGCCCCCCCGTGAGAAAATTTTGTACATTTTAAAGATACATTCATTAATCTGGTGCACTTTGAGTCCCCCGAATCCACTGTTAAAAATAAATAATCCAACTGCCCAAACATATGATATTCTCTGATTTAGATATCTGATCATCGCATTACAATTATTCAAATTATCAGTGTTAAGCATGATAATATGGTTAAATATCACACTGAAGCTGATTTAAAAATAACATTTACTTCAAATTAAAGTTCTTTTTTTGGCAAAATTACATTTTCTTACTAGCCTAAACAAAGTCTGTTTTACTAAACTAAAACTTTCCAATTGAAAACCTTCAAACTTCAAGCTTTTAAAACTACTTCAAACTTTCTAGTTAGGCTTTTTCAAGAGAACTTAAAGTTTGTCTACAAACTTTTTAATCTAATTGTAAAGTGTTACCAAATTATGATAAACATCATGTACACGTTACCACGCTGCCTGATTCAAGCAGATCGTGGCTGTTAATGCATGAAAATACAAATTCAGCATTAACATTTAGCATGTGTATTCTAATTTGAAGGGCTTTGATAACATATCTGTGAAAATAAAATGCATTACGAGTAAAATAGATTGAAAATATTGCATGTTTGTTCGGGTAGTGAATTTACAACAAAACCTGTTAATTATTCAACAAGAGAAATGGGCGGAGTTATTCATCATTGTGGAAAAACAGTTCGGATACTACATGACAACTAACTTACAGTGCTTGACTTTTTCGTGAAAAAGGAGTGAAGAGTTTTTTGCCATTTTGAACTCCATGAAACTGATGGATTCAGCACGGGTGAGCGCATGGGCTAATGCACGAGTGACTGATTACCATGGAAACGTGAAAGTCACGTATAGACTATCCTTGACTACTGGATTTTAAATCTCGATGTAGGGTATACACACCCGCGAAAACCTCAGCTTGTCGTAGACACACTTGCCCTATGAAAAAGTGCTGGGGACGGGGACACTTTTTATACAATGTAAATTCGTCCCCCGCACTTTTTCATAGGGCAAGTGTGTCTACGACAAGCTGAGGTTTTCGCGGGTGTGTATACCCTACATCGAGATTTAAAAACCAAAGAGTCATCTACGTAATCTACGCCTATGCTTTCTCATAATTGTCCCCCCCCCTTAAAACAACATGATGTTTTATTAACAAAGTTCAGGAGGAACACGTTCAAATTATCTATCCACTCGGTACGAGAGAAGGCCTATACATGGCCAACTCACCTATGGTCCTCGACAATTTTCAGCATGGGAGAGTTGGGAGAGTGTATCTGTCAAACGTAGTGCTAGGAACAGTGTGACGTGTTCACTGAGAGGATACTTTCACAAGAACAGTACATTTGAGATTGTGTATATTTCGAGGTGTTGCGAGAGAGCCAGGGAGAAATGACAGTGATGAGGGCGGTGTATCGCTCTCCGTGATAACATGGATGAGTGAGATTAATGACTGCTGTTGCTCTGATTTGTGGTCTGAAACATCAGCAGCATCTCTTGATAAACTGAAATCCTGCACTCATTCAACCCTCCACTCCCCTTTCTCTGTTGGATATGTAGTGTCTGGGACAGTACCATTCCAGCAGACAGGGTCCATTACAAAAACATCCCCATGGGTTCTGTGGAAAGGCCTAAGCTGATACACACACACTCACAGCATGCATTAGTATGCAGCAGGCATTACTGGAGGTAGCCCTTTCTCTCACACACACACACACAAGCTGGTGACAGTTTGTCTGCTCAATACTGTCTGGGTCCTCCAGTTATTCTCCACTTATTGGCTGTTTGTTCTTTATAAGGTGGATCTGATACCTTATATACAGAAAACCTGAAACTCCCTACACCCTAGAGACTACACAGAAACACACACGAGCATAGACTTAACCTTTATACACACATAAAACAGAGAACAAATGAATCACACTGATGAAGTGCTGTCACTGTGAACGCTGCCCAATGAATGTGGTGGATTTTTAATTTAGCTGCTCGCCCACTCTCTCTCTCTCTCTCTCTCTCTCTCTCTCTCTCTCTCTCTCTCTCTCTCTCTCTCTCTCTCTCTCTCTCTCTCTCTCCCCCCCCCCCCTCTCTCTCTCTCTCTCTCTCTCTCTCTCTCTCTCTCTCTCTCTCTCTCTTTTTTTTTAGAATTGTTTTTCGAGTAGTCCAACAAAGTGTTTAATGTTTAAAGTCAACATGAAATTACATTAATTTTACTTCAGTGAGGCACACTAATAATTTTTTCGAAATGTTTTTAATAGAAGTCTTTAATGCTCACCAAGACAACATTTATTTGATAAAAAATACAGTAATATTTGACATGTTATTAGGGTTTTATAAATAACTCTTGTATTCTAATTAGGGCTGGGATAAACGATTATTTTTTAAACGATTAATCTAGCGATTATTTTTTCGCTGCATCGATTAATCTAACAATTCAATTTTCCCTGTCCTGTCGTTATCGATTATCTCCCCATTAATTGACTAATACCAATTTATACATGTTGATTTATATATCTGAATGAAAAAAACATGAATTCCTTAACATTGCAATATATGTTTATTGCTCTTAAAATTCCAAAATAAAAAAATATACAAGTGCAAAGTAATGCATTCTTAGTCAAAAGTAGCATTCAATAAAACTTTGAAGCCTTGAAAACACATAGGCCTAGGTTACTAAAAAATAGTGCATCTTGTAATTCTTCTTTCAGATGAAAATAACAACTTGATGTCTAACATTCAATACAAAAAAAAAAAAAAATTCTATAAATATTTTTGAGTCTTCATTTTCTTTTCTGACATAGCCTACTCCAGTTCATGTTAAAACACACCAGACATGCAAATTCTGTGCATTTTGGGCACTTTTTGAGTGAAATCATCTTTATTTTGTCCATCAAAAGTGTGCTTTCACTTTAATTGAGAGCAGTGCTGCAAAAAAAATACTCTGCGCCGAAACCCTCGCTTCACTGCTGCTCACGCGCTGCTCCTGCTCCCGATGTGAATGCACTCATTGATTAACATGCACGCCGGAAAAAAAAACCCCGCACTGCTCATGCTTGTGGTGTGAAACGGCCGTAATTCACAAGGTTTCCTACATGTGCGTTCCGTGTGCACGTGTGATGCTAATGTTGCGCGATGTTAATCATGCGGCGTCCGAGTGCATTTGACCGGCATAAAATCGGAATATGTCAGACTGACCGGCCGATCATGTGAAAATCGCCCAATTCCGGTCACCAGCCGATCAATCGGTGCATCTCTACTTTAGAGGAACGAGTGGCCTTTGCACCTTGCACTTTGAAAGTCTGAGGAGCCACTCGTGTTGCTACTACTCTCCGGCGCCGCCATCTTTGTTTTGGGTCTGACAAATTGACGCGCATATTTTGCGTCGACGTATTTTTTGCGTCGACTTAATCGAGTCGACCCGTTGTCCCAGCCCTAATTCTAATATATTTTAAAACAAAATGTATTACACAAAGTATTAACTTATATGTTAATTTGGTGGTCAAGAAACATTTCTTATTATTTGACAACAAGTGTGTCACGTTTGGTGGTCAGTCTGCGTGTAATAAACAGTTTTGACCAACGTTTTCCAATTTTGATGTAATTTCTAGCGAGAAAAGACATTTTCCCTCCGTCCTTTTTGTCATTTTCTTTTCCATCCAAAAGTAATTTATTTTAACCCACAATCACACTCTCAATGAACAGACTTTTTAAATCTTACTCATTCCTTAACTGAAAAAAAAAAAAAAAAAAAAAAATTAATTCATTGGAAACTAAGCCACTAGCTTTGAGGCTTTTAGAGCCTCTCAGTAACCTGTAAGACAGTGGCCTCCAGCATGGAGCTCGGATGAAGAATGAACTGCCCACAGAGAACATTCTATAAATAGACTCCATATTAATGCTTAATGTCCTAACTTAGTACTATCATGTGAAGACACTTTCAGTCAGCATAACAAATGTTTTTTTTTCTGTAGCAAATAGCCTACCCTGCTTTTAATTAGCAAAAATGGCTTTCAAGCTCTGATTCATTTGCATAATTTCTGCATGGTATTTTACATATATTAAAATCGCTCAAGATGACTTGATTGCACCATATGACGTCAATTTTCCCCAAAAAAACAAGCATACTTTTTCGAAGTCCTCCTAGACGGTTCATCTGATTTCAATGAAAATCTAACCAGATCATCTACAGACCATGCTGCCAAAAAAGTTATCAGAAAGTTTGATACACCCAATTTTCGAATAACGCGCAAACAAATTATATGAGGAACACGCCAAAATGAACGCGAGGCGATATCTCCACAATGCTTTAGCGTATTCAGACCTGCTTATAACTTCTGAATGGTTTGCCTAAAATTAAACTGGTCTCCTCTGCTGAGTTTAATGATATCCAGTTTACCCATATTTACTATTGTGTGAATCTGCCATTTTGAATTTTGTCCTAAAATGCTGTATTTTAAGAACGCATTCGCGTATTTTTACGAAACTCGGTATGTGTCATCGTGACCATGCCCTGAAGGTACTCAAAAAATTATAAGGAAATTTTCAAAAATGCTGATAACTTTTGATTAATTTGACCTATTTTAATAGTAACTAGTCTTGATAGATTCCTTGGCTCATGGTGAGATCAATGATACCAATGATTCCATATTTGCTCGAATTTGCTGTCCGCCATTTTGAATTTTTTTGAAAACCTCCTTTTTCGAACTCTTCGGCTGAATCCAAAATCGCCCCCTAAACACCAATTCACTATTCTCTACGTTAGCCCACTAATACTGTTCACTTGAAGGAGTGAATGAAAAGGAGTGAGCGAATTAGGACAGCCTTTGAGCCTACATTGGGTGTATGCACGCTATTGCAGTGCACTTTTATTGAGTGTACTCAATAACGTCCGATTCAGCCTTCCTAGACCGCTGGTCTGATTTTCACCAAAATTGTCTCAGATCATCTTCAGACCATGTTGGCAAAAATATACGGTAAAATTTTTATTTTAATAGACCAAACCGTTCTTGAGTAACGCATCAACGAATTTGTTGGCATGATGCCAAGCTGATTCTGTGGCTGTAACTCTGCAACGCTTTGACATATTGACACCAAACTTTTAATGTGTCAATGTCACCACACACTGACCACACCATAACAATTTGATAACTATTTGTCAAAAGTGATAAGAACGTTAGTCATATGCCAGTGATTGTATTTGTGATTTTTTTTTTTCAATCACTTTGATTCAAATGATCTACAAAACATCTTTAATTGCTTATTGTTGCAGTTTTTCTGAAGCTCCCAGCCATGCTAGCATGTCACATTGTTCCTTTTTGTGCTTGGCACAGATAATTGCTGCTTGCAACTATATTTTCTCATTATTATTTATTATCATGGTGATTCAAAGAAAAATAGCAGCAGCATGTGTTTGCCTAAAAAATATGGATAACACCTGCCAAGAAATTACAAAAAACTAGGCAGGAAGGTAACAGTCAAATTGTATGTATTTCAGTGAACTGCAATGTGTGTGGATCAATAATCCAATGTCATCTTCCAAGGGTGACCTTTCCTCCAGTGACCCCTGCCCGCAAGATTTGTGTTTATGGTGACTAACTTCACTTGGGTTCAGAGCATCTGTGCGTAAGGAAACACTTTGCTGTGTTTCAGTGTTTACCCAACACAAAAGCAGGAACGCTGAGTGAATAATGTACCCAAATAAATTCAATTACAGTGCTAGCTCTTAAAATACACAAGGCATATGACACAATCGTGCACAAATAATACGTTAGTCTGAAAATACATGGCATTGACGTTTACGAGGCTTGGAGAGGATTTGAAACATTTTTAAAACTGTACTTCATAAATGTAAGATCACATGCCCACCACACTAAATTCTGTTTGACAATTAAGTCATTGCGGACTATTTTCTGTGCATATATTGGTATGTGTTGATCATTAAATTGATTTATAGGCCAAATAAAGAACATGCATGCTGTCTTAATGCACACTGCTAATACAGATCTGTCAACACCTAAGGTTAGCATTAACAGTGCTGAAACAACACTTGAATTCCAAGTTGGATGTTTCTTTTTTCACACCTATACTTTGTCCTCAATTTTCTCACCACTTTTATAATAGTTTGCCTCGATGCAATATGCATGCAAATTCATGTACATCATTTATTTAATAGATCGGTGTTCTCTTAATCTTGTCTATGAGATTGCTTATGAAGCGTAGTTTATGAATTTATCCATTAAAAAAGTAATAATAATGGAGTTGTTAAAAGTACTCCAGATATTATAAAATGTCAAATAAACAGCATTTCCTAAAGTTATTGTACAATTTTTTTTCTGTGCTGTGGTATAGTATTTTTATGCATTTGCAATAAAAAATGTGGTTAAAAGTATGTGTATGTTTTGACAATTTTGTCATATATTGCACCTTCCAGTATATTTTCACTGTACATCACCAAAGTGGCCCCCGAGGGTCTTTTTAAATCAAGCCAAACATATTTTTGCATTGCTATTCACAAACATTCTGTTGTTTCAGAAATAGTTAATAAACGGAAAAAAATATTTGTCGACCGTCATACACTTTAGTACAAAACAAAGCATGTTTTCCTTTTAAAAAAGTGTTTTGTTCTGCTCAGAAACTCAGTAAAGCAGATTTCAATGACCTGCTTCTGTCCTCTGATTGTTTACATTTAGTTTCAGCCTCAGTTTCCATCTTTGGCACATCTTGGATACAATGTGCGTTAGCGATGACGTCCGTCAAGGTGCTCTAAAAAAAGGACTTTTTGTGCTGCAGTTCATGAATATCTTGATTCCATGCATTCATTTTCATGCCAATGTCTGATTCTTGTGTGTTGCCGAACGACCTTGAGTCAGAGTTGAGCAGAACTCAAAAGCCGCAGAGATTTTGATCTAAAACGTGTGTGAGCGACTCTGTACAGATCTATTGAGAAGCAGCTCAACCAGGGCTAGCACTAATATCAATGGAGCAATAGAGCGGGTCCGTGTGGGCAGGGCATGGCAGAACAGAGCAGATCCCTTTTCCAGGGCCAGCTGGCACAAACCTGTGAACATTGTCCTGTTGGAAACACTGAGTTCCAGAATAAAATGCAGAAACATTACCTAAATGTCTTAAGATAGATTACTATGTTTACATGCACCGATTTCCGTAAACCCACATTGTATACGATTGTGGATTCTGAATAGAATGTTTATAAGTACCTTTCATTTTCTGTTTACTTGTGCATCACATTTGTTCTAAACAAAATTTCTGTGAATGTGAACAGTTGCATTTTGAGTCAACGTTACCAACGTTTACATGTCTTTGGTCCGTGTTGAGTTCATATATCATTCCACCTGCACCATAGTTTGTTTGTAAGCGGACTGAGACCCATGTTTTCTGCTCTCGGTCTGCTTGTTTGGTGCACACCAGGGTTCGGATGGCAGCGTTCACACTTGAATGAACCGCACTAAGGCTATGTTCACACAAGTAGTTCGGTTCGCTTGGTTCGTTCGGTCTGGACCAGAAAAAAAAAAAAAACATTTAGTCTGGTCCGATTAGTTGCCATTTTTATCCCCGAACCAAAAGATACCGAACCTAAAGGAATATGTTCACAACCTGATTGGTCGGCTTTTATGACAAATATTTCATGACGGAACTTACCGAACATCCAAAACAATGATGTGTGCTGGGCTAAATGTGCTAATTGTATATGCGTAGCCTATCATGGTATTCGGACCAGCTGAGAACTCGTGAAGAGCTTGTAAAATGTGTAAAGGAATCCCTCCATCACACACACACGAAAAAACGAAGACCTGCTGCTCAGAGACGTGGTTCTCATGCCGGTACTGAACTGTAATTGGCACACTCGCAATGCACTAGCGACGCCAGGAATTTGATTGTAGGTGGGCCTCCAGAAAACTGGATGGGCCAGTTAAAATAAGCAAAAAAAAAACCAAAAAAACAGGTTCCCCTTCATCTCCGTTTCAGCGCTTTTCTGCGGCACTAAGGACAGCGACTCATTAGCCTACCTGTGTGGCTCTTGTGTCGCTGTCCTCAGCTCAGTGCAGTAACGTTAGCCTAACTGGGGGGTCGCACACTGGACAAGAAGCGCAGCGCTGTGCCGCGTCGCGTCTAGGACAACTCGAGGTATCGCACACTGGACGCGCAGTTTCTCAGTTTATGGCCAGCAATAGGGCATTTTCATCACTTTATAAACAAACAGCCAGGACGCCCAGGACAGGACGTGAAAACAGGACATGTCCTGGGAAAACAGGACTGTTGGTCACCCTACTCATAGAGAATAATGTGTATGAATTTTAAAAACGTGGCGCTGCACTTCTCGTCTGGTGTGCGCGACCGTCTTAAGTCAGATGTGGGGTAAAAGCCACTGATTGGTTGAGAAGCTTTCACTCAAAGCTTCCCTCGGGCTGCTAGAATGAAAATCACTCACTACTCACAATGGGCGGGCCCGGACCTAAAATGTGTGGGCCCAGGCCCACCCGGGCCCAATGGTAGCGCCGCGGGTGTCGCAATGACGAGAAAAAACAGGTATGCTTGAGCATTCTGTCCTTTTAGGGTCTCATCTTCCTGCTTTTGGTTTGTTTACATGTCTTTGGTCCGTGTTGCGTTCATATTTCAATCTAACCAGACCACACTTGTTTGGAAGCGGACCGAGACCCATCTTTTCAGCAGTCTCGGTCCGCTTGTTTGGTGCGCACCAGTGTTCGGATGGCAGCGTTCACACTTATTCAAATGAACCGCACTAACAGAGCAATCGCACCAGGGTTCGTTTGAATCAATATTAATATTTTATTTCAGCTTTATTTCAATTAACATAATTTATTTTTAGGTTTACTTTGAGATAATAAAAACAACATAGAAATAACATAACACCCTTAGAAATGAATCAATATCCCACCCCGGAACTGTTGTTTTAAAAAATATATACTTAGATTTTTTTTTACAGCGTATATCATATACAAAATAATCTACAAGTCATCTGTGTGGTCTTCAGTAGAGGTCCACTGTCACCATACAGTACACACAAACTTCACACAAATCCCACTTGACAAGGTAAAATTAATTTCCTACCCTGGGGTTGACAGGCCTCATGTTGACGTGCAGTAGGCATGTCTCGTTAAACCGAGTCTCTGTAATGAATGGTACTCCGTGTTCAAGAGCTCTGAGGGCCAGAGCACCCAGAGCACCCAGTACTCATATGACAGGGGTCAAACTTCGTCCTTCTGCTTATTAGATCATGCCAATAAGGCTTATATTTAGCACAATGTGCTCAGGGCTAATTAGAGCTCTTATTAAAAAAATAATAATTGATTCTCCTCCCACGAGATGGACAAGCAATGAATGAAGGGAGTGTAGTGTCCGGCCAAGAGACGAAAGGGGGTCTCGGGAGGATAGCTGTCTCTCATATACTCATGTACAAGTATATGGATGTTCATATTCACGCATATACATTAATATTCATGATTACACACATCATCATCTCATTTGTCTTTTATAATCAGTGATTAAACTGATAACTATTTGATGTGCTTGATTTTACTTACAAGTCAAATTAATTATTGTGAAAGTGCTTTTAGATTTTGATTGAGGGGGGGAGGGGGGTTGGAACACAGGATAGTGTGAGGCTTAACAGCTCATATAGAATTACTCACACAGGTTACAAACCTCAGGGTTTGCTGAAGGCTTTTCACCTTTCCTTAAGACAGGTGCTTTATTTCATTAGAGTATATTCTTTTCATTATGTTAGACTTGATGGACATTAAACATTCATAACCAATAAATAATATGACAAACAGTTGCTTCACATTATACAACACTTAAGATAAAAATCAACGGGTTCAAATAGTAAATTACAGTAGATTAAATCTGATTGGTTCTTTGAAATGTTGTAACCACATATCAGCTGTAACCTGAGTTCTATTAATACAGTTTTTATGTCGCTTTGTCAATATAAGTGTACTATGGTGACGGTTTTGCACTTTTTCTGTACGGCATATATCATTTTCAACAGTACAAATTTACACATTACGCAGAATTTATATTTTTGAAAGGATTTAGTCAAAATTTGTCAATTATAGCACAATGTCATTACGATACAGAAAAAAAACAAGGTTGGATATATGTATACGTGTGTGTACAGTATGTATCTATATAAGTATATTATACTGTAAAATGCAAGTGGACGACTGTAACATGCATTACAGTAAGATTACAGTATTACAGTAAAATGCATTGTTGGATTATATACCTGTTCTGTCCATGAAACATTTGAATTATTGAAGACACATTGTTCCCAAAATTCAGCTGCACCCTTTGGCCCGCCTTAGCCATTGTAAGGCCATGACTGAGAACATGGTCCACAATATAGCCCATATTTGATCGGAAATGTTCTTGGACTCTTACCTTTTCCTCTGTTTTGCCACAACACACAACACACACACAACACATTATAAATAGCCAAAACAATAAACAGCATCCATACATCCACAATTAAGTAAAACAACTGCAAGCTTCAGTCAATACACATTGTAGTACATGTGATAGATTTTTAAACTGTATATTAACTAACCATGTTTCTAATATCTAACCTTATTTAACATGCTAACACTTTGAAACACCATTTCTAAAACGTTCTTTTCTGTGTTTTTCAATGTTGTAGGCCTATGTTGCCATGCCCCTGTTGAGTGTAAAAATAACAAATACGGGAAATGAAACTAGACAGATGTCTAGGTTTGAAAACGTGATTATGAACCAATCAAATTGTAGGAAAATTAAGTAATCTATCATGTCGATTTACCATACCCCTATTCCATAAAAACTGTTGTATTTGTGTTTACTGGGATTCTCAATGGAATTTGTCTCAGATCCTCCGGCCTTGCTTCTTCTTGGGGGAAGTTATCTGAGGAAATGTCGAGGACTCTCCCGGCCGTGATTAAAGCATTTAAAGGGACATTTGCTGAGGTCTGTCTGTTTCTTACTGCTGCGCAGCAGGTCAGTTTAGGGAAGCAAACAAGGCGAGTTAGGGAACTCGGCCAGTTGTTGTGTTGACGGAAGACTCAGGAGCTAGAGTATAAAGGTTATTAAGTGTCGGTTTGCAGATGCTTGGGTGTCGACGGGAGACGCCCCACGTAGTTAGGTTTAGGGAAAACATCTACCACATACATTTTTAAAACTATTTAAAGAAGAAATTGTTTCCACGGGAGTAATGGCTTGAAATTCATTCCACAACCATGGAGCATAATAGGAGAAAGCTGATTTTCCATGCTCCGAGTTACAGGAACCTTTAAATGAGTAACATTTGATGATCTGGTGATGTCATTATTTCTACGTAAAGATCATCAAATGTTACTCAATAATTACGTCACCAGATCATCAAATGTTACCCCAGGAACCTTTAATTGAGTGACATTTGATGATCTGGTGATGTCATTATTTCTATGTAAAGATAAAAAACTACTAATGCAATTTGTCAGCATGCCCAGCAATACCTGTGCAATGAATCAATTCTGGACAGGACACATCTACCAAAAAAACCCAACAACCGACAATGTTCAACCATTTTGCATTTAATGCAATGAGCTAATGCTTTGATGTTTTGGGGGGTAAGACTATTCAACAGAGAACCGGTATATTTTGATCAACATGACACATTGATAATGTACGAAACAGCAGACAATTGCATGAATGTACCAAAGTATTGAGAATTTGCTCAAAAGAAAGATAAATTGCTTTTTATGATCTGCACAAGTGACGATGATGTGGAGGTTAAAGGTCTTGTACACTATCTTTGTTGGAATGTGTGTGTAAGTGTGCACCTCAGTCTTCAGTCAACACGATTTCAGAGAACAGAAAGTACGGACCTTGGAACAAAGCACACAAACACCTTGAGTCATGACGGTAAGATAAACACAACCAGCTCCTGACACCATCCTGAGTGGGTCTGGAGGGATCCGTGCCACCCTATGACATCATCTTTACAAATGCCAACTAAAGATATAACATGAGCAGTAAACTCAGAAACACCAATAGTTGTTTTTAAGGTGACTACTAACTACACTACTAAAAGCCCCTAGTGTGAGCAGAAGGAGTGTTATTGTGTTGATTGTGTCCAGGCATATGACTGTGGTTTCTGCAGTTGTGTGTTCCTGGTACATAGGTCCTCAGGGGCAGCGGTATGCCACACTCTGTTCTCAGTCACAAGCTGTGCCAGTGGCTGGCAGCAGTTTTGCCATGCACTTTGAAAAGGAACAGAACATAACGAAACTCAAATGTAATTTCTGTCCAATTTATTCCATGCTGCTGGAAGTCCATGTTCCCTTCAATGTCAACATCCAAAGTTAAGCTCCTACTTTAGGAAACTTAGGGATGTATAGAAGATAAAGTGAGAGACGGAGCTTTCTCAAACTTTAAAGGGATAATTCACCCAAAAATGAAAAATCTGTCAGTAATTACTCACCCTCATGTTGTTCCAACCCTGTAAGACTTTCGTTCATCTTCGGAACACAAATTAAGATATTTTTGATGAAATCTGATAGCTGGCTCACTTCTCCATAGGCTTCTGAGGGATCGAAACTTGCTAGCCCAGAAAAGTGAACTCGAGTGAGTTCACGTAGTGTAACAGCGCAGCGCTTCTGTGTTGTACGTCACATGTAGGCTCACTATTGGCCGACACTGGTCATGTATGACGTAATAACTTTTCTGAGCCGGCAAGTTTCGATCCCTTAGAAGCCTATGTAGGAGTGCTCCAGCTCTCAGATTTCATCAAAAATATCTTAATTTGTGTTCCAAAGATAAACGAAAGTCTTACGGGGTTGGAACAACATGAGGGTGAGTAATTACTGACAACGTTTTCATTTTTGGGTGAACTATCCTTAACATTACTATTTTTTACTAGAATATCCAGTCCAAATGATGCAGAGTTGTCCGGGCTCCTCTGCACAGGGTTTGGGGCCACACCAGTGCAGTGTAGAGTCTAATAGTTATCTTAGATTATTTTCCTCAGAAAAAAAAAAAAAACTGCATGTTGAGCTGGCAACTCGCCAACCCGTCTGTGGTTTACAGGTCAGCTAAATAATGATACCTCTCCAACACAGCACGTTCCCTGATCACACACTCCTATAGCCATGACAACACGTGCAGCTCTGTTGAGTCCTCAGCACTTCTGCAGGTGTTTAGCAGTGCTACTGTAGCTCACCTTAAAAGATATGATCTCTCTTTCTTTCTGTTGCCCTATTCTGTCTTACTCTCTCTTTTCAATATTTGACAAATGTCAGTTGATTTTTGGCATGACCCAGCAGTCAGGAACCTCTCACTCAATTGCTTCAACATTTTCAAATGTCATAGCACAAGTAATGAGACCCACACTGTACATACCGATGTCAGGACACATCACTAATGGCTCCTTTGTATTCAAGGAACTGTTCACCAAAAAATGGACAATTCTGTCATCTTTGTTCACCGTAATGTCATTTGCAAACCGGTATCTTTTTCCAAACACAAAAGTAGATGTTTAGCAGAATGTCTGAGCTACTGTTTTCAGATGAAAAGTGAATTAATAATAATAATAATAATAATTCATTACATTTATATAGCGCTTTTCTCAGCACTGAAAGAGCTTTACATAGAAGGGGGGAATCTCCTCAACAATCACAAATGTGCAATGTGATTTGTGATTTTTACTGACAACACCATTAAACTTTCAGTAGTTCATGTATAATTCCAGGTTTTCTGAAGCCATATGATAGAGTTTTGCGAACAGACTGAAGTGTACGTCATTATTTACATAACATATCATTTGAAATTCACATATTCATACCTGGAATAACACAGCCAGTCATGTGACCTGTGAGAACCAATGGCCTTAACTATTAAACTCACTTTAACTTTTCCCCCGCATTTGACAAGATTTTCCATCATTTATAACTTCTCGGAGTTATAACACGGAGACGTTACGTCGTGACGACGAATGGGGTTTGCTTAGAAAGCCTATCAACTTCGAGAATATAAAACGAGCCAATAGCAAGAAAATACCATGGGTCTGCGGAATTTGCATAGCGTAACTCCGCCCCACCTCATGGGTATAAAAGGAAGGATGCTGGCAACATGCAGATATGTTTCTTCGCTGAGGAGCAGAGACTGAACTCAGGCAATTCTCCTGGTCCAGCGGAAGTTGCAGGGAGATGTAACGAGTTGCGTCGTGACGACGAATGGGGTTCCCAGTCTAATCACGCACTCGGCTGTTTTCCAGTGCCCTGCGTAAGTCTGAGCTCCCTGTCGTGAGACTAGCACAAACGAAGGACTCCTTCTTAACCCTCTGGGGACCAAGCTGTTTTTGGGGTCCTTGAGATGTTTTGACATGCCCTGACATTTGTGCTTTTTTCAGTTGCTTATAAACATTTTAATGGCACAGGTGAAATTACACTCTATTTAGCACAAACAGGGCTACCATAATATGTGAGCAACATGTATGTACATGTTTGTATTTTTGAGAGAATATTGTTTATGCATGGTTATTGAAAAAAACTAAAAATTAAAGTTTCTAAAATCAAGCCACAAAACACATACTAAATATGTGTCCAACAGACTTTTGACTAATGGAAGTTGTGGCCTAGAGTTTTTTCTTCAAAATGATCTGAAAATCATCCTGTCAAATCATTCACATAACACAATAGATTCTTTTAAATTGTGAAAAACATTTTTTGTTAGCCAAGGCAATATGCGAAGGGCGTGAACGGGCCAACCCCATTGTGAATAATTAGGTGGTTGAGAAGACAAAGACCCGCATATTAATGAGCCTTTCACTCAGGTGTGTCACACAAGAAAGAATGCAAGGACAATACACACACACACACACAAACATACATACTTACATACATACATACATATATATATATATATATATATATATATATATATATATATATATATATATATATATATATATATATATATAAAATATGAATGAAAGTCAAAAGCATTTTTTTAGTCATACCTGGAAACAAATCCTGTTCAAATAGGTTATATGGGTCATTCTACAGAATTGGTTCAAAGCTAGAGTTGGAAACATCTTGAAAAGAAAATTGTCTTTTTCCATAAATGTCTTAGTAGGCCAATACATTTTATCATACACTCACCTAAAGGATTATTAGGAACACCTGTTCAATTTCTCATTAATGCAATTATCTAATCAACCAATCACATGGCAGTTGCTTCAATGCATTTAGGGGTGTGGTCCTGGTCAAGACAATCTCCTGAACTCCAAAATGAATGTCAGAATGGGAAAGAAAGGTGATTCAAGATATTTGAGGCATGTGAGTGTGGCATGGTTGTTGGTGCCAGACGGGCCAGTCTGAGTATTTCACAATCTGCTCAGTTACTGGGATTTTCACGCACAACCATTTCTAGGGTTTACAAAGAATGTTGTGAAAAGGGAAAAACATCCAGTATGCGGCAGTCCTGTGGGCGAAAATGCCTTGTTGATGGTAGAGGTCAGAGGAGAATTGGCCGACTGATTCAAGCTGATAGAAGAGCAACTTTGACTGAAATATCCACTCGTTACAACCGAGGTATGCAGCAAAGCATTTGTGAAGCTACAACACGCACAACCTTGAGGCGGATGGGCTACAACAGCAGAAGACCCCACCGGGTACCACTCATCTCCACTACAAATAGGAAAAAGAGGTTACAATTTGCAAGAGCTCACCAAAATTGGACAGTTGAAGACTGGAAAAATGTTGCCTGGTCTGATGAGTCTCAATTTCTGTTGAGACATTCAGATGGTAGAGTCAGAATTTGGCGTAAACAGAATGAGAACATGGATCCATCATGCCTTGTTATCACTGTGCAGGCTGGTGGTGGTGGTGTAATGGTGTGGGGGATGTTTTCTTGGCACACTTTAGGCCCCTTAGTGCCAATTGGGCATTGTTTAAATGCCACGGCCTACCTGAGCATTGTTTCTGACCATATCCATCTCTTTTTGGCCACCATGTACCCATCCTCTGATGGCTACTTCCTGCAGGATAATGCACCACGTCACAAAGCTCGAATCATTTCAAATTGGTTTCTTGAACATGACAATGAGTTCACTGTACTAAAATGGCCCCCACAGTCACCAGATCTCAACCCAATAGAGCATCTTTGGGATATGGTGGAACGGGAGCTTTGTGCCCTGGATGTGCATCCCACAAATCTCCATCAACTGCAAGATGCTATCCTATCAATATGGGCCAACATTACTAAAGAATGCTTTCAGCACCTTGTTGAATCAATGCCACATAAAATTAAGGCAGTTCTGAAGGTGAAAGGGGGTCAAACACAATATTAGTACGGTGTTCCTAATAATCCTTTAGGTGAGTGTACATGTTTCAAAGTTAAGGATTCATTATTTTGATATAGCTTGCATTGGAACAAACACTATTCTTAGTTGATTAGTTTATTGACAAAACATACTATATATTTAACATATGAGCAGATACTGCTAACAAAAGCTTATTTGATGTCTATTTTAGAGTTAAAACTTTATAATCTATCCAAAACTAGTCACACACACACACACACACACACAGAAACATGATTCAAATTTAAACAGTAGGCTATTTTTGCGTTTACAGACACTAACCTTATTATATATCGCGATTAGAACAAAGCACAAGAATAAAAAACACTTACAGCCCAGCTCGCTCCTTGAAGTGAAAATAAACCAGCACTTGTTCTGAGGTAGGTACATGTCCCAGGATTATTCCTCACAGCCGCGCAAGACGACAGTACATTAATCTGACTAAATATAGTGTGTTTACCGAGTTTATGTGGGCGTTTACACGTCTCAATGTGTTGCTTCAGATCATTAGCGTTTGAATAGCGCGCGGTCTCCGTTGGAGTGTCACATTAGCGGAATAATGAGATGCGAGAACGATAATGAGAACGGCTGACACCTCTCTCTTTTTATATAGATTACATAAACAGAGAATATTTATTTTAGTTTTAAATTAGATCATTTAAAAGTACAAACTTAAATGATCATAAACATATATTGCTCATGTCTGGGTGAATAGTATTCGCTGAGTTTTGTTTAAGTTTAGAGACATGCTCCAGAAAAAAAGTTCATGGACACGGAGAAGCAGAACGCACACCCTGTTTATTTTCTTTATTTTACAAAAGCACAAATATTTTATTTCGATTGTAGGTGGGCACATAAAAAGTATACATTTAACAATTTATGTTTTAATATGTCTTAACTCTGTATGACCAGAAATGATGGAGTAGTTTAAGTCTTTTTCTGCTACGTGAAAAAAAACAGCCAAAACGCACCGGTGCGTTTGCCGTCCCCAGAGGGTTAACACAGGAATACCAAGGTACACTGGGAAGCATATCTCTGTGGAAACATGCAATCAGTGCCAGCCCGAAGGGGGGAGGGGGGAATTAAGAATACACATATGACCTGGGCAGAATGCATATGGAAGAACACTGGGGTGTCTAGCCCGCAGGGTGGAATGTTTCAACCCCAGGGGTTGCAAGGTGGCTTGCCAAGGGAAAGACACATGCTCAGAGAGGCTTACAGTGGAAATATACATGTGGGGGTCACCAGTGGGGAACCATGCACATGGAGGCACCTAGCCAACGTGAAAGCTACCGCAGGCATGGACTCTGGCGTTGACGTCAACGGTGCTGGAGGAACTCAGGGCTTCTTAGGGAAACTGCATCCAGTCCGAGGAGTGGAATGGTGAGCAAGCGAAGACACCTGAGCAGATCCAGTTACTGGCTAGTTGAAGCGAGTACACAAGAGGATACTGGCTCTACTCTGAGATTGTAGAACCGCGCGCATGTGTTGGGTGTCGCCCAGCCTGCAGCTCTGCAGATGTCTGTTAGAGAGGTGCCATGCGCTAGAGCCCAAGAGGAAGCCACATTCCGGGTGGAGTGAGCCTTCACACCAAGGGGGCATGGCCGACCTTGCTGCTGGTATGCCAAAGCAATGGCGTCCACTATCCAGTGAGACAACCTTTGCTTGGAGAGAGCCTTTCCCTTAAGCTTTCCACCATAACAGACAAAGAGCTGGTCTGATGTCTTGAAACACTGCGTTTTGTGTACGTAAGCATGGAGGGCGCGTAGTGGACAGAGCAGTGCTAAGGCTGGGTCTGCCTCTTCCAGGGGCAGCGCTTGCAGATTCACCACCTGATCTCGAAAGGGAGTGGTGGGAACTTTGGGCACGTATACAGGCCAGTGATGCGCGGGTCAATGTATAAAGAACCCGCACCCGACCAACGTTTTCAACTAACCCGCCCGCAACTCGGACCGCAAAAAAAAGTATGAAAATATTGTACCCGACCCGCTTCCTGACCGCATTTTTTAAAAGTAGTAAATGCTCATCGTAGCGTCATTGGGCCATAGACGTGTAACAACACAGCATCGCAAGAAGACGTACACATAACAAAGTCATCAAACATAATCATTATTTCAGAGCTCCCACTCCCCAGTCTTCACCCTTTTTCTTGCCGCCTCCATCTCTCTGCAGAGCAGACTAGTGATCATAGACATAGCCGGTTCGTGAACGAATCGTTCTTTTGAACCGGTTCTTTTTAGTGAACCGGTCGAACCAGTGCACTAAATCGAACTGAATCGTTCGAAACAGTTCGCATCTTGCGTCAGTACTGATCCACAAGTTACTAAAGTTACTCACTTTCAGACATGCCTGACAGTCCCTCCGAATCGAAATAAACCAATATCCCGAAGTATATTTTACTCCAGGAACAGTTCACTGAACTGAGACATGTTGGTGCCACTGCTGAGAGAAGTGATGAGCACGAGCAGCTGATACTGCGCATCCGCGTACTACCGAACGCACAGGTACAGTGGTTCTCGCATCACCAGTACAGAACCGAGAACTGTTGACTGAGCTTGTGTGTCATCTTCGTGCCAGTTATTCAGCCAATAAAGTGTAGACCTATATATTTCATAGAAAATGATGTCTAGTACTATATAAATACAAAGGTTTAATTTGCATCTTTTTTCAAACGACCCGACCGACCGCGACCCGAATATCATTAAAAATATTTTTGGATGACTCGTAACTGCGGGTAACCGCGGGTGACCGCAGGCACCCGCTCATTTTGGATCAACCCGCGCATCACTGATACGGGCCAGGGTCTCAGGATCATGTGAGCATAGAATTAAGCTCCACTGATTGCAGAGGCTCAAAGGGAGCAGTCTGCAGGGCAATCAAAACCACTGAGAGGTCCCAAGAGGGAACGAGAGGAGGGCGAGGAGGATTCAGTCTCCTCGCTCCTCTCAGGAATCTGATGATCAGGTTGTGCTTTCCTACGGACTTACCTTCGACTGCGTCATGATATGCGGCGATAGCGGCAAGCAGATACACTTTCAGGGTGGAGGGAGACAGCCTTCGCTCCAACCCATCTTGCAGGAAGGAAAGCACGATATTGATCGAGCACTTTATGGGGTCTTCTCGGTGAGAAGAACACCAGTTGACGAAGAGGTTCCACTTCAACGCATATGCTTTAGCGGAAGTGATGGTAGCCACCACAGCTGGTGGTAGGGTACGCAAAACCTGCCTCCAGGAGCCGCACGTGGAGGTTCCAAAGATCGGGACGAGGGTGCCATAGGGTGCCCTGTCTCTGAGAAAGAAGGTCCTTCCTCAGAGGATTTGGCCAAGGAGGTGCTGTCGCGAGGAGTACAAGTTCGGAGAACCAGGTCCGGGTGGGCCAATGAGGTGCAACCAATATGACCTGCTCCTCGTCCTCCCTGATCTTGCACAGGGTCTGTGTAAGAAGGCTCACTGGGGGAAACGCATACTTGCGGAGGCCCCGCAGCCAGCTGTGCACCAGTGCGTCCGTGCCGAGCGTGCCCTCGGTCAGGGAGTAAAACAGGTCTTAATGGGACGAGTCGTGGGAGGTAAACAGGTCTACCTGTGTGTCCCCGAACTGATCCCAAATCAGCTGAACTGACTGGGGATGGAGTCGCCATTCTCCAGGAAGAGGCTGAAACCGTGAGAGCTCGTCGGCTGCACAATTCAGGGTTCCCGGTAGGGGTGTCGCAATATACCGGTGTTGACGATAATCGTGATATTCAAAGCATGAAATATTGACATCGTGGTAATTTAGAGTGTGGCAATATACCGGTATTGGCGACAACCACGATGTTTAAAATGAATAGGACTGTTATGAAAACATGACACGTAAATACTCCAGCGCGAGTACCTGGTTGACCTCTCAGGTGGCTGTATCGCACCCGCTGACACCTATCAAACAAGAAGACGCAGCCCTGGCCGCGCAGCTACTCTGAGAAGAACGTCGTCTGAGCGAGAGAGTGAAACACTCTGTCCACACCTGAAAAAAGTAAGCTCGTCTGTATGGGAGTTCTTCGGCTCAAAAGAAAACAGCACTTTAAAGGGGGTCGCACACCGGACAACAAGCGCAGCGCCACGTCTTTTAAAATTCAAACAAATTTTCTCTTTGAGTGTACACACACCGGTTGTGCCATTTGCCGTCTGTTTGCGGCGCCCAGCAATGGCTCTTGTTCAAAATCCTGCCGCAACACAGAGCGCCATTTACATTTTATATTAAATTTACATTATATTGTCTCAAATCATCGTAAATGACTTCACCCTGTGGTACAATGTACATTTAGCATTACATTATTTTACAGAAATCAGCTGCTTGAATGAAAATTGCTGATGTTATCGGATTTTCAGGGGATATTCTCAAGTCATTCAGTTAATGGATGCTCTGAGGTAAAGTGTTCAGATCACAGACTCAGCAACTATTGTATTTCATGGTACAGTACAATCGTAACAGATTACAGACATTATCTTAATTTCATAATCTCCTTAAATATAAGAATACTGCTGGCCATAAACTGAGAAAGTGCACATCTGAGAAAGTGCGATACCTCGAGTTGTCCTACATGCGACGCGACGCTGCAGAATGTGTAGCCACCAACCTTTTTACCCATCTCCGTGTCCATCACCCTGCGAATTAAGCAATTTTGCAGAGAATACATTGCGATTATTTTACTAGTCATGGAATGGGAAACGTGACATTAACCTGTTAACAGGGGGTTTCTGTGTTCATGCATTTAATAAAAGGTGATTATTAAGAACCATCTTATTTTTGTATTTGTATTTGCACTTTGTTTGTACCCTTATGTTTGTTGGGTAAAAAAGAAAAACTATATAAACAAAGTAAAAATTTATTTGACTGATATCTACCCCTCCCCCCCCCCCCACCCCTCGCCCCTTATAGATTCTATAGATATCGCGATATATCGATATTGTGAATTATTTTGGCCACAATAACTGTGGTGTGACAAATTTAACATCGTGACAGCCCTAGTTCCCGGAATATAAATGACTCGAAGCGACCTCAGATGCTTCTGACTCCATAAGAGGAGGTGGTAGGCGAGTTGCGGCATACGGCGGGAGCGTAGACCACCTTGTCGGTTGATGTACGCTACTGTCACGGTATTGTCTGAGCGGACTAGTACATGTTGGTTCTTGAGCAGCGCCAGAAAGCGGTGCAGATCAAGGCGTACTGCAACTTGAGGCAATTGACATGCCAAAGCCGCTGGGGTCCTGTTCAGGAGCCCGCGACAGCATGTCCATTACACATGGCGTCCCAGCCCGTGGTGGAGGCATCTGTTGAGACAACAACATGCCTGGAAACTCAATTTAAGGGCACTCTGGCCCGTGGAAAACTGAGGTTCGACCACGGGGTGAAGGTCTGATGGCAGGTAACTGGTACTCTGAACGTGCCTTGTTGCCATGCCCACCTCGGTACTCGATCGCGAAGCCAGTGCTGAAGCGGTCTCATATGAAGCAGTCTGAGCGGCCTAGCTGCGGCTGCGGATGCCATATGCCCCAGGAGCCTCTGAACAAATTTCAGTGGAACCGCACTCTTGGCCTCGAATTGTCTCAGGCAAGTCAGCAGTGACTGTGCACGCTTGCTCGTAAGCTTTTGATTTGATTTCCAAGTTGATTTCCATACCGAGAAAAGAGACCCTCTGCACGGGGCAAAGTTTGTTCTTCTCCCAGTTGACCTGAAGGTCCGGACTATCTCGATCGCACCTTTCGCCAGTAAGGTAGCAACCTCTGCACGCATCACAGGGGCATTGCCACCGACCATAGCGTAACGGACTTCGCGGAAGCGTGGAGGAGATCGTGCGAACTGCATTTCGTAGCCGAGCCTGATGGTTCTCGCGACTCAGCGGGACAGGTTGGGAAGCTCTAGCCAGGCTCCCAAGAACTGTACCAGCGGACACAGGTGCATCGCAACAGAACGTTCCCCCAGGGGAACGTTCCACAATGGTGTCTTTAAGGATCTGGTGAACTCCTCATGCATCCCGGGAAAGAAAGGTATCGGGGGCGGACGCTGATCGGCACCCAAAAACCAATCGTCCAACCGTGAGTGCTCGGGACAGGGCGGAGGGTTCCACTCTGTCCCGATGCACGCGGCTGCCCGAGAGAGCATGGCTGTCATCTCGGGATCTGACTCGGACAATGCTGGCACGCCCGAAGGCGATGACTCGAGCCCACCTTGTGATGCTGTGACGGACATGGTATCGTCATCTTAAGGTCCGCGACCTCTGGCCGGGACTGGATAGGGATTTCATCTGCATAACTCACGGGTTGCGGCATGCAAGAGGGGGGTGTGGGCAGAGAGATGATCGTCGGCGCTTTGTTCCACAGCGTCAACCTCAGGTCACACTGGCCACCAGCCAAACTACCACCTCTCGTGGTGTAGATCTGGGTGTGGATGAGGGGACTTTCGCTCTAGTGAGCTCATGGAGTCTCGACCGCAGTGTCGCGAAGGTCATGTTCCCGCAATGAGAACATGAACCATCCACAAAAGCTGCTTTAGCGTGATCAATGCCCAAACACACTAGGCAGCTAATGTGCCCATCAGACTGGGAAACCATCCGCGCGCGCAAACTCTATAATGAGAGGAAAAAAGTCTCTGCAGATGCTGAAGCGACCAGGGATAAACACACATCTGGCAATCACTGCACAGATTAGCAGGAAATGTGAATCTCGCTGGAATTCGGCATCATACTAACAGCTGGAGAGTTAGGTTGTCTTAAAGAGTGAAGAGAAGATCTCAGAATGGCTTGTGGAGTGAAGGAATGGTCTTGGCTCCGAAGCGAAAACATATCTGCATGTTGCCAGCGTCCTTCCTTTTATACCCATGAGGTGGGGCGGAGTTACGCTATGCTAATTCCACAAACCAATGGCATTTTCTTGCCATTGGCTCGTTTTATATTCTCGAAGTTGATAGGCTTTCTAAGCGAAACCCCATTCGTCGTCACGACTTAACTCGTAGTGACTACGAAAGGGAACACAATGCTTCCCCACCATTTTTTCCGGCAATCTTTGTTTTTACTGTTATTTGATAGGGGGCGCTGTTACGTATCTTCTGAAACAGTACATCAACTCTAATTCCAAAAATAAGCGATATCAAGGTCTTTAAATGGGACGCCCTAACCCCTTGATCACTTGAATTTGTTCCCTTTCGAGGGAACTCGCACTGCGTCGTTGAAAACGACTCTTTGGGGACGCTCCCTAAGCGTGCGCCTCTGAAGTATGAATGAAACTAATCCAATCCTGATTGGTGTTGCGTCGTGACGTAACATGTGACGGCATAACCGGATGTATAAAAACGGCGCTGATGCAAACACATACCAGCTTTCGCTCTTCAGCAAGCGCTATCTGTTGAAACTGTTTGTCTTATTTGGTGTTGTATTGTCTGTATTGAAAGTATGGCGAGTGAGCAATTCACTAGATGTGTGCACCCCTGTCCTAGATTTATCACGGGTGGGGACACGCATCCACTATGTGTGAATTGTTTGGGAGTGCAGCACGCACAGGCAGCTCTCGAGGGAGCTGCCTGTGATCCCTGTACACATTGTGAAGCACTTCCATTGAGAGTGCTGCGCTCCCGCTTGGCTGTTTTTAATAAGGATGGCCAAGCTCGCGATCCTTGCGGTTCAGGTCCCGCGTCCGTTGAGGCGGCGCGGAGGCTTAGATCGTGGGGATCGCAAAAGGATCTCGCAGATGAGAACGAGACTGCTGAGGCACTTTCTCGTTCATCATCTGTGGATTCTATAACACCCGCTCATGATGCAGAAGCCCGCGCTGCGGCTTCTTCTGCTCATGACGAGTGCCCGGTGCTTGAATTATCCGCTTCTGAGGAAGTGGATGTTCTCAGCATCGGGAGCGGGGATCATGAGTCACACTCACCGACTCATGTTCCCGCGTACGAGGAGTTGGTGGAGGTTGTGACGCGTGCTGTGGCCAAACTCAATATTAGTTGGCCACAAGATAAGCAGGATGATTCTCGTCAGAGCAAATTAGACGAGAGATTCCTGCAGCATCGCTCACAGCCTCAGCGCCGGGGCTTGCCTTTTTTCCCGGATCTTCATAAAGAGATCTCTAGATCCTGGGAAAAACCCCACTCCTCTCGTATTTCATCACCTAGGTTATGTGATTATAGTAATGTGGTGGGTGCGAGAGAGTCGGGGTATGGCAAGATGCCGCGGGTGGAGGAAGCTTTAGCGAGCTATCTTTCTCCCGAAGCGGCATCTTCGCTTAAAGCCCCGGCGCTGCCCAGCAAACCATGCAGGGACACTTCTGTGATGGTAGGCAGGGCTTATATGGCGGCTGGTCGGGCTGGTGCGTCCCTGCACTCTATGGCAATCTTGCAGGCGTACCAGGCCGATATCCTGAAAGACCTAGATGAGGGTGAGGGTCCAACACCCGAAGATATTGCAGAGCTTAGGAGGGCTACTGATTTATCTCTCCGAGCCACTAGGGAGACGGCCCGTGCTATTGGCCGCTCCATGGCAGCTTTGGTGGCCACAGAGAGGCATCTATGGCTTAATCTGTCCGATATTAAAGATAAGGACAGATCATTTTTGTTGGATGCCCCGTTATCGCCTTCTGGCCTGTTCGGCGACGCAGTAAACACCGTTGTCGACAGGTTTCAGGAGGCGAAATAGCAATCAGCAGCTTTTTCACAATATCTCCCTCGCCGATCTAGATCTGGGTCTAGGAGGGCTGGTCCAAGTGGCCAGCCTCAGCCGTCAGCCAGCTCCTCCCATCGCCTGGAGCAAAAGGAGAGCGTTTCCTCTCGAGCCCCTCCTTCGGGAGCTTGGCAACAGAGGAAACGTTCTCACTCTAAATCCTCTGGCCAGAAGGGCGACTTGAGGGCCGTCATTCAGGCAAAGAGGGCTTCAGGAAAGAGGTCCTAGCCAGTCTGGTAGGACCTCTGAGGGCTGTCCCCTCCGTGGTGGAGCAACCGAGGTTGTTCTCACAACGGAGCCCTCTGGAAAGAGATGTTGTCCCGCCGTCCTGGACGCTTCGGGTCGCATCGATTTCCAGCGAACGCACACCGAGGCGTTCGTCCCAAAAGCTTGTAAAGGAGCACCGACTATGGTCACAAAATCGTTCTCGTCCGCTTCCTGCCAGTTCGCTGTATCAGAGGGTCGAGAACAGTGCTCGAGAAACACCCGAGGCCAGTCTCGAGAGGCTGGTTCCCTTAGTAAATTTTGTAGAGGGGTGGCGCCTTCTTCCAAATATTTCTCTATGGGTCCTGAATATAGTAGAAAAAGGATACAGACTGCAGTTTGGTCACCGACCTCCCAGGTTTGCAGGGGTGGTGCCGACTACAGTGGTTCCAGAACAGGCTCGGGTTATGGAACAAGAAGTACAGGCTCTCCTGGTCAAAGGGGCTATAGAAATTGTTCCCCCACCAGACAGAGAGTCCGGATTTTACAGCCGATACTTTATAGTTCCAAAGAAGGATGGCGGGCTAAGGCCGATTTTGGATCTAAGACAGTTGAATCGGTCTCTGAGGAGATTCAAGTTCAAAATGCTTACGATTCCCATCATTGTGAATCAAATCAGGTCCGAGGACTGGTTTGTCACGATAGACCTAAAAGACGCCTATTTTCATGTCTCCATCCTTCCGTGTCACAGGAGGTTCCTAAGGTTTGCTTTCGGGGGCGAAGCATATCAGTATCGGGTTCTTCCATTCGGCCTAGCACTCTCTCCCCGCACGTTCACGAAGTGTATGGATGCAGCTCTGGCTCCATTGAGACTTCAGGGCATCCGTATACTGAATTATATCGACGACTGGCTCATATTGGCCCAGTCTCGGGAAATGGCGGTTCGGCATCGAGATGTCGTCCTTGGCCACATTCAGGAATTGGGGTTGAGACTCAACACGAAAAAAAGCGTGTTGGAACCAGCTCAGAAAACAACGTTTTTGGGCGTGGTATGGAATTCGGTTACGATGCGGGCTCACATGTCTCCCGCACGAATCGAATCCATCCTGACAATGGTTTCTGGGAAAAAGCTAGGCCAGCCCATCACGGTGAAAAGGTTTCAGAGGATGCTGGGCCTCATGGCAGCGGCATCCAACATTATACCTTTGGGCCTTCTATATATGAGGCCCCTCCAGTGGTGGCTAAAAGCCAAGGGGTTTTCCCCCAAGGGGAATCCATTTCGAATAATCAGAGTAACGCGCAGATGCCTTCGTTCTCTATTAATATGGAAGAAACCTTGGTTCCTATCCCAAGGGCCAGTATTAGGAGCGTCGTGTCGCCGGAAAACCGTTTCGACAGATGCCTCCCTCACTGGCTGGGGCGCGGTCATGGACGGCCGCTTTGCCAGGGGTCTGTGGCAGGACCATCATCATTCTTGGCATATAAATTGCCTGGAGATGTTGGCTGTGTTCAGGGCTCTGAGGAGCTTCCTTCCAGACATCAAGGGTTACCATGTCCTAGTACGATCGGACAATACATCAGTGGTAGCTTATCTGAACCGTCAAGGGGGACTCAGATCGCGCCCTCTATCCAGATTGGCGCATCAGATTATTCTTTGGTCCCAGGGGAAAATATTGTCCATCAGAGCAATATATGTCCCGGGGGTTCAGAATCAGGGAGCAGACATCCTGTCGAGGCAGGGGCTGAGGCCCGGGGAGTGGAGACTTCACCCAGAGGTGGTGAAGCTAATATGGCAGAGGTTCGGACCTATGGAAGTGGATCTATTTGCGTCTCAAGAGACGTCCCACTGTCCCCGTTGGTTTTCCCTCACCCGTCCAGCCCCGCTGGGGTTGGATGCCATGGTACAGGCTTGGCCGAGGCTTCGCCTGTACGCTTTTCCCCCCGTTGCTCTGCTTCCGGGAGTCCTGAACAGGGTCCGTCAGGAGGGCATCAGTCTTCTTCTGGTAGCCCCGTTGTGGCCGGCCCGAGTATGGTTTTCAGACATCATATCACTCCTGATAGACTCGCCGTGGCAGATTCCTCTGAGGAGGGATCTGTTGTCTCAGGCGGAGGGCACAATTTTCCACCCTCGCCCAGAGTTGTGGAAGCTGTGGGTCTGGCCCCTGAGGGGGCCCAGTACTTAAATGCTGGGTTATCAGACGGGGTGGTTGATACCATACTTAACTCTAGGGCTCCGTCTACTAGGAGATTGTATGGCCTCAAGTGGAATGTTTTTGCCACTTGGTGTAGAGAACATGAGCTAGATCCAGTTAACTGCCCGGTGGCTTCAGTTCTGGAGTTTCTTCAAAATCGCTTCTCTGCGGGTCTCTCCCCATCCACGCTTAAAGTGTACGTGGCTGCCATTGCGGCTTTCCATGCACCACTGGACGATGGGCCTTTGGGGAGGCACCAACTGGTTGTACGTTTTCTCCGTGGTACATGGAGGATGAGACCGACAACCAGGTCCAGGGTTCCCTCCTGGGACCTGGCAGTGGTTCTCGAGGGGTTATCCCTTGCCCCCTTCGAACCTCTTCAGTCGGCGTCACCCAAGGATCTGACTTTCAAGATGGCATTCCTCTTAGCCATTACTTCCCTTAAGAGGGTGGGAGATCTCCAAGCCCTGGCAGTAACGCCAGCTTGCTTGGAGTTTGCACCTGGCGGAGTTAAGGTCATTTTGAACCCAAGACCGGGCTATGTGCCTAAGGTGCCTTCTAATGTGGCACGGTCTACAGTCCTTCAGGCTTTTCATCCTCCACCTCATGTGTCGGCAGAGGAAGAGAGGCTCCATTTGCTCTGTCCTGTCAGAGCGTTGAGCATTTACCTTGAGAGGTCCTCTTCCTGGAGGAGGTCGGACCAACTGTTGGTGTGTTTTGGGTCACCTAAGAAGGGGCTCCCTGCGTCCAAACAAACTATTAGTAATTGGATTGTTCAGGCTATTACCGAGGCCTACAAGGTGCGCAGTATGCCTTCACCTTTGGCCGTTAGGGCTCACTCGACTAGAGGCATGGTTTCCTCTAGGGCTCTCCAACTGGGCGTGCCTCTTCAGGAGATCTGTGAGGCAGCCGGTTGGGCTACCCCGCACACCTTTATCAGGTTTTATGGTCTGCACCTCCCTAGCACGCCTGGTGCGCGAGTGCTCTCGTCCTAGTTTTGTGCCTGTTTTAGTTTCACTTTAGGGCGGGCCTTGTTCCGGTGCGTGGCGTAGTGGGTATTCGTTCCCCAAAGAGTCGTTTTCAACGACGCAGTGCGAGTTCCCTCGAAAGGGAACGTCTCGGGTTATGACTATAACCCTTGTTCCCTGAGAAGGGAACGAGACACTGCGTCGTCCTGCCACGCCCCTAGAGGCCTTAGAGCGTCTTGCTTCATCGCGAGGCTGGTATGTGTTTGCATCAGCGCCGTTTTTATACATCCGGTTATGCCGTCACATGTTACGTCACGACGCAACACCAATCAGGATTGGATTAGTTTCATTCATACTTCAGAGGCGCACGCTTAGGGAGCGTCCCCAAAGAGTCGTTTTCAACGACGCAGTGTCTCGTTCCCTTCTCAGGGAACAAGGGTTATAGTCATAACCCGAGACGTTTTCCGCACCAGTAGGCCTGTATATATGCTTGGGCTGTTGAAGAAAACATAAAAAATTATACAAACGAAAATAACAACATAATAAACTATAACAGTCATCTTAAGGTATAGCTACAAGTATTATATGGTTAAATGTCAAAATAACTCCAATATCATACACTAGAGTTTTGTGGGGTGGGGTAAATTATGCGCAACCTGCTGTAATGTCACAATCATGTTGTATTGTGGTCTATGGATGTGTCTGAAGTTTACATATTGAGTAAACTCGCTCCCTCTGTCAAAACAGAGGGCTCAAGGGAATGTCCAAATACACTTTCCTCACCCACTTGA
This sequence comes from Tiaroga cobitis, assembly GCA_030578255.1. Lineage (NCBI taxonomy): Eukaryota > Metazoa > Chordata > Actinopteri > Cypriniformes > Leuciscidae > Tiaroga > Tiaroga cobitis. The sequence continues at coordinate 17,663,456 of CM060599.1, read as the reverse complement.
CAAAATGGTGACGAAGACTCCCCCGAGGTGAAGTATACATATTGAAGAACGGCCATTCAACCGAGACTGCATTACTGTCAGTCACTGAAGCCCTGCGGATTGCAAAAGCTGATTCCAAATCATCAGTTCTCATTCTCTTGGATCTATCTTCTTTCAACCCTTTCATCACTGGCATCACAGGGATTTCACTCCACTGGTTTGAATCCCATCTCACAGGTAGGTCTTTCAGGGTTGCCTGGGGAGAGGAGAGATCCAAAGCACATCAACTGATCACTGGGGTTCCTCAGGGTTCAGTTCTTGGACCCCGCCTCTTCTCCATACACACCACATGGGACCCATCATACAGGCACGTGGTTTCTCCTACCATTGCTATGCTGATGGGTTATGACTGGTCAGTTAGTGTTAGGGTTATTCGTTTCCTCATTCCTCATTCCTCACTTGCATAAAAAAAAAAAAAAAAACACTCAGCGATCGGTCCGGGAAAGTGAGGCACAACAGAACTGGCGGTAAGTCCATATTCGAAGTACTAAATTCTAGAGGGTCCATTTTCTGTCACGTAATGGTAGCCACGAAGATGACAAATGCGTTAAATAATCTTTAATAAGAACACACAGAAACACCACTTAACAAGAATGGACAGAGTCTAAATGAGAACTCAGGGTTTAAATGCATATCACAAACAAAGGGAACAAATGAGATAATTAATGAGACAACAGGCGAACAGGATAATTAACTAAACGAGGGAAGGAACTCATGAACATGAACACAGACCAACTGACGGAAACAAAAACATAATGACATATAAAAAAGAGCATCATTTTACACCATATATACGCATTAATCATATTACATTTGGCATCGCCATTGTGCGTTGGCTCTAAAAGACTGAGATTATGAGCAGTGTATTTTTAATCCTTCAAATATTCGATTATGCTTTGTCAGGTGGTTGAACCGAGAAATGAAGCTCAATTTAGCTACATTCACTTACAGATATTATTCAAATGTAGTAGACTAATAGAAAAAAATCAGTACTGCCCTCACTGATTGCAGCAGGGTTGCTGTTTGTGTGATGTTCAGCTTTGCTCAGAAAGGTTGCTGACTGTAGAGGAGAGTGTGGAGTGTGTTGTTTTGCGCAGTTGGCTGATGCAGGTGCCTGCAGACATGGCTGGCACTCAGCCAGGTATGGATTACAAGCACAAGAACAAAACGAGAGAAAAAGCAGTGAGAGAAAAAGAGAGACAGAAAGAGCCCAGGCTAGATTGACAGTGCATAGAGATAATGAGTGAGAGAGGCAGAGGTTGCACCTGTAACTGCACCTGATTTTTTGGCAGGACTAGGCAGACAGGGAGAAATATGTTAGCAGTTTGGCTAAAAATAAATTGCTACCCAGGTTCAGAGTCTGGCCTCAAGTATTCATTTCACTGCCGTTTGATCTTAGCACAAGTGAACCTCATCGGCATCTATTTCAAGACCTCTGTTTGCTGTATGCTGATCCAACCCGATCTCACGGCATTTCGTACGAATTCTATGAGGTGGCTAATTCGTACGAGTGAGGTCGTATGAATTCGTACGAATTAGCCACCTCATAGAATTCGTACGAAATGCCGTGAGATCGGGTTGGATCAGCATACAGCAAACAGAGGTCTTGAAATAGATATGAAATGGGCTAAATCGTACATATTTTACGAGTTGGCCAATTCGTATGAATTCGTACGAATGACCTACCCCTGACCCCGCCCCTAAACCTACCCATCACGTGGGTTTAGACAAATCGTACGAATTCGTACGAGTGAGGTCGTACGAATTCGTACGAATTAGCCACTTTTTAATTACTCGTACGAATTCGTACGAATTGGTCGTGAGATAGCGTTGGCTGATCATATTTTTTATCCTTTCCTTATAATACATTTCTTAGAACATACGGTAACGCTTCCTTTTACAGTACAGTACTTACGTGTACTTACAGTGTACTTACCTAGAAAGTACTGGCTAATATAATGTAAGTACATGGGTTAGGGGTAGGTTCAGGGTTAGTTCCTAGTTATTACCCAGTAATTGTAATTACTATAATAAGTACATAGTATGTTCATGGGTAACAGGACTGTAAAAGGAAGTGTTACCATTGTATCTTTTGCGAAACACTTTCAAGCACCTCTTCCACACATTGACATTTTAAAGTTTTCCCAGTCAAAGAGCAAAAAGGACAATAAAACATCAAAATACACAACAGATGTAGTTCATATGACCCATGCTCTATATGCCAAAGCTTTCCGAGCTTTGTTTGATCAATAGTCCCAAATCCCAATATTGCTACTTCATCACCTTTACCAAAGCTCTGAAGTGCACTACAGATGTCATAAAAAGTTGCGCCAATACTATTTTGGTTACGTCAATGGAAGCACTTTTGGAGAGTTGTGGTTAATTATTTGTATTTACATATAAATCATTAAAAAAAATCCATCAGCAATTTACAGAACACTGATCGTATAAACACACAACTGACATGCGATTGGGGCACATCGAATGGTCAACAGAAATTTCAAAAATATCTTTTGGTTTAAGAAGACTCTTAATCTTATTCCAAATGGTATATGAACTTCTTTCATGGTGCTTTTTTATCAGTATGGACTGTGGACTATTATTCAAAATTTCTCCTTTTGTGTTCCAAAAAAAACAAAAAAAACATAGAAGAAGCATATTGTTTGGGACAATATAAGAGTAAATGGTGGCAGAATTGTCATTTTGGGTTGTATAATTAAACATCACCGCATGTAAACAGCTACCTTGACTCGGAAAGAGAAGGTGTTTTTAGACCACAATTGCCTCAGCATAGCTTCTTCATAGAGCTCGCTGCTCACACTGAAGAAAGCTAGCTGTAAACATTGGAAATCAATGTGTCCAGATAAAGCCCAAAGCTTTTACCAAGCCCAAATGGGGTGCGATGATGTTACAGGAAGGCTGAAAATATGAGCCTGTGTAAGACAACTGGGCCGCTTGCAGAAGAAATGGGAATAAAAGCGTACAGTAAGATCAGAGCTGTGGCCTAGAGGTTAGAGACACACATGATTTAAAACCTCATTTGGGCCATGGAAAATGCATTTTCCACATTTCTTCCTGTTATTTCCTATCCTCTTTCCACTACTGATTTGAGGTTTTTTTTTGGGGGGGAATAATACCTTGTTAACAGTGTATATGTGTTTCTCCCCCCCCCCCCCCCCCCCCTCCTTTCTGCCCAAGTGAGTGAATTTCTTTTGATTCCCTCTTTCCCAGGCTTATCTCTCCCTGAGCCTGCCACACATTTCTTTCCATGGAAAAACTGAGGGCTCACATGCAGCCTGTAGAGTTTTTTTTTTTTTTTTTATCAGCTGTGAGAGTCACACTGTCACACGTGTGTATTCTCCATTTGGAAAGGAGCTCTTTATCGTTATGAGCCAGCTGCATGTTGGGAAATTCAAACAGAGTGTTTTTGGGAAAGCAGTGAAGTGCTTATCATGCTCAAATAAAGCCTCAATAGCACAGCAGGAGAAAGGAAGAAAAATGTGAGATGAGGACGTTTGCTCTGCGGGTGGACATTTCTGAAAACATTGTTTTTGTGACAATTTCTACTCACTCAAGCATAATAGAAAATAAATTGTGGCCCTCGCTTTGGCATACCACATTTGATTTGTTAATTGTCAGGTTGATGTTTTTTAAACAGATGTCTTTCTCATGAGTATTGAACAATGTCTATCTTTAGATTGTATTATAGTTTGTGCTGCCCAGAACTAAGAATATCTGCAACAAATCTCTCCTAAGGATAATTGTTCTGTAATATCAAGCCCACTGTTGGGCTTGTGTCATAGGTTTTAGTATTGTGGTTTGTGGTTGTTAGAACAGAACTGTGTCCTTGCAGGTCAATGGTTTTCAGGTAGATTTTGGCAAAAAGTGGCAAAAGTGACTCATTTAAATAAATAATCTATCTATCTATCTATCTATCTATCTATCTATCTATCTATCTATCTATCTATCTATCTATCTATCTATCTATCATCTATCTATCTATCTATCTATCTATCTATCTATCATCTATCTATCTATCTATCTATCTATCTATCTATCTATCTATCTATCTATCTATCTATCTATCATCTATCTATCTATCTATCTATCTATCATCTATCTATCTATCTATCTATCTATCTATCTATCTATCTATCTATCTATCTATCTATCATCTATCTATCTATCTATCTATCTATCTATCTATCTATCTATCTATCTATCTATCTATCATCTATCTATCTATCTATCTATCTATCTATCTATCTATCTATCTATCTATCTTTCTTTTCTTAATTTGTCAATAACAATAATAATTAATGTATATAGTTAATTATAATATTATTTAAAATATTATGATACACGTCTAATTCTTTATAATTATTTAAGGATATTGTTTTATAATTTCTTTTATGGTTTTATAATTTATATATTTATAAAAATAAATCACTTTTTATGTATGATTAGTACATTCACGTTTCATGCTGTTAGGTGCAAAACATATCTTAACGAGGCCATGCGATTTTAATCTGTCTTTGTGAAGACTCTTTTGATTTTGATGACATGTTATATCTGATCATCTGTGCTGTGAATTCCTCTTTCTCTGAAGTTGAGCCAGGATAGGACACTGACTTACGCTTGGTTTTGATCTACTGCTGACTTCATAAAGGCTTCCCTCTTGTCACTCTAAACAGAACTTGTCTATTTTCATGTTTAGGCTAGCATGGTAGTTCTTAGCTTTTTGCTTTAGACAGATCACCCATGGTCCGCAACCTGTTCACTGATATCTGATATCGTAAACAAAACTGAGACACAGTCCGATGATACAACAGCCCTTTAGAGGAATATGCACTGCTATAAAGGACGGGAGGTAAACTTTTAATTATTATTTTTTTAAATAACTCAAACAACAGTGCATATAATACAACACAGATACAACACAGATGAAATTGATATCCTAATCCTAATCCTAATCCTAATCCTGTATACAATGATTACTTAGAGCTTTTTGGAGCATCATGATGAACACCATGAGGATGTCCATGACCGAATGTCAGTCTCACTGTCTCTGCATTCGTTTAGTGGGCTGTCTGTCTAGCCATTCAGCTGAGGGTTCATCTCGATTAAATCAAAGAGCACGCAGTATTCACAAAATCAAATCAGCCAATTGAGCTAAATGAATCATGGGAAGCATAACCTTGATGTTGGCTCTGCATACCCATGTGTGCTGTGCAAGTGTGTGCTCTTTGTTCACGGCCCTTGCTATTACTGTAGGTCTTGTCTAATCAGATTACATTTTATACACTCCTTGTCATGAACCTGCAATAAGCACTTTTATAAGCCCTGTTTATGACACTCGCAAAAACATGCATTCAGTGATGACAGTGGTGCTTATTGTAAATTATATAGATCAGTTACATTAATTCTCTTGTAAAAGGCTCTCGCTAATATTATTACAGCAATATTTCTGGCAAAATTGGCTGTACTGATTTGTTAAGGAGTTTAAGGTTTGCATGTCTATGAAGCTAATGGACAACATATTATGTGTTTGCGTGCTTCACACTTAATGGCATTTGGACACTCGTTTATGAGAGAATAAAATCTATTTACGTCAGTGAGTTATACTTTCTGCTTTACTGACCATTTACTGACCATTACTGACCATTATTGGTCATTTAGATCAACAACATTTGAGATTTTATTGCTTAGGAATTGGAGAAAATGTGTGCTGGTTAACTTTTTGTCACCCAAAAAAAAAAACATCCACTTTTCATTGTGAAGGGTCATTATAGGAATAGAGTGACATAATATCACAGGCATGCAGAAAAACAGATCCGTGTGGTCCTGTAAACAGTGAGGAACTCAGAATGGAAGGTCAAGTCTGTGGAGAACATGCTGATGTAGAAGACAGATGCTTTTGAAAATGTGCATTTGTGCTAGAAAGCCTGTGCTGCAGCATAACATGACATTAAAGGTCCCATATTGTACACCTTTCTGAAGTTTTATTTTAGGTTTTGATGTCCTTAATAATATATATTTGCGGTATAAGTACCAAAAACCATCTCAAAAAACCTTTCTCAGGAGCTCTGCCAAGAACAGGTTGATTTTGGGATGTCTACTTAATATTCATGAACATCTCTTCTGATTGGCCTGTTGTTTTCTGAGGGACGCACTGCCAGGCCAACCACAGGTAACTAGGGTCATGTATGCTGTAGCCTGCTGTGGCTTGGTGATGCTCACAAGTAAGGTAAATAAAACACCTGTAATGATGGTGATAAATTACTTGTTAATAAAGCATAAATATTCACAAACCTCTCAGTCGCTTTGGTGCATTTCGCAGATCAGAAATGAAATTCTCAAAACTACTTGTTCAACCTCCACATCATAAAAGCAGTTTATTTCGAACTCTTTTGAACAAGTTGCGATTGCTTTGGTACATTCATACAATTGATTATGTACAATTGTCTGCGGTTTCTTACATTATCAGTTGCTAATGCCATGTTTCTCAAAATGTATTAAATAGTTCTCTGTGCAATAGACTTACCCCTCAAAACATCTAGTCATTAGTTCACCGTATAAGTCATTAAATGCAAAATGGTTTATCTGGTTGTCATAAACGGTCAAGCATATTTTCTACACATTTCTATTAGAGTTGTTGTAAGTGTGCCATGAATTGATGAATTGTGCAGGTGAATCTTGACTTTCACTAATGAAGAGCATGTAGATCCAACACATTCTCATCCCAAGGCGTCATCTAACTGACGCTAACTGACGCTTTTGACCATGCGTCAACATGCCGACGCACATGGTACCCTTTAAGCGTCAATATGAGACGCTCATCCTCGGGCGTCATCTAACTGACGCTTTTGACCATGCGTCTAAATCCGACGCACATGGCACCCTTTAGCGTCAGTTAGATGCCGCTTCTGTTATGGGTAGGTTTAGGTCTGGGGAAGGGTTAGGATTAGACCACTGAAGGCGCGTCTCATATTGACGCTTAAAGGGTACTGTAACATCTGCTCCCTCCAACCAACAGAGGGAGCCCTCACCTGAATACTGACATCACTCAATTTCTTCTACAGTCACTTCCTGTTTGGTAGATATAAAGAGCTATGCTTTCCACTAACACTTTGCGAAGTATTGCCAGTTTTTCCTGCCTTACTGAGCGTTCTCTCCATTGCTATTGTTTTTGCCTCTTGTTATGACCTTTTGCCTGCCTTTTGGATATCACGTTTTTGGATTACTGTTTTTGCCTTGGTTGCTTACTTGGACTGCCTATTTTTGTTCACTGAACCCAGCCTGCATCTTTGACCATTGCTTTGCCTGTCGTTTTGGATTTTCTGCTGCAATAAAACTTCTGCATATGGATTCTCAACAAACGCCCAGTCTGAGTTCATTACAGGTACCATGTGCGTCGGCATGTTGACGCATGGTCAAAAGCATCAGTTAGCGTCAGTTAGATGACGGCTTGGGATGAGAACGGGCTGGTAGATCAACCAATGAGAAACCAGTTCTCTGAAATAGCTCAAAGTTGCATCTCATGAACCTTCAATTGGCAAGCATATATAAACAGAGGACATCACAAGAGTTACAAATTCTGATAATGGATGAACATCCAGGAAACGATCAGGGTCAACAGCCGAGAGGAAGAGGAGTAAGGGTGTGTGGTGGAAGGGTACAGAGGCAAAACAGAGACAGAGGCAAAACAGAGGAAGAGGCAGAAGAGGGCAATGGCATAGGCGCATATCAGATGAAATAAGGGCCACTATTGTGTACCATGTTGTCAATCATGGGCTTACAATGGCTGAGGCAGGGTCGAAGGGTGCAGCCAAACATTGGGAGATCGACCGTATCCTCAAGTATCTTCGTAGAGAGAACAGTTATGTCAACAAATGTGCAATGTACTGTTATACTGTATACTTGCTGTAATGATTCATAATACTGCAGTAGTCCATTTGAATTTTGCAGCATACAGCAAATATGCTTTGTACAGATACAAACTGCAAAACACAAACACACATATGTGTATTTTTTATATATATATATTTGTGTGTGTAGCACATTTTTCATGTGCTTTGCATTTCTGCATTTTTCCTCCAAAGGACTCCAAGATTAGCTCACAGGGGTGGCAGATGACCTCTTTTCACACCTCTACAGGAGGAGGCTATTTGCACCATGGTTAGAGCAAACAATACCATTAGATTAAGGGAGATACAGAGTGCCATTATAGAAGACAACAATGTCTTTGAAAACATCCAATCTGTTAGCATCTCAACTATCGACAGGGTGCTGAAAAGACACCACATGAGCATGAAACAGCTGTACTGTGTGTCTTTCGAAAGGACAAGTAGGTAAACTATGTACATACAGTAACTACAACAACATTTTATAGTGATATCTAGTACAGTAAGCATGTATACATTTTCTATGGCTGTAGAAGAACAAAAGCACATGCAATATGTATAAATTTGAGGTAACTGTATCTTGTCCAAAATGAAAATGGATGTAATTCATGAAACTAATTTTGTGTGTTCTGGGATACAGCGTATAATGGAATTGGAGTCAAGTGAACCATCTCACAACTTCATATATGTGGATGAGGCTGCCTTCAACCAGACCAAAAGCAGAAGGCGTGGGCGAAATGGCATCAGCCATATATAGTGCCACACTACGCACAGCATCTCCTCACCTTCTTAGAGACCCTCTACAGGACTCTCATCCCTGATGATGAGAGGGGCTCATTTCAAGATGATTTACCAAAGTATGTGGTAATTTGGGATAATGTGAGATTTCATCACTCAAACGCCATCAGGCAATGGTTTGTGACCCACTATAGGATGCTGATGGAATTCCTCCCACCTTATTCTCCATTCCTTAACCCAATTGAGAAGTTCTTCTCAGCATGGAAGTGGAAGGTCTATGATCGCCAGCTACAAACTCAGATGACCCTGCTGGCTGCCATGGATGTAGCCTGTGAGGACATCACAGTAGACGCCTGCAGATGTTGAATAAGACATTCCAAAAGATTTTTTCCACGTTGCATTGCAAGGGAAGATATTCGTTGTGATGTAGATGAGAGTCTGTGGCCCGACAGACTGGCACGTCAAGAGGTGTAGACAGACTGCACTGCAATTCCTCATCCAGTGCTGCATGCAAAAGCAAAGTTCTGCCTAAGGGCTCTTTCCTGTGTTTGCCTTTCTAATGTTGTATTTTCGCCCCTGTGTTTTTTGTGCCCCTATTTCTTTTTTTTTTCTATGTCACAATAATATTGTAATGTTTTTTTTTTTTTGTCAGACTACTAGTAAAAGTGGAACTGTGAATCCTGTCCAGTCTATTTCAATCAATAACTAATGTACAGTAGACTGTAAATTTGTACCTTTGAAATGGTTATATGGCATACAGAAGAAGCGCAGCTTTGTACGTTTCAGTACTGTCATCCAATCTCTTACCATAGTTTACATCAGGTAATACTAACAGAGTGCAGTGTTTTATTGACAACATGACTAAGCATTTTGACTATCTTGTTTGTGAACAATGACACAAGGACTTTTCATTCTGATGGCACTGATATGTTCATTGACATAAATACTTACTTTTGAGAGATGAACTAAAGATTTTGAGGAAGTTACAGGCTTTTGCAGGTAATCCAATGTGCGGTGCTGTTTGTACGAATTGTTTTGAGAATGCACACTTCTTTGCAAATATTAAGGATGATTTGAGAAATGCACCAAAGCAACTGAGAAAAACTGTAACATAAAAGCTAGCATAGGCTACTACGTGCATGGTTTGGCATGACAGAAATAGAGCAAAGTGCGCTCCCTTAATAATTCCTAAAAAGCTGACATCTCAGTTCATCGCAATCTCAGTTCATCGCAATCTCACAAAGCTCCGTTATTATCAATGAAGCTGACTGCACAATAAATCTTTCACCAAAAACTCAGTTTTGAGCGGTGAGTGGATTCTACCTTAAATGCATCTCATTGGCCATTGCGTTCATGAAATCAACACATATGTCTGTGATTGGCTACATCGCTCAACGCTGCACACATGTAATAAATAGAAACTCGTTCTGGCCTGTAAATCGTTTTTATTTAGTTTTGGTTATTCTTGTTGCTTTTGACATATGAATAACTATTTATTTGTTTTAAGATGTTTTATTTTAGATATTTCTATTTTGCGGGAGTCCCGCAAATCGGTTAATTCTCCCGCAACCCGCACACACACGAGTAGCTTACGCCCACACTCGGCCATCAAATCTAGTCCCGCGCTGCACTCTGTTGTGTTGGGTCCCGCGGGAGTGCAGGTCTCTACATCCATCGACTGAACAGCATTTTCTCGACATGTTTCCGTGTTGTTGTTCCTCAGCAACGATATTGTCTAGGCAAAAGGAGTGAGCGACGGTGGGCAGTGCTCGGAGTGGTGACGGAAGGTGGTGACTGAGTAGTTCTGACATCACATTTTTACGGAAGTCACAACGGCTTGTGAAAAGGCACAGCTACTGTGTGCATTTGTCTGTGGATTGACTGTTTTGAAACGTATATGGTAGTTACATAGCCCCTAGACCTCTGTTATCATGAAAAAAGCCAGGAAATTTCATTTTTGACAATATGGGACCATTAATGCAAAAATTATGTCACCATTTACTCACAAACATGTCGCTCCAAACCTTGCTTTCTTCTGTAGAGCACAAAAGTGGACATTTTGAAAAACAATGGGGTCCAAAATCATCAGTGCCCATCACTGTGTTGACATACATACATCCAAACATACATATTGCATACATATATAAATAAATTCAATTTGTGTTCCAAAGAAAGTCAGACACATTCAAATATAAATACCTAAAATTATGTTGTATGTGTTTTAATAGCAAATAAAATAATGAATTTTGCAATAGTACTAATAAACTGAATATGTTTTGAATAACCAATAACCAAGTTTTTATATATTTATCGTTAATACAATACATCCAATTTATTTCAATCACACATTTTGCTTGAATCTTGCTGATTCCACAGATAGCCATATAAAGCATGTTTTTAATTGAATAAATGTAATGTTTTCACAATTGACCGATTTATGCTGATTCTAAGTTGAATAAAATCTTTTTGAAAACATGATTATTTAAATAAATGGATGCAAATACTGAACGATATGAGAATGATGACATAACTTTAAATTGTGGGTGAGCTATCCTATTAAAATAAGTGTTGGGTGACTAAAGCACTATACAGATTCGCATAACTCAAATAATATTCGGAGGTAGTTGAACACACATTCAAGAAATGAATTGCTGTGATAAGTCACAGTTGCTGAACTCAAATTAAATTTAACCCAGAATATCCCTTTAAATTGTGGTAAATCTAATTATGTGGTTCATTGGTGTTTATTGATGCGTGTAGCATATACAATTATGTATTGTACTGTATTGATGAACTGTGTTTGTGAACGTGTTTGAGTGGACTGTGAATGCTGAAAACATTAGCTGTGAATGCTGCTCTTCTGGAGTCGGGCCAGAGTGCTGTGGGTTCCTAATGTGAAGAAACAGCTTTCAGGCCTTTCATTATTCCAGCAGTTTCCTCCGGATATCCAATGAGAGTTAAGCGGGAGGGAGAGATGGAAATCTCCCACAAACATGTGCTCATTACAGCCCCTCTTTACATATATTACATGAGGATCTCTAAGAGAGGTGGAAGCGTATGACTTTCGTCTCATTTTAGGCTGCATAAATTAGGTCATCTGGGAACCCTTCCTATAACCGCCAATGTTGTTACATGGTAAGAAGCTAATATTACTGGCCGTGTATACGGAAGACTTTTTATGCGTTTTGGCCGTTCATTTACACGACAACTGCGTTTCGGTGGCCTGAAAATGCAAACTTTTGAAAACGGGTTTCGAAGTGCAAGTTTTGGAAAACGACAGCCTTATCATATCCGTGAAATCTAAAAAAAACGTGAATCTGTGAAGACATTGTTTAGTCTTTTTCTTTTTTTTTTTATTGAAAGGATACAGATAACAGTAAGAAATAAGGGGGAGATACAGTCATCATCAAGTGGTTATAAGAATTACACAAATCAACACAATATACTGTAACATTGTGTCATCATGAAACATTAAAGGTTCCACACAACAGACTCAGGGATGATATTTGTTTTCGAAGACTTTGTGTTCAAAGGTGGAATATTTGTTCTGGGAAATGCTAACTTTAGCCTGCTAGCATTGAAAGCATACAATCCCACCCTCCCTGCAAATCACCATCCGAAGCCACGTCTCCTCCAAAACACACGAACGCTCACAAGCGACCAGAGACAATTTTGTTGGATTACATCATGTGTCATTCACCGATGAGAAAAATTTACATTACAGTGAAGGGAGAAACAGAAACGTTTGCTTGCATACATAAGTATGTGATTATGAAATGACTCTAGTTGACTATTACTATGAGATTAATTAAGTAGTTCAGAAGTTGACCCATTTACATAAAGGAAAGAATGCACTGTATTTCAGCTTTATTCATATGTGATTTCAGGACATCGCGGCAACATAGTCGAATCTCACTGAATTGTCTGCATAGGGCAAAGTCAGCGGTATTTAGAACTGTACTTTCAAACCTGAAATGTAGATACTTACCACTTGTTGTCGTTCCAGAGGGAAAGTTAGGTTGTCTGCCTGCATCCTCGCTCTGTCTGCACATTGACGTGAAACGCGCTGATGCCGTTTGATGTCTACACTGTAAAAAAAATCTGTAGAAATTACAGTATTACTGGCAGCTCCTTGCCAGTAACTTACTGTAGTTTTAAATTGATGTTATTTACTGGCAACAGTTTGTTCAAAGTTAAATGAACATTAAACATTAACAATATCTTTACAGAATAAAACTAAAATAACAGCCTCATGCAAAGCATTAATGGGAACCAAAATCTGAAGGAAAAAAACAGAAAAGGGTTGATGAAGATTTCTGGTTCCCAGAATGCTTTGCATTAGATTGTTATTTTTGTAGTTTTATTCTGTAAAGACAAAGACTTGTTAATGTTTAATGTTCATTTAACTTTGAACAAACTGTTGCCAGTAAATATACATCAATGTAAATCTACAGTAAGTTACTGGCAAACAGCTGCATAAATACAGCAATTTTTTTACAGTGTACGTGAACAGCCTGCACAGTGGTATGCAAACAAAGATGTCAAAGAATCATCTGTAAAACTTTTCCGTTTATAGCACATCGTTGTCGTGACTTACCCTTAGTCTCTCTGTTTATCCCGAGGTTACCGTAGTCAGCCGTATCCGGTCCGTATCCAGATCAGATGGTGGACCTGCATCTAGACACGACCACAACACAGCCCTGAATGTCACCAGAGACCGTGCCCAATAGATGATAACCTATGAAGGCCTCTACAGGACAGATCATCAGCAAAGACCAAAGAAGAAGCAAAGAAGTTCTCTGCACAGACGCTATGGCCAGCTTCAGCTCCATAATGGCGAAATGAATCCGATCTTCAAGCAAAAGGATTTGAATGCCACCGATCAACAATCTGATTTCTGACTTGTGTTGCAGCCTGAATCATAATGACACAATGTTTGTTCGTTGGCCAGAGGAGAAGTGGCTTCTTGACTGGGCCTGGTTCTTTTCTGTTTTTTTTTATTTTTTTTATCCATACTGTCACCTGATGGAGTTTGGGTTCCTTGTCACTGTTGCCTCTGGCTTGCTTAGTTGAGGACACTTAACATTCAACAATATTATTGATTTGACTGCACTGACACGATTGGATGAGAACTGAGCTGGACGATGACATCATTGTCTTCTGCAGAACTGCTTTAGAGGAAATTAACTCATTTAATAATTGATGATCCTTACAATGGAACTGAAATAACACTGAAATGACTTCAGCCGTACAATCACACTATTTTTTCTTTACAGCTGCTGTTTGCATTCATGAATCATTTTCCTGTTATCACTGTAAAGCTGCTTTGAAACAATCTGTATTGTTTAAAGCACTATATAAATAAAGGTGACTTGATTTTTTTTTTTAAAGTTGCACAAATATAATGTATTTGTGATGTAAAGAGCCTGAATCAGCTCTAAAATGCCTTTTCCGTGATTGCACCGCACGTCTCAATGTATGGCTGGTTAATGCAGTTCTCCATCATTTGATGAATTATTGCTGTCATAATCGAAAGAAACATTTATTTTTAATAAAATTCTCTTTTTTTATTCCACAGGCGCTAATAGTGCAACGGCAGGCAAATTGCGCTGTTTTGTGAAAATGACTGTACGTATAATGAGCCTAATTTACATACAATAAAATTACACTTATACAAAGAAGGCATGTTTGTGCTGAAACAATGACATAATTAAAATGTTCAATACTCGGTGCTATTTCGAGGAATTTAGAACCTGGTTAGACTAAATTGTGTGTGTTTACAGAATAAGATGCAGGTTTTTGAACTAAACACTGCACACAAAAGCGACAAAGCTGTTTGTTGAATTTGTCCCTTAAAGGGAAAGTTCTGCCATCATTCATTCACCCTTATGTCGTTCCAAACCATTCTTTCTTATGTGAAACACAAAAGAAGATATTTTGAAGAATGTTGATAACCAAACAGTTTTGGTGCCCATTTAAAGTACAAAAAAAAAAAACACATTTCTTAAAATATCTTCTTTTCCAGAAGAATGAAAGTCAAACAAGTTTGGATTGACATGAGGATGAGTAAATGATTACATAATTATAATTTTTGGCTGAACCTTCCCTTTAATGTTACTGCATGTTTGAGAGGATATAGGAACACATGCTAGTGTTGATGTTGAGTCGGGTGTGTGTGTGCACTGATAGCGATCACAGGGAGGAAGACTTTTATTAGTCGCGCTTGAGCAAACTGCACACATGGCCTCGCTCTCTCTGTTTATCATTCACTTAGTGCCACTTCCTCTCTTTGAGCCAGGCTTTCTCTCTCTCTCTCTCTCTCTCTCTCTCTCTCTCTCTCTCTCTCTCTCTCTCTCTCTCTCTCTCTCTCTCTCTCTCTCTCTCTCTCTCTCTCTCTGCTGTATCCTGTTTGTTCTCTCTCTCAACCTTCTCATATCTCGTGTTAAACCCTGGGTGCAGGAAGGAAGTTATTAGTTCAATGAATGAAAAAGTGAAAACAGTTGACAGGAAAAGAGTATGTACATTTTGTGTGTATTTGTGTGTGTGTGTGTGTGTGTGTTCGTTTATGCCTGCTGACACTTGGCAGGAAGCAGTGAACACTCCAGACCGGCTAATAGGAAGTCAGTAGTATCCTTTATTGATGGCAGATTAGAGAATGAAATGGAAGAGAGAGAAATATTTATTCAAGAGTAAATGGATTATCTGCACAGGCCTCAATTCACTCTCTCAATCATGATTTTGCAGTGTTTTTTTTTTTTTTTTTCAGTGTATCTAGGCCAGGACCTAAGGAGTATGCTTATAAAGCTTTAAAATGTAAATGTAAAATGTAATGTAAATGTAAAACGTTATTATATATGGGCTTTGCTAACATTAATACTTGTACACACTGTCACAAATATGTTAGATGATATCCATTCCTTTTGGACCTGCAAATTTTGGTCAGATGTCCTGGGAAATTAACAGAGATTGAAGCAGACCTCAATTTTTCCTTATCCACTCCTGTTGGGATATCTTTCTCATGTTAACCAGTGGTGGAAATGGCCGAGATTCACTGGGGGGAACGTAGTTGAGTATATATTTATATTTTTAAACAAGAGAGATTCAGAAAATCCCACTATATTTATACATGGAATTTGCTTAGCTTTAGGAGGCTCTTACAAAAGATGGAGATCCGGCAAAGTTTGACTTGGTAACTGAATGAACAAAAAAATTGATTTAAGCTGTCATTGTTTTTCCCCCGCAATTAATTCTCCCAGTCATGATTTTGCTGTGCCAGTACTCAAGGAATATGCTTACATAAGCTTTGAGACCTTATTATACCTGTGTTTATTGCGTAATAACACTTAACACATAACACATCTTTTATGAGTCGGTTAAATCCAGGATGCTAGTATGACCTCAATGACACCAAAACCCAACAAAAAACACACCAAGCTTAATTAAATGACCGTCTATAGATGTGTGACGTTGAATAACTAGTAAGAGTTATCTTTCCCTCCATCTGTGTCTGCTTCCTGAGATTGTTTCCTTTTATCTCAGGTGTATTCGAAAGATTATCCAGACAGCAACGTAGTGTCAACCCAGATCCGGCCCAGATCTGGCCCACATCTGGTACGCGTTGAATCCACATGTACCAGATGTGGCCCGGATTTGGGCCGACACTATGTTGCTGTCTGGGTTGTGTGTTTTCAGCGCTTCTTTGACCCAAATTCTGCTCTGCTCAGATCAACAGAACTAATGCTGGCAGAGAGGGAAGCTGAAAAATACGTAAGCATCATTTCTTTTCCATAAGATGATAGTGATTTATATGGAGATGGATGCTGTCAAGATGGCTCAAGATGCTGGAATGGGCTCCAGCATTCCCAAAACCCTGCATATGACATATAAAACACAATGAGAACCAGAACAAAACCAATGGTGTTTAGCTCTACACAAATGTCAAGATTCAACACTGGATCCAACATTTGTATAATTCAACAAAAAAATTGGGAATGGAGCACAAAGTGAATCAAATGTCAATTTTTTCTTGCTTGTATCAGAAGCTTAGGATCACTATTCCCAGATTTCATGGTGCTTTTTTTTGTAACCTTTTTGGAAAATTGACAGCTGCTGGTCACTGTCTATTTGGATAATCTGCAGAGCTTCTCCTTTGGTGTTACATGGAAGAAGAATCCTATGGATTTGGAATGACATTAGGAAGAGTAAATGAATTTGCCATGTTTGTCATATTTGATCAAACTATGTCTTCAAGGAGCAAGATGGAGTGATTATGGAGACTGCTGCACCGCCACACAAATGTCATAAACTTACTCGATTCCCCAAAAAGAGTTTCTTACTGTAGTGTGTCTGCTTCTGAAAGAATTGATTACTTTTCTCACTCCTTGTACCCTTCTCAGCAACATCAACATATTATATTTTTTATCTGACTGAAAAACGATTGAATACCCTTTTATTGAATAAACACTTAAAGCTTAACCTGAGTGTCATTCACTGATTCACATGATGCAAATCTTAAGTTTTTATTATGTGCTGTGGTTTTTCCCTGTTGCACACTTTTCCTCCTCTATATTTTTGTCTTGTTCCTTGGGTATTTCTTTACCTCACTGCTTACACTCTGAACTGTTCCTCATTCCTAGATAAGTTCTGGATTAGACAATGTGTGTGTGAGAGAGACAGAGAGATCCTATAAGAGTCAATATACATACCTGACAAAACTTTGAGCTTGAGGCCCGCGTCTACCTGCCACATGTCTCGGATTCACTGACTATGTTCAGTATTCCTGGTATTTGTAAGCAGTGACACATATTTTGCTTTGAATACAAGCATTTGCTGAATGAATTAATGTGAAATGAGACACGTAAAATCTATCTTGGTTGACCACATTTGGATCGAATCACCTGAGATGGATGTGGTAAACAGGGCAACGGTGTTCCGATGCTGTTTTCCCTCTTCAGGAATGCTGTCAGGAATGTGTTTGTTCTTGTCCAGTGCTACAAAAGAGAGGGAGGAAGATCAACACTTCAACAAATGAAATAATATGAGCCAAGTCTGCGGCCGGGATTGGCAATAACCCATCCATCATACGTGTGTTGAGCTTGTGTGTCTGCTTTTCATTAAGCTTATTTTTAGGCCAGATGTTAAGCAACTATCCTGTTCTCTTTCTCTCTCTCTCTCTCTCTCTCTCTCTCTCTCTCTCTCTCTCTCTCTCTCTCTCTCTCTCTCTCTCTCTCTCTCTCTCTCTCTCTCTCTCTCTCTCTCTCTCTGTCTCTACTTGTTCTCTTATGCCGCAGGAACGATATAAACTTTTTTTCCTTTTCTTTTCCAAGGAAATCCCTGAGTTCAACTTAGTTGAAATCCAGTACCCAATGGACTTCAATGGAGGTTAGGATCAACTGTGGGAAACTGTCGTATAAAGCCCATGTTGATTTGATTAGTGTTTCTTGGTATTTGCCTTATTCAGCCTTACCTGACACTTCAGCTCACAAAACACTCTTAGCGATTATCCTAGATCAAATGAGGACTCACGCATGACAGAAGGACACCACAGGTTAAATCTGTTTAACCTTTTTTTCTCTCTTTTATTTAAAAAAAAAATCACAATAACTAACCTTTAAAAGTAAAATAATTGAATGGGTGGAAAATATCATTATCACATTTTTTAAATCTCTAATACACAATGGGCACAATCAATCTTTTATTCAATACTTTTTTTCACCCTCCTTTTGCCAGGATAACAGCTCTGAATCTTCTCCTATAATGCCTGTTGAGTTTAGAGAAAACCTGCAACAGATCAGAGACCATTCTTTCATACAGAATCTCTCCAAATCCTCCAAATGTTGATAGACTCTCCTCTTCAGTTTTCTTTAGGGTTCAGGCCAGGGGACTGAGATGGCCATGGCAGAACCTTCATTGTGTGCTCAGTGACACATGTTGTGTTGATTTTAATGTTTGTCTGGATCGTTGTCCTGATGGAAGATCCAACCACGGCCCATTATAAGATTTCTAGCAGAGGCCGCCAGGTTGTGATTTCTTTTTTTATCTGTTGATATTTGATAGAATCCATGATGCCATGTGTCTGAACAAGATGTCCTGGACCTCCAGCAGAAAAATAGGCCCTCAACATTAAAGATAAAGCTGTATATTTAACCGTGGGCAATGCATGGGGTACTTTTTATGCTTGCATGCACCAAACACATCTCATGGGTTTACTGCCGAAAAGCAATTTTTTTTAGTTTAATCTGAACATAGAACCTGTTTCGCTTGAAGTTCCAGTCGTGTCTGACAAACTGAATATGCTAGATTTTATGTAGGTGCTGTTTGTTTGATTGATTGATTGATTGATTGATTGATTGATTGATTGATTTTTTTAAGAAAATCTATTTTCTACAATTTTCCAGCTGTGATCCTTGGAGTGTCATAAGACACTTAAACTAAATGGTTTCCACAAACATATAAAGCAGCATGACTCTATGAAAAACTTTTTGAATGGTAGTGTATTTATAGTAGTTTTACTTTTAAAAAAATTAAATAATAATAATAAAAAAGATTGAGATGTGTACACTCACATGTACTGTTATTGCTTATTGGTTGATGGTTACACCACACGACAAGTTTCAAGTCATTAAATTGAAACTTGAAAAATGGTATAAAAAAGAGAAGAATTTGGCAGTGGTTTTCCTTTTAATTATTGAGGCCTAAAGGACTGTCAGGTAAGGACTTGAGTAGAGCACTGACAAAATTGGTTCCGGATTGTGAGCAATATTTACTGGCTTCGTGATCTTTATAATCTCTTGCAATGTTGATTATTTTTTTTCCGCCCTTTAAAAAATTCCTCATTATGAGCACCACCCAAATAGACTGTGGGAAGGAAAGATGCATATATCAACATCCTACAGTAGAACATCCAGCTCACCATTTTTCTTTCTACTAAAAACACAAATAAAAAATCACCCAAGGCCATTATTTAAAAGGGCCAATCCCTCTGCCAGGGGCCTCAGAGAGAGCCATTTGTCCCTGTAAGGAAAGGCCGAGTGAGGGATGGGGGCCAGCAGCCTCCCTCTTTTGTCTGCCTGCTCACACAGAGGACATCCCAGATGGATGAGTGGAGGGAGGTAGGGGGGATGGGATGGGATGGGATGGGACAGAAAGAGGGATACAAGGAGAAGAGAGGGACAGACAGTCAGAGGGGCTGCTTTCATCTGATCCATCATTGCTCCTTCTTTCATGCTCAAAACCAGAGTGTGTGTGGCTCATCAATTCCTGCTCTTCTCTTTGATATTCAGTGAGCCATTTACTCAGAATGGTGAGTGATGTTGCAACACATATCAGGTTAAAGAAGCAAATGGCTGTGCTTTGGGACTCTAGTCCGGTGTATTGAATTAGGCACCGCCTGTGGTATTTGTTTAGTGCCGCCTTGTTTAAAAGGCTTAAAGGGTTAGTTCACCCAAAAATGAAAATTAAGTCATTAATTACTCACCCCCATGCTGTACCAACCCCGTAAGGCCTTCGTTCGTCTTCGGAACACAAATGAAGATATTTATGATTAAATCTGAGAGGTTCATGACTGCTACATAGGTTCCCTAAGGGAATGAAACTTGACGGCCCAGAAAGTCATTAAAGAAAATGTTTAAATATTCCATGTCGCAACAGTGGCTCAACTATAAGTTTATCAAGCGACGAGAATACTTTTTGTGCGAAAAAAACAAACAAAAATAATAGTTGAGCCACTGTTGCGACATGGAATATTTAAACATTTTCTTTAATGACTTTCTGGGCCGTCAAGTTTCATTCCCTTAGGCAGCCTATGGAGGAGTGATCAACCTCTCAGATTTAATCATAAATATCTTCATGTGTGTTCCGAAGACGAACGAAGGCATTACGGGGTTGGTACAGCATGGGGGTGAGTAATTAATGACTTGATTTTCATTTTTGGGTGAACTAACCCTTTAATGTTAGCTTTGGTACAAAGAGGCTCCATTAAAAATAATCATTCATTGGGTCATCAAAACATTGAATCTAAAAAAGTCAGTACAGTACCACTGTTGGTATCAATACTAAATCAGTAGCTCCATCTAAACAGGTGGAAGGTACTGTAGATGGATTTTCCTATCAACAGGACTTTTAACTAAACCAGTAACTCGACTTGAAATCGGTCATGTACATGCAGGTAAGGCCTTAAGGTAAGTAGTCTTTAAATCATGTACGGTCACATAATAATCTGTTGAAAAGGCCATAAATGTCCATGTTGGGTTTTTTACTGGTATGAGCTGGTATAGCTGTTTATTATTCAAGCAGCTGCCTGTTATCTACTTTTGTAGGCGAGACAGCGCAGGCAGCCCTAAACAACAGGATGGTTGGCAGGTCAGAATGCAGTACTGGTTTACTACTATTATTTAATGATGTATATATATATATATATATATATATATATATATATATATATATATATATATATATATATATATATATATATATATATATATAATTTAATTATATGTGTAATTATAAATGTGTATATAGTATATAAACAGGTCAAAAGTTTGATAATTTAGGTTTTTAAATGCTGTTGAAAAAAATTTGAGGTCATGTGACAAACATTTACACACACACTCACACACACACACACACATATATATATATATATCTTCTTGACTACTTGACATGACTTAATGATATCATTACAGTACAGCATACCGTACACTGCTCATTTGGCTAATAGTATGTCATCTGGGTTTTCCATGTAACCGAAATGTAAACACAGTGTACATGCTATATCTTGCAGAGATAGAAAGATAGAATGGTAGTATGCTTTCCTAAACAACCTGTTTTTTTTTGTGTTTTTTTCTGTTTTTGTTTTTTTCTGTTTTTTTTTTTTTTTTTTCAAAATAGAGTGTTTGGAAGAAAGAAAGAAGAAAGACACAATGCTATTAGGCAATATTATAGCCAAACAAATGCACTTACACACTCGGATAGTTACATAGTTTAGAATTCAGATGCAGAAAGGCTAGAATAAATATTTGAGGAAGGGGTGCTTCCGACCCCGCGGCCCTGCCTGTTTGAACAACAATATTAGCTGTGTATTTAGCTGGAAGTCTATCCCAGTCAAGAGGGAGAAGATATAGCACAAGAACACCGAATGAAATTAATAGTCTGATCGATGACGTTCATGTTGACATATCCTGAAAGATTGATATTGATGGCTGTTTCATTTGCAGTCATTTGTTTTCATTTCATTATGTGAATGTGTTTACCAGCATCTGTGGCGAGAGTCTCTCATGTGGCTATAGGCTGATGAGCGGGATTGCTCCTAATTATTTATTTGTCCCTCCCCCCAGCACAACGACTCTATAAAATATTCATCCCCCAAAGGCTTGATTCACACTCATCCACCCAGCCCCCTCCCAGGGGCGGGTCGCAGCTCAACGCATGTGAATGTGTTTGTCTACATGCCTGCTGTTTTGTCTGTCTGTCTGTCTGTCTGTGTGTTTGTGTGTCTGATTCTTTTGTGTCTTGGAACCAGCAAGAACATAAGGAAAAACAAGCTAAAGAAAATTAAAAATATAGATGGGGGATGAAAATGGAAATGTGTTCAGGACGAACAGAAATATTCTCCAGGACGCCTACAGAACGAAAGACATTTTTCTATGTGTGTTCATTTATTACTAGCCTTTTTGGGGTAACGCTAACTTAGAAAATGCCAAAATTAACCGACCAAGTGCTCACTACAATGGCACGCGTCTTCTCTTGCTGTTAGTTACTATCTTACTAGCTACTACTTAAAAATCCTGGGTGTTGTGACACTTTTGCTTTTAGATCAACAAATAATAACCCCAAAATTACTGTCTTGATAATGTCATGCAGAAGTCTTTTTTTTTTCCTGTCCTGGACTCGGTCTTGACTCGGACTCGAACCTTTTTGGACTCGGTCTTGTCTTGGACTCGAACCTCTTTGGACTCGGTCTTGACTTGGACTCGACTAGTCCTGGTCTTGGACTCGACAAAGGTGGTCTTGACTACAGCCATACTGTTTTCTGACTTGTGTTTAAACTTGTTGTTTCTCATTATTGGTAGTTAGTAGCTATGTTGTGATGTTAAGAGCTCATCTTTATCACCGTCTTTGAAATTTGTCCGTCAAACATAAATATATATAGTTCAGTCATGAAACTGGCACAAACTGATGTCCTTTACATGAAATCTGCAAGCAATCACATCATTACAGCAAGGCACAAGCTGATTGGCCTCTGCTGATTCTGCAGCCAATGGGTTTGCTTGCTCAACATTTAAATAGTCTGGTTCATTGTTTGCTAAGCTAGTCCTGCAGTGTGCTCAGAGTTCCTCTGAAACCCACCACCTCCCCAGATCCACCTGCCTAGATCTGCTACAGGTTTTATGGACGTTGATTTATGCAGCAGTAGCAGCATATCTTACATGCTCACAGCAGCGTGTGAGCATGTAAGATATGATCCAACACTTGATCCATTAATACTAACACGTTCCTTTCTCTTCTCTTCTCCTCTATATCTATAAGAAAGAATATATATACTAAAAATGACATATACTGCATTAGACCAAACTGGGAAGGGTCACAGCACTTGCATTTTGTTGTCCCATTGTTAGTTTAACTGCTTCTATTGTTCTCCTCATTTGTAAGTCGCTGTGGATAAAAGCGTCTACCAATTGATTAAATGTAAATGTAAAATATAAATGTGTCTGTGTTTCTATTAGCAGTAGCAAGTCCTTACTTGCTACTGGATGAGGCTGGATGAGGCATTTAGTGAATGAACAATTAAATTCAATAAAAACAAATGGGTGTAAGTTTGGACAATATTTAAAGACAATATAGTTGAGAGAACCTAAACCTGTGAATGCATCAAGTTGTGTTGAACATTTATCTTTTCTCAGCAATTCCTTTAGGGTGTTGACATTGAGAGATAGAAAAGGATAGACATTTAATAAGAAAATGAAATATGCACAATGTTGCATCAGAGCATGAATGCTGAAGACCTTTGAACATTTAACAGATTATTCCGAAATATATCTCTGATAAATTGATACAAAATAAAAAAATGTTGGTCTGTTGCCTGTTTTGTCCCAGAAATCACTGATATCCACATCATAAGATGTGATTCATCATATGAGAGCTGCATGGTCCCTTTTTTAACGATCTAAGCACATGGTCTAAAGCGTAAGGCGCAAGTGCACTTAGTCTGAATCCACTTTTGCAAGTTTAACGACTGGAAAAATGGTCGAAGCACCCGGCGCATGGTCTAAAAGGGTTGTCCCTATTCTCTTAATGAGTAATGGGTGTGTTTTGGGCGTAGCATACAATAACCAATCTCATCTCCCATTCCCTTTAAAAGCCAGTTGCGCTCGTGTTATGGCGGATTCGCTATTTACATGCCGGATTTTGCAAGCAGAAAGACTGAACGCTTCCCCAGAGAAACGGATCTGCTCGTGTGCGAGGTTAAAGCGTGCACTCAGACCATCTACGGGACAAGCCGGATTTCACCATCTTGATATGCACAACAATAATCTTTTACATTGTGTCACAGGCCGGCTCATAGCCTGTGGCAAAAATGAGGGGACACGAACAACAGGTATAGGCCAATCAAAAAGGTTCTTTATTGGAAACCAAAAACTATTAACTTTAAACAAAGAAAAAGGAATGCAGTGTGAAAATGTCATAATGTAAGGTGTATGTAAAGTGCAGGGTTGCGTGAATCTGTGTGTGTGAACATGACTGAGTGAAAACTAAATAAAACTACAAAGGAACAAACAAAACAGGATCATACCTGGAGGAGCAGAGAGAGAGATAAGAGTGGTTAGTGAAGCAGTTTAAATACCCTGAGCCCAGGTGGCTCCAATCACTAACGACCCTCCTATACCTGCAAGAGGAACCGCCCCTGCAAGGCAGAGGAGGGGCCATGACAATCCTTTTATTTTTAATTTTGGCTAGTTTGTGTGCTGCTGCGCGTCCGTGTGTAATAAGCCGAGTGTACACATGTTGTGCACCCGCCTATAGGCGCACATTACTAATGCGCCCTTTAAATAATAAAAAAAATACATTGCTTTTAGACCAGGTTTTTGTTGGTCAATGGCGCAGTCTATTTCAGTTGCCTCAAAATAGCAATGCACCAACAATGCGCCTGAACACACCTCGTTTTCAGATCAGCACACTCATGGGCGAACAGATGGGCGCAAATACATTTGCTATTTAATCAACGTGGCGCAGGACGTGAAAATTGTAATTGCGTTGGGCTGAAACTAGCAAAAAACATTTGCGTCGTGCCTGGCACTGCATTGCGTCAGTTGTATGATAGGGCCCAAAGTGTGTGTTTGTTCAGAATGGGAGTGCAGTACAGCACAGCACAGCTCATGACTAAAAACATGTTATGAGAGTAGAGATGTGGGTCAGTTCTGGGGCACGTCTGATCTTTCATAACCAGCCATTGTGCCACCCAGCAACACAAAACACGTATGTACCCATTAACACTGTGTGAGCTTTATTTTTCTGGGTAAGATACGGCAAGATCAGAGGATCAGTCAGTATTGTGTTGCACTGTTTCATAATGAACGATTTTTTGAAAACCTGCCTCTCACTCGTCCACTGTTAGAGAAACAACACAACCAAAACACAACCACAGGATCTGCATAGAAAAGAGGACCGTAAGAGGCTATAACTGATCTCTCTCACCATACGAAATAAAAATCACAAATGAGATCCCTTTAATATTACAGTTTTTTTTCTGGACAGCAAATGGAGAGCGATGTAGACTTTGTAGACAACAGATTTTTATCCTGAGAAAAAGAGCTAAGCATTCTCATAAATGGCTCTAGAGTTTCAGAAGAGATCTAGAGATCTGAAAGAAATGTCTCAATGTGTTCAGATTTGCAGATGTTTGGCATCAAAAATCTGACATTTTTATTGTTCCAAATTCATTCTATTCATTGTCAATTAATTGTCAAATTGAAATGTTAGGAGAAAAAAAATCTTGCATTTATGCTGGCCTAGTATGTAGTGGAGGCCCTGCATATTTACCTGGGATAGAAAAAAATGATGGCTGTCAAAATTAACACGTTAACATGTGCGATTATTTTTTTTTCAGTTTAATGTCTTTAAAAATACATTAAAACAAAATTATTTAGGGGGGACAAAATCCGAAAGAAATATTTATAGATCTCCAAAAACAGTATAATACATTTACTTACCAATATTTTGTCAAAAAATGTTTACTTTAAATCCCCCAAATTCATCAGGTTCACATAAAAACTCCACAAACACGATAAAAATACACCACATTTTTTGTAAGATTACAATAAGCATATTCCAAAGTTAGCCTTTTTTATCTTTCTTTTTTTTACCAAACAATTAACCATAAAGGCGGGGTCTATTTCTTACCTCCTTGCTTCCAGTTTATTTTCGCTTGTACACCAGATTGCTCATTTTATAAGACCATACAATAACCACTAAAAATAGTCTCTCCCCTACCAAGGAATCTAGCCATGCTATGTGTCTGTTCGTAGCTAATATCCCATGTACAATTTTTCACTGAATATCTTAAAGCACTTATAATTGCAAAACATTTTTTTACACAAAGCATGACTTAGTCAGAGTTCTGAAAAAGTCCAACTCTGGAATTTTCATTGATACCAAATTCCCAGAAACTTCCTCCCAATCTTCCTGCTTCAAGCTAATCTTGAGATCAGGGAAACATGACTCCGTGCAGGCCTTAACAGTGGTAACAAGTCTCTCACTGATATTGGAGTAGCTATAGTTCCCTTTCGTTGTCACTCCGAGTTCCGTCGGAGGACGACAAATGGGGTTTTGCTTAGAAAGCTTACGGACTTCGAGTACACAAAAACAAGCCAATGGCAAAGAAATGCGGAATTTGCATAGCGTATCTCCGCCCCACCTCGTGGGTATAAAGCGGAAGACGCCGCAACATGCAGATATGTTTTCGCTTCGGAGCCAAGAGTATCTCTTCACTCCACAGCCATTTCTGACTCTACGAGACGAGCCACTCTCTCCGGTGTTGGTGTGACGGCGATCTGCAGCGAGTTCACATTGCCTGCTGATCTGTGCAGTGATCTGCCAATGAGTGTGTTTCTCCCTGCTCGCTTCAACATCGTGGAGTTTTTTCCTCCTCTCACAAAAGAGCTCGCACGCAGTACGTCTTTTTAAAGACGGCTCGCCCGTGCATTTATGGTTGCGGTCGACTCATTTCCGACACGTTTCTCTGCTCTGCGTGCTTGGACTTGGGCTTGATCACGCTAGAGCAGCGTTTGTAGATGACTCACGTTCTCCCCGCGGGAACGTGACCATCGCGTCATGACGGTCGAGACTCAATGATCTCGTTAGAGAGAGAGTCCCCTCATCCACACCCCGATCTAACACTCTCCATGTGAGGTGCTACTTCGGGTGGTGGCCAGGGTGACCTGAGGGTGTGAGTGTGGAACATATCCGCCGACTGTTTGTCCGTGGACCACGCCCCCCTCTTCAGTGACGCAACCCGCGAGTGTTCAGGGGATTTCCTGGGTCTATTTTCGGATGCCCCGCGGGTTTCCCTTGACGCTCTAGAATCGGATCTGTTGTCCATCGCAGCATCACAGGGCGGGCTAGAATCTTCAGGAAGTGAAGATTTGACAGTGCTGCCACTTTCGGGTCTGCATATGGCATTTGTCGAGTCAGATCCTGAGATGACGGCCATGCTTTCCCGGGCCGCTGCGAGCATCGGACTAGAGTGGAACCTTTCACCCTGTCCTGAGCTCTCGCTGCAGGGCGATTGGTTTTTGGGTGTGGCCGCTGACACCTGTCAGCGTCCACTCCAATACCTTTCTTCCCGGATGTGCATCAGGAGATCTCGAAATCCTCGAAGACCCCCATGTCTTCCAGCGATCCCTCATTGATCTCCTCCGCCCTTCCTTCCTCAACGGGGCCGCTGCCCATGGGTACACTGGGGTCCCCCCCGATTGAACGCTCTGTTGCGATGCTACTGTGTCCTCAGAGTGCTTCCTCTCGGCGCGATCCTAAGCACCCGTCCGAAGCCTGTAGTTTTTCGTCTACACTTGAGGCGAATTCCTATAGCGCTACAGGATAGGCAGCCGCCTCACTGCATGCCATGGCCATTCTGATGGTCTACCCGACCCAGATGCTCACGGACATGCACGAGGGCGGGACTGACCCAGGGCTTTTCAATGAGCTGCGCGCCGCCACTGACCTTGCTCTCCGAGCGACGAAAGTGGCCGTACGCTCCCTGGGTCAGGTGATGTCCACCATTCTGTGGCTGAACCTGTCCGATGTGCAGGATGTCGGGCGGACCCATCTGCTTGACACCCCCATATCCCAGGTCGGCCTCTTCGGCGGTGCGGTTGAGGGCTTTGCCCAACAGTTCTTAACCGCCCCCGAGCAGACTGAGGCTTATTCTGCCCCGACGGCCCCGCCGTCCGAGCTGATCCCTCAGTCTGCCCACCGCCGAAGGCGCCCTCCTGCAGCTCCCACCCCGCCCGTTCACCTGGGCTGGCTCTGGAAGCCGCAGGGGGACGCCACAGCCCTCTCCAGCCCCGCCCCCCGCTATATGCCGGGTTAAGTGGCACTCTTGAGATGGGCTCCTCAGAGATTGGACTCAGTTCTTTCCAGGAGCTGGTAGCAGGGCCACTCCTTTCCCTGGTGGAGGGCCGGGGAAGAATCCTTATTCAGAAAGAACTGACTCTCCCGTCTCTGAGCACACAGAGTTCTCGGACGACACGGTGCGCCGCCCCAGGGCCGTGCACCCCTCATCCTCCTCTGTCCCAGAGCCGGATGACAGTGTGCGCCGTCCCCGGACCGTGCCGCTCTCATCCTCCTCTGTCGCCAGACCCCTGGCAGAGCAGACCCCCGTGGAACGTTCGTCCTTCCCTGGTCTCCTCTGTCAGGACGCGGTCTATGACTGTGCCCCCACACCGGGCCGCTATGCCGTTCACGTCCGGGCCAGTCATACCGCCTCGCTGCCCCACCGACGGGAAGTCTGTGGTTCGCGTGACCCCACTGGTACAGTTCTTGGGAGCCTGGCTAGAGCTTCCCAACCTGTCCCGCTGGGTCGCATGAACGATCAGGCTCGGCTACACGATTCAGTTCGCGCGGTCTCCTCCCCGTTTCAGGGGAGTCCGCTCCACTATGGTCGGTGGCAATGCCCCTATCATGAGAGCGGAGGTTGCTACCCTGCTGGCGAAGGGTGTGATCGAGACTGTCCCTCCAGCCGAAATGAGGTCTGGCTTCTACAGCCCGTACTTCATTGTCCCGAAGAAAACCGGTGGGTTACGGCCAATACTGGACCTGCGCGTGCTGAACAGCTCCCTTCACAGGATGCCGTTCAAGATGCTCACTGCCAAACGCATTTTCGAATATGCACGGCCCCAGGATTGGTTTGCAGAGATCGACCTGAAGGACGCCTACTTTCATGTCTCCATTCCCCCTCGACACAGACCGTTCCTACAGTTTGCTTTCGAGCGGCAGGCATATCAGTACGCGGTTCTCCCATTCGGGCTAGCCCTGTCTCCTCGCGTCTTCACGAAGGTCGTGGAGGCAGCCCTTGTTCCCCTTCGGAAACACGGGGTTCGCATCCTGAACTATCTCGACGACTGGCTGATCCTAGTCACTCTCGAGACCAGGTTGCGAACACAGGGACTTAGTGCTCCGGCACTTAGCCCGTCTGGGCCTTCGGGTCAACTGGGAGAAGAGCAAACTTTGCCCCGTGCAGAGGATCTCTTTTCTCGTTATGGACATCGACTCGGTCGCCATGTCTGCGCAGCTAACGAGCGAGCGCGCGCAGTCACTGCTGACTTGCCTGAGACAGTTCGAGGGCAAGAGTGCGGTTCCACTGAAACTTTTTCAGAGGCTCCTGGGGCATATGGCATCTGCAGCCGCGGCAACGCCGCTCGGATTGCTTCATATGAGAACGCTTCAGCTTTGGCTTCGCGACCGAGTCCCGAGGTGGGCATGGCAGCACGGCACTCTCCGAGTACCAGTTACTCCGACTTGCCGTCAAACCTTCATCCCGTGGTCGAACCTCAGTTTTCTACGGGCCGGAGTGCCTCTGGTACGAGCTTCGCGGCATGTTGTTGTAACGACAGATGCCTCCAACACGGGCTGGGGAGCCATGTGCAATAGACGTGCTGCCGCGGGCCCCTGGATAGGACCCCAGCGCCTATGGCATGTCAATTGCCTCGAGTTGCTGGCCGTACAGCTCGCCCTGCGCCGCTTCTGAGCCGTGCTCAGGGGCCAGCATGTACTAGTCTGATCAGACAATACTGCGACTGTAGCGTACATCAACCGTCAAGGTGGTCTGCGCTCCCGCCGTATGTCGCAACTCGCCCGCCACCTCCTCTTATGGAGTCAGAAGCATCTGAGGTCGCTTCGTGCCATTATATTCCTGGAGCCCTGAACTGTGCAGACGAGCTCTCACGGTTTCAGCCCCTCCCTGGAGAATGGCGACTCCATCCCCAGTCGGTTCAGCTGATTTGGGACCAGTTCGGGGACGCACAGATGGATCTGTTTGCCTCTCACGACTCGACCCAATTGCGTCCGGTATTATTCCCTGACCGAGGGCACGCTCGGCACAGATGTGCTGGCGCACAGCTGGCCGCTGGACCGCAAATATGCGTTTCCCCCAGTGAGCCTTCTTGCGCAGACCCTGCGCAAGGTCAGGGAGGACGAGGAGCAGGTCTTGCTGGTCGCACCGTATTGGCCCACCCGAACCTGGTTCTCCGAACTCATTCTCCTCGCGACGGCACCTCCTTGGCCCATACCTCTGAGGAAGGACCTACTTTCTCAGGGACGTTGCAACCTGTGGCACCCTCGTCCCGATCTCTGGAGCCTCCACGTGTGGCTCCTGGACGGGACGAGGCAGGTTTGAGTACCCTACCACCAGCGGTGGTGGCTACCATCACTTCCGCTAGAGCGTCATCCACGAGACATGTCTACGCGTTGAAGTGGAACCTCTTCGTCAACTGGTGCTCTTCTCACCGAGTAGACCCCCGGAGATGTTCGATCAGCGTCGTGCTTTCCTTCCTTCAAGATGGGTTGGAGCGAAGGCTGTCTCCCTCCACCCTCAAGGTCTATGTCGCCGCTATTGCCGCACAGCATGATCTTATAGAAGGTAAGTCGGTGGGGAAGCACGACCTGATCGTCAGGTTCCTGAGAGGAGCGAGGAGACTGAATCCTCCTCGCCCTCCTCTCGTACCCTCTTGGGACCTCGCAGTGGTTCTTTCTGCCCTGCGGAGTGCTCCCTTTGAGCCTTTGCAGTCAGTCGAGCTTAACTTCCTGTCATTGGCCTCCGTCAAGAGGGTAGGGGACCTGCACGCATTCTCCGTTGATGAAGCGTGCCTGGAATTCGGGCCGGCTTACTCTCACGTGATCCTGAGACCCTGGCCTGGATATGTGCCCAAGGTTCCTACCACTCCCTTCCGGGACCAGGTGGTGAACCTGCAAGCGCTGTCCCCGGAGGAGGCAGACCCAGCCTTGGCACTGCTCTGTCCAGTACATGCTCTCTGCATCTATGTAGACAGAATGCAGTGTTTCAGGACCTCAGACCAGCTCTTTGTCTGTTGTGGTGGGAAGCTGAAGGGAAAGGCTCTCTCCAAGCAAAGGTTGTCTCACTGGATATTGGACGCCATTGCTTTGGCATACCAAGCAAGGTCGACCGTGCCCCCTTGGTGTGACTGCCCACTCCACCCGGAGTGTGGCGTCCTCTTGGGCTCTAGCGCATGGCGCCTCGCTAACAGACATCTGCAGAGCTGCAGGCTGGGCGACACCCAACACATTCGCTAGATTCTACAATCTCCGAGTGGAGCCAGTGTCCTCTCATGTACTCGCTTCAACCAGCTAGTACCGGACCCGCTCAGGTGTCTTCGCTTGCTCGCCATTTCACTCCACGGACTAGATACGTGCGATATTTACTCAGGTGAGCTTCCCGAAAGCCCTGAGTTCCTACAGCACTCCTGACGCTGGCGCCAGTGTCTTTTGCCTGCGCGTCGGCTAGGTGCCTCCCGTGTGCATGGTCCCTCCTCTGAGCGACCCCCACATGTGTATTTCCACTGTAAGCCTCTCTGAGCAGGTGTCTTTCCCTTGGCAAGCCACCTTGCCACCCCTGGGGTTGAAATATTCCACCTGCGGCTGGACACCCCAGTGATTCCCCATATGCATCCCTCGGGTCATATGTGTATTCTCTTAGTCCCCCCCTCCGGGTTGGCAGTAATTGCATATTGCCCTACAATCTTGGGATTTGCTCCCCAGTGTACCTTGGTATTCCTGTGCTAAATTGGAGTCCTTCGTCCGTGTCAGCTTCACGACAGGGATCTCAGATTTACGCAGGGCACTGGAAGACAGCTGAGAAGGTGGCGTGATTAGACTGGTATCCCCCTTCGTCGTCCTCCGACGGAACTCCGTCTTCTTGCCACTTCCGCTGTACCACGGGGATCGCCTGAACTCAGTCTTGGCTCCTCAGCGATTAAACATATCTGCATGTTGCGGCGTCTTCCGCTTTATACCCACGAGGTGGGGCGGAGATACGCTATGCAAATTCCGCAGACCCATGGCATTTCTTTGCCATTGGCTCGTTTTTGTGTACTCGAAGTCGATAGGCTTTCTAAGCGAAACCCCATTTGTCGTCCTCCGACGGAACGTCTACGTTACCTACTCAGGGAACGAGGGTTACATCTGTAAACGAGACGTTTCTAAACCACCTATCAAACTTTGGGTGATAAGTACAGATCTGAAACCAATTCTTCTGCTTCTTTCCATTTGCATTCTCTTTGTGAGATCACATATTCAATATATTCCAGCAAAAATCAGTGAAGTTCTGATGGTATCAGATGATCACAAAAATCTGTAGATGAAAGATACTTAAAAAATAAGGATTATTTTAAGATCAACATATCGGGAATCTCCCATTCTCTAGAGAGAGTAAAGGTCTGCCATATTTCCAAAATACCTGTAGGCTATAGAGTGGTATAAGACCTCCGCGTTAAATTCATTTTAATTTCATTGTAAATAAATGCTTATTCATGCCCATTCTTCCAGTCTTACATGGAATAGCACATGCAACATCCATCCTAGTTTCAGCCTCAGACTTCACGCCCATGGGCCGTTGGCTGAACGTCTGATGCATATGGCACACTTTTCTGGAAACACCTCAGGAGTTTCGAAGTCAAGATATGATTGGTTGAATTCTACAGGATGTCCGGGAGAACCTTGCAGAAGAAGAAAGCCATTGTGTTTACAACTGTGACAATGAGCGCTTACCAGGATCAACTAAACGCTGGATTTTGTAACTGAAGGCGATGTGAATTCCGCGGCATACAGTAAACTTGCACAACGGTCTTGAATGAATAATTTATTAGATACACACCAGTCGGACATCGACATTAAATTGTCACACCCCTAAACATGACGTGGAACGAAACGAAGTCTGATTGGTTGTGTTAATTGTCAGTCAAACATACTCTTGGGGCGGTGCTTGGCCAAGATAAGCTGCGATAGAGTCCAGAATATCTGCTATCAGTCTGAAGGTCTGGCTACGTCTGTTCTTAGATAGAAGGTCTGCTATCTAACAGCATTTCTCATTCTTATTCCATGATTTCCTATAGTAGGAGCATAAATATTGATAAACCATACTTTATCTCTACTTTTGAAACAGCATCCCTTTTCTATTTAACATATGGATAAAATATTGATCTTAATCATATTAAAATTGGTACCATGGCACTTAAATTGGTACTATGGCTTAAAATACATTCACCATCCCACCACAAACCCCAATCTGTTTCATTTATCCCACTATGAGTTTCCTGTAGAAACATGACATTAATTTATTTAGGTTCAATACAACAAAGCCAGCTTATTCCTTTCTCTAGCCCCATTTGTATTCAAAAACACTATAGGATATCCATTAAAAGAAAACATGGTAAGAGACTAAAAACCAGGGATGTCAAAAGAAACCCCCCAGAATAGATGCAGACACCCATGTGGATCCTATTTTAATTTGCTTCTTGCATTCTGTCACGTTTTCAGTGTGTTTAGTTCAGTTTTGGGATCTTGTTTCCCCCTGTCATTGTGATTTTGGTTCAGTCCTGTTAGTTTTCCCGCTCTGTCTGATTAGTAATTCCCTTCACCTGTGTTCTGTTAATTATCCCATTAGTCCCTGTTCATTTAAGCCCTGTGTTTTCCCTCAATGTTTGTTGGTCGTCGTTGATGTATGGTTGTTTTCCTGAGTTCCTGTGTTTTCATGTATCCTGAGTTTGTGAATAAACCAGCTACATTGAAATTCTGTTCCCTCGTCTTCAGTATCCTGCAACAACCCTGACAGAACGACCAACCCTAAAAACTGAAAATGGGCCGAAGGAGGAAAAACAAAGAGGTGAACCCCATTAAAACACCTATCCTCTTTCAAAATGAACGCTCTATTGAGGAGTATGCAGGGTTTTACCTGGAGCTGTATGATGACATGTCGTTGGAGGAAGAAGAATTAACGCAAAGTTTCTGGGGTGGATTAAAGGACCCACTAGCCCAGATACTACTTGTAAGTGACCTAAATATGTCCTTCCTGGAATTTGTGGATCACACACTGTGGGCGTGTGGATCCGACTATCTCGTGGAGGATCTCCCACTCCAGCCAGTTCCATGTCCGAAATGCCCTGAGCCCATCGCCTGCCCACCAGAGCCTGAGCCCATCGCCTGCCCACCAGAGCCTGAGCCCATCACCTACCCGCCAGAGACTGAGCACGCCGCACTTGAGCCAGCTCATGAAGACACAGTACTAATTGTGGTGTCTACAGCTCTTCTGTGTGTGTGGGCAGCACATTCATCGAGTATGGCCAATGAGTCCAGCCCTGAGCTTCCTTCGCCGCTGGTCCCGTCCAGCCCTGAGCTTCCTTCGCCGCTGGTCCCGTCCAGCCCTGAGCTTCCTTCGCCGCTGGTCCCGTCCAGCCTTGAGCTTCCTTCGCCGCTGGTCTCGCCCAGCTCAAAGTCTTCTTCACCGCTGGTCCCGTCCAGTTCAAAGCCTTCTTTGCCACTGATCCTTCCCAGCTCAGGACCTTCGCCACTGGTCCCGTCCAGCAAAGAGCCCGTTGATCCTGCGCCAGAGCCCACTGATCCTGCGCCAGAGCCCACTGATCCTGCGCCAGAGCCCACTGATCCTGCGCCAGAGCCCACTGATCCTGCGCCAGAGCCCACTGATCCTGCGCCAGAGCCCACTGATCCTGCGCGAGAGCCCACTGATCCTGCGCGAGAGCCGCCAGAGCCCACTGATCCTGCGCGAGAGCCGCCAGAGCCCACTGATCCTGCGCGAGAGCCGCCAGAGCCCACTGATCCTGCGCGAGAGCCGCCAGAGCCCACTGATCCTGCGCGAGAGCCGCCAGAGCCCACTGATCCTGCGCGAGAGCCGCCAGAGCCCACTGATCCTGCGCGAGAGCCGCCAGAGCCCACTGATCCTGCGCGAGAGCCGCCAGAGCCCACTGATCCTGCGCGAGAGCCGCCAGAGCCCACTGATCCTGCGCGAGAGCCGCCAGAGCCCACTGATCCTGCGCGAGAGCCGCCAGAGCCCACTGATCCTGCGCGAGAGCCGCCAGAGCCCACTGATCCTGCGCGAGAGCCGCCAGAGCCCACTGATCCTGCGCGAGAGCCGCCAGAGCCCACTGATCCTGCGCGAGAGCCGCCAGAGCCCACTGATCCTGCGCGAGAGCCGCCAGAGCCCACTGATCCTGCGCGAGAGCCGCCAGAGCCCACTGATCCTGCGCGAGAGCCGCCAGAGCCCACTGATCCTGCGCGAGAGCCGCCAGAGCCCACTGATCCTGCGCGAGAGCCGCCAGAGCCCACTGATCCTGCGCGAGAGCCGCCAGAGCCCACTGATCCTGCGCGAGAGCCGCCAGAGCCCACTGATCCTGCGCGAGAGCCGCCAGAGCCCACTGATCCTGCGCGAGAGCCGCCAGAGCCCACTGATCCTGCGCGAGAGCCGCCAGAGCCCACTGATCCTGCGCGAGAGCCGCCAGAGCCCACTGATCCTGCGCGAGAGCCGCCAGAGCCCACTGATCCTGCGCGAGAGCCGCCAGAGCCCACTGATCCTGCGCGAGAGCCGCCAGAGCCCACTGATCCTGCGCGAGAGCCGCCAGAGCCCACTGATCCTGCGCGAGAGCCGCCAGAGCCCACTGATCCTGCGCGAGAGCCGCCAGAGCCGCCAGAGCCCACTGATCCTGCGCGAGAGCCGCCAGAGCCGCCAGAGCCCACTGATCCTGCGCGAGAGCCGCCAGAGCCGCCAGAGCCCACTGATCCTGCGCGAGAGCCGCCAGAGCCGCCAGAGCCCACTGATCCTGCGCGAGAGCCGCCAGAGCCGCCAGAGCCCACTGATCCTGCGCGAGAGCCGCCAGAGCCGCCAGAGCCCACTGATCCTGCGCGAGAGCCGCCAGAGCCGCCAGAGCCCACTGATCCTGCGCGAGAGCCGCCAGAGCCGCCAGAGCCGCCAGAGCCGCCAGAGCCCACTGATCCTGCGCCAGAGCCGCCAGAGCCGCCAGAGCCGCCAGAGCCCACTGATCCTGCGCCAGAGCCGCCAGAGCCGCCAGAGCCCACTGATCCTGCGCCAGAGCCGCCAGAGCCGCCAGAGCCCACTGATCCTGCGCCAGAGCCGCCAGAGCCGCCAGAGCCCACTGATCCTGCGCCAGAGCCGCCAGAGCCCACTGATCCTGCGCCAGAGCCGCCAGAGCCGCCAGAGCCCACTGATCCTGCGCCAGAGCCGCCAGAGCCCACTGATCCTGCGCCAGTCCTGCTTAGCTCAAAGCCCTCTTCGCCGATCCCACCCAGCCTCCCTCTCCCACCTCCGCTGTTGCTGTCTTCATGCTGTACTGTTTTGCCTCTACTGAGCCCTTTCGACCCTGCTTCCCATCAACAGCTACCCGCCAGTGTTGCTGTGGAGCCCCCTCCGGGACTCCAGGCCTCAGCATCGCCCTGGTCAGTGGATCCCCTGTCCTCGCCTCAATCCCCTGAACCTCTGACTCCACCTTGGTCCTCCGACCCTGCAGCTTCTCTTCGGCTCATTGTGCCCTCACCTCCGCCGGGTCTTGTCAGCCCTATAGCTCCACCAGGCTCACTCCTCCTTTCTTCCTCGCATTGGTCAGCTGTCACCCTGGTTCCACCTCGGAACTCCGTGCTACCGGCTGCGCCTCTGCCCTGCATCCCTTCTGCTCCACCGGGCTCCATCTTCCCTCCTGCTCCTCAGTTGTCCTCCTTCGCACTGGTTACGCCACGGGCTTCCATAGCCCCTGCTCCGCCTCGGTCCCATGAGCCTGCAGATCCGCCTTGGCCCTCCAGACCTGTGGTGTCGCCTCGGCTTGGGGTCTCTCCGGCTCAGTTGGGGATCCCTGGAACTCCTGCTAGGCATATGCCACCGTGGCCACCTGAGGGGTCTTCGCCGCCGAGGCCACCTGAAGGTGCGTCTCTGCCATGGCCGCCCGAAGGGGATTCTCCGCCATGGCTGCCTGCGCATCCTGCTCCGCCCTGGATGCCCGAGGGTCCGTCAGCTCCGCCCTGGACGCCCGAGGGTCCGTCAGCTCCGCCCTGGACGCCCGAGGGTCCGACAGCTCCGCCCTGGACGCCCGAGGGTCCGACAGCTCCACCGTGGCCACGCCCACAGCCCGTTCCACCCCGGTTCCCCGTGCTACCAGCTCCGCCCTGGAGGCTTCCCGTCCCTGTACCACCATGCCCTTGTCAGCCTCCAGGGCGCCCACCCTCCCACCCCTTTGGAT
Organism: Tiaroga cobitis; assembly: GCA_030578255.1. Taxonomy (NCBI): domain Eukaryota; kingdom Metazoa; phylum Chordata; class Actinopteri; order Cypriniformes; family Leuciscidae; genus Tiaroga; species Tiaroga cobitis. Next base: position 17,626,009 of record CM060599.1, on the reverse strand, counting down.
GTTATACGGCGCGAGGACGCGCCTTCTGGGAGGGGGAGGTTCTGTCACGTTTTCAGTGTGTTTAGTTCAGTTTTGGGATCTTGTTTCCCCCTGTCATTGTGATTTTGGTTCAGTCCTGTTAGTTTTCCCGCTCTGTCTGATTAGTAAGTCCCTTCACCTGTCTTCTGTTAATTATCCCATTAGTCCCTGTTCATTTAAGCCCTGTGTTTTCCCTCAGTGTTTGTTGGTCGTCGTCGATGTATGGTTGTTTTCCTGAGTTCCTGTGTTTTCATGTAGCTGGTTTATTCACAAACTCAGGATACATTGAAATTCTGTTCCCTCGTCTTCAGTATCCTGCAACAAACCTGACACATTCCTTTAATCCGAACATTTTTTTTTTTTTTTAACGTTGTCTTATTGCCTTTAGATATTTATTTAACCCAAATCTTTTCTGCTGGGACAGTTCAGTATATTCCATGTATTTTCATCACTGATTCTACAATCTTATTCAAATGAGGGGAAAACTTAGAACGGTTTTTAGGTGTTACTTTTTCCAACCACAAATTAACGTTCCCAGAACGTTGCAGGGACGTTGTTTTTAAATAACCTAAAATAACTTATACAGAAAGTTCCCTAATGGTTATTTTTAGGTTATTTTTTTATAACCATGTAAATAAACTTTCAATTAAAATATTGTATGTATTTTTTTTTTTTTTTTTTGTGTAATGACCTATACAGAGCTCTGAAATTAGTTTAATACAGGATTTAATAAAATGTAGAAATTAGATAAATAAAAATGTGTTATAATGATCATATAAATCCAACTTTAAAGCTAAAATATTAAACCAGGTGTAAGGGTAGTTTTAATGCCAATGAATCCATTTCATATTTTAATAACCATATTGTGTTGAAGTCAACATTATTTGGTGCTGAAAAAATGTATCTGTGCACCCCGTGAAATCTAGTAAATCTTAGCCTATTAATGGGCAAATGTAATCTTGTTTAATCTTTCATATGATGGTTGATGCGCTCGGATTATTTTTATGAATTAAATCAAATACAAGATATGGTTTATAATACTGACTATAGGCGTCCATAGGCCACCATCAATAGTCCTCTTACCTACCATACCCCTTATACTATACTAGAGTGTGCTTCATGGTCGCAAGTTCTGTCGTTACCAATAGAGTTCAATGGAAATTGCGATCATAGTTTGCCAACGATGCTTTTGGGAAACGCACCCCTGGTTGGGATTCAACATTGACATACAGTGGGGTAATATTGGAGTAAATATGTAGGGGAACGTTTTGGAAAAGGTAAAATAACATTAGGGGAACATTAGAATAATGTTAGGGTGGCTTTTAAATAATGTTAGAATAACGTTCAAACCAAAAATGTTTTCAATCACTTTATGTTTTTGTGACCAATATGTTCCGCAACTAGAGCACGTCTTCGATTGTTGTGCCTATTCCGGCACACACCTGAAACCTTTCCGAAGAGAGAGAGAGGCGATGTTCCCCTCTCCGGGATAGACGTCATTGTAACCCCAATTTCACTACTTATTAAAATCAGGAAAAAACGTTCCACTAACTAAAAAGTGCCTAAAGAAAGGGGAAAAAAAGAGAGGGGGAGGGGTGAAAAGATGTGATAAGATGCGATGCGAAAGATGCGACCCACACACAACACTCACTCCCAGCATGCAACAGAGAGAGAGAGAGAGAGAGAGAGAGAGAGAACGAAATAGACTTCCTCCTTGATGAAAGTTGCACAACTACCTTAAGAATGCAGTAAACAAGACAATTTCCTATAGGCTTTACCAGGCCATTATCTCTGGGATCAAACAACAACATTAATTACATGCAAAGAGACAAATAACAAATAATTCTTAAAGAACTTGTTTTGGGAGGGTTTTGTTGATTAAAAATATATCGGATTGCAGCAAAGCATTTACTGACTCATTACATTACTGACCAAGCCCTAAAGGGAATCTATAGATATGTTCTGCATTTACTGGGTATTATATGTGATAATCAGAAATAAGATGGCTTTTTTTTCCCCTGCCAATGTATATTTCCACTGTAAGATAAATATACAACTGCATGCCTTAAGGAAATATATTTTTCAAACTAATAAAAAAAAGGTTATCTAAATATTTATTTTAAGCACTTTCCAGAATTAAAATAGATGTTGGTTATTTAGATTTGAATTAAATTATATTTGAAATTAGATTTGAAGTATAATTTATATAGGGAAATGTATATAAAAATAAATATAAGGAAATATAAGCATAGCCTAAATCAAATTGATGGCAAAAAACAGAGTACCCAACAAAATATGTTCTAAGAACGTTTTGCTAACGTTACAATTAAGTTATTAAAACATTATTTCTGAACGTTCTCTGAACATTCAAAACGTCTAGTTTTTTTAACCCCTGTACTAGATCCTTACTGGGAAGCAGTGTGCCAAAATATTAAATAATTGCACATTGAGTCATTTCTAAGGAATTGTGTGGGCGGAGACCCCGTGTGGACCTGCTTATCACTTGATTTGTTTGAATAAATCTGCACTTCTGGATAGGTTAGCGGTTCAGAATGATGTGATAATGGATTTTGTGAATGGCTGGATGTGGTTGTGGGTCATCCGTTGTTTTTTGCGTGCTGGTTTGGGCGTGCGAGAGGGGTCGGAGTCTGGACTTAGCCCCCCGGAAACAGCAAACATTCCCACTCATCCCAGCCGGGCCTGGGAAAGAGCCACAGGCTGCGGCCAAGCGTAAACAAGCAGGAAAGAAGGAAACAGACACAGAAGAAGAGAGAGGCCACATTCCATGACTTGTCTGAGCAAGGAGAAAGAAAGTGAGAGAGAGTAAGTGAGTGACAATTGGTTGATTCCCACATATTTTCTCAAAGAGTTTCCTGTAAGCTCCTAGACGTCAACATGTTTGTTGGACACTGATGAGCCAGATAATGCATGAGAAACACATGAGGTTGTAAGCTGACACAGAATTTCATGAGAATGCGTGACTCACGGACACTCCCTTATCAGTCTGATTGATTTCAGATGTCTAGTTGTTTTTTGTTTTTTTGTCCTCAACCGTTTTACACCCATCATTTCATGTTTGTTTTTGATTGTTTTCTGCAGATGGCTGGCTTTATGTTTAGGAGAAAGTGGAGTAATATCAGAGTTGTGTCTAGCAAACTGTGCACAATATTTATAGCATGACCATGTATTTATAAAGGGACAATCATATACAGCTGCCTGCAATGAGAGACTTTTTCTATTTTCTTTTTAAGCATCATTACTCCAGTCTTCCGTGGCACATGATCCTTCAGAAATCATTATAATACGCTGATTTGCTGCCAAGAAACAGCATATTATTATCTAGGTTGGAAACTGTTGTGCTGAGTGATACATTTTTTGATGAATAGAAAGAACAAGAGCATTTTTTACTATTACATCGCATAACCAAATTAAATAGCTCGCTCAACAAGAGAGAAATTTGTTATTTGTAACTTTTCATCATTTTAACACGACCTTGCTAAATAAAATGTATTTAAAAAAAAGATATAAATAAAAAAAAGATATCTTACTGCACCCAAACTTTTGGCTAAAGGTATATGTCATTATTTTTTATTACATAAAGCATTTTGCGTACTTTGGGGTAAGATGTGCCAGCAGCTCAAAGGATGTTGAGCTTTTCCCCAAAATGGATGAAAAATGGGGGGAAATATTATTACAAAATCTTGAAAATTGTGCATTTGATGTTCCTTGATGGGCTTATATGAAAATACAAATAAAGCTCACTGTTGCTGACTGATTTTCAGGAGAAGTTGATGTCATTGCGTGATGACGTCAATAATGACATAAAAATACAGAATACACAGTGACATTACTCAAATTAACTGCCCATCTTAGCAAAAAATATGATGTGAAATGTGTTACTTTAGATGTTGTTGTCTCTTACTATCATAAACAACACTTTTTTTTGTTGTTGTTGTTCTAAATCGCCTCTTTTAATTGTGACTTCCTAACCAAACAATTGTACTCTTAAATGCTCTGAATGCTCTCTGTGTTTAAATGATTTGACAGAAATTATGTTTGTCTCTGAACACATACATGACTGCTGCTAATGCTGCCTCTAAGCCTGGATATGCAGTTAGAAAAATGTTTTTTAAACATTTTGACCGATGTGGCTCACACGATGACAAAAACATTTTACATTTTGGTGGCATTGGCCAGTTTACTGACAGAATAACTAGGTTTTGAAGCATGAATACAATATTTTGGGTGAGATACTGCAGACAGGCAATAAAGTTCTGTTGTTCCCTCAAACAGTTGTGACATTTTCACTTAACAGTTTAAAGAATGCTAAGATTGTTTCGAAAAATGACCCAAAGCGATTGAGAAAAACTATAAAAGTTGTGCCAGGTACTTTTCTCACCTGTGTCTAAGATTCACTAAATATAAACTGGGACAATACAATCTCTCTCTCTCTCTCTCTCTCTCTCTCTCTCTCTCTCTCTCTCTCTCTCTCTCTCTCTCTCTCTCTCTCTCTCTCTCTCTCTCACACACACACACACACACACACACACAAGCACATTAAGTCATCTTGTTTATATGTTGAAGCAGGTGAGCTGTGGGCGGGGCCTATTTAAGCCACGCCCACCCTGCTGCTCCACAGAGTTCTGGGAACAACAACAAAGGCAAAAGAGGAAAAAGAGAGGGGGGGAGGGGACCATGATCTCACCCCTGAATGCCGACCAAGTTGATAGTGAGTCATCCCAGGTGTGCTCAGGTGTTTGTGTTTGTCTGTTTTCAGTCTCATGAGCTCTTTGCACATCTCGTGCTGTCTTTGTTCGTCGCATGTGTGTATGGAGCAACCCTATTACTCTGTCTGGCTTTTATCGGCATCTGTTTGCCAGACAGATAGACGGACAGAGTAAAGGAGGCAGACAGTGAAAGAGAGTGTCTTTGACAGTTCATCTGTCTGTCTGGCGAGTCTCTGCAGGTCAGATCTGGCCTGCAAAGTAGCAGAAAGCAAGCGAGAGACATAGCAAGAGCGAGAGAGGGAGGGTGGGAGAGGACTAATCCCTCCGCTGAGACTGCCTTCACAACAGAAGCAGAAAAAAAAACATTATTCTAGCACTTAGCAATGCTGAAAGTCTTTTTAACAGGCAAACAACATGAATCAGCTGAGAAACCTCACCACGGAAAAGACCTGCACAATTACTGAGCAACACATGCTATGACTTTCATACGTCTCAGAGTACAATAAATGAAAAAGAAGGTCTTTAATGTTCTGAACAAATGCACTGGATTAGTGAGAAAATTTTCAGGCGAAAATAGTCAGTTTTCAATTGGTCAGTGCGGAAATTCCGTGTGACCAACTTGAACCCGTTTCGAAATCTGGAAATATTTCACCCTCACACAAACATGCGGCTTTTTAATTAAAATGACTGGATTTTGACTTTATTCAGCACATGCTCAGTAGAGTCATTCTCTGTCTGAGAAAAAAGTTTGGTTGTTTAACTTTATGAAATATTTTCTACAAAAATATTTCAAGGTATTTTGATGCCCGCCTTTTTTTCTTCTGCTGTTTAAAGCATTAGCCTTTGATTTTAAACATATATTTTTGTTGTATTGTTAGGCAGTAAAAAGTTAGCATAGCATGTTGCTATCACTCTAACTGAAGTTGATGGCAATTGCAATAGTTACAAAAGTTTGAATCTTTAAAATACAGTACATTACGGACATTTACTACTACAATGATCATTTCAAGACAAAAATCACAAATGTCTGTGTGTGTTGAAGGAACATAAATGTTCTGTCATACCTGCCACTGCCCACACTGTTTCATGCCATGACTACTCTGATAAAAAATGGCAGTTGGCAAAAACTGGTTTAGACAGGTTAACTTCTTGGAAGTTGTAAGGCCTGAGAGCAGCTGAGAGCGTTTCACCGTATCGCTTAACACTTAACCCTCGAGTACTGTATAATGTCCATAAGCTGGAACAGGCCAGTTTGAGCTCTATGTAATTCTGACCAAAAGTTCAGGCTGTGAAACCATGTGACCTGTAAGTGAAGCAGCAGTATAGAGCAACACACTACACACATAGCCTACATACACAGCTATATTTTAACACAAGTGCTCAGAAACCTCGATTCCTTCTGCACCGTTAGCTCTTCCAGTCCCTCTAGGGTACAGTGTAGTATATATGGTCATTTTGGGACTACGTCTAACCAAATAATGTATAGCTAATATGTTGCACTTTAGCATGTCTCATACACTTAACATGATTGGTTTAACCCTCAGATGACTTGTTCTCTCTCTCTCTCTCTCTCTCTCTCTCTCTCTCTCTCTCTCTCTCTCTCTCTCTCTCTCTCTCTCTCTCTCTCTCTCTCTCTCTCTTTATTAAAGCTCTTGTCTTTACACCGCAGTATCAGCCAATGTAACCGGCATCGAGATACAATATGCAACTGAAAATGACCCTAGATTAGCATTGAGTTGACCCCAGGACAGTCTGACAAGAGCCCTCAGTGGTGCTTTAAAGGGTTTACTTTTCCAGGAAATAAAAAAGTATGACCACTTTGGAATAATTTTTCTTTTGAGATGTCCAATATTGATTTTTCTGAGGTTTTTCTGTCTGTAAAATGGAACATCCACTTGATCAACAAGTTGTTGGTTACAGATGAATTTAAATGAGATGTGAAATGTGTATGCTAGCACAAAAATATATGAAATAAAAGATTTATTTTTAAAAACATGTAGTTATTCCATTATAATTATTGGTAACGCTTTAGATAAGGTCCAAGTCTCACTATTAGCTTATTAGCAAGCATATTAATAGAATATTGGCTGTTTATTAGTACTTATAAAGCACATATTAATGCCTTTTTTTGCATGCCCATATTCTACATCCCTACCCAATACATAAACTTAACAACTATCTTATTAATAAGCAGTAATAAGGCGTGAAAAGGCGTAATTAATAGTTAGTTAAGAGTGAGAATTGTACACAAATTTAAAGTGTGACCAAATTCTTTCTTGATAAAATAAAAATAAAATGATTTTAACTCATGTCAAATAATTGGGTAAGTCCCAAAAATTCTAAAACTCACATCATGACATTTACAAGAATAAGGACAATATAAAAATGAGCAATCAAACCGTTAGAATTGTCCCCATACAATTATATATTACGGTTTATTAGTACCGGTACTTATAAAACACATATTAATGCCTTATTCTGCATGACCATATTCTACATCCCTTAGTCCTAAAATCTAAACGTAACAACTACCTTACTAACTATTAATAAGCAGTAATTAGGAGTTTATTGAGGCAAAAGTAGTATTAATAGTGAGAATTGGACCCTAAACTTAAGTGTGACAATATATATATATATATATATATATATATATATATATTAGAGGTGGGCATAGATTAATTTTTTTAATCTAGATTAATCTAGATTAATATTGAAATTAATCTAGATTAATCTAGATTAAAATGGCTCATTTGAATTCTCCCGAAGGCATTCAGAATATGTGTGCTACCCAAATAATGACTAAAAGTAAGTCTTTGAGAATAGTTTGCCTCGCGTAGGGATGTGCATTTCTGCCAAAAATGCCATTCGACAATCGAGGAGCAAAAGCCGAATATCGTAAAAAAAAAAAAAAACGCAATGACAGAAAGGGAGGCCAATTTCATCTTTAGCGATTTGTCATCAAACAAACTGTTTATTAATTGAACAAGTAACATGTTTTCGTCCTTTTTTTTAAACATAGTAGGCTAATTGGAAGAACAAAAAACAATACGCACGACAGTCCGTTTTTGCATCGCCAATGCTCGTTAGATCAAAAAATAATGTCATCATATGTCATAAGAATTTTATGTGAACCTGCCTTGTTACTGCAATAGCCTCATTTTTTAAACAAATTAGTTTCAATCAATGTAAACTATTCGTGTGATTATGCCACTGCGCAATACACGCGCAATACACACACAATGTATTACCTGAATGAAATGAAATCGAATGTATCGTCCTGTGGAATCATTCATTCACAGACAGCTTACGAAGATGTTCAACTAATAAAGATCTTCATCGCTGGCAAAAACATGATGCATTTGCAGATTTGCATTCACTAGACTAGACTGTAGATCGGCCACTTCATCCAACGCTCGTGATGCTCTTAAATCTTCCTGTTTCGACTCCGAGTGTGAATTGAAAGCGCTTCTGACGATTCAGTGCGCGAGGAACTGAACAGATCAACTGATTCGCGAACCGATTTAGACAGATCATCTGACAACTTGTTTGATGAAGTCTGTGAACAGAATCGACTCAAAAGAGTGATTCATTTGTAAATGAGCATCGCTCATGCCCATACAAAGGACACAGCGCGCTTGGAATAAACTCATTTAACAACGTATTGCATTAAAATAAAGTAACGAGAGGAACGTCACCCAACGTAACAAAGTAAAAGTACACCTTGTGTCCCTAACAGGAAAATACCCTACTGCGCGATCTGTGACAGTAGGCGCGGCGTCATAGCCTACTACACATTAGAATTGCGCGAAAATATAACGATATTCGAAAAAGCTATTTATGATCCCAAAACAACTTTGATTAACGGCGATATTTTTTTTATCGCCCGATAAGAGTCTCACGTTAACGCAGCACGTTAACGCCGATAACGGCCCAGCACTAATATATATATATATATATATATATATATATATATATATATATATATATATATATATATATATATATATATATTGTATAATATAATGTGTCGCAGTATTTATAGTAAACACTGTCAATTCTCATTCATCAAGTCTGAGAATCCATTCCCCCGTCTATGGGGTATTTTCAGTCATCCATTGCCTTTTATTATTTAATAAGATCAATTAGCGTGCTTAATTGGTCCAAACGAGCTGTTTGTAGCTGACGAGGGCTGTGATGGATGATGGGATTGTCAGCATGTTGAGGGAAGCCGTTTCTTACAGCTCAGGGTGTCATCACACACACAGACACACAATATATCAGAAAAGTGAATCTGGCTCTCCCGGTTGAGGCTTGGCGGATCCAAAAAGACAATCCATTAACCAATTCTAAAGTTGCGACGCAGACATTTGTGAGAAACGTCAAAGCTTTCAGTCCTGTGACTGGCATGGAGACCGGGAGGGCAAAACATCCATAGTCCTGCAGCACAGGCATGTCAATTTTTCCATTTGTTTCAAGCCACGAATATTTAGATCACCTATCAAATAAAGAAAAACTAAAACGTGAACAGAATGCTGCAGTATTTTCATAAAAAAAAAGTGAGACATTCTAAAATGCTTGATGTGCAAAACACTTAAAATGTCATAATGTGCTAAAACAGTGTTATTCAAAGACCAAATTCAATATCTTATTGATGATGCATAGTCTATATGGGTGAGCAGATGAGCCCAGAATATGAGCGCAACGTGCCAAATGGTTAAGCGTTGTCTTTATAATGTTTTTAATGGAAAAACGCTTAACGAGAAACTGCGTTGCATTTAAATTCTGGGTTTATATGCACACGCACACCTGTATACATGAATCATCTATAAGGTCTTTTGGTCTTTTAGTATTACTTTCTAACTACATTTGTAGTACAAACCTAAAAAAAATAACTGGCAGGCAATGAAGTAAAGCCTTGTTGTAAAGCCCTCCATATAGGCCTTCCTAAAACACTGTGATGTCACGTGTAAACTATGAATTCAAACGAACTGAAGTGAAAAGGTTTAGATCAGCCAGGACATGCTGACCGAACATATCAGGGAGTCCTGACACAGAAAGTAGGCAGCGTGAGCCCAGGAACCCTTGCATCTGCTGAGGCGTTGCAGTACAGATCCCAGACCTGTTCATTTTGATCCTTTAGTCGCCCACCGCCAACCCCCACCCTGTTGGCACTGACCAGACTGTGCAATTCCATCTTACCCCTAGACTTAATTACCATTTTAATTAGCATGGGCATGAGAATTAACAATCCTTCATCATATGGCTTTGGGGCGTGAAAATTCATAATCCCTTTAGTCAGTTATGTATTCTGGGTCAAGCAGTAGATCAGACTGCAGCTATTATGAGTATCTTCAAGAACTCAGGGTATTTGTTTAGTCTGCGTTTCAATTAAGCTCACAAACTGCTTGAAAGTTACATAGCTTAAGCTGAATGTGTTGAGAGTGTTAGTGTGTGACGTGAAGGTACTCAGATGATGAATGAAGACATCTGCTGTCTGGCTGAGCCAGGTTGCTCTCAGGAAGTCACACAAGTAGTGTCATTGTAAGCTATGAAAGAGACGTGAGCAGAGAGACTGAGATTCTTAAATAATGTTACTTTTTATTGCAAGTGGCTATTCAGAATCAATACAGTTTCTAAAGTAATGCTAATTACACTAAGTTTAAATTATCATTTCTAAGTAGCATCACAATGCAAAGAATATGAAGTATATACAATGGAAGACACGGAAAAAAAAAAGAAGAAAAAAACTCACAGGCATTGAAATATTCAAGATTTCCATACTGTGAAACAGCATTCGCAAAAGAACACTGTTGAAATTACTGTTAGGATTCAATAGCAAACATGAAGTAGAAGAAGGAAAAAAAAAAACACTTTTCCATTTAAAGTTGGCAGAAAAATTTGTACAGCAAAAAAACGTTCTTACGGTTTTAAATATATTAACACAGCATGTATACATTTGGTTCCTTTCTGTAAACTAATCTTTAAAAAAATGTAAATATTGCATATGCCATTTGTGAATTTGTACCTATTTTCGTAATATCAAGAATTATTCAAAGAATTCTTTTTTTTTTCTTTTTTCTTTTATATTATAGCATTATCAAATATCCTTGAAGTGGCATCTATCGTACAGTGTGCATACTTTTACAAACGTACTGAAGAATTAGAAAAGAAAAAACGCCAGGCCCAAAGTTCAGCCTTTGGCATGTACCTTCATTAGTGCTTTAGTTGTTTGGGGGCAAATTCATTGGGAAATTCATTTAAACACGTACAGTATATTATATACATACAAAAAGAAATAAGTTATAATCTTTAACTTAAAAATGTCAGTTGCAATCTCTTTATACATTATGTACAGCTTTCTAGGCAAACTTTTTCATTTACTTAAGTAAAGTTGTGTGTGTGTTGTACAAGTGTCGATCTGAACAACTCTGCCTCGGTATCAGTCTGTTTGTGGATGTTTAGGCCGTGCGTTTCGTCTCCTGTGGAGATCTCCGGAATACTCTACATTCAAAAGTGTCTTGTGTTACAATCTAAGGAGTTTGTAAGTGCAAGACAAAGCATTGGTTCTGACGAGTCTATCCCTGTCTGACAGTAGGGAGCAGCAATAATGGTGTCAGGCCTTCTGAGACGTCCCTAAATCTATCACTCTCTGGAACGGCGAGCCGACGGGTGTGTATGTAAGGCAAAGGGAAGCCTGTGTGTTCAGAGCAGTGAGAGGGGGCAAGTCCGCAGAGGCTTCTGGGTTGTTAAGGTTTAAAGACGGTGTGCTAGCATGCCTAGGCTTGGCGAGAGAGATGCTCCTCTCTCTGACCTGAGGCGCACGACATCATTCATCTAGCGTGTGTTAATCGCGTGTGGCTTCGTTCCAAAACTAATAGCTCCTCCTCTATGAAAGCCTGCTTTGCATATGTGCGGGATTGCGGGCGGAAGGCCCGGTCCTTTACCAGCTCAGATAAATATTATTATTAAAATCCTTTAAATATCTGTGTAGAATGCAAAATAACATTAATAGATCTTTGATTGCAGCGCAGGAACTTCCTCCGCTGCACTGCAAGACATTCAGTTATCATGGCAAACAGTAATCTTTGATACTCTTGTGAGTGTATATGCAGGTCCTCCAGGAAAAACTGTTTGACAGTACAGTCAGTAAGGCTTTGGATTGGTGTTTTTATGAAAACATTCACTTGGAAAAATAAATTAATTTCTCAATATATAGATTTGTGTAAGTCATAACCTGGCTCGTTCTGAGGTAGGGTTTTCAAGTGACTGCTTTTTTTGTGTGTGTGTGTCTGATTTCGAATTGTTGGGTAAATTTCTGAAATGCCACCTCTGTGCAGTGTTGCAACCACCCGTGCGTGCACACGCACTCGTGCCGCCACACGCGGGGGAAATAAATAAGTGTGACGGGTGTGTGCGTGCGTGTGCAGATCAGATTTTTTGGTTCACAGGTTTTAGGGGGTTGAGGGACACTTGCCACTCGAAGTCCAGAGCTCGTAACAAAACCAGTGGAAAAAGGTCCGTAACACAAAAATTGGAGAGATTGTAGTGAGTGACAGATGGACAGGAAGTCCCGCCTCTGTGTCTGCGAGTCTTCGTCATGCCTCGCGCTGGGGTCAAGTGTCTGTGTTGCCGTGACGACGGCCATTCGAATGCATTTGGGAGGTCAAAGATCAGCGGAGGCCTGGTTCAGCAGCAACGTGGTCCATCTGTCCACACGAGCGCCTCCTCTCCTTCTCTCGTCCCTTGCTCTCGACGTGAACAACGGAGTGAAGGAGCCTGGCTCTGTTTAGTCTGCAAGAAAACAAGAGAGAAAAAGAAGCACATTAATGTGATGTCTATAAAGACAGAGAAAGAAAGCACCACAAACCAATAAGACACACTGTTCCCCGAGATCAACGCGATCACGCTGCCGTCGCGCAACACAACAGCCTTTTATGGGCATTCGCTAATGTTACGGCATTTTTCATGTTCCTCTGTGCTTTGTCTGAAAAAATCTTCCCTTTTCACTGAGCGGCGTGTGTTTTTCCATTACCATCCGTATGTGATTTATACATGAGGAATGAAACTGGCTAGAGGGGGATAAAAGGTTACACACTCCCTCTGTCTCGCTGCTGTTCTTGTGCTCTCCTTTACCAAGTAAGGAATGCGCGCTCTTTTGCTATGAGCAACAGAAGTGGCAGGTGCTCAGAGACAGACTATGGGAAACACTCGCTGACATTTAGCTCTGTGCAGCTGACGGAAAGAGCACAAGAGCCAGCCATACACTGACACACAACACAGCCTTAGATGTTCAGCAATATCCATGCTATTTAAATATTGAAGTCTACTTTGCTAAAATGGGCAAGACATGCTTTTTTTGGCATTAAATAATGGTGCAAATGCCAGTAAAGGAAATACTACAAATCTTAGTTAATCACATTGCATGATTTCTTTAAATATTCTCCTCCCATAAATTTTGCATCTGAAAGGGAAACTTTTGCAAATGCATATGCAATAAGGTCAGCTGCAAAAATAGCCGTGTCCAATTGCTAATATTTCACGAAGTGTCTTTAGTAAATCCTGACAGTGGTTTTTAACGCCAAAAGAGGGTTGTGCTTCCTCGATGTTAAATCTGTCAACAACAAAAAATAAATACATTTTGGAAACACCTTGTTGACTTTACAATATGATGATTAATATGTTTCTCTCACCGTATAAATGGGTCTTTATAGACCACGCAATTTTAGAAAGCTGGTCCCTGGCAAGATCATATTTTGAGGCCTTTGGTATCACAAAAGTTTAAAACCACATGCTTTCTGGTGCTCATAAACAGCTAAATGCAGAACAACGGAGTTCCTCCTGTTTAAAGGTGCAATGTGTAAAAAATTTGAGTATCTATTAACAGAAATGCAATATGACATCCATAACTATGTGTTCAGTGGTGTATAAAGAACTTACTTAATAAACCGTAATGTTTTTATTACCTTAGAATGAGGCATTTATATCTACATAGGCGCGGGAATCCCCTTCTATGAAGGTCGACATATTGTGACGTCATGTTTCTACCGTAGCCGACAGCGAACAAACAGGGTTACAGAGCGCGTTTCGTCACTACCTTGAAAGAGAAGCCCTTAAGAAAGCTAGAAGAAGCTAGTCATAAACACCGTGAGTAGTGAATTTTCCCTTGACAGTGGTGTACATTTGTAGTTGGATTGTTTCATGTAACTTAATTCTTCTCCCTTGCTGTGTTATGGCTTTGCTATGTGGGGATAAATGTGCTGGTTACGTTCGTGAGACAGCTGATTAGTAGGCTACTCTTGTCATTGACCGTAAAACAGTTACAGGAATCACCAACCCGTCGATCTTGGAAGCATTTTAAGTCGATCGAGTTTCCAAAATCAGAGAAAAAAGCCTATTGTGTGTAGTTAGTGGTGTCTAGGGGATGCGGAGGCGCGCGCGCTGTTACAATCACGTCATTTTTGCCGCACGCACCTTTGGGCTCATGCGGACGCGTCGAGTATAAACAAGGCTTAACGCTTTAACCAGCTCAGCCACAGTAACAGCTCATATTAGCCAGCTAAACTTTTACTACCCGGTTAGAAAAAATATATAGTTGCATAGTTTCATGTGGTTTTTCTCCCTCACTGTATTATGGGTTTGCTATGTGGGGAGAAATGTGCTGGTTACGTTTGCGAGACAATCAGCTGATTACTATTATTATATTATGTATTAAGACCCTTGATCCTCACCTGACTATGGCTTTGCAAACTTTATCCATGATGTGGTTTATAATGGACTGTGGTACAGAAGCTTGGTTTACTCTGGCTATTCTCTGCTGTCTCAGACGACGATTTTTGTCCCGTTTTAGCCACCGTAGCTTCTTCGAAAGGGAGGGGTGAGCGGTGGGCTGAGCCCTTAGTGCAAACTCGCAATCGAACCGCTAGATGTCGCCAAAAGTCACACACTGCACCTTTAACGGTACATGAAACATAGCAAGATATGACACAACGGCTTGTGTGCAACAATAATCAGATCAGCACAGACGGATGCAAGAATGCATCCCGTGTGTACGTTCTCATAAAATAGAAAGACAATTACACACATCAGCTTTACGTTTGAAGTGTGAATATTACAGTGTCATTTGACAATTTGCTTCTGTCTCTCGCTGGTGTCTGGGTTCTGTTTACGAGACTAGATCGCTATCCTGACCTCTCACCCGCTGTACTTGTTTGTGAGGTTTCATTTGCATGTAGGCCTCACACTGGGCGGAAGTCTCTGCTAACACAAACCCTTTCGTGGGTCTGTCCTCTCAGGCTGTACGCTAGCGCTAGCGCCTTCCCCCCTCCAATCTCCTCCTCCTGCTTTTCATCCGCCTAGAACAAGAGCTGTTTTCATAGAGCAAGACTCGCTCTCACACACACTTAACAAACCCTTAATTCACAGCCATCGGCTATATTGCACACCATAATCGCTCCCATTATCTGGACTGCCCGCGCACATTCCAAACACTTCCGCATGTGAGTCCGATATCACAACATCCACTCTGACAAGGATGGAAGTAATTCCCATGAACGTCAGTAGGGATGCATTCTCTCACAGAGAGCTGGGTAAAGTAAGGGAGGCGGGGCCAGCGAGAGGTCAAGCGCGTTCACGCTCATAAAGTGCCTCATCTTTTCTTGCTCTTTGATACCTCCCTCTGTGTGGTATTACGAAGTATTACTCTTGCATTTAAGTGCTGACAGATCTGTTTGCTCACGGCCAACTAGTGAAGAAATAGAAAGAGAAAGGGGAGTAGGTGCTTTCCTGTTGTCCTTTTAACTAGACCGACTGTGGGAAAAACAGCAGAAAACACGTTTCACTTACCCTGATGGTAAAAAAAAAAAAATCCCACAGCCAAACACCAATGACAAACCCATATCTACAAGAGTAACAACAGCATTAATGTACATTAAGTGTTTCTTTTTTGTTTGTTTTTTAGGGTTCTTGAAAATGTGTAAACTCTTTTTCTTAGTGTAAAGTCAACAGAAGTTGTGTTTTCTTTCCTATTGGGATGTTTAACCAATTGAAACGACTTTTCAAACAACAAAAAATTTAGGAGGGACTTGTGGTTTGCTATTGCTGTGATCTCATATGATTGACAGGTTGACCCGCCCTCATGCTAGTAAACACGTCATCAGAGAAGAGAACAGCTGTCGTTTCAAGAAGGAGGGGAATTTATTTTGATTAAATATTATGAGGGGACATGAAACAAAAAATCACTAAAATCATTTATAATAAACACTGCAATATTCCATAAAAAAATTCTGAATTGTCCATTTTGATTTCATCGTGAATTTAAAGTCCCAAGATTATTCTTTTACTTTAAAAAGATCTCTGCAAAAATGTCTGATTCACAAACAACTGACTCTTATCGGCTGATTCTTTTTAGTGAATCAAAAAAGTACAACAAATTTTTTGAAGAAAAAAAAGTGTAAAAAGTTTGGCCCAATGAAAGCTGCCATGTGTGTCCAGCTTAATGTCACCATTAAGTGGACAATGGCATTATATGACCTGACCTACTTTACGGTCACCACACTGCTAAGTGCTTCAAAGACTAAAACAAAGACGCTGTATTGACTACAGAAACATTAGCGTAAACTCTTACACGATGACAGCGCAGTGGAAACCTTGATGTGAACTTGAGCTTGGCTGCTTGTACACAGACTCTCAGAGTACCATTTCGGGTGGTCTGATTTCGTCATGTGTATAAATAGACTCGAAACAGACAGAGATCTCTTTTCCCGTCTCGCTGATTCTCACATTCACACTGATGCCACAGATCCGGAGTCATGTAGTGTATGTGTATGTGTAGAGGTCAGAAGCCAGCTTGAATTTCACAGATCTAATTAAGCAAGAGGAAGCTTGGCAATTACATGGATGTCCCATTCCGATCCGGAAAGGCAGAAAAAAACAGCGCCAGTGAATGAGGGGGAAAGAAAAAGCAGTGAGGTCATGGGACAAACACTCAGACGGAGACTGATGAATGAGCAGAGGGAGGAACTTTGAATGTTTTATCTGTCGAATGCTGACCTGAACTAACTTTATTAACTGTGTCCTGCATTCACTACTGTCTACAGCGCCACATACAAAATAAATTATGTTTATATTATGCCAAGAAATTAGATGGCAAGGCAACATTTTCAATAATTTAATCATTTTAAATATTACCAAAAACATAATTATGTAGGAAACACTGCTTCTTACATCTCAATGAGTAAATATAAATCAATAAATATCAAAGCTAATTGTAAACATGCTTAAATTCAAATATCAGTAAGAGCAGATGGAGACCAGAAGTGTGAGGTCTTATCGGACCCTCTGACCCCAAATTCCCTCCCCCATCTCTCTCCCTCTTGTTTTGTCTCTCAGAGTAATCACTCAACCTATAAAAGTCTCCGGATCTAAGCTTAGTGCTACATATTGCTTCCTTAACTTTTTTTACGGTGTTAAATCTGTGGTTTCTGTGCCTGTGTGAGAAATCAGCACATGTATTTAAAGCAGCTGTAATCTGGACCATGCTGGTTCAAGTAAAAAATCTTGTGAACCCGCTGCCCCCATCCAAAAAAAAAAAAAAATGCCCCCTCTCCACACACACATTTGTCCTGCGACTCATTATTTATTTATTTCACACAGGTTAAATTTAGCCCCCCCAGCCCAGCCAGCAACAGTCTTGTGTTCTAACACACATATAAGTATAACACACAACTGTTCTCTCTCTCTCTCTCTCTCTCTCTCTCTCTCTCTCTCTCTCACACACACACACACACACACACACACACATTTACAGTAGAGAGAAAATCAGCCAAGTGACTGACTGTACTGTAAACATATGCTAGTGTTACTAATTTATTTATCTACGCTAGTCTCATATATCATAGAAGGGGAGTATCAGTTTGAACCCGTGGGGTAGAAATAACAATGTTTCTGTTCATCCTCACTCAGTAGGATCTTCCAATGTCACTCCCTTTAGGGATTTTCACACTGTCAGCGATTTGTAGCAATTCGGTGAAAGTTTGAGGGAGCAGGAGTGACGTACATGGGCACACAAAAGTACAATTTGAGGCACACTCTCTCAAATAAATGTAATTGTCTCTTTCCCATGGCTCAACCAACTGCTAAGCCACAGCTTAACAAACAACCATGTATTCATTTTTAAGATTCATAATAAATTATGTTAATGAATAAAAAAAATATATATATATGTATTACTAATAATGCCAAAAGTGAAAGAAAACAAATTACAATAATAACAGATGAAGCTAATTTTCAACAGTTGTTAACACGTCACCGGCAGCTCTCGGCTCAATTTCAAATTGTAAACTGTAACTTTACAGAGACGGTCATCATCAGCTATGGGAAGAGAGGCAGGGCAAAATGTTACACTGTATGCGTGGTGGGATGATCTTCATGTGTAAATGTCACGTTCTAATCTCATAACACTACAGCCAACTAAGCCAACAGAGCTCAGTGGACATATGGAAATAAACTCCAGTCCATGAATAAGAAAGTGTGAGCATAAGGGTGTGCGAACTCAGCAGATCTCAGTCATCCACCTTTAAACAAATCCAAATACCCAAGGAGCCATTTAAATTCACTTGATGAGAGTAAAGCATCACTACATATTCTGCTCCACGCATACACACTCAGATGACTTAGCTCAGCAGGGGAGAAAAGGAGCATTCATTCAGAATCAGGCCACATGCCATGCAATTATTCCCACGCACGGCACGTGCTCTTAAAGAGCATCCTATGCAGATTTCAAATGATATTTTCCAGCCAGATCCTACGCTTTGCCACATGCTAAACACACACACACACACACACACACACACACACGGAATGTTACCTTATAGGATGTTAACATATAGCATTAGCTTATGTTATAAATATACTTTACACAGAAATTACAGAAAGTGATGAATGTACTATGTGTGTTTGTGTGTCTGTGTGTGTAAGAGAGAGAGAGAGAGAGAGAGAGAGAGAGAGAAAGAGAGAGAGAGAGAGAGAGAAAAAAGAGAGAATGAGAGAGAGAGAGAGATAAAAAAGATAGAATGAGAGAGAGAGAGAGAGAGAGAGAGAGAGAGAGAGAGAGAGAGAGAGAGAGAGAGAGAGAGAGAGAGAGAATGAGAGAAGTCTCAAATGTGTTTTCCAGGTTTGACCTGAGAATGTGTAAGTCAAGGACAGAGGATCAGAAAGGACTTTTCTCTTTCCTATATAGATACATACTAACCCAAGAAAAACAGAAGGTGTGCACAATGAATGTATCATTTGTGAGTGAATTTCGCAAAACACATTTCACACTAACACATTTTTTTTTCTATATTACACTAAAATGTCACAGTACAACAAATATTACTGTGGTAGGAAGGTTTTTTTTTTCATTATTACAATATTTATGGGGGGGGGGGGGGGGGGGGGGTCATGAAAAGAATGTCACAATAATAATAAATAAATAAAATAGGCTTAATTGTCTATAAAGCCAAGTATAATTTATTATTTCATTCTATTGATTTGGGGTGAAATATAGCCCTGTGAAATTCAGCTGTGTGTGTGTCGTTAACTTGGTCACCAAACAAAGCTGCTCAACAATGTCTAATCTGTGGCAGCATGTAATCCGCCTTATCTGTGCTGCTAAAATTGGGAAGCAGTGAGAGCGTTTCACAGAACATCTTGGATGTGTTTAACACTATAAAATGTGCAACGATAGCAGATCAGAGACAACAACAACAGACTAAGAGGTGAAAGAGGACATGAAGAGAGATGGGATGGGAAGGCAGAGTCAGACTGATGATTGCTGATAGACAGAAAGGAAGAAATGAAAATAGTCCTTCAAATATAAAAAGGATATATTAAACAAAATGTTTTATGATGGAAGCGAGAAAGATAGTATGATCATAGACTAGGATTCAAAGGAATAGGTGAGTGTTGTGATGGGGGATGGCCATCTGAGTCTATTCTCTAGAAATAAAAGCAGGCAAATTGATAGACACAATCTTTCTTTCACTGCTGTACCTTTCAGTTAAATCAAGTCTATTAAAGCATGAAGGGGCGGGGCTCAGTGTGTCTGCAACAAAAAGAGATTTCACTTTTATTTCAAGCTTGTGCCGACTTTTTTCGCTGGTTATCTGACTGTATCTCCCTATATCTCTCTCTGTTCTGTTGTGTGGGGCAGCAGATGGCCGCTAATCATTAGTGTATTGTCAGGGCTCTGATGGGCCTGATAACCACTGTGCACTGCTTGGAATGGCAGGTGCACGACCCTGGCCCCCACCATCTGCTGGCCCGTCCCCTCACACACACTATTCTCAGGAGGGATGATTCTCTGGAAGCCCCTAGCAGACACACACACAGCTCTCTGAAATGTGCTAATGGTAAATTTTTAATAAGACGGTGTTTACTCTCTCCTCAAGTGCTATTATGTAGGGAAGAAATGGAAAGAATCCAATCTAAGGAAATAAAAGGTAGGCGGAAGCTTCAATGCCCACAGAGCTCTTTATGCACTGCTGGAGTATTTTGGTGTTCAACAACTCAGTATGCAGATGTGAAAAACGCTGAATTTAAAACGACAGAGCGTGACAAAAAACAATCAGCCCAAAATGATGAGTCTCCGTCATAAACCTCAGTCAAACATCCTGCACACTGTGTAAATATGTATTATGTTTATGTTTGCCAAAGTATGTGTCTGCTTCCCATTCACAAATGTACTATTCAAATCAGTGTGTAAAAAGTGATGGGAGGAGGGATGGAGTGAAATGTGGCATTACAGACGTTGGGGTCATAAACAGAGCGCAGCCTATCCGTGTTCTCCTCTCTGCTCAATGGGTCCCGTACCGGCGCAAGTTCCCTATCAGGAAGACTTATCGGGCCATTCGACACAAATAAGAGCTCTGTGTTCTGTCTCTGTGGCTCGTCTTTTGTTTTGGTGGAATGTTGTCTGTGACCAATCACAGGGCTTGGATGGCTGAGCTCTAGCGAGTGTGTGCCGATGTTTCTGCAAGTTTTCTTTGTGGTCTCCTCCCACTGTTCTAGGGCTTCCGTGGCCTGCGGCTACGTCTTTCTGCTCCGTCCTCTTGTGGAGGTAAACAGAGAACTGCAGAAACACCTGCTCCGCCAGCACAAACACTCACACACCCTAGAGATCATAATTGAGCTCCGGATGCCGTCTATTTGACGTCTATATGGTGTGTATGTGTGTTGTTTTAAGAGGCTTCTGCTTCTAGACTCTTTTGTGAAGTGTCATTCATCAGACAAGTCGCTCTGTCCTTTAAGTGCAGTCCTTCACCTTGACTTTATTTCAGTGCAAGGGTCTCACTAAAGTGTAGCATACTCCTTTTTTAACACTTATACACCCTTCACACACTCCCACTCAAACAAACTTACGCTTAACAACAACAACTCCTATCTTACAACTCATTTCACTGTGTGTCTTCCACGTGAGTCCAAATCTGTGTTTGTCAGCCCATACGTTTATCTCTGTGCTACACAAACAACTTTGTTTTTCAAGTCGTGCCGAAAAACAAAAGGTGGGTCGTTCCTTGAACCTAACAGGTTGGAAAAACAAGCCGGCGTTAACCTCTCTGAACGACCTTTGCACACATTCTGCATTCCAGCCCTGAAACCCTCCACCTGAAAACTGATAAACAACTGACTCACTTGTTTTTATCTGGGCTACTGTTCACTCAAGTACGACATAATTACTAATTCTGATTCAGAAAGTATGATGCAAACATTGGGAATGTTTCTTTTTTTGCTAAATTATAAACATTATCTCTCTTTTTCACATTTACATCCTCTCAAACTGACCGCATCCCACAGTCATCCTCACACTACTGACAAAATAATATCAATAGGGAGCTCCATTAAGAATGAATAAAAACCTTTAACTGAGCTGTTTTCATCCCAAACACCCCTGCAGGCACGGGTGAAGCGATCAGTCACTGAGAATAAAAACTGCGCCACAGCTTTTAAAGAGGCATTTCCATCATTCTGACACTCAAGGTGCTCAATTAGCTCTCTCACATAAGAGGGAAATTTGTCATGTGGCATGCTAATCTGGTGCACAAGTAATATGCAGTTGTTATTGTTGCAAAAATAATGTGTCATGACATATTGTAGTGAGTTAACACAGCTAAATAATTCTAACATTTCAGAGCACAGCATTTGAAAGAAATTAAGTGAATAGTGTAAACATTAACTAATGAAGGTTGTGATTTTGCACATCACCAGTTATGTCTTTTATGAATTAAGCTTACCTGTTACTATTGTTGCCGTCTCCTTGAACCCAAGGCTGGCATACGGACTGGCATGTATTCCATTGATGCCCTCTTTACAGCAGCTGGCAGGTTTGAACCGGACAAGCGAATCACAGCTGGCAAGTCCTCCTTCCATCAAGTTTAAGGCAATGTAGTTAAGTCCATTCTGAAAGCCGGCCGATGTCTCCCTGCACATGGGACTGTTGTACTCTTCATCCGATCCTTCGCTGTTCTTCACAGAAACAGACACGTTCTCCACAGAGGCTGAACCATGCCGCCTGGCGTCGTGTGCGAAGGAAGGAAAAACTGGTGTTACGGTGGTGGTTGAGGAGAATGTCTCTGAACTGTGCCGCCTGCGTCCCTGGGGGTCGGCACGAATCACTTTGGCACCCCGGTCGGGATCCACCAAGGCCAAAGTGGCACCATGCAGCAGGAATGCTTCAACGCCAGGCACTCCCACAGTCTCATCCACAGTCAGCCTCTGCATGCAGGAGGATGGGCTGATGTTCTGCCCACCTTCTGAGGGCTGCGAGACAGGAGGGGAAACGGGCACACCGAACGTCATCTCTGTGTAATCGTCTTTAGCTTTATCAACTGGGCCCACTGGTGCCACCTGTGCCGTGAGGTGGTACCTTTCATCTTTCTCCTCTTCTTTAGGGTGGGCGGGGCAGGACGTGAGATCCGCCAAAGGCTCCAAACCACTAGACGGAGCGGCATTTCCACTTTTGGGTGACTGAGAACGCACTTCTATGTTCATGTAATCAGAGAGGGGGGATGTCCTCTGATCTGCAGATGATCCGAGGGATGAGGCTGAGCTCTCGGAGGAGGTAATGGAGGGCGGAGTGCAACTTTCAGCAACATGTCCAAAGTCTATGTTTATGTACTCGCCAGGGCTTTTTGGCTCAGAGGGGAGGGGATCCTCATTCATACTGGGTAATGTCCGGAGCGTGTCAAGGGAGAGGCGGGTGGGCCGGCTTATCCTATGCAGGAGGATGAAGCTATCCGTGCGGCTCTGTCTTAGAGGAGATGGGGCAGGGGGGGATGCTGTTTTTACTGACTCCTCTATTTTCCTCTGACTCTGAGGATTCATGAAAACATACTGATCATTGTTCGCATCCTTTAGTGTCTGCTGGGGCTTATGGCAGCGGGTCAAAGAGTTAAACAAGTGAAGCTGTCTGAGACATGGAGACTCAGGGCTCAGGTAGTAGTCTGGTGGTGTGACTGAATCTACAGGGGACATGTTGAGGTACTCACCATTAGACAGTTTCCCATCTGAGCTGTCGATGGAGAATTTAGAGCCACAAAGCATCCTCATGTAGCCGCTGTCATCCAGAGAACAACTGCTAGGGGAATTGGTTCTGTAACCATTCGCAATAGTAAGGGGGTGCGTCCTGGGGTTGATTATCTGCTTTGGAGCCGAAACGCACATTGGGCTCATGGGCATGTAGTTGTCAGTCTTCCCCCCTTGTGGAGCGACACCTGGTGTCATCGGCATGTAGCCACAGTCGCCCAGATTACCGCTGGAACTTTTCAGTAACGATCCAATTTCAATGTCCCCATAATCTTCAGGGTATGTGAGCTTTGGGGATGCAGTGTGAGAGCTGCGCCCCGAATGGCCACCAGTTGTGTGCGTAGCTCTCATGAGCGTGTACTCGTCCAGCGATGAAGAGGACACTTGTGATGGCACCCTCTTCTGGTAAGGCATGGTGAGAGAGTGTGTCCTCTTCCTGTAGGCTTTCTCCAGATCTCCTACACTCTCCTCGCCTGCCGCCCGGATGCTTCGCCGTCCACAGCTGTTCGGCCTTTCCATGATCATATATCCATACAGGTTGCTGCCCTCCTGTGAGGGTGGCGTGTCAGCGAGCGACTCAGGTGTGTTGCTTCGGTTTGCTGCTAAAAGGTGCCGGATATCACCTGGGCTGGAGCCGCACTCATCGCAGGAGATGAAGCCAGCGTCACTGGGAGAGCCTGAAATTGAGGCGGTGCAGCTGGAGGGGCGAGGGCCTGACAGACTGACGGGGCTGACAGCTGAGGGAGGCGAGTGAGACACAGGCATGCACATGGATTTACTATGCTGCAGGGTTGACGACTCAAATGTCCTGCATGGGCGAGCTGTCACTGTGTTAGAGCGGCTCAAATGCATCCTGTTCACGCCTGGGCTGATGGGGCTGCCAATGGTACCGTCACCCTCGCTTGCCGTGCGGATCCTACAGGACGTCAGTTTTGTCACGGGAGACGTCGCTGCCATGCTGTCGGTGCGCGAGCGCCGTGTCAGCCCAGTCTGACTCGGCGGGAGGTTGTTAAAGTGCCGCCTGGTGGGCACAGATATGGGGTTGGTACCCGAGGACTGGCTTTTGCTGCGCGGGCGGAACTCTGACATCTCTTTCATTGCTTTCATAGCCTCCAAAATAGTCTCGTGAATGTTTTGCGCAACCACCGAATCGTCCGCCTGCATCCACAACTCGCCGGGTCCGATCGACGTGGACCGGCCCACCTCGATGAAGAAAAAGCTGTCCGAGTGTCCGCATCGGCGGATGTTCATCAGCTGTAAAATCACCGACGCCACCTCCGTGTTGAGTTTCACGAAGCTGATGGTCCGGCTGGATAAACACAGCCTGTAAACGCCAGTTAAGTTTCTGCTCTGTCCAAGTCCTTTAGATTTCAAATTGACCTGCCAAACCTCCTTGTAAGTAGCGGCGACGGGCGTTATCACGCCGTAGCTCGCCTCATCAAAGCCGACGAGGGATGACGCTGAATTAGAAGCGGAGCCGTCGCTCACTTTCCCCTCGTTCATTAAATCCGTTAAGACAGTGTACCAGTCCTCCTGTTCCTGCTCGTTTTCGGCAGCCACGGCAAAATACTCGTCCTTGGTGTAAAGGGCGATCAGGTGTTTGTGTTTGGCATCGGCTCTCTTGTTGATATTCAAGCACGAGTCCAAATGTAAAACCCGTTTAGCAGCCGACTTGTTTTTCCATTTCTTCTCGCTCTCGTAATACTCAAGCCGGGCGCGAGAGCCCTCGCTCGGCTCCCTCAGCACGAAAAAGCGCTTGTGTCCGTGCTTCTGTTTCTTCAGATAGCCGCATTTCTTAACGTGGTTGTTGTTCTTCACTGTCATATTTGAAATCAGCTGTCCTTCTGTCGGCGGCGGACTCGCCATTCTCATATGCTCTGAAGAAAAACTCTCACTTTTCCTTAACTTGTGCTGTCAGTCAGATATAATCCTGTCAGACTCTCTTCTGTACCCGGCGCGGAGTGCGCGTTCGCTGCGAGGAGCGGTTTAACAGTAAATAACACATATCGCTAAGTGACTGGAGTGAAGAGGAAAAACAACATGTGACGTCCTACACATCCAGCTTTGGTTACAAAAAAAAAATAGAAAGAAAAAATACGCACACACACAAAAACTAGGCGGTGCAACCTTCGGGGGAAGGCGTACCTGAATACGCCTATTTTAACAGCTCATTGGGCTCATTGGTGGAAGTATCTGATTGACAGTTGATAGCACCAATCACGTCTACTCTTTATCCCCGCTCCGCCCCCCACTAGAACATCCAAAGGTGTCCGAGAATTGTCAGAGGATTCGCAACCCACTGAGCGCGCTGGTCGGAGACCCGCTATGAGTGTTATATTTTATTCAAATAATACGGAATAAAATGACCGTGAACAGTCTTTGATTTTAATATTCTTGGTTCCTTTTGGGGAACAACTGGGGTGGTTAAAACAACCGACTATGGGGCGCAAGTTTTTCGCAGTTTGTTCGTTATTAGAGAGTGAGTTCATTTCGCTTATAATTTTGCAAAGTCAAACCTTTGATAAGCTAATGCGTTATAGCTCATATTAGCCTATTGTGAAGTTCACTGTGTTCTAGTGTAATTTCCTATTGTTATGTGAGTTGTGTTTTTCTTATGAGCATAAGGCTATGCCTAAAAGTCTTAAACCCATTTGCACATAACGTAACATTCCTTATCTCAATTATGTTACTATTAGTATTATCATGGGCATTTTATTATAGGGATAAAGCCAGATCACGTCAGTAAGCATAATTTCGAATCTCTCCACTGGCGCATCATAAAATTCATAAGCAATGCGCGTGACCCTACTCTTATAGGCAGGCTACTATTTCGTTCTACACTAGGCTATGACTCGTTATATTGACGCATTCGGTTCGAGGCAAATCATTTAACTGTGGGACTATAAAAAACTGAAAGTTTGCGGAGCATCCTCGTTATGTAACGCAACCAGTGCTTTATAGTCTGAATGCGTCTTGCATTACGCGACTGCCTCTAGCGTTCACGGGTATGTGCGTCTGTGTTTTTGTCTTGTTTGCCTTCCAAGATTATTTCCGGTCATTGCCTTTACCTCGCACTCCTCCTTCACAGTGTAATGTACTACAGCACCCCTTACACTACACGGGAGAAGAGAGCACTGCAGATATAGTGAATGGAACTATAGCCTTCTGCATGCGCCCGACAAAGTTAGCTTAAAATGCGGGCGTTGTAGTTTGACGCGTCGCTCGCTCGCTGTAGTGTTTCTCACTCCATGTTGTATTTATAACATAATTGAATGAAGCGTTTCAACCCCGAACAGTAAAATGTCAGCGAAACTGTCTCCGTATGTGCAGCACTGCATCAGTTCTGCTCTAGTTTTTGGGCTATCTGTGATGACGTTGCGATGCAGGGTCTGCTGAGGATTGAATACGTCAGTGACTGGTTATGTACGTAGATAGAGAGATGCTTATTCCTCTCAGATGAACTGAAATGCAGCTACTGTCTAGCTGTGCGTTTCCCAATAAAAGCACACACCTCCCGAGAAAAGATGTCTCTTCTGACTGGAAAAAAAGAAGAAAGGCAATGACAGGCTACAAGAACTCTATTTTTCATTGTATTGTCTTCTAAAAATAACAGCATTTATTAAAAACAGAAATCTTTTCTAACAATATAAATATTTACTATAACGTTTTATCAATTTAACACATCCTTGCCGAATAAAAGTATTAATTTATTTTAAATAAAAAAGGAAAGAAAAAAATACTGACCCCAAACTTTTGAACGGTAGCTAGGCTAGTGTATATTGTTACAAATAAATACATGTGTAAAATGATCACAGGTTATAAAACAAATATTAATCAGCAAAACTGTGTCCAACATTGATAATAAATCAGCATAGAATAACTTCTAAAGGATCATGTGACACTGAAGACTGAAGTAATGATGCTGCAAATTCAGCTTTGCAACGCATAAATAAATTATATTTTAAAATATATTAAAACAGAAAATTTTTAAATTGTAATAATATTTCACAATACTGTTTTTTTTTCTGTATTTTTGATCAAATAAATGCAGGCTTGATGAGCATAAGAGACTCCTTTCAAAAACATTAAAAATAGTGATGTTTCCAAACTTTTGACCGGTACTATATTCTCTCTTAATATTTATAATCTAGGCTATATGAAAATCTAAAATCTACGTAATATATAAAACAAGTTTGTCTTGTCTTCTGCAGATCATTAAAGGAAACCTTAAACACAGTGTTTTTGTCTCAGCAAATTTAACCCATAAACCATCATCGTATAAATGGTCTCATGTGCATGACCTTGCAAAAGTCCCACAGGGATTCCTTTCCCTTCCTCGCATGTTCAGAGAAAACAGTTTTTGCTGTCTCAGCGCACAGCTCGCCTCCTTATTTAGCGGCAAGGTCAATTATACAGAGCTATGAATGGGTCAATCAGGGCAACAATTCACTGATTTTACCGGAATGACTAGAAACGAAATCAAAATAGCTTACGTACTGCTTCTGTCCTCTGCCTGTCAATAACTCAATGCAAGAGCTTTGTAAACGGCTGAGAATTACTGCCCATGCTAACTTAAAATGTCATGATTTTCACACAGTCACCCTCAATAATAAGCAAATGATAAGCTTGAGTGAAGCTGGTATGTATGTCAAATGAGAACTGTTGGAATTACTTGAGTATACAATTGTAAACCCATTATATTACTGCTGTGTTCATATAGTGCTGATAAACAAAGCTACCAGCAGCTCAATGCAGTCAAATTACGGGTTGAATCCATCTAAACCAAAGGTTTTTGTCATTGTGTTTTTGTGTCAAAATACAAACACAACCCTTGTGAAAAAGAAGTGTGATTAATTGTATTGAATGTGCAGTTGCAGTGTTTACTATACCTATTTATATAGGCCTATGCAGTGTATGTGGACTTGCAGATAATATAATTTAATGAAATAAAAGGCCACTTAAGTGTACTGAAAGAGTACACTTTCGTTAAGATGTTTCATAACAAGTACACCTTTAAACATCCACTTTGTCATAATGACAAATTAAAAGTTGAACTTTAAAGTGCATTTTATATCATTGTGTTTTAATCGTTTTTTTGTTATGCCTCGAGGAAGTACACTTTTGATGTGTTGACTAACAAAGCATTTGATTATATATTTGATTATAATTTTAACTGTTGTGTGGTATTTGATATCACATTTAAAGTGAATATACTTTTAATGTACTAAATTGCAAAAGACAAAATTATGAATATGTACATAAGTCATACTTAAGTTTGTCCAAAGAGTAGCCTACTCTTTAAATTTAAACTACGTAATACATTTTCATTTCATTTTAAATAACAAGCAATGACATTTCTGAAAACATCACATTTAGTGCACGTTTAAGTATTATTTTAAAGTATAATAGTTCCGTAATAAGTACTAATTTAGAAGTATGCTTACGTTTACTTCTTTTTCACAAGGGGATAAAAGGATTAGGGATTAAAATAGTAAGTCTGACCCAAACAGCTCTCTTTTATTGTAATTTTTCTCCTTTTGATAAATAAAAAAGTCTGGTTCAGTTTCTTAGGTCCAATGTTCCTTATTCAGTGTTTGCAGTAACTTGAGGACCCCCCCCCCCCCAAAAAAAAACTGAAGCCTAACTTGGCAGGCTTGCCATTGTGAACAATAGCAGCACTTGTCACATTCATTTGTCTCTCATTTGTTATTATGTGGTAAACGTGCCCACACTGTTCTGCAGTAAGGCATTGGACAAATGTAGAAGTAAAAGGAGGAAACATTCGCAATGTAAAACATACATAATGCGATCGAATTAAGTTGTTTGTAATTGACAACATATAGAGAGAACACATTGCTTTCCCTCCCTCTCTCCTGCCCTGTTTGTTTGTGTGAGAAGATGAGAGAAACTATTCATGCGTGTGTTTTTATGTGTGTGTTTATCCACAAAGTCTTCAGGAGTAAAATGCAAATCAGAGCTTCATTAAATTGCAATAAGGTGCATGATTCTTTTGCATTATGCATGTTCACACACATGCAAAGCAGAGGTTACACACATAAACATACACACGCACGTGCAAGTCTGCAAACACACAGACACACACACACACACACACACACGCACACACACACACACACACACACACACACACACTCAACATAAGGCCCATATCAGGTCCATCTGCTCTTACTGATCCATGCAGGTTCTTTATTAAATCATGCATATGTATCAGCTTGAAATTTACACACTGTGATCCATTAATTTACTAGTTAATTAAACGACCATCTAACTCTTATTTATGAGGGTTTAAAGTTGATCGTTCTGAGACTCTCTTTTCTGTTGACAATTAGACTACATGTGTGACATAACCGAGACACTAACATTGTAAGTGAAATCTATCCGTGATACTGTTGAGTTCTGGGAACATGCATATATTTTCTGGATTCGAGCTCAAGCAGTCACAAAGAACAGCTAAATTACTATTTCCGTAATTTTACAGGTTGCACTTTTTATAGTGGTGTTGATGTATATTGTAATAATTTTGCCATTCCAATTCATTCCCTCTCTGACTGCTCACAGTAAAATATGAGCTAAGTCTCTCTCTCTCTCTGTGTGTGTGTGTGTGTGTGTGTGTGTCTGCGTGTGTGTGCGTGTGTGTGTGAGAGAGAGAGAGATTCCAACATTGTGTTGGATTCAAAAATCACAGATCCTGATACACTATTTGAGTAACAAAAAGTTTTCCCACACTGTTATCATGTTTTAGACCGTTTAGCATAAACGTTTTCTTTATGTATTGTGTTTATTGGAAGACAAGCCATGATAGCTGTTGCAGAGCTGAATTTCATTTTATGTTACACTGTATACAGTCAAACAATTATACAGCTCACATAGCAATGTTCATTCAGAAGATCTTTCCTGCCCCAAAGACCACAGATACCGATAAAAGAAAAA
Organism: Tiaroga cobitis; assembly: GCA_030578255.1. Taxonomy (NCBI): domain Eukaryota; kingdom Metazoa; phylum Chordata; class Actinopteri; order Cypriniformes; family Leuciscidae; genus Tiaroga; species Tiaroga cobitis. The sequence continues at coordinate 17,595,752 of CM060599.1, read as the reverse complement.
CCTGAATAGATCCATCTTTTTTTTGATGGATTGCTTTTGGATTGTCTCACATCAGGACCGCATATCTCTAAACTCAGCCTGATTTGACTATTGGACACAAGCCTTTACATTCAGCAAATTAATAATTCATTCTAATTTTGATTTCCTTTGATTATACTACAGGCTTAAGAATAAGATACGAATAAGGTTAACAATCTGACACAGTTTCACCTTCCCCCACATTTACATTCAGCATGACCTTGACCTTGTTTTTTAATGACTTAGGGCCAGATTTACTAGTTTGTGCCAGCACGAACCCTCTTTTGGCATTAAATAAGACACACAGTGAAAAATTACCGATAAAAAGGCGTGGTCAGTTTTTTGTTTTGTGTGGCTGACCTTATTGCATATGCATTTGTAGGAGTTTCCCTTTCAGATGCAACATTTATGGGAGGAGAATATTTAAATGAATCATGCAAGGTGATTTACTAAGGTTTACACCGGTCAATTTACTGGTATTTGCACCATTACATGGTATTTGCACCATTTACCGCCCAAAAGATCTTAAACCAGACACTAATTTGCACTGTTCCTGGTAGACTGCGTTGCTCACACTAATTTTCCGTGGTAAACCTGGCCCTTAGTTTCTTGTTTTGCTTAATTCTTTTGTTTTGCTTTCTTCTCACCAGGCCATATCCTGCATTATGGAGAAAACAACATAGAGCTCAATTCATGATCATGTAATATGAATTTGATTCAATTACACAGCTGCTCAAGGATTCAGTATCCGCCCTCTCTCATCAGACATTATCCCAGTGACATCAATATTCATGCCCTATTACAGAGATATACAATTCTAGAGATGAATAGGTTTAATAACTGTTGAGTCCATGATGAATTCTGTTAGAGGTCATTTGTATTGTTTGAGGGGGAGGGGGGATACAGACAGACAGAATAGAGAACATAGCAGAAGAACAGCTTCCTGTTTAAATTTTGATTTTGACATTTGGTGTTTATGGAGCCCCTAAAGGGACATGGTGATGGAAAAAACTATATAAGACGGGAAGAAAAATTATATTTCAATGCTTTTGCGTTCTCTTGCCATCCCATCATTTTTTTTCTTCAGCATGTCCCTTTAAAAACTCCTTAGGGTAACACTTCACAATAAGGTTCAAGGTTAGTTAAAATTAGTTAATGTATTAACTAAAATTAACTAACAATGAGCAATACATTTGTTACAGCATTTATTAATCTTCTGTTCATACATGTTAGTTCACAGTGCATTAACTAATGTTAACAAATACAAACTTTGATTTTAATAACATATTAGTAAATGTTGGCATTAATATTAACTAAGAATAATAAATGCTAAAGAATTATTGTTGATTCTTAGTTCGTGTTAACTAATGTTAACAAACAAACCTTGTTGTAAAGTGTTACCCTCCTTAGATGTCGATGCTTAATGTACTAAAATATTTTTTTTCTTATGTCTTGATTTTTGCAGTTGAATTTTAACTTGAATTTAAATATTTTTCTGAGAGGATTGATTGATTGATTGATTGATTGATTGATTCACTCATTCATTAATTCACTCATTCATTAATTCACTCATTCATCGATTCTTCGGTTCTTTGATCGATTCATTCATTCATTCATTCATTCACTCACATAATTAATTTATACAAACAAACATATTTGGGGTCCCAGAGACCCAACATCAGCATGTGCAAATAATTTAGACCATCCAATTATGTGTCATTTATCATTTTGTTGGGTAAACGTAAGCTTCACCTACTAACGTCTGATTCTCCTTCAGAAAATAGAAAATTGATAGGACTATAGAACAGGGTTACAGAGAACGATAACATATGATGCGCACAGACATTTCTCTATGGTAAAGCAAAAGTTTAGTAGTAAAAGTTGGATTTTCAAGAAGATAAAGTGCTCCACAGTTGTACATTCTCAGTCAGTGCGGTCCCGTCCTTTTATGTCAGTGGTGAAGGGGATTGAACTCTGATTCCGTCTCAACTCACTTCCTTGTTTGTGGGGGTGGATCTGTGCACCTGCCTCTCTCCTCCACACAGTCCCACATAGTTCCGCCTCCGCATCCCACTCAGTCCAGGGATGACGAGAGGATGAATCATTCAGTCAGCCGGAGAAAGCAGTGAGAGAACTGGAGTAAAGCAGAGATCATTGATTTCAATCGTCAGACTTAATCTCAGCGCAGCACAGATACACATGCTGTTTTGGGACTGTTTGCATGAGTGGGAGGATGTGCGTGTAATGTATGTCTTACAGAGAGAGGAAGGAAAGGATGAAAAACCGAGGGTTGGAAAGGAAGGAAATGTGAAAGGGCCGGAAGTCGTTTAATCAGCCAGCCTGAGTGTTATGTCACTGGTGATCAGATTGTTGACCATTTCGAGAGATGAATTAATCTGAAACATAACACCTGAACAATATGCATCGCCCACATTGATGAAGTCCATCAAGTCCTTCAAAAGACTTTGTCACAATGAACATGCATGTATCGAATGTTAATTTGGTGGCCTGGAGATCATTTCTGTGATGTGATAGAATTACATATGAGGTTAAACAAACACTGCTCACTATTTTATTTCTCCATGTGTCCTCTCCTTGCAATTATCTGCAATTTCCCCAGAGGTCTTCATGGCAATGAAATCTATTGATCAAAAGCATTTATGTGGGAGTCACATGACCAAGGACGATGCATAATTATGAAAAATGACAAATGGCGAGCTCGTGGAGCTCTGGCACTTATAGCTGCCTTCCCGTCATATACAGTCTGACACACAAAATTCCCATTTATTAGGTCACTCAGATTTAGTTCTGTCACTGAAAGTATGTGCCAATACACCCTCAGAGAAAATATTTGCTCTAAGAATGAATTGGAGCCACTCAATAGCGTGATTTATTTGCACGTCTGGTCTGTGTTATTTTAGCACCTCATTTATGAAAGGAATTATGCAAATAACGTAACGACATAAACACGCCCAAAACAAGCATTTTGTGAGGAACGCAATTTGCATGGTGCAATTCACCATCTTGTAGTCCAGTTCTGATGGTTGAAACTCTGTCTACATCGTCTATGTTGTGTTTTTAATATGCTTTAAGACAAACCATGCACAAATTCATATGCATAAACAATTGCAGAGTATTTTCTCCTTAAAACTGCAGTGCACCAAAGACAGTCTCAAAAACGCGGTTTGAAATCGCCGGTGTTTCTGATGTCATAAACTACTTTGTAACCAATTAGGTCAACGTGTGATCATCAACGAGTGGATCTCTGAGCTGGTGTGAGTGAGTGGAGGCGGGGATAATTTGCATATTCATAGAACCACGTATACTAAATGAGGCAAGGGTGTAGAGTTACATTCAAGCTATGTTAAGGCATGGCCATTTTTTTTTTCAAGGAAAAACGTTTAAATATGTAATTTTAGTGATCAAATATGAGTTTTAAGGAATGCAAATATTGACTACAGGGGGACTTCAATGAAAACAATCACAAAAGGATGCAGTTACAATATTGATGAACAGGGGTCTAACTGAATTAGATTTAAGTAAGTAAATAAATAAATAATACATCTAACAGTACACAAAGATATGATGGAGAAATCAATAAACTGTGTTTTTTTAAATAAACTAAAAATACAGGAGATCACTGGAGATAACAAGTAGAAATGGCTAACCACATAAAGTACTGTTAACAATGTTAAATTGAACAAAGGGGCTGTTTACACGACAACTAAAAACGGAAACCTTTTTATGCGTTTTGGCCGCTCATTTACACAACAATGGCGTTTTGGCGGGCTAACATTACGGGTTTCAAAGTGTAAGTTTCTGAAAACGATAGGCCTACTTATTGTCTCCATGTAAAATACAAAAATGCACATTTGTGAAAACGATGACAACATGCGTATGTGTATTACTGAATGTGTTCATAAAGTGACATCGCCAACTACTGCCCTGGCAGCATACAGCGTTTTAGTCGTTTTCACCGATCCGAGTGAATGGGGATCGTTTTGACAATGTTGTCATCTGTACACGAAAAACACGTAAGTGTTAAAAAACACACATATAGTGTGTCAATTTTTTTTCCCCGTCACCCCCACGAGGAAACGAGACGTTTAATTAGATTTGAGCTGCTGTTGCACAAAAAAGTGGTGGAGCTATTTAAAAATCTGTGTCAATACCAAAGAAATGTATTCCGGAATATTATGTGATCATGACCGAATGATGACGATGTGTTAATATCCTCGTTCTGAGTTCAGTACATAAACAACTGAGAAAAAAGGCCAAATAAATATACTGTATGACGAAGATGTATGTTCTGTATGTTTTTTTTCATGTGGCTCTGGGTATTTTTATAACAATAAAGAGTGAGAAACGCTTAGGCTACTTGAGAAATGCTAAGCAGGTATAGTGTTAAGTTTATTATAAAACACTACAAATAATTCACGTCTGCCCATTTTTTTTTAAAAATCCACTTTATTACACGCACTTGATGATGGTTTCTGTGTAGTACCAAACATTGTACCAAAGCTATGATTGTGTTTACAGTGTGGAAAATAGCATGTGTTCATGTTTCGCGTGTAAAAAAACACAGTATTTTTCTCACAATTTACTTATCTGTATACCGCTGCTTTCACTGTCCAAAAAACGGCCCGATGACTTCCTTATTCTATGAAGTCCCTCCTTCAGATATAACGAGTTCTGATTGTGCCAGCGGTTCCTGTGTTGTGATTCGACAGCAGTTTATCGCACGTTGCCCGGAAAGGTCACGCCTCTTACCATAATTTGGAGATGCATGCGCTGATTGTTATTGTGAAAATGTCCAACATATTATCTTATCAATTTGAGCCGGAATCAGACCCGGAGAACATAGATGAAGAGAAGAAGACTTTTGCAGGATGTTTTACAGTGGTAATCTGTTTATTTAGTAGTTGTCACACTTTTAATTGGTTAAATTTTAATGTTAAATGTTACTAACTGTTATAAAATCTTGTGGAATATGTTTTTTTTCCGTCTGTCGAATTAACGATGGTGATGTTGAATTTTTTAAATAAGTTCATTGTTTATTCCTACCTTAGTTACACGTGTGCACGAGTTTTGATTAGTAATATATGTTTTGTAGGTGTACATGTGGTAACTGTGAAAAAAGATACTCTTCCTCTTCTCCGTGGGAGCTCAACAAGACCACGCCCCCCTTTTTTGTGTATTCCAGTGGGCGGAGATCAGTCAAAAAACTGTTCTAATGACGTCATTAACTTAACTGTCACCGTGGGACGTTTGCCATTATATTTTTAAAACAATAATATCTTAGTAAAAACCTTAAGTAATATTGACAAACTATATATCATTTGAAAGCTTACAATCTAGTTTCCATATTTGGTGATTTTCAAAATAAATTACACAGGAGCCGTAATTTATCAATTTGCAACAAGAATATTTTCATACTCCTAAGGCGTGTTCAGACCTTTATTTTGAAATAGCAATGAACATGAAAAATCATGAAAAAATGGTAGAAACCTCAGTTTGTTTTCATGCCAAGAGTTCAAAAGATAGCATGCATTCAATTATTTTAGAAAAAAGGTCTGAAAATGTTTTAAATATAAAGAAAAAAATAATAAATTCACCATTTGTGATGTGGCAGCGAGCTATGACGCACATGCGTGTTCTTTGTATGTGTTTCTTAGAGGTTGAATTCATATCAAAATCTGCTAAACTTCCCATACTACTTCTGAATAGGATCTCTTCTTCATAAATTGTATAAAATTGTGGAAATAATGGTTCATATCACTCAAAACACATATGGAAATAGAGGCGCCCTTATATGGGCAGTAATGGAGTCTGGTTGTGACCTAGTGAAAAAGTTTGGTACTGCGTCCAAACAAAATCTTACTGAAAGCTCATTTTTTGAGATATCAACCTAAAATTTGAAACACAACTTGTTTAGATTTTTGGCTTTGATTTTTCTGCCGTTTTAGAGTAGCCCAGGTTTTGAAAATATATATTTTATATAAAATATGAATAATTATTTTTTTAGATTGTACATTTCCAGAAACTCAAACTTCTATAACTTTTTTTCTGTTTGACTTTCTTAATTTATTTCACTTCCTCAAAAATCTGCCAAATGTCTTCTTTAAAACAAGACCAATCTTACGTCTATATTCCAAAGCATTCTTGAATAACCACCATTTAAGTTAGAAATGTGCATTTTCATGTATATTCAAAAAAAGGGGGGTGACAGTTAACAGGTTAAAAAAGGAAGTAGAGGTAGTCCAAACCGGACGTTCGCTGTAGGCTTTGAAAGGGGACTTCTGTTTAATAAAATATCTCGCTAGGCATTGAACTTTGAGCTTTATAATTTTACAGGTATTATTTAACAGCAACATTACACACTAACTAAAGTTTAAAAAATGGAATCGCGAAGAACGGGACCTTGAAGGAAACAGAACAGAATGTCAAAATCACAGTCCACATAAAGTAACATAAACCTGACAAATAACAATAATAAAATTGCGAAAACACACAACACAACTTCAACTTAAATAAAAAAAAAAAAAAAAAAAAAAAAAAAGAAATTAAGAAAACAAAAGCTGATTCATAACATAAAAATTATTAGCAAGTACAGGTGATATACTTACAAGGACTATAAAAAATAAAATAAAAAAACACACATAGAGAAACATGGGGTCTCCAAACTCGGTTCTGGAGGGCCACTGTCCTGCAGAGTTTAGCTCCAACCCCAATTAAACACACCTGATCCAGCTAATCAGTGTCTTCCTAGGCCTTGGAGTTGGAGCTAAACTCTGCAGGACAGTGGCCCTCCAGGCCAGAGTTTGGATCCTTTTTTCCCTCTTCTTTCAACTCGCTGGAGCAGAATGGCGTCTAACCGATTGTGGTGTTCTGTTCTTGGATGTAATAACGAACACAGCAGTCATTTTGTTCCTAAATCCGAACCGCTGAAGACAAAGTGGATGAATATTCCCCACGAGCAACGTCAATGCATTTATGTTTGCGCGAATAATTTCTCACCAGACTGCTTTATAAACTAGGATCAGTATAAAGCTGGTTTTGCTAAGAAGCTGCTCCTGAAAAAAAGAATCGGTACCAACTATTCATGTCCCTGCTGCACCTCCAGAAGAAGTGATTGTAAAATTGTATTAACCTTTATATTAATCTTTGCAAATCGCTTGCACGCTTCACGATGAATGCGGCTAAGGTTTACACTCAGGGTAACGTTACATTACGGCATGTTTCCTATGTACAACGTTCTCAATATAATTCATCATCCCACGTTTATAATGAACAACGCGTTATGGTTATTGTGTTATTACAAACTGAGTACGTATACATCAGTAAACACATATCGTTCGTACATCTCATTAAGTTACTCTAACGTTACCCTGCCAGTACACAAAGATAGATCAAAGTGACATTATGTTAACCAACCATTCAGAAAAGTCCTGTTCGAGCCTTAATTGTCGAACTTCTTTGCGGCCGTCATCTTGTTCCGGGTCCGACTCCGGTTCAAACTGATATGATTGCACAGATGTGTCCTCAGAGACTCCCGCTGCCATTCTCTCTCCAAAATATACCCTCAACTTTTGTCAAGCCAACACTCCACGTGCATTGTGTCTAAACGCCCGCAGTTAAGAGGGGCGGAGTGAGCGAAGCTCATTATCATTTAAAGGCATATGCACTGAAATGGCGCGCTGAAAACAGAGCTGTTTTTGACTATAGGTAAAATTAGTGTTTTCTTACAATACTAATGAGAATTTTTAATTAAAGTTTACTACAAACTTTTCATTTAGACCCTAAAGAATCAAATTAACTAGTATGAAAATGGCATTACATGACCCCTTTAAAAATATGGGGTCCCTCACATAAGGATGGTCATATATCTAGGGGTGACATTAAAGATTGAAAACCCCTGTTGTGGAGTACAGGAATGAAGAGATGACAGGGGCGGTGGGATGGGACAGTGTAGACGTATGGATGAGGAGCCTTGTTAAGTACCTGCCCTCATCTACATGTCATGGTTTAGCTTACCTCATGAATAAAATTCAGTTTGGATCAGTGTTCTGATATGAAAATTAACAACAGACATGAATAAAACACATTCAGCATGCGCTATTTTCTTTGAGACAGGCCTCATGGGTCAGGATGAATTAGTGCTTGACATTTCAGTAGTAATTTATTTCACATATCATTCGATAGGGCAGGGGTTGACAACATTAGACGCATGTGCCATTAAATCAAATTACTGGTTTGTTAGAGCTAATGTAATATATTTTTAAATGTATTTATAAGCAATTTAATAAAATATTAAAATAAAACTAAATAATAAAAACATTTAAAAATATAATATAATATAATAATGAAAGTGAAAGGTTAAGAATAATGGCTTCACTTAAGCTTTTTGTACTAGCAATGACCGTAACACAAAAATCAGCCAAAAATATTAAGGTCAGCTGCAGGACAGCATTAGTGTAATATAAGTTATTTTTTTTATTTTTATAGCCTGAAGGGGTTTATTAGCTATCCCATACGTAAAACAGTAAACATTTACGTAGAAAATTGCATAAAAACCCAGTTGAGGACTGGAGAACTGAGGTTGATATAAATATAGATGAGACAATCTCTGAATCTACAATAATGTATCCTACACTGGCCAAGATTTCAGTATCCTCTCTAGGAGGCCACACTAACTCATCTTCTAGTATCTACTCACACAGCACATTCAGTATCGGCTTCTAATAAGGGTGGATGTTCTATATATTTCACCTTTAACATGTTCGTAGTGGGAAAAACTATATGAACCTATAATGCCTTATAATTCAAGAGGTGGAGCAAGTGTGATGCTGGTCTACAGTATATTGATCATGTGAATGTGGGTCGGCACTGATGCAATGGGGCCACTACAATGAACGAGGGCCAATTTTTGCATCTAGCTGAGTAGGTGGAAGTCAAGGAGTTTAGATGATACAGAATGCTACTTAAAACAGCAAGTATATCACTGCTCCATTGTTTCTGATCATCATGACATCAATCTTCTAACAGGCTGCATTGTTTAGCGGCTGACCTCAGATGAAGGCATGGCCAGATAAACCAACTTATATTATTTCTATACAAAGAGCTTTATGTCCATAGCAAGAGACTTGTCATGGATTATGGTTGAACTACATGAGATTCCAGTGAAGAGAATGTGAACATCTAAGATTTTAACAGCTCAATAAAAGTCTGCTTATTTGTGACAGGTTATGTACAGTAGTGCAGAACTGATCTCTTTATCTGTCCGTACTGAGCTCTCTATTTGAGAGCTTTCAAAAGCAAAGTAGAGCCCAGAGGGTCATTCACAACTCCATTACTACAGATGGACTAGGTGAAAGGTAAAGAACAATGGCTGCACTTAAGCTTGTTGTACTTGCAAGCACAGTAAGACAACAATCAGCCAACAACATTAAGGTAAGCTGGACAGCATTAGTGGGAGTGAACTTATGCTTATCCAAGGCCTATTAAATGCAAACACATGGGAGTAAAATTATTTGTAGGCTAATTTATCTTTTTTGTTTTAACATTTTTTTTATGTATTGCATTGCAATACCAATGCTATCTCATGACGAATTTGTACGAGTGAGTAAAATGTGGCTGATTCATATGACCTCACTCATACGAATTTGTACGATTTGTCTAAACCCCAGTGACGGTTAGTTTTAGGGGCGTGGTCAGGGCTAGGTCATTCGTATGAATTATACGAATTGGGCAACTCGTAAAATATGAACGATTTAGCAAAAATCGTACAAATTCGTACTAGTGAGGTCGTATGAATTCGTACGAATTAGCCACCTCGTAAAATTTGTTCGAATTGGTCTTGAGATTGGGTTGGCAAAACAGACAAGATAAGGTAATGTGATTTTTTACAAATAATCATGATATAATATACACTGCTTCAGATATCTGAAAAAATGCTGCCTCTGCAGGCAGCATACTGAGGTAGGGAGGCAACAAGGAACAGCCAAATCCAATGATCATGTCACATCCTGGCTTCACCTGAATTGTTTTTGAAGGAAGCATAGGGTGCTTCTCAAACGGAAGGCTCTATGGTCACGGTATGAAAACACTATTAAAACTTAGCAACTCTACATACAACTCTACATTGCAACATAGCAACTCTATGTGTCACCAGAACAGCATTCCATCTTTCAAAGATTCGACTAACAACTGATTGCAACAGAGTTTGACATGCTAAGATAATGACACAATACTGTAAAAAATAAAATACATAGTACATTAATATTGGGTAAAATAGTATTTTTTTAATTAGATTGAGGAACTAAACATGTGGCAATGCATGCTTGAATAGCCATTACACTATTTGGGCAAAATGAGGTATCTTAAAACAGGGATTCCCAAATATAATTTGTCAGCTGAACCCCTTTGACCTAAAATGTTTACATACCCCTTGAGATTTTAAGTTAAAATTTGAATAATTTAACAACACATTTGCATATTCATGCTTCTCTGATGTCGGTTAATGGTCTTTTTTTAAGCGTCTTATTTTGATTTGTTTGAAATTATTTATTCCTATTTTTTTTTTAGCTTTTCATCAACTCAAGTAACTCCCTGCTGTTCCTTAATGAACCCCCCAGTCGTGCACAAACTACAGTTTGGGAAACCCTGTCTTAGAATAATGCCATTACTGTCTACATTTTTAAACAGTCCTTTGGGAGTAACTCCCTGCAATGCTGTCTGTGGGCATCTCACTAGGTTTTGGAACAGATTTTTTTCTTTGAAATCTACTGACGCAACTCAAGGCTACCTGCAAGGCTGTAGTTTTAAAATACATTTATACTATTTGATATATTATTCTGAGTAGCTTAGCAGCACAATTAAGCGTACATGATGAGGAATGCTAAAGACACTGATCTTTCTGTGGTTGCAGGTTTGGTGATTACTTTCTTTTACGTTTTATTCTCAACAATGGTCAAGAGATTCACCTTTTCTACACGCAGACATGGGTTTTTGTTTGCCTCTGAGATTATTAAAGATGTAAAAATGTGAAAAGGTGATTGTAAAACACACCCAGTGTTGTATTAAACGGTGGTGCTGCTAGTATAACGTGACGGGGCCTGAAGCTCTAATTGTACTGCTCTCTCAGACTGGCCCCTGTGGCGATCTCAAGAGGGAACGTCTCGGTTACGTATGTAACCCTCATTCCCTGAAGGAGGCAATGGAGACATAGTCGACGTGTCGACTGTTTGGGATCACGCTTAGGGAGCCTGTCATCTTCGAGTACTGTTAAAACGAGCCAATGCACTTTGGCTTGCGAGATTTGCATCTCACACTATAAATACGGATGTGGATGCACGCACCAGTTGTTTTTCGCTGAGGAGCCGAGTGGAGCCTGGAGTCAGCGGTGGTCTAGCAATAGTGGCGACAGGACTACGTCTTATTTCCCTCCTTCAGGGAACGAGGGTTACATACGTAACCGTGACATTCCCTTTCAGTCGCTCACGTTCGACGTAGTCGACGTGTCGACTGATTGGGATCCCAATTAAAACGCCACCTAGTGCTGCCACCTTCCAGTGCCTAGACAAAAGCCTTCTGATCCCCCCACACTATTGAGGCGGAGAAGGGATAGGGCTTAGGCCAGGGAAGTCACTGCTGTTCCACAAGACCTACTTAGTTAGACTTGGATAACACTGGGAAAGCATGCCCTTTCGATGGAAGGAGGGACGCTACAGAAGCCACATCCTACCCGAAGGGAGGTAACGTGGAGAATACACATATGAACTGAGCGGATGACCGGGCAGTACAACATATGGAATGTCACTGGGGTGGCTCCAGCCTATGACAGCATCACAACATATGGCCCCAGCCTAGCACAAGTTCCACTAGTCCATACGCGTGGTAGGCCTAGCATCGGACGCTCCGCCACGTCCAATGCCGAAGGGGTGTGGAGGAACTCAACAGGGTTTGGCTCGGCTCCTCAGCGAAAAACAACTGGTGCGTGCATCCACGTCCGTATTTATAGTGTGAGATGCACACTCTGTCAGACACACAGACACACTCTGTCAGTTCAAAGCTAGACTAAAAACACATCTCTTTGACCTAGCATACACATAATAATAATATAATAATAATAATACATAAGTCTTATATAGCACTTTCCAAGGAACTCAAAGACGCTTTACAAATGAAACAAACAAACAAACAAACAGTCAATGATGAGAGTGCTATTATAAATTGTAGGCAAGGTGAAACAGGTGGGTTTTGAGCAGTTTTTTGTAGGTGGTCAGTGAGTCCGAATTTCTGATGTGGATGGGGAGTGAGTTCCAAAGGGTGGGGGCAGCGATGGCGAATGCTCGGTCCCCCAAAGTTCGGTGTGTTGATTTGGTGATGGGTTTGAGAAGGCCCAAGTCGGCAGAGCGGAGGCGTCGGGAGGGGCAGTGATGCTGCAAGAGGTCTGTGAGATATGGAGGTGCCAAGTTATTGAGGGCTTTGTAAGTGATGAGCAGAACTTTGTAATGGATGCGCTGTTGTACAGGGAGCCAGTGAAGCTGTTGGAGGACGGGGGTGATGTGGTCTCTGGAGCGGGTGTGGGTGAGGAGGCGGGCAGCGGAGTTTTGAACGTATTGCAGTTTTTTTATATCAGAGGATGGGAGACCATATAGGAGACTGTTGCAGTAGTCGAGTCTTGATGTAATGAAAGCATGAATGAGAGTTTCCGCAGCAGATGTGGAGAGGGTAGGGCGTAGACGAGCAATATTACGTAAGTGGAAAAAGGCAGTTTTGGTGATATGACGGATATGGGGCTTAAATGTGAGTGAGGGGTCAAAAATGAAACCAAGATTTCGGATCTGGGGAGAGGTGGTAACTATATGGTCATCGACGGAGAGAGTGAAATCTTGGAAGGAGGGGAGAAGTGATTTGGGACCGATGACAATGATTTCCGATTTATTGCAATTTAGTTTAAGGAAGTTGGCATTCATCCAGGATTTTATTGCAGAGAGGCAGGTTGTGATGGTTAATACTGTGGCAGGAGTGATGGATCTGGTGCTGAGGTATAATTGTGTGTCGTCTGCGTAACTATGGAATTTTAATCCATGCTTATGAATGATAAGTCCAAGTGGAAGCATGTACAGGATAAACAGAAGGGGACCTAGCACCGAGCCTTGAGGGACTCCGTGATTGACCGGTATGGTGTGGGACGTACAGTTGTTGATGGATATGAATTGAGATCTGTTGGTGAGGTAGGAGGTGAACCAGGATAGAGCTGAGCCAGAGATGCCAAGATGTTGTAGGCGTTGTAAAAGGATGGAGTGGTCAATGGTGTCGAAGGCGGCAGAGAGGTCAAGTAGGATGAGAATGGAAAGGGAACCAGAGTCAGAGGCGAGCAGGAGGTCACATAATACACTATAGACTTCTATAATTCAATGGTAGGCTGCATAGATTAGGTCAGCCGGAACTGGGAACACTTCCCTTAAATCTTGATGTACTCGTTACATCATAAGAAGAATGGCATCTACGCTAATATTAGTGTCTTTGTTTATCCCGAGGTTTTCCCGCAGCCTGCCGGATCCAGGCCGTGTCCAGATCTGACGAGGGAGCTTTGCCTGGACCCGATGACAATGCAGTGCTGAAGTGTCAACTATCCTTTCCCTATGGAGGATCCCTTTCCCACTCTACAGATAAAGCGTTGTTGAAAATCCGGCTCGCGTACCCCGAAGTGATAAAATTAAACAAAATTCTGTATCAAAATTTATAGGCAAGACAAGTAGTTTGTTTAGGCATGGGTTGTATGGAATTGCAAACCTGCGCACATATTTTCAAAAGTACATGACTATAGAATCTATTCTTAATGTGCATGTGAACGCCGTCAGCGTTAATCACAGGTTCGCGTTTAAAGTCTGTTTAGAGAGAACAGCGTCGTCTTAGTGGCCCCTAATTTAATAACAAATGACATTTCAATGGAGGTGAATCAATCAAAACTAACTTTAGCTGGAAATAACATTATTCAAGAACCGCTATAAAGCCAAAACAATCTCTGTTACCTTAAATTATATGTGTATCTCTGTAAAGCTGCTTTGGAACAATCCATTGTTAAAAGCGCTATATAAATGAAGATGACTTGACTTGACTTCGGTTTAAGGGGAACTCACCTGGAGCAAGAATGGCCCACGTATCCTGTCCATAGGAGGGGAGTGGCGCAGCAAGCCGACACTTCGAGCGGGGCTTACGGTGTTATCTGGCTTCTATGTGAAGAGAGCACACGGGAAGGAACCGGCTCAACTCGTAGGCTATTGAATCTAGCGAACGTGTTAGGTGTCACCCAGCCCGCAGCTCTACAAATATCTATCAGCGAGGCACCCTGCGCCAATGCCCAGGAAGTGGCCACACTCCGTGTAGAAAGAGCTCGCAGTCCCAGGGGGACAAAGTTCACCTTGGGAATCATACGCCAAGATGATGGCATCCACTATCCAGTGGGCCAACCTCTGGTTGGAGACAGCCTTTCCCTTCTGTTGGCCTCCGTAACAGACGAAGAGCTGGTCTGAGGTCCTGAGGCTTTAAGTTCTGTCCACGTATAACCGCAAGTAGCGGACGGGACAGAGAAAAGCCAGGGCTGGGTCTGCCTCCTCCGCGGGCAGTGCTTGCAGCTTCACCACCTGGTCCCTAAAGGAAGTGGTAGGAACCTTGTGCACATATCCAGGCCGGGGTCTCAGGATAATGTGAGAGTTAGCCGGCCCGAATTCCAGGAACGATTCGCCGACCGAAAATGCGTGCAGGTCCCCTATCCTCTTGATAGAGGCCAAAGCAAGCAGGAGAACTGTTTTTAAAGACAGGACTTTTAACTCAGCTGCCTCCAGTAGCTCAAAGGGAGGTCTCTGCAGTGTGGTCAGCACCAGAGATAGGTCCCAAGAGGGTATAGAGGGGGCGCGAGGAGGATTCAGTCTCCTCGCTCCCCTCAGGAACCTGACGATCAGGTCATGCTTTCCCACGGATCTCCCATCCACTGCATCGTGATGTGCGGCGATAGAGGCAACAAACACTTTGAGGGTGGTGGGAGACAGCCCTTGCTCCAACCCATCTTGCAGGAAAGAAAGCACGGGACCGAAGAAAACACCTTCGGGGTCTTCGCGGTGAGAAGAACACCAGTCAATGAACAGGTTCCAACTCAGGGCGTAAGCATGCCTCGGAGAGGGTGCTCTCGCAGAAGAGATGGTATCTACGACTGATTGTGGAAGACCACCTAGAACCTTTGCGTCCCGTCCAGGGACCAGACATGAAATTTCCAGAGGTCTGGATGCGGGTGCCATGCGGTGCCCCGTCCCTGAGAGAGAAGGTCCTCCCTCAGAGGAATGGGCCAGGGAGGGGCTATCGAGAGGAGCACAAGTTCGGAGAACCATGTCCGGTTGGGCCAATAAGGGGCAGCTAGCAAGACCTGCTCTTCTTCCTCCCTGAAGGCTCACTGGGGAAACACATACTTGCGGAGATGTGCCAGTTGTGTGCTAGTGTATCCTTGCCGAGGGTCCCCTCGGTCAGGGAGTAAAACAACTGGTAATGGGATGAGTCCGGAGAGGCAAACAGATCTATCTGTCCTGAGAGATCGGCGGCGGCATGATTGAGCAGGCCAGGGATATAAGTGGCGCGAAGCCACCTCAGATGCTTCTGACTCCATAGGAGGAGGTGGCGGGCGAGTTGTGACATGCGACGGGAGCATAGACCACCTTGGGGGTGTTGTACGCAACGGTCGCAGTGTAGTCCGTACGGACCAGTACATGCTTGCCGAGCAGCGGCATTTTGAGGCGTCTCAAAGCAACCAATGCAGCCAATGCAGTTGGGGGCCCATCCAGATCCCTGTTACTGCATGCCCATTGTACGTGTCCCCCCAGCTGGTATTGGAGGCATCTGTGATGACCACAGAATGCATGGACACTTGTTCTAGGGGCACTCCGGCCTGGAGAAACGAAGGGTCTGACCATCGATCGCTGCAAACCAATCTCGGGGACGGATGCATTCAAAAATGCGTCTCTGCGTTAGCATCTGGAACGGAAGCTTGTGAAGGGCCCGATTCAAAACTCGCAGGTCCAAGATTGGCCGTAACCCATCACCTTTCTTGGGTACAATAAAGTACGGGATGTAGAAGCCTGTCTTCAAATCGGCTAGAGGAACAGGCTATATCGCATCCTTCGCCAGTAGGACTACGATCTCCGCGCGCATGACAGGGGCACGTTCACTTAACACCGAAGTGTAACGAAAGCTACTGAACTTGGGAGGACGCTGGGTGAACTGAATCATGTAGCCGAATCATGTAGCCGAGCCAGCTGGACCGGTTGGGAAGCACTCTCCAGGCTTCCACAAACCGGGCCAGGGGGACCAGAGGTACCACAGATGTACCCGGGGTGGGGCAGCGAGGTGGAGGACAGGGACCTGGCTCGGAAGGTCCAGGGGCGGCCCGAAGCAGGGTCTGAATGTGCGGTGCAACATTTACCTGCAACACTTGAGTCAGCAGCCATATCACCCTGCAGCCCAAGACTGGTTGCCCAATGAAGCTAAGCAGGGTTGAGCCTGGTTAGTACCTGGATGGGAGACCTCCTGAGAAAACCAGGTTGCTGCTGGAAGAGGTGTTAGTGAGGCCATAGGGGGTGCTCACTGTATGGTCTGTGTGGGTCCTAACGCCCCATTATAGTGACGGGGACACTATACTGTCAAAGAGCACCGTCCTTCGGATGAGACGTTAAACCGAGGTCCTGACTCTCTGTGGTCATTAAAAATCCCAGGATGTTCTTCGAAAAAGAGTAGGGGTGTAACCCCGGCATCCTGGCCAAATTTGCCCCTTGGCCTCTGTCCATCATGGCCTCCTAATCATCCCTATATACTAATTGGCTTCCTCACTCTGTCTCCTCTCCACCAGTAAGCTGGTGTGTGGTGGGCGTTCTGGCGCAATATGGCTGCCGTCGTATCATCCAGGTGGATGCCTCACATTGGTGGTGGTTGAGGAGATTCCCCCTTCCATATGTGAAGCGCTTTGAGGTCCCAGAAAAAGCGCTGTATAAATGTAACGAATTATTATAATTAATTATTATTATTACCTGTCTCCGTGGGGCAACAGGGGATCCGTGAGAAAGTGGATGACCGGGTCTTCGAACGCACCGTGCTGCCGGCTGGCGAACAGGAGGGGGCCTCGCTCTCTTGGGACCCAGGGACAGAGTAGTTTGCTCTTTTGACAATTCAGGTACCACTGAACAACGGGGAGCCAGTGGCGGAACGGTAACTATCTGAAGAGCTCGTCCCCCCATCCCTGGAACACTTCGTCTTACGCTTGCCACCTGGTTTGGCAGCGCCTGAGACAGGCTGGGCGGCCTGCCTGCCGCTGGCTCCACGCTGAGTCCTGGGTGGAGGCTGCTGCAGGGACCCAGCGGGAGCGGAAGCGGCAGCAGGGGGACGCACTCGGCAACAAGTAGGCGGAGGAACTGCCAGTGGCGGCGGGGTGAAGGCAGCAGCTGGCCGCCGGGGCAGGATGTGCCGGATGGCCTCCGTCTGCTCTTGAGCAGCAAAGAACTGTTGGGCGCAGTTCTCCACCGCGTTGCCGAAAACCCCAACATGGGAAATTGGGGAGTCCAGGAACCGAACATGTCGGGGGAGGGGTAGACGAGGATCCCTGCTCCAAGATGTAGCGGCCGTCGGACACAGGTGTGCCGCGACAGACCGCTCCACTGGAGGGATGGCCTTGTAAACCTTCATCGCTCCTCCGTCAAGGGTAGTGAGGAGGGAGGGGCTCTCCAGGCAGTTTTTGGCAGTAAAAGGTGCCATCCACGACCTGGTAAGCTCTCCATGCATTTCAGATAAGAAAGGAACTGGGGCGGCGGGCTGATAACCAGCACGGCCTGCCCCTAGAAACCAATTATCCAACCGAGACTGAGCGTGACACGGTGGAGAGTTCCACTCGAGCCCGACAGCCTCAGCGGCCCATTTCAGCATAGCTGAAAGCTGTGGATCTGGCTCGGGCAACATTACACTCGCTGAAGGGGATAACGCAGCTGAGTCGTCATCTCCATAGATCAGCTCCCCCTCCGATGCTGCAATCGACATCCTGTCCTCTGGAGGGACCCCGAATGAAATATCTGGTCAGTCTATTACAGGGGGACCAGCGCGCTCAACGGGGGACTCCACCGGCTGCGTTGTGATGGAGAAGTGAGGAGCCCACAGGGAATGATTACCGGGCGGTTATTCCATTACTATTCTCCGATCACCCATCCCACACGGCATCCTTGGGTGGGGCGTGATAATGGGGGCTCCACCTTCGCGGACGAAGGCGAGTCTCGATCTCAACACAGAGACAGTCATATTCCTGCAATGGGAACATGAGCCATCCACAAAAGCTGCTTCAGCGTGCTGTAAGCCCAAACACGTGATGCAACAATTGTGACCGTCAGAGGGGGACAGGGAACGACCGCTTCCAGAAACGTGCGGGTAGAATGACATCTTGAAAAAGATGCAAATGCACCTGTGTTGCTCTTTCAGGATTTGAAAACTCTCACCAGTGCTGTAGCACACCGGGGAATGTTCGTGGTAACACTGATAGGGATGGTGCAGCCTGTATCAGTGAAGCACTCACTATCCCTCAACTATCCCCCAGTGACACCCTCAACCGGCCGTCAGACAAACAAACACACAAACAGAAATGTAATGCTGTTAAAACAGCAGTTTGAGAGCTCAGAAAGTTCATGACAACCGTTGCACTCGTGCTGTAGAACCACCAGCACCGGGAGAGCCTTCCTGAAGAAGTACAGACATTAGAAATGTTTGTAATAAAACAACACTCTTCAGAGACATCGATCCAAAGCAAAAGACAACTGGTGCGTGCATCCACTTCCGTATTTATCCCCGTGCCGCGGGGCGGAGTGTGAGATGCAAATCTCTCACGCCAAAGTGCATTGGCTCGTTTTAACATTACTCGAAGATGAAAGGCTACGTCGACTACGTCGAACGTGAGCGACTGAAAGGGAACTGACTCTCCGTAATGATGATATAGCTCCTCTACTCTCTGTCTCCCTCTTTGCTCCTTCTCTCCCTCATGACTTCATCCTAGGTCATGCACAGGTGTCCAATCTCCCTTCCTTCTTCCCCTCTACTCCCGCTTTTTTTCTTTTTTCTTTGCATGTGATGGCCTGGGGCATTTGAAAAGGGACGTAGACACAGGGAGGTCAAGGTAACATATAAAATGTCAGAGTAAGATTTGAAGGAAATTGAAAATGCCAAAATGTTCAAGTCTATATTAAAAGAGTTGCATGTGGCCCTAGTCTAATAATAAAAATGTGGCACACAGCAGAGCAGGGAGAGAGATTTATACATGTTATCTGGATTTAATGCTGTGTCCTACACTTTGCAACATCATCATCTGTGTTTTAAAGAGCTGGATGAGGATTTGTATTTGGAGTGTGAATTTGAATTAAATTGGCCATGACCCGAAGGATGTTGAATTGTAATCCGAATTGGAATGACAGGAAGAAAATTTCAACATAATCACACAAAAAGCATATTAATCCATTACAAAGTTTAAAACAAAACATAAATAACTGCATGGTTATATTTGACTGCATATTAAGCCCCATAAATGAGTCTGCAGCGCCTCTTCAAGTCAAACACACCTGTTAAATGAATGAACGAACCGATAAATGAATAGCGAAAATCAAAAGATATTCTTAATTCAATTAAGTGCAACACTTTTCACCAATATGTCATAAGTGATGTGTAAAATGTCCATTGCTTATCTGTTGACTTTTGACTTTTCCTCATATACTGTAGAACACACACAAAGGAAATATTACTTTTATTATCCACATGTTATGAGTGAGTTTACTTTTACTTATTTGTAACTAAACATAAGTGAATTCATCATTCAGATGCATCATTTGTGCAAGTTATATCATGTCCTGCTGAAACTCTTGAATCCTCCACAGCCCCACCCTTTCATTACTGCATTTGTGGGATAAACGTTTCAAGACACTCGACTAAAGAAAAAAAAGAAAAGAAAGAAAAACAATGCATTGTAACAATGACATTTTTAGCCAGTAAAGTAAGAAAATCAATGTCTGGATACACTCGTAGACATTTTAGCAGACATACACACAAACACATTATTTGATATCACAGATTTGCCAGATAAACCATGAATACTGTTTTTAGTCCAAAAATAGATGGAAAAATAGATGGGTATCACTTTTCAGAGTGTACTTAGTGTAGGTTCATCCTTCAGAAATAGGTACAGAGAAAACATATACAGAGAAACATGATGGCAAAGTGTTTTGGTGGCTCGTATTTGTGGGTAGTCTCTCAGACAGTGGCACTGCTGGTTTGGCATAATTGCCCCTTTCAGCCTGGGCGGACTACTGTGCCCACGCTGTGGACACTAACTGGTCTTGCAGGGCGCTAAGAGATTTTATAGTGTGATTACTGTGGATTAAACTAATAAATGAAAAAGCCATATATATCAGGACTGCAACAAACCCACAAAAACAACAACAACAATCCCTCTCACTCTGTCATGGTTCTCTGCAGATGCTTTGCCTAGATGGCAGAAATGTGAGAGCACTTAGGATGTAATTATATATTTCTAACAGACAAAAGCCCTCTTCATTTCAGCTTTTTATGGAGCATTTTTTTATCTCAGTGAGGTCAAGCTTGGATATATCCGCCTCTCTCTCTCCACACACCTCTCAAAGAGGAGTCGTATTCCTATAACAAATCTCACATCACTATTATAGTCAGTTATTTATGAGGCAACAAATCAAGAGGTTTTGTGGTTATTGTGTGTGTTGAAGTGTGTGTGAGTTTGAAAGAACAGAAAGAAAATGGCTAGACACAGTAATATGATAGAAGGAAGAACAAGGTTAAATTATGCATTATGAGTTATTAAACGAAATGAATGGGCTGTTAATTAATGTATGGATGAATCACCTGCAATGCCGCTGGGTAAAGACACGGGGCCTTCTGACACCTAACTCAGCATGCTCTGCCATATATCACGCCATACCCACTCTCCCTCTTTTATGCAGTATGCATTACAGAACATGAATTGCAGAATATGAAATATATATACTGTACTGCCACAGGTGAGGCTATGAAATGTTAGGAGCCCCAGACTATCATCTTAATGCAAATTATTATTACAAGATAAATTATTACCTTTTTTTAAATTGAATTAATACACTCGTTTATTGACCCGAAATACATAAATGTGATTGTAAAGAAAAGTAATAGTAGCCTATTAAACCTCAACAAGCTGAGTTATCTTAGGTCTCATTCATGTCTGTAGCAGTGCAGGACAATTCATTCATTAGGACAAACATTTGTTTCGTTCTTGAATGAAAGTTCTTTTGAACAAAATAGTTGAATTCAGGTGAATCATTCAAAAAACATTATCTGTGTTTTTGAACAAAACAATAAAAAAATAAGCAAGGTCTTAACTTATTCACAAAAACATTTTTTTCCTAAATGAATCAAGCATTTTGAACTCAGCCGTTGAGAGAATGATTCAAATGACTCACTAGAGCCACTTGATTCCTTTCTGAATTAGTGTTTTTGAACAAATCAGTTAAGTAAAGGATTCAATGACTCGTTCATAAAAGCAGTCACTTGTTTAGTTGCTAAATGAATCTTAATTTTTGAATGAATTGTTTGAGTGAATTATTTAAAGGGTCACTCCACCCATTTCAACATTAATCTTTATTGAAAGTGGGTTATATATGTAGTCGAAATGTAAAAGAAATGTTGAATTTGGTGCCCTCTTGACCGAGAAAAGACAGAAAATAACTTTAGGGCGCATTTGTATGTAAGACAACAACTCCCACAATGCACCACATTGCACAGCTCCGCAAGCCACTCCCACTAATCCAGAACACTCAGCGCGCAAACATCAGATAAATCACTCTTCCGTCTACAAGGCTAGCTGCCAAAAGAGTTTGAAATTCATTTCACACAAAATGTCTAGTTAGTTGGCTGTGGCGAGCAGGACGAGGGACGTGAGAGGACGTAGCGGTCTCATATCTCTCACGGAGGAGCGGAAGCACAAAAGGAACAGGCCTGATTTTATGTTTTGTTTCTGTTGTGTGTGGCCAGCTGGCTTATACTTTTGTTTTGTATTTGTTTATTTTACTATTAAAATGTTTAAATGTTCGTCGGTTCCCGCCTCCTTCTTCCCACAACAACGAACCCCGTTACATTGGCAAACTCATTAGCGAATTACTCCTCGTTTGTATTTCTTTCTATATGGTGAATTATTGCATGATACCTGGATGTTCAGTCAGAACAAATGCAAATGGGTGGAGTGTCCCTTTAAATACAAAGATAGCAGACTAACAGCTTGTCATGAAAAAAAGCAGAGTGATGCATAGAGTGAAAAGTCTCAATGGTGTTGGATTGCTATATAATTCATTACATTTATACACGCTTTTTCTTGGCACTCAAAGCGCTTTACATAGAAGGCGGAATTTCCTCAACCAACACCAATGTGCAGCATCCACCTGGATGATGCGACAGCATCCATATTACGCCAAAACGCCCACCACACACTAGCTTATTGGTGGAGAGGAGACAGGGTGATGAAGCCAATTAGTATATATATATATATATGTATATATATATATATATATATATATATATATATATATATATATATATATATATATATATATATGGGGATGATTAGGAGGCCATGATGAACAGAGGTCACTGGGCAAATTTGTCATTTTTTGTGACCACAGAGAGCCAGGACCTCGGTTTAACGTCTCATCTGAAGGACGGTGCTCTTTGACAGTATAGTGTCCCCGTCACTTCACTGGGGCTTTAGGACCCACACAGACCACAGGGATATATCAACACTCTTGAAAGGCAGCTCGACCAATCAGATGCGAAGACCAGAACTACAGAATAAAGTGCCATATTTACGCAGGGGTTTGTTCATATCCCCAATCCTTAAATTGATGAATCAAAATAATATGGCTCATAATCCCTCATATGAATTTCTATCCTATTCAAGCAAATAATTTGAAAAATGAGCACATTGACTTCCATGTATTATTAGTGTTAATATCATCACCACACCTTCATTGCAGGTCGAGTCTGTTTAACTGCTGCTGGAGATTGTATGCGGTTTCAGTCATATGAGGTGTTTGGCTATTAAGATGGCCATTAATACATAATGTTGTCTCTGGTCATAAAAGGCTGCTCTCATTCCTGCCCTCTCAGCCTCTGGCCTTAAATATTAATGCCCTACATATGCTGCCTGCCATGTGGAGCATTATTTTCTTTATATTGAAGGAACAAAGGTTAAGGCTGAGAGTGCAGCGCTGGGCATGGGGGTTTATAATACTCCTGGATTAGCCGTGGATAGCTTGCGTATTACAATGCATTGAATAGCTATGCTCTTTTTGTGAAGGAGCTGTTTTGTACAATAATCACAGTGTAGTTCCCTATATTGAACCACACTTATGGTGTATAATCATCATTTCAAATTGCACAGGAAAACCATATTGCTTTCGCCTTCATCATAAATCACACACAATTGTATTTTTTTCTTCTTCAGCACTCCAAGAAGTTGAATCCATTCTATTCCATTTCAAAACTGGAAGAGCTTTTCCTCTGGATTATTGATCACTATAAAGAAGCAGCTGGTGAATTACTTGCAGATTTTTTCCTTGAATGATTCTCAGAACACTTATATTCTTTAAGAACAACTCACTTTCTGGTAGTAACCATATTTTGTCCACCAGAGACCTTCGAAAAGCTGATGCCCATTGGTACTGGGTAGTTAAATTGCCAATGAATACGTTATAGATATGGGGTCCTTGATCACTTTGTGGAGACTCCTCTGGCCATGGGAATGGTATAAATGGAAGCACAGCTGCCCGTGAGACCCTGGTCTGGAATTCTGTTTCTTGTGCTACAACAAAATGACCTAAGGGAAATTGGGACTATCCCCTTTGTTTTTCACCCTGTAGAATCCTCATGGATTGTATTGAGTTTGTTCTGGCTCAGAAATTACAGACAAGGGATGACTATTTGTATATTTTTAAAAAATATATATTTTTGTTTTGTTTCAAAACCCAGTTTAATCCCATTTTAAGACATCAAAGACACTTAATTTCCGAAATAGATTAAAGCAGAATTGCATATATTCTTGGCAAAAAAAAAAAAAAAAAAAAAGACAGGTAATACCAGAATGCATAGTAACAAGTGAAAAAAAATCAAGATGGTTGATGAATCGAGACAAATGTTTATAATGCATGTACATTTTCTTTAAGGTATGAATACTTTTATTCAGGAAGGATGTATTAAATTCAAAAAGTAATTTATGATGTTACAATATATTTGTACCTCAAATAAATGTTGCACTTTTGAAATTTCTATTCATCGAAGCATCCCTAAAAAAAGTATCACAGTATTATCAAATACATTATGCAGCACAACAACTGTTTTCAACATTGATAATAATAAAAACAATTTTTCAATTTGAGCAGAAAATTAGTGTATTAGAATGATTTCTGAAGGACCATGTGACACTGAAGACTGGAGTAATGATGCTGAAAATTCAGTTTCCTTTCAGTCGCACGTTACGGTTGATTGGGATCACTCCAGGGAGCCAGTCATCTTCGAGTAATATTGAAACGAGTCAATGGAATTGTCGAGCGTGACTTGCATCACACACTCCGCCCCGCAGCGCGGGTATAAATACGGAAGTGGATGCACGCACTAGTGGCCTTTCGCTTCGGAGCTGATCGTTTGATGTCTCTGAAGAGTGCTGTTGTTTACAACGAGCGAGTGTGTCGGTGTTCATCTGGAAGACTCTCCCAGTGCTGGTAGTTTCTACAGCGCGAGTGCAGTGGTGATCGCAAGCTTTGAGCTCTCACCTGCTGTTTTAACAGAAACAAATTTCTAAATGTGTGTGTTTGTTGACGGCTGGTTAGAGTGCGGAAAGGTGAGTGCTTCACTGTTTCAGTTCACTGTTCAGTGTTGGCGCGGTCATTTCCCTGTGTGCTCCGGCACTGGTGATGGGTCTTATATCCTGAAAGAGCAACACGGGTGCGTTTGCGTCTTTTTCAAGATGTCATTCCACCCGTGCGTTTCTGGATGCGGTCGTTCCCTGTTCATCTCTGACAGTCACAATTGTTGCCCACAAACATCCTGCCCCGGAGGCCTGCTGGGCCTCCGCAGCAGCCTCCAGCCAGGCCTCAGCATGGAGCCTGCCGCAGTAGGGACACCCAGCCCGATCCAGGCACTGCCAAGCCATGGTGGCAAGCGACAGCGAAAGCATTCCTGAGCGGGCCGCTCAAGGATGGAGGAGGATGCTCTTGGAGTTGGTCACCGATCCACTCCCTCCCCCGGGTGAGGTCTGGGTGGAGTCTTCGTTTGTGTGTGTGTGTGTGTTCCACCATCAGACTCGGCTTGCGATTCCTTTTCGCTGGGCTTCCACCCAAGCTCAGTGACATTCATCACACCTTGTTGAGCAAATATGCTCCTAAAAATAGTGACTTTAGTCACACCTAAGTGTTGAGCAGTGCTCCTGTCTTGTGTGCACACATCGCAGTCTACTGGCGAAGGACGCGATGCAGCCGCTCCCTCCAGCCAAGATGAAGGCCGGCTTCTATAAGCCTGTACTTCATTGTACCCTAGAGAGGTGGGTCACGACCATCTTGGTCCTGTGTCAATTGAGGCGGGCCCTTTTTCGAAAGTCTCCATTCAATTTGTTACACAGAGATGCATTTCCAAATGCTCCGTCCCTAACATTGGTCTGCAGCGTTCGACCTGAGAGACACGTGCTTCAGATCTCTATCCTTCCGCACCACATCATGCACCACGTTCGAAAGGTGTGAAGTATCAGTGCAAAGTCCTACCCTTCAAGTGCTTATAGCCAGTTGGGTCCTCAGGTCAACTAAGAAAAAGTTGACCTGAGGACCCAACTGGCTCCTCGTTTGTGTTCAGTTTCATAACCTGTGTTCAGTTAATTATCCCATTAGTCCTTGTTCATTTAAACCCTGTGTTTTCCCTCAGTGTTTGTTGGTCGTCGTCCGTGTATGGTTGTGTTTACCCTGAAGTCCTGGAGTTTATTTTGTTCTTGTATGTTTATGGAAGTTTAAGTTTGTAAAATAAATCTCCTAAACTGTAGCTACCATGTCCTCGTCTTCAGCTACCTGCACACAAACCTGACAGAACGACCAACCTCTAAAAAAACGAAGGTGAGCTCCATGGAAATACCAATCCTCTTCCAGAAGGAGCTCTCTCTTGAGGAGTATGCAGGGCGTTACCTAGACCTCTATGATCTTATGACTCAGGATGAAGAGGAACTGAAACGGAGTTTCTGGGGTGGTCTGAAGGACACGCTAGCCCAGATTATTCTGGTAAAGGACCTAAATATGACCTTTCTGGAGTTCGTGGATCACACGCTGTGGGCGTGTGGATCCAACTACGTCATAGAAGATCTCCCACTCCAACCAGTTCCGAGCCCGCCAGAGCCCGCCAGAGCCCGCCAGAGCCCGCTGATCCTGCGGCAGAGGCCGCTGATCCTGCGCCAGAGCCCGCTGATCCTGCGCCGGAGCCCGCTGATCCTGCGCCGGAGCCCGCTGATCCTGCACCGGAGCCCGCTGATCCTGCGCCGGAGCCCGCTGATCCTGCGCCGGAGCCCGCTGATCCTGCGCCGGAGCCCGCTGATCCTGCGCCGGAGCCCGCTGATCCTGCGCCGGAGCCAGTGTCTGATGTTCCTGAGCCTATGTTTGTTTGAGCCTGAGCCGGTGTCTGTTCCCGTTCCTGAGCCGGTGTCTGTTCCTGAGCCGGTCTCTGTTCCCGTTCCTGAACCGGTGTCTGTTCCTGAGCCGGTGTCTGTTCCCGTTCCTGAGCCGGTTTCTGTGTTTGTCTTTGTGGCTGTTACTGTTCTAGTGGTGTCTGTTCCTGGGCCGGTGTCTGTTCCTGGGCCGGTGTCTGTTCCGGAGCCGGTGTCTGTCCCCGATCCTGAGCCTGTCCTTCTCCCCAAGAAAATTTGGGGGGGGGGGGCTATACGCCTTCGCTTTGGCCGGCCAAAGACCCACACGAGGCCTGAAAAAACACCGCCATGGCCGCCCGAAGGGTCACCACCTCCGCCCTGGACGCCCGAGGGTCCAACAGCTCCGCCCTGGACGCCCGAGGGTCCGACAGCTCCGCCCTGCACGCCCGAGGGTCCGACAGCTCCACCCTGGACGCCCGAGGGTCCGACAGCTCCGCCCTGGACGCCCGAGGGTCCGACAGCTCCACCGTGGGCACGCCCACAGCCTGCTCCGCCCTGGTCCCCTGACCAGCCTGCTCCGCCTGGACCGTCCTGGAGTCCAGGATGCCCACCCTCCCACCCCTTTGGATGTTATACGGCGCGAGGACGCGCCTTCGGGGAGGGGGAGGTTCTGTCACGTTTTCAGTGTGTTTAGTTCAGTTTTGGGATCTTGTTTCCCCCTGTCATTGTGATTTTGGTTTAGTCCTGTTAGTTTTTCCCGCTCCTCGTTTGTGTTCAGTTTCTTCACCTGTGTTCAGTTAATTATCCCATTAGTCCTTGTTCATTTAAACCCTGTGTTTTCCCTCAGTGTTTGTTGGTCGTCGTCCGTGTATGGTTGTGTTTACCCTGAAGTCCTGGAGTTTATTTTGTTCTTGTATGTTTATGGAAGTTTAAGTTTGTAAAATAAATCTCCTAAACTGTAGCTACCGTGTCCTCGTCTTCAGCTACCTGCACACAAACCTGACACATACATAACCATGACGTTTTGCAACACAGCAATTACATTTTAAAATATATTAAATAGAATACAATTAATTTAAATTGTAATAATATTACACAATATTACTATTTCACATTTGACCAAATAAATGCAGCCTTGGTGAACATACTGTATGAGACTTTCTTCAAAAACGTTAAAAAAATATGACCGACCTCAAACTTTTGAAGGGGGTGTACATGTATTTCATTCAATACTGCAAATTAGAAATAGTATAGAAACAGCATTTTACTTAATATTTTATAACAAGTTCGCGTGGTAATGCTAAATCTATTCAGTAGATTCAATCTGTTCAACTAAGTCTATTGAGTTGAGTGCAGTTGAAGTCAGTTATGAGGCTCCTTGAAGACAGCTGTCTATGTAGACAGTAAGGGAGTTTGGTGTACTAGATGTTGGAAAAGAGCTATGCTAAGTTCATTATTAATGTGATTAAACATAGTAGGATGGTCACCTTATTTGCAGTTTGTTTGCTTTGAATTCATGAAAGACAGATTTTTGATGGTAGGCAAAATCGCTCAGGAAAAAAAGCCAGAGCAGAAAGAAGCCATCCCACATGAAGCCCACTCCCATGCACTCTCATTCTCTGCCAGCCAATCACAAAAGCAATGACCTGTTTTAAGGCATGTGTGCCACTAATATTATTCTAAATGACACGTCATGTGAATATCAGGCTATATTTAGAAGCTGCGTGAGTGTACAGAGCGGCCATATTTGGCAGAGCGCTAAAGGCCGGGTCTGAGTTTGTGTGTGGGAGAGAGGTCTCAGTCTTTTCCCCAGGCCAAAGTTTCTGGGAAAAGTTCCAGACGAGGAGACTGAGAGATGGAAGGAGAGGCCGGAGGAACCCGAGACCCTCTATGGGAGCACTGCATGTGGCAAAACATTTTCCCACACTATTCTTGGGGTCTGATCATGGTGTTTACTCACAGCACTCACACAAACACATACTTTACCAAGGCACACCATACATATACACAAATATAATCACCACAATCACAAATAGTAGCTTTCATGCCATCATCTACTGAGATTAAGAGCCTTTTAATTTTATTAAGAGTCATATGGTTTACAATCTACAAATTGCAGCGTTTCTCACAATTATGTCAACAGGTTTCATGTGTATACACTCACCACTCAGACACACCACTGCCCAGGAAGCCGTGTCCCCTCAAATTTGTCAAATGCAGGTATATTTTTAGTGTGTTCAGCAGTGAAACTTTCCAGGAATCCATCAGGCCATTGGCAGGAATCGGACTCCAGTGTTTATGCTTCTGGGCTTTTTCGCCAGTGCAGTGAGACAGCAGTGGACCAGAGTGACCTTTCTGTACACTTTAACCAAACTCCAAACCCAGAAGTTCGCCTTTCCCCGACCCTCATCATGAGTCTCTACTTCTAATACATTTCCGATCCAACCCTTAATCCTTGATCAGTATTCATGCAATCAATAATTCATCCTGTCTTTATTTGCATAATTGATCATGACAACTGACGAAAGCTGTCTTAAATGGAATTTTCAGGTTTGCATGCTGTGAACATGCAGAGAGATCTTTATGAAGATGATATTAAGTATTGATGTTCAAGTCTTTTGACCGCCCCTGGGGATTTCCTTGTTGACTTTACAAGATCTTGTCATCAATCAAAATGAGTTGATATGAACTGTGGATCTGATGCGGAACATTACACAAACTGCCCTAAAGTGACGTGATATCACTTTACCGAGAACCATCAATATACATGGTATTAAGCACAGTCTAAAGGATGTATGAACATATGTAGTACATTCAGCCATTGATCTATCATGTTAAAGGGGTGGTTTACTGCTTTTTTCTTTGCATGATTGTGTTTATGGGGTGCAACATAACATATCTTCATGTTTTTTTAGTTTTTTTTTTTAAGTCAGATTGGTTTGATTTGGTTTTTGTGAAAGCAGTTTTTCAAACTTGGGTACCCACATGTGAAAAGGTGGTCTGCACAACAATTTGTTGTTTCATATTATGAATTTTGCTAATGTTTACAACTAATAAGAAAGCATTGAGCAGCAGACCAATCACAACAGACTCGGCCATCTGACCAATCAGATTACCATTCGGAAAGGAGAGCCAACTGTTTCAGACACTGTGAGAAAAGAGGTGATGCTGTGATGTATATTATGAGAACATTAAAGTGTTTTTCACCTTGGATGCATGTAAACCTATTGTAGAAGGCCTCGAAAACAAAAGTAGACCTTTTAAAAAAACCTTTAAAATATCATTGATAATAAAATAGGACTTTAAACATCTGCTTGGTTATGCCCCTTGCAAGATAATCAGACATGACGTTAGATAATCAGACATGACGTTATGCTGTCTTGAAAAGTGCCTTCATGCTAAAACACTGTGTAATGGGCCAATGACGGGCTGACTACCTGACAAGACAGCTGCCTTCGGTTTCAGACTCATTCTGGGTGTGTCTCGGCTTTTCAGCTGTTTCCCAACAGGCGACACCAATCGGCAGGTAATTACAGGTTAGCTGTTAACTACAGCACAGGTTAGAACAGGAAATGCACAAGGCCTGAGCGGGAAGAGCAAAGGTGGAACGTGACATTTAGTAAACAGTATTGGTGCTTTTCCATTACCAGTACCAGCTCGACTCGACTCGACTCGCCTTGGCTCGCCTCGACTCGGCTCGCTTTTCGCTCCGTTTTCCATTGCAGAAAGTACCACCACAAATAGTACCCGGTCGTCATAGCGACGCCTTTTGTTCCTCGTTGCCCCATCAAGCTCTTGCTGGATCCTCTCTTCGGCAACCAAACAAAGGAAAGTCTGCACCTCCTCGTTTGACCACGGCGTATTCTTCCGAGTTGCCATAATAATAGTAGTAAGTTTAGTAACTCTGGCCAAACTATTTAAAAATGGCGGGGTTATTTATTCTGGATACTCCATCTGGCGCGTGCAATGATGACGCAGATTCTCTGTGACCAATCAGCAGTCGGCATTGTTTTCACGTCACATTTTAGTATCGCCTTAGCTCGCTTAGAACCCGAAAAAAAGTACCCGAAAGCAGGTACAGGTACAACTTTTACACAGTGGAAAAGCAAACAAAGGCGAGTCGAGCCGAGCCGAGCCGAGCCGAGGCGAGCTGGTACTGTGTAGTGGAAAAGCGCCATATGTACTGTACTCTTGCTGTTGTAATGTATTGCATGTCTGCAGTGTGTCAACAGGAAGACACAATCAGGACACATAAGTTATCAACAGCTGTCATCTGCCTTGTCAGCCAGACCTTGTAATAACTGACAAGTAACATTTCCTCATCTTTAACCCTTTCACACTTACATGCACACACACATGGTCATGCACATACAAATTATTTATGTGACCATGTGATGTCCTGCTCCTCTCTGGGCAACATGGTGTGCCTTTTACCGTGTAGGTCATATGGAAATATCTGAACCTTGACACTGCGGAATCACTTACTTGTTCCACATCCAGGACATGTACAACTTTTACATTACTGCTATTTTCATATGAGTGACAGACCAGGAAACAGCACAATCATTTTGTCAGCAAGGGCTTGTGGCAAACACACAAAGGTGAAGATGAAGGTAAATTAGTTTCACAGGACATTCCAGAAACAGGTAAACAAAGAAAACACAACCTACACAGAGCGTATAGCCTAAACGAGACCGGGCAAACACTGAGTGAAGGTGACGAACTTAAATACACATGGTGATGAACTAAATGACGAACAGCTGTGATGAATGAATGTCCATGGTTACTGATGAGTGGCGGGAAATAAGAACAAATGAAACGTGACTGAAGACAAACAAACAAACAAAGGAGCCGTTTACACCTGATCACTTCATGCATTTTCTCAGACCAGATAGATATCTGATCGTGAAAATACCCAGCCCGTTCCATCCCAAGGCGTCATATACTGGCGCTTTTGCCAAAGCGTCTATATCCAACGCACATGGCACCCTTTAGCGTCAATATGAGACGGAGATATATGGCGCCTCCTAGTGTTCTAACCCTAACACTACCCCAGACCTAAACCTACCCATAACCGAAGCGTGTTATATTGACGCTAAAGGGTGCCATGTGCGTCGGATGTAGACGCTTTGGCAAAAGCGTCAGTATATGATGCCTTGGGATGAGAATGCGTTGAAATGCCAGGTGTTGCCCTCCGAAACGCATCTGAGAAGGATTTAAGTTCGATCGCTCAAACCACATCAGGAGTTGGTCTGGGCCGCATTCCAGATGAAACTGGACAAATCTAAATGCATCTTTGTTGAAACCACATATGTAAATTTTACTCCTCCCAACAATGCTGAAAAATAAACATGTGAGAGCGTGTTATAGGATTTATGTCATGTTACAGCCAGATATGACAGTGCTACTGCAGCACGCATCACCGCACATGAGCAGCTGAGCATCTATTCATCAAGCCAACACGCAAACTATCACAAATCAAAGTGAAAGTAAGTTGCAGACACTCAACACACAATCATCTTCATTAAAAAGAGAGAGAGAGAGAGCACATTTTCCTAAGAGAGCGTACACGAGTGTGAAATTCCACTCATGTACATGGTACAGGGTTTCCATTATCCCGCACTGTCGCCAAACCTTCAGCCTGTGGTCGTACCCTTCGTTTCTACGGGCAGGTGCTCCCCTAGAAGAAGTGTCCAGGCATGCTGTGGTCTTCACGGATGCCTTTGCCACCGGCTGGGGGGGCCACGTACAACGGTCATGCAGCTTCAGGTCTGTGGACGGGGCCTAAGCTGCATTGGCATATCAATTGCTTCGAGTTGCTAGCAGTACGTCTTGCTCTCAGCCGCTTCAAGGTGCCGCTTCGAGACAAGCATGTACTGGTCCGTACGGACAGCACTTCAACCGTTGTGTACATCAACCAACAAGGTGGTCTGCACTCCCGTCGAATGTGGCAACTCACCCGCCATCTCGAGTCAGAAGCATCTGAGGTTGCTTCGTGCCATTCACATCCCTGGCGAGCTCAATCGTGCAGCCGACGAGCTCTTACGACAGCTTACACTTCTGGGAGAGTGGCGACTCCATCCCCAGGTGGTCCAGCTAATTTAAAGGTGCTTTGGGGCCGCAGAGGTAGATCTGTTTGCCTCCCCGGACACGTCACATTGCCAGTTGTTCTTCTCCCTGACCGACGGAACCCTCGGCCAGAGATGCTCACAAGTCTCTGAGCTAGAGTCCAAGTCAAGTCTCAAGTCTCTGAGCTAGAGTCCAAGTCAAGTCTCAAGTCTTTGAGCTAGAGTCCAAGTCAAGTCTCAAGTCTCTGTGCTAGAGTCCAAGTCAAGTCTGAAGTCTCTTGTGGTTATAATAAGTGTTGCATCACGTACAGCGACCCATCCAGGCTGCATAGAACACTGCATAGCTATATATATAAGGAATTCAAAGCATGTAATATGTTATAATGACTCCTTTATCTATTAGCATAAAGTATCAGCTTTTATTTTGGTATATAATCAGTGTAAACAGGCTATTGCAACATGACAAAAACACCAAGAATGCTTTACTTTTATGTTAATATCTGTATTTTGCCGTGAAAAAATTTGTGCGATCTCTCAGCCGCGTGTGGATCGTGATTTCCACGCCCCCGCCATCACTTGCAGATCCATGTAGACCTAATGTGCACTGCCTACGCAACTAATCATAGATATAAACTACTGTAAGTCAGCAACACATCCCAGACTCTCAAACCAGTGTAACGTTATAACTACATGAAACAACAATAATCCTGTAACCTGTTTGCAGACAACGTTAATGATTAACGTAATGAAAGCCAGCGGCACGTAAATTATTACGTTAATCGACCACCACAAGTTTGGCAATTAAACAAACGCTCATTAATATTTCATAAGGAAGACAGTCGGAGTTAACCTCCCGTAACGTTAGGTTGTAGCTAAAGCAAGAAGCAAGCTAACGGTAGATGGTCAATACTGAGCTAAACATGTTTATTGACCTCAGGGTGTGTTTCAGATGCCTGATGAAATTAGATGTGGTTGAGCCAGAATCTTTTATCCTGATACCGCATATTTAGCATTGAGCGCTTCTTTTGTTTGGGCCGTCTTGTTTGAAGTTTTTAAACCCAAAGCTTACAATGAATGGCACAGCAGCGGCCGGTGCAGTTGACATGTTTGTTTGTTGTTCTCTTATGTGTGGTCGCGCGCGCAGCCGATACGTAGTACGTGTTACGTAGGCAGGTTATAGGTAACGGAGGGAGGGGAATAACAGCGAGTTCATCAGACGTTTCCTAAAAATAAACATTGTTCACGAGTCCCGCAGCTCGAGTCCGAGTCGAGTCTGAAGTCTTTCGAGGACGAGTCTCAAGTCAAGTCTGAAGTCACTGTGTGTGCGACTTAAGTCGCACTCGAGTCCGAGTCTCAAACTCGAGTCCCCATCTCTGCCCTCGGCACAGATGCACTGGCACACAGCTGGCCTCGAGGCCTACGCAAGTATGCGTTTCCCCCAGTGAGCCTTCTTGCACAGACCTTGTGCAAAGTCAGGGAGGACGAGGAGTTAGTTTAGTCACTTGGTTTAGTCCTCAATTGTAAGTCGCTTTGGATAAAAGCGTCTGCTAAATGACTAAATGAGTAGGTCCTGTTAGTGGCCCCCTATGGCCCCAACCGGACCTGGTTCCCAGAACTAGTACTCCTCGCGACAGTCCCTCCCTGGCCCATTCCTCTGAGGAAGGACCTGCTTTCTCAGAGACGGGGCACCCTATGGCACCCACGTCCAGACCTCTGGAAACTCCATGCAAGGAGACTAAATCCTCCTCGTTCCCCCTCTATACCCTGTCTCTGGTGCTCAGCGCACTGCAGAGACCTCCATCAACTCCATCAAATGTGCATATAGCGTGGGAATTGAAGATCGGATTTATATTCGTTTTGCGAAAACACATTTCTGTGAGCATGTGTAAATGAAATTGTTTTAATAAATCATATAGCTATCTGATCAGTAAAAAAAGTGACCAGGTGTAAACAGGCCCTAAAAGTCCATGAAAGTGAAACTAACTGTACACAAACGGGACACCTTTGGAGAAAATTTAAGAAAGAGTAGAGATATAATGTGATCAGTAGAAAGAAGACAGTCATGTCTGTCAAGTTCCAAAAAATAAAATAAAAATAAAATAGCCTACATTAATAATATGATTATACAGTATATAAATATAACTGTATCTGTATGAGAGTTATTATTGCCTAATGGCTGGGTGGCATCAACACAATGAGGATATAATATACATTTAGATGGAAGTAGAAGGCCTATATGCATATTGTGTACTGTATGCAACTGTATAAATATATACTGTACTGTATATAAAGCTGTATAAAAAAATGCATTAACACAGGTAATGTGTCTGCCAACCTGGCCAAAGATTAAAGAGACAAGAAGATACACACCGCCCACTGTCAATTCCCACTTTTCTCTCCAGTTTCTTGAGGCCAACACCAGAGGAAAACCTTAAAGGAATCTCTTTCCCACAGGTGTAGCTCATGGTTCATTGTGTAGTCTATCTGACTGGTTCATTCTCATGACTTTGCCCTAAGGGTTTGTTTGGTTCGCCAGTGTATCTCAGGAGGGTCTGAGTAGTGACGTGTGGAGGATAGGACAGAAATGATTAGGACAGACTGTGTATGTCAATGTTGGGGTGAGGAGATGATCTGGTCAGGCAAGCGAAACATTGAGGGTCTGTCGCTCCCTCTTTCGCACATACCGTCACACTACTGAGTCACAGGCTTTATTTACCACATGGAGAGCCAGGCCATGAGCAAAGGTGTCCGCTTTCAGATCATACACTTCTGTGGGGTCCTGCATCAGATGAGACTGCCTCGAGATAAATAGTAATGCTAAAGGATAGCTTTATCCCGGTATTATAGATATAGACCTCCTTGGGCAAATGTTCTATGAATGTATTTATTCTACATACCTATAAAACATACATCATAAAAGGGCAGTCAAAATTAAGTTCCTAATTTAATTCAGTGCATGCTATGAATGTAGAATTTCACTTTTTCAATGATCCTGTGATCTGTCATACAGACTGTTCAGACCATAAGCAATTAAGAGCCTGGATGTGGCTGGATGCCTGTTACAAAATGTATTATGTTTAGGCCTAATGGCTCTCTCTCCATGCCTCCAATCAAACTGGCTAATGAGGGCCATCAGCAGAGCGGGCCTGCAGCGGTACAAACATGCCTCAATGGGACTTTCCACTTTTGCCAGTCTAAAAAGCCATAACACAGCAGGCAGGCTTGGTATGATTTGGCAGAGCCTTTAAACTATGCAATAAACAATACGATTCGGCCCTTAGGGTTTTGATTCGCTTCTCTAATTAGCACTGCCATATCCATGTTTCCTTAAAAGATGGAAAGAGAGAGAGAGAGAGAGAGAGAGAGAGAGAGAGAGAGAGAGAGAGAGAGAGAGAGAGAGAGAGAGAGAGAGAGAGAAAGGATGAAGGGTGGCACTGTATGGTGATTTTTGCCAGAAACTGAAGGTTGAGATTAGACCTCACGTCCACATTCTTTCTTACTGTGTAATGAGTCACATCAACTTGAACCTCAGATACAGCACTGCTCATTAGAATCAGATTTATTATTTTCAACATAGGCTCATTGCTCAATCCTATATTTTTTGCAAAAACTCCAAAAACTTGCCTATATATACAATTCACTGCAGTTTCCAGCTGAAATTAACAATATTAGAAGAGTTAAACAACATGTTTCATTCCCTTTCACACAAATTGCTGTTGCAGGGGCAGATTATTGATAAATAAAGAATGTTCAGCGTACGTTCACACCGGTGTGATTAGAACGGTCAGTGGATCACGTGATCAACTGTTAAAGTCAAATGTGCTTTCACGCGTTGGCTGGTGTTGAGAAAGAGACAGACACGCTCAGCGCTTGTCATATATCACAACTTTTCAGTCTTTTCTACCACATAATGTTATGTTTCAGACATTTAAATTCACATAAGTAGGGGAGAGCGGGGCACAACCTAACACATTTTGGTTTTGGCTCAATTATTTAAAAAATAATTAAGTTAGATTCATCTTTTTTTTACACAAGCAACATACACATCTCTGCTACATATGAACACTTAAAGTTTTTTTCTAGGAGCTTCCATTTTCGTACAGTTGCACTGAAAGTGACAGAAGTGCAAATGTTACAACCTACCCCATATGTGGGGTTAATTGTAACAGACAGAGGGGTTAGTTGTAACACTTGTGTGTAACACACATAATTCAGTACTATTTTATCTGTATAGTTTGATATTGTTTGTGCATCTGTATAGATAGATTTCCATACATCCATCCTTCATCCAATCATCCTTCTATTATGGATCAATATCATGGATAGAGACATAGAAAAGGGCTGCACAGTTTTGCAAGCAATACATAAATAAATAAATAAAATCATCAAATATTGTAATTGCAATTGCATTACATTTATGTGTGGCAGCTGCATGTAAAATTATTATTATTGATAATAATAACAGTAATAATAATAAAAACTTAATAAAAAATTTTAATAAAAAAATTAAAGGGTTTATTGCATTAAAACCAGGCTATATTTAAAAAAAAAAAGAAACAAGTGATCAATGCATAGTAAACTAAATAAAAATAAATAAAAAATTCCAACATTGTTTGTGAAAGTCCAACAAAGTTAAATATATAAATAAATACTCAAACCTAGAAGTTGTGTGGCTCCCTGTTTTCATTTGATTATCATTGTACACTTGGCGGCTTGTTTGTACTGTGCTACATCTAACCCCGCTGTGTAAAACATATTTTAAGCCTAGCTAACAGGAGTTGCTGACATGTTTCAAAACGGTGCTATGTTTTAGCCAACAAGACAGTTATTAAGGCAATATAAAGTTAGATTTGGTGACGTACACACCCAACTCAGACACCGAAAAAAACCTATGATGAAAAAATTTACTTGCATGGTGTCAAAACACTCTTTGTCTAGCATCTTCATGAAATCTTATCAAAACTTTCCGCAAATTCGCGGGAGACCGTCTTCTGGCAGTGAGAGAAAAAGAGCGGAAACACAACCGGCTTGATCCCGACTAACTATGTAAAAGGTCCGTGTTACATTTAACCCCGCGTTAGGTTGTGCCCCGCGCTCCCCTACTAAAAAACAAAACATTTAGAGTTTGTACAATACACACTGATGTCTGGATGCAACAATAATAATTATTTCCATTATAATTAGACGACACGTTTTATATCAGAGTAACTTTAACTTAAAGTTTGCTTTATTCTTCTCCCATTTCACTGGCCACTTACTTTCATTAATTTCAGGAGAAGTGGATGAATTAACATGTTGTAAATCCAACAGATCCGATTCTCTGAAATGAGGCACATCGCGCATATATAGCTCAACCAGTGTAGGGGGTAACTCATTACAAATAACTTGAGTTACGTAATCAGATTACTTTTTCAAGTAACTAGTAAAGTAACGCATTACTTTTTCAATTTGCAACAAAATATCTAAGTTACTTTTTCAAATATGTAACCCTAGTTACTTTTTCACATGTATTGACTGACAGCTCTCCTGTCCTCATGTTGAGAGAAATAAAGTGAGGTGTTGTTGTGTGCACTGTGTAAACATAATGCTTATTGTAGTTCTAGACTAAATATGAACATGCATTTACTCATCTCACTTGCACAAAAACATTCAGCATTCCTCAAAATGAATAAAAACTATGAAATGCAATCTCAGAGTTTTTCGCAAAACTTTTATAATTAGCTATATTAAATTACACAAATATATTTTATGTATTTAATTTCACTTTATTAACCAATGCTGCTAATTTTCAATGATCTATTTCAACTATACTAATAAGCAAAAATTACTTAAGATTAGATTTAGAAATACGAGTGTTGAACTTCCTTCTCCTGTATCCTATTGTTCTTTAATCCAGAATGGCTAAAAGTTTTGTTTGAGCTGCGCCCTCTACTGTAGAGGAGTAAACATGCATTTCCTTCAGCCTGAGGCTTATTTATCACTTTTGGTGTATAAGGGCCTTAACATTTGCCAAAAATATAACTTTTTTGTTATTAAAAAAAAAAAACAAGCAAGCCCAGCCCAGGTGAGAAAAAGTAAATGTAAAAAAAAAAAAGTATTTTTAACGCCGTACTTTTCATAAAAAGTAACTAAGAAATGCAATTAGTTACTTTTTTGGGGAGTAACGCAATATTGTAATGCATTACTTTTAAAAGTAACTTTCCCCAACACTGAGCTCAACTAACGCGATCGTTATAAAGGTGTTTAAACAACAAAACACAACCACTTGCGCATTTTTGACAATCGGAATATTAAATATTTCATGCTATACCTAGCCAATTTGTGAATATTTTGAATAAAAAATGAAAAATAAAATAAAAGCATATTATCAGTCATTCAGCTGATCATCACCAAATCATCAAAAGCAGATCATCACCATTACCTTTTAAGTGCTTTATTTGTTAACTAGTACACCTTTTCACGTTGGCATCACACAAAGAAACTCCATATGTATGGCTGTTCTGATGTTGTAAACTTGCTCTGTACACCTGGTACAGCACTTGTGATGTGGAGCGCTCATGTCCGAGTCTAGGGAATCATTATAAAAAGTTATAAAAGTTAAATTATGAAGAAAAGTTCTTTTCAAACGCGATAGAGCATTAACCTTTCAATGGCACTCTGGACATCTCTTTTTCAAACTGCTGCGATACAACCAATGTAATAAAATGCTGCCAGATTCACTTTCTTCTGTTTTGGATGAAATTGAATGAGCTTTCAGTGCTACTCACTAGACATTTCACTTTGAAAGAGCCGCAAAACGCAATGTAACATTATTAAGCGTAGCGTCAGTTCTGGCAGGTCATGTTAGTCAAGCTCGCATCAGCTGATCCACGTTGACCTATAGGAATACGACTCCTATCACTGTATACATATGAAGAGTTCAGATGCAAAAGCCTCTAAGTGCCATTTGAAATTTTCTTCTAGAATGATCATTTTTATCAAATTTAAGTTTTGTATATTTAAGTTCAGTAATTTCACTTAAATGGCAATGAAGATTACCTATCAATTGTCATTTAAGTGAAATTACTGAACTTAAATATACAAGCTTGATAAAAAATATCATTTTAGAAGAAAATTTCAAATGACACTTAGAGGCTTTTGCATCTGAACTCTTCATATATAAGCTCCTTCAGTATTATGAGCAGCGATCGCGTTCCTCAGAAGCTAATTACCCTCCTCCATCCCCAGCTCCTCCTCTCATCAGTCAGTATGGCATTCTGATTCCCCTTGAATCAGAATAAATTCTCTAATTATGTTGTACTTTAAAATCGTAAATTAATGATATCTGCAATACATTCATGTTGTTTCTTATTTACCCTAAGTGGGGTTATTGCTGCTCTCCCTGTTCCTACCCATGCAAGGCTGCATGGATGCGCAGGGAGTTCTTGCCCAGAACTCAGTGGCACAAAAAGTGGGTATGCACTATATGCGGCGCATAGGGGTGCAGCACCATGGGTGGATGGTACCACCAAAGCGATGGTATTTTTTATTTTATTTTATTAAAATTTTATAAAAAAAAAAAAAAAAAATATATATATATATATATATATATATATATATATATATTGTATTTTCTATATGTAGCTGCTGTTGTGCGTTTCTAAATCATTTCTGCATTTCTTCAATGTTATATAAAATTTTAGAAGACTAACAGGCTAGAGTAGGCACCCTCATGGAGAAGGGGGGCGGGGTGATATCGCGAGCGGGCGGGGGCGCCGTGACCGTGAGCGCTGAGCGAGCAGGTACGAGTAGTGAGTTGTCGTCGAAAAAGATGGATAAAACGATACTCGGTTGCAAACGTAACCTCGGTTCTCTCTAGAGAGGGAGAGTGAGCAGCTCAGAGAGTGAGCTTCACCACCGGAAAGCTGAAAAAGCGTACACCCAGTTGCAGGCTGACACAGAGTGGGCCAAAGCCAATGATGACTGCCATGTCATTTGTATCGACATGCAGTGGGTAGTGTTCACGCCAAACCTGACACACTCCAACGTGTACTATCAACGGCAGCTGGCCAACTACAACCTCTGTATCCAGGAGATGGGCACTGATGATCCTCCTACAATGTGCCTCTGGCATGAGGGCATCACTCACAGAGGTTCCATCGAGGTGGCAAGCTGTCTTTTGAAGTGGGCAGAAACATCTTTTGCTCCCCTAGTCCAGGCAAAGGAACGGAAGCTCGTCATCTATAGTGGCCGATGCTGTGGGCAGAACAACAACTGGCGAGTCCTAAACCTCATGGCCCTGCTCGTATCTAGAGGGTACTTCAGTCAGATAGAGCAGAAGTTCATGGTGTCTGGCCATTCCTTCCTTCCCTGTGACCGTTCCTTTGCCACGCTGGACAAGAGGCGTAAGGTGTCCACACTCCACACCCCCAGCGATGTCGCCGAGATGATCCGTGGAGCCAGGCAGCAGCATCCATTCAAAGTCATTGAGATGAAATGTCCGGACTTCAGGCAGCTCCCTGATGCAACATTAAAGCGTCCACCTGGCTTGCTAATCACATCCATGATGTGGTTGAAAGTGACAGGTAAAAAACAAAAGAGTAGGTCTTCTGAGATTAACAGTGTTGGGGATATGTGCGTGAAAGAAGAATCTTTATTGAATTTCTTGTTGAATCATGATTTCAGCTGCTGATCCATGGTGTGTCCACACAAAAGGGAGCCACAGCCTCTACGAGGGATGGAAGACCTGGCTGATCACCAAACAGAGGAAGAATCAACCACCTCCAGCTCCCTTGTTCTCCACCACGTATGCTCGTGCTTATGAGGACCCTCTGCCCGTCAAGAAGGAGAAGCACCGGGATCTTATGAAAATGCTAGCCTACATGCCAGCGGAGGCCCAAGCATTTTATGGGGCATTAGAATGTGAAGAGTAGCCTGGTATGTGTAGGTCATGTGCAGGGTAAGGTGGGCTATATTGTGTATATTGTGTATATTGTGTAAAAATAATCATAATAGTAGTTGTAGTTTATCTTGTATGCCTTATATTATGTTGTATAATAGGAATATATAGTTATGTATTTAGTAAATGAATGAATGGGGTGATTTATGAAATGTATTATAAAATGGTAAACTAGCATATGGAACCATAGCAAGGAATGATGATGATGTATGTCTGTATTGTAAATATGTATTGTTTACAGTTATTACTGTTGTTTATTGTTTGTATGTATTGTTGATTGTATGTACGGTTTATTGTTTGTACTGACGCTTATTTTCTGTACTATAAGTAGGCCTATGTATTGTTCATTGTTCATACTGTATTGTCTGTGTTTTTGTTCTGTGATTTATGTTGGTAAAAAAATAAAAGAAATTGAAAGAAAGAAATGTGGTTTAAGTGATAAGACAGTTTGATGCCCGTCCGGGTCATGCAGAGAGCTCGAGAGGGCTCTGCATGACACGCGAAACGGGGGCGCGAGGGCGGGGAAACTCTCTTGTAAAGAGAGCTAGCCGCGCGGCGCTGTGGTTAAGACTTCGATTCGAGCCCACAGGGTCGACATCGGAAGTTCCTCGCAGTGCTCGCATCCTCCATCGAGAGGGCGAGGCTGCGTGTTCCTG
Organism: Tiaroga cobitis; assembly: GCA_030578255.1. NCBI lineage: Eukaryota > Metazoa > Chordata > Actinopteri > Cypriniformes > Leuciscidae > Tiaroga > Tiaroga cobitis. The sequence goes on along the minus strand of CM060599.1, from coordinate 17,553,329 downwards.
GCCCAGGCAAAGAGCGCAGACGGGCGGTCTCCAACACTGAGCGGCTCTGCACGAGCCATAGGAAGTGCGAGACATCTTGAAAAAGACGTCTCGCTGCTCTTTTAGGAAGTGTAGAACACACAATACAGAGATAAAAGGATATGTAGCTCGCACGGATGGCTGAAGGTGGCGAAGACGGCCGGCTTCCTCAGCGCTGTCCTAAGCTGGCTGTTTCGCTTGTTCGACGGCGGCGGTGGCTTCTTTCAGATCCAGCGATGCGAAGAGCTCGCTGAAGAGACGAAAAATCAGGGAAGTCAGCCTACAGCCCCTACTTTTATACGCTAAGCCATGCCCATTCTGGCGGGCTGTGACGCTATGAAGGCGTGGGCGCCCTTCATTGGGCGTGACGTCACGCCGGGCTCACTGGTAGGCTGCAGCAGTTGCCCGCAGGGCAGCCAATGAGCACGAGAGATGGCCTGCTCTAGGTCTTTTAGCTGCTGCACTGCGTTGACAATGAATACAAAATTAAGGATAATTTTTTGGCTTCAAGCTAAACTTACGCAATACGAGAGAACCTCTCGTAAGAGAACAAAATGCTGTGGGGCTAAAAATAGAAAAATAAACAGGGAAAAGGACATGGCATGTCAACTAATGCGACAGCAGCTAAATAAGTGCATTGTGAAAGCCAACAGGTAGGATTTAAAGTGTGACATCCAGGCATGTAGGCTATTTATATCTCTGTGGCCATCGGGACTACCGGGAGATTCCCGGTGGCCCGACGTGCTTTTTCGGCCGATACATCTCATACTTTTTGTTTTGTTTTGTCTTATTTAATACAAGCTGCGTACGTAACCTTGGAGTTTTCCTGGACAGTCGAATAACTCTAGAGAAACAGGTGTCTTCTGTTGTCGCTTCTAGCTTTTTTCAACTCCGCCTTCTTGCCAAAATTAAGCACTTCTTGCCCGAAAAATCTCTTGAGACAGCTATCCATGCTTTTATAACATCCCGCCTGGATTACTGTAACTCACTGTACTGCGGCATTTCTAAGTCCCAGCTCATTCGTCTTCAATTGGTCCAGAACGCTGCGGCCAAATTTCTCAAAAAAAAAACGAAAATTCGATCACGTCACTCCCATCCTGCGAGCTCTCCATTGGCTACCAGTCCAATTCAGGATTGACTATAAAATTCTCCTTTTAGTCTACAAATGTGTGCATCATCTTGCCCCAAGTTACCTGTCTGATCTTTTACACACCTATAGTCCGTCCCGCGGCCTAAGATCAAGTAACCTAAATATCCTCAATGTTCCTCGTACAAGACTCAAACGTAGAGGAGATAGAGCCTTTTCGGTGGTGGGGCATAGATTGTGGAACAGCTTGCCACCACAACTTAGAGTAGCTTCTTCTCTATCTGTTTTTAAATCTCTGCTGAAAACCTACTTGTTCTCATTAGCTTTTAATACTTGTTAACGTCTATTTTCTGTACGTTATTTATTTGATTTCATTGTCTTTTTTCCTTTATCTATACATGTAGTTTCTTAGTTGTGTCTCCTTGATTTTTAGCATATACCTGTACAGCACTTTGGGCAGTCATGTGAGTGTTTTTAAATGTGCTTTATAAATAAATGAACTGAACTGAACTGAACTTAACGGCCCATACAACTCGTACATCGGTGGCCCATTCGTTTTTTTGTGTTGTTGTTTTTTTTTGCTTAATTGGCGGCGCTGGGTTAGTGCCGGTGTTGTAATGCATTGGTCAAAAAAAGTCAGCGTTAGTTTTTTTTCTGACACACCGGCCCATGAAACATGTCATCATGTGCTTATATCTTTCAAGTATAGAAATTTGTAAAAAACTAATTATGAAAGTTTCCTTTAAAAAATGTTGCTGCATACCCCTCTGACACTGGGTAGTTGCGCCCCTGCCAGAACTGAACCATACCTCCAATCCAAACTGTATGCAATTGCCAATCGTATTTGACGATAGTGGCCCTGACAGAAATATAGAAATGTCACCACAGAAACATTTTCCATTTTGTAATATTAACATTAAAAACGAATCGGTTACCTAACGTAACCTCGGTTCTCTCTAGAAGAGGGAACGAGTATTGCGTAAGCTAGCTTACGCTACGGGAAAGATTCATCTTTGCTGAGATATTGAAGCCAAAAATTATTTCATAATTTGTATCCATATACAACGCAGTTCCTCTGCGGCAGACCTAGAGCGGGCTAGCTAGCAGCTCATTGGTTCGCTCAGAGAGAACTGCTTAAGCCTATGGGAGAGCGGAACTGAACCCGCTTCCAATGAGAGGCGCCCGCGCGCTCATTGCGTCATGGCCCGCCAGAGTGGGCGTGGCCAAGGGGTATATAACAGTCTCTCCCAGGCTTATATGTTGATTTATTTCAGCATGAAGCGAAACGCTAGTAGCGCAAGCACGGCAGGGAACGCAATACTCGTTCCCTCTTCTAGAGAGAACCGAGGTTACGTTAGGTAACCGATTCGTTCTCTTACGAGAGGTTCTCTCGTATTGCGTAAGCTAGCTTACACTACGGGAACACCTGGTCAACGCCGTGCGCGCTATGAAACCACACATGAAATCCCAGGGATCTACCGGGGGATATTTAACGTGGAGTGAATGTACTATGAGGCCGGCAGAGCGGGCACATGAAAAGTACACATAAGCATGTATAGGGCCAGCAGAGCGGGCACATGAAGTGTAAAAGCATTAAAGGAGAGCACAAGGGGCGAACCGGTTGTGAGGGACTCTCAGAAATGCAGCTTCTTAGAGAGCTGGTCGTTAGACAGCTAGTAATTTTGCCTGCAAGGCGGGGACTTCCAAGTTGTAAAATCTGACAAAAGTGGACGGGGAGGCCCATCCCGCGGCCACACAGATGTCATGAATGGAAATTCCACAGGACCATGCCCACGATGAGGCCATGCCTCTAGTGGAGTGCGCCCTGATGCCCAGAGGGCATGGCAGGCATTTAGATGCGTAACCAGAGGCAATCGCGTCCACTATCCATCTAGACAGTGTCTGTTTGGAGGCGGCCAGACCTTTGGTGCGCCCCCCAAACGACACGAAAAGCTGCTCAGCGCGTCTGAACGCGGCAGCGCGCGTCGTGTACAACCTCAGTGCCCGCACCGGGCAGAGGAGATTGGCGTCGCGCTCGCTATCGGATGCAGGCAGAGCCGATAGGGAGATAATCTGCGCCCTGAACGGGGTACCAATCGCTTTTGGGACATAACCATGCCTAGGTTTGAGAATGACAACCGAGTCATTCGGCCCAAACTCAAGACACGCGGCGCTGGATGAGAGCGCGTGAAGGTCCCCTACGCATTTTACTGAGGACAGAGCTGTCAGAAAAACGGTTTTGAGCGAGAGGTATTTTAGGTCCACAGACTCGAGCGGTTCGAACGGGGTGCTTTCATAGCTTCGAGGACTATGGAAAGATCCCAAATAGGAACCGACGGGGGCCGCGGAGGGTTCATCCTCTTAGCTCCCCTGAGGAAGCGGATGACTAACTCGTCTTTGCACAGGGACTGAGCGCGTCGGGGTTCAGCGAACGCTGCGACGGCTGCCACGTAAACCTTGAGAGTGGAGGGGGACCTGCCCTTGTCCAGCATCTCTTGAAGGAACATTAGCAAAGACGGCACCTCGCATGACCGTGGGTCCAGCTGTTTTACGGTGCACCATTTTGAGAACACAGACCATTTAGCCGCATAGAGCCTTCTCGTGGAAGGTGCTCTAGCCTGTATGATAGTGTTTCTTACTCCCTCTGGCAAATCGACGAATAGTCGTTGATCACCCATGCATGTAGCGCCCAGCGCTGTGGATGGGGGTGCCAGATCGTGCCGCGAGCTTGAGAGAGGAGATCTGCTCTGACTGGGATGGGCCACGGGGCTGTCTGTGACAGCTGCGTGAGCTCCGGAACCCAATTCTGACTCTCCCAACGCGGGGCTATGAGGAGCACCGAGTGGCGTGCGTCCCTGATCCTCTGAATTACCTGTGGTAACAGAGCGATCGGAGGGAATGCATAGAGCGGGCGGCGAGGCCATTCCTGGGCTAGCGCGTCCTCGCTCCTCGAAAAATATATTGGGCAGTGAGCGTTCTCTTCTGACGCGAAGAGGTCTACTTCTGCTCTGCCGAATAGCTGCCACAGTAGTTGGACCGTTTGTGCGTTCAGGGACCATTCTCCCGTGGAGATGAGATCCCTGGACAGTATGTCTGGACCGTCGTTGAGATGGCCCGGCACATGCGTCGCTCTGAGCGAGAGCAGGCGGCTCTGAGACCAAACTAGAATGCGGTGTGTCAGTAGACAGAGATTTCTGGATCTGACACCGCCCTGACGGTTGAGATAGGAGACCACCGCCCTGTTGTCCGAACGGATCAGGACGTGGTGTCCCCGAATGAGCGAGAGAAAGCGCGAGAGCGCGTTCTCGACCGCAAGCATTTCCAGACAGTTTATGTGTAAAGGGCTTTCCTGAGTCGACCAGTGGCCGAAGGCCGGTGAGCCCTCGCAGACTGCACCCCAACCCGTGTTGGATGCATCTGTCGAGATGACTTTTCGGCAGGAAAAAGTCCCCATCGTGACGCCCTGGCGAAACCATTCTGCTACTGTCCATGGCTGCAGTGCCGTGAGACATGTCTGCGTAACCTTGATCAGCTGGCGGCCCGTGTTCCACGCGCGGTGGGGTACACGGCTGTTTAACCAGAGCTGAAGCGGGCGCATGTGCAGAAGGCCCAGCTGAAGTACAGCGGAGGCTGAGGCCATGTAACCCAGCATCCTCTGAAAAGCTTTCAGAGGAGTGCGGGCGTCCATCTGAAACGAGGAGGCTAGGCGCTGAACACTGCGCGCGCGCTGTGTAGACAGGCGAGCCGTCATCGTGACCGAGTTCAAATCTATTCCTAGGAAGGAAATCGATTGACTGGGGAGAAGGGAGCTCTTTGACCAGTTGACAGAGAGACCCAGCGCTTCCAGATGGTTGAGGAGAACTGCGCGGTGCGACAGAAGCTCCGTTTGTGATTGGGCCAAAATCAGCCAGTCGTCCAGATAATTCAGAATGCGCAGCCCCTGGCTTCGCAGGGGGGCGAGCGCCGCGTCCATGCACTTCGTGAATGTACGGGGCGCCAGAGATAAGCCGAACGGGAGAACGGCATATTGATAAACATGACCCTCGAAGGCGAAACGTAAGAATGGCCTGTGACGGGGATTTATCTGGATCTGAAAATAGGCGTCTTTCAGGTCTAGAGAGATGAACCAGTCCCCCTGGCGCACCTGCGCGAGGAGTTTCCTGGTAGTGAGCATCTTGAACGGTCTCTTCATGAGCGCTTTGTTCAAAGACCTGAGATCTAAAATCGGTCTGAGGCCGCCGTCTTTCTCTGGAACCAGAAAATAACGGCCGTAAAACCCCGACTCGGTCATAGATGGCGGGACTCTCTCTATAGCGCCCTTTTGCAACAGCGTCGCAATTTCTGAGCGGAGCGTGCCGGCGGCCAGCGGGCTGACAGTAGATTCGAGCTGCGCGCGTGCACGAGGCGGGCGGCGGCGAAACTGCAGCAGATAGCCGTTCTTTATAATGCTTAACACCCACGGGGAGATGCCTGGAATGGCTTCCCACGCTTTGAAGCATGCGGCTAGTGGCCGAATGGCTATATTGCCCTGATTGCTGCACATAGCGGGCTGGACACAGTGTGTGGGCACGCTTTGAATGTGTGTGGCAACGGGACTTGCACTCAGAGAGGAGTCTATGGGCCGTGTAACAGAGCGAGCAGAGAGGGGACACGCGCACGGGCTCGTGGGCGTGTTTATGTTCTCTGAAACTAGAGCGGGCTCTGCCCGTTTCATGTGATGGGGCTCTGATAGAGACACGGGATATGTTATGCTTGTGTGTATCGGTGAGCACATGATTGTGGGCACTTTTTGTACACAACTGGCAAAATTTCTCTTTTTGAGATTTCTTTGGGTAGCCATAAAAACGGCTTTTTGACGCTCGCAAGCGGGCTGGGACACCGGCTTGTTTGTGGCGGTCAACATTACTGCAGTCGGCGAAATAACGGGGACTGGCAGAGGGCGAAGCTTTGACGGCGGTCCGGCCGCAGCGGGAGAGCGCCGTCGTTTTCTTGATCTTGCTAGGCAGACTTCTGATGATCAGGCTTCAGCGTGATCTTAGAACGCGGGCCTCGTGGGGGCGGCGGTCTGCGGTGGCTGTCAGAGCGAGAGCGAGGGCGGGTGCCCTGTCTGCGCTGGGCTGTTTGAGACTGCGGAGGAGGTCGCTGTGGCGGAGCTCTGGCGGGAGGCTCGCGAGAGCGGCCCGCGGAAGAGCTAGCGCGGCGTGGCAGAAACAAATTCATCGCCTGGGTGGCTTTCTGTACCTCCGAGAAGCGATCGACGATGCCCGTGACAGCGGATCCAAACAGGCCCGTCGGGGAGAGGGGCGCGTTGAGAAACGCGGCGCGCTCAGAGTCTCCCATGTCGGCGAGCGTGAGCCATAGGTGTCTCTCGGCAACACACAGGCTGGCCATGCATCTCCCCAGAGCTTGTGTGGCGGCTTTAGTGGCGCGAAGGGCGAGGTCCGTAGCACTTCTCAGATCCGTGACAGCGGGGGCGGGGTTCCTACCGCCTTCGGCACATTCACGGAGAATATCGCTCTGAAGAACCTGGAGGACAGACATCGAGTGAAGCGCGGCGGCGGCCTGACCGGCGGCGGCGTATGCGCGAGCGTGAAAACTCGAGGTCGCTCTGCACGCTTTAGAAGGAAGCGTGGGTGAGGAACGCCATCTAGCAGAGGGCGGGCAGAGGTGCGTGGCGACCAAGTCCTCGACGGGCGGCATGGCTGAGTAGCCTTTCTCGGCGGCTCCGTCCACCGAGCGCAGCGAGGCGGAAATGTCGGAGCGGTTTCTGGCCGAGAGCGGGGCATTCCAGGACTTTGTTAATTCTGCGTGAAGCTCAGGCAGAAATGGAGCGGCCCGGTTGCATGCGGGGGTCGAACGCCGATGAAAGAAGCTGCCGTCCATCCGGTTCGGGGCCTGCTCGGGTGGGGGAGACCACTCGAGACCGAGGCGTTCGACGGCCTGTGAGAGGAGGCGCATCAGCTCTTCCTCTATCCCGGCGCGGGTCCCCGTCGACTCTCTCGTGGAACCGCGAGACGACCAGTCCTCACTGTCGGAAGCGAGCAGTGAGCAGGAGTCCTTCTCCTCCGCGGCGTCATCGGAGGCAACAGAGCGGCCACTCGGCGGCAACTGTATGTCCGGCAGGGGCGGGGAGGGAGAGCGGGAAGCGGGAGGCGGCGGCGGCGGCCCGCATGTTTCCGCTGGTGGCTCCGGCGGCCTCTGAGAGCGGCGTTTTTTCTTCCGCGGCGAAGAGACAGGCGGCGCGGGAGCGGATTTCACTGCCAGAAGTCGTGCCCGCAGGGACGACAGCGGCAGGCTTTCGCAGAAGTCGCAGCCTCCATCCGCGAGGGCGAGTTCTGCATGCTCGAGTCCCAAGCAGAGAGCGCAGATGACATGGCGGTCTCCGTCCTCGAGACGAGCGCGGCAGGAGCCGCAGGAAAAACGAGGCATCTTGAGAAAGACGCTCGTGCTCTTTTAGAAATATATGAGAAAAAGGATACAGTCGTCGGATGGCTTAGCTTGCTGGGCGGCTGAAGGTGGCGAAGACGGCCGGCTTCTTCAGGGTCCGGAGCTCGCTAGTGGTGCCTTCTCGACGGCGACGGCTTTCTCCCAGAACACAGCAGAAGCGTGAGCTTGCTGAAGATGAAATGAATCAACATATAAGCCTGGGAGAGACTGTTATATACCCCTTGGCCACGGCCACTCTGGCGGGCCATGACGCAATGAGCGCGCGGGCGCCTCTCATTGGAAGCGGGTTCAGTTCCGCTCTCCCATAGGCTTAAGCAGTTCTCTCTGAGCGAACCAATGAGCTGCTAGCTAGCCCGCTCTAGGTCTGCCGCAGAGGAACTGCGTTGTATATGGATACAAATTATGAAATAATTTTTGGCTTCAATATCTCAGCAAAGATGAATCTTTCCCGTAGCGTAAGCTAGCTTACGCAATACGAGAGAACCTCTCGTAAGAGAACTGCATTTTATAGCACAGCAACACATTAGATTTTACAGAAAATAAGTCACTTTTTAGACGCTGATAAAATGGATCAGTGTTCAGTTGTTTTGTATCACTATTTATTATTACATTTATTTTATTTGCTATTTATTATTTTTTGTTTTGTTTTGTTTATAGGGTAACACTTAATATGGTTTCTTTTGTCAACATTAGTTAACTACATTAGTTAACATTAATGTACAGTGAACTAAGATAAAAAGTTGTATCTGTTAACATTAGTTAATGCACTGTGAACTAAAATGAAAATGAACATTTTTTATTAACTTGCATTAACAAAGGGTAAGACATGTTGTAAGACTATATTGTTCATTGTTATTTCATGTTAGTTATTGCATTACAAATGAGACGTTATTGTAAAGTGTTACTGTTAATAGTAATAATTGGGGATGTATGCTATAACTGATGATATTGTTGAATTTTAAATTTAGTGGTATTGGCTGATATTGAATTATTCTTGCTCATTTCCTCTACTTTTACATTTAGATGACCTTTTTCTAAAGTTCTAAAGTTCGCTTAAAGTTATAAAATAAAAGCTTGAAAAATGTATTAATCCTGTTCAATGTAATATTTAGCAAATTTCAACATGTATATCAGTTACCTTTCAAGGGAACTTCGAGCTGCGTTTGAGACGCGGTGGGAATGCTCTGCGTGATTACGTCGTGAAGCACATGTAAAATCAGTCCAATGGAAGCCCGAAACGTCATAGGCGGGTGACGTCATAGACCAGGAAACTATAAAGCACCCCTGAATTCAGACAGCGCCAGCTTCTGTACCTTCAGCAAGCGCTCTCTGTGAAATCTGTCCTTGTCTATTTATTTGTCAAAGCCCAATATATATCACTATCTATCATTATGGCGAGCAAGCAAGATTATAGACGTTGTGTTGTTCCCTGCCCTCGTTACATCACGGGTGGGGACACACATAAGCTTTTTGTTGCTGTTTGGGAGTGGAGCATGCCAACAGTCAGTTCTCGAGGGGTACTTCTATCGGGAGAGATCCTCTTTTTACTCGTTTTCTCTGTGGTACACTGAGGTTGAGACCTGCACTGCACTCTAGAGCACCGGCTTGGCATTTGGCCATTGTACTTGGGTCTGGCTTTGGCTCCCTTCGAGCCCATTGAAGAGGTTTCAGAGAAATTCCTCACTCTAAAAACTTTATTTCTCCTTGCTATTTCGTCTATCAAGAGATTTGGAGATTTGCATGCCCTGTCGGTTGCTGCTCCATGTCTGGAATTTGCACCTGGTATGGTGAAGGCATTTCTCTACCCTAGACCGGGTTATATTGATGTCCCAGTTAATGTTGGGGGCCTTATAGTGCTGCAGGCCTTTTATCCTCCACCTTTTAATACCCCAGATCAGGAACGACTGAACCTGTTATGTCCAGTTCGGGCATTAGATGCCTACGTTCACAGAGCTGCCCTGTGGCGTAAGTCTGAACAATTGTTTGTCTGCTTTGGGTCACGCAAGAGAGGGTGCCCTGCATCTAAACAGGTAATGAGCAAATGGATAGTTGAGGCTATATCATTGGATTATGAAGCGGCCGGTCAGCCTTCACCTATGGCTGTACGGGCCCATTCTGAAAGGAGTATGGCGGCCTTAATTTTGGGTGTTTCCCTTCTTGATATCTGTAATGCGGCAGGTTGGTCCTCTCCACATACATTTGTCAGGTTTTATGATCTTGACCTCTCCACTCCAGGGGCGAGGTTGCTTGCGTCTTAGTGTGCGCAAGGACTTCACACAGAACGGGCATTTGTCACTATGACGTAGTGGGTATGGGGTTCCCACCGCAGCTCGAAGTTCCCTTGAAAGGGAACGTCTCAGGTTATGTATGTAACCCTGGTTCCCTGAGAGGGAACGAGACGCTGCGTTTACCTGCCATACTTCCTGCATGCCCTGATCGACTTCCTTCAGGATTTTTCAGAAGCTGGCGCGGTCTGAATTCAGGGGTGCTTTATAGTTTCCTGGTCTATGACGTCACCCGCCTATGACGTTTCGGGCTTCCATTGGACTGATTTTACATGTGCTTCACGACGTAATCACGCAGAGCGTTCCCACCGCGTCTCAAACGCAGCGTCTCATTCCCTCTCAGGGAACCAGGGTTACATACGTAACCTGAGACGTTTTGCATATATTTTACATTATATTTATTTAAACAAGATATTATACATTTTCATCTATATAGCTGCTATGCTAAGTTAAAATAATATGCGTGGTCACGTGTTTTTTTATTTATTGTATTTTATAAAGCAAGACATAAAGTGGTGGCATTAATACTGAATTCAACTGATGTGAGGACACAGGTGTGTCTATAATGGTGTGTCTTATTTTATTTTATAGGTGGCCTTAAACAAGGCTCATCCAATCAGATTTCAGAGGAGTGTGCAGAGGAACCCGATAACTGTTTGCCATCAGACATGCTTGTTTTGCTGGTGATTTAGAACTATGTGCAGCGTGCTTGATTCTATGGTGAGATTTAAAGCAGTGTAACCACAAATCGCTGAAATAATCACTGTTTTCAAAGAGGTTTTCCGAACACTCCCCCATCTGACATTTGCTTAAATGATGTGTGTCTTGAATGGCGAATCTCTTGACATTATTTTTCAACAGAAATTAAGCACAACAGCATTTTAAGCAAGAGAAATTTGCCGTCATTTACTCATTCTCTCTATTAATTGTTCTTCTGTAAAAGCATAATCAGGCCCGGTTCTAGAACCAAATCACTGAGGGTGCTTCTGAAAATAGTGAGGGTGCTTACGTAAACATAGGAAATAACTCCCAAAGTTGTTATCAATCTGAAAATAGTACCTCAAAATAGGGCTGAGCGACACCTATTGTCTACGACAATATTGTAATTGCTTTTATGTTAAACGATATACGATCTGGCGTGATCGAGTAGCCTATGTCCCTCACTTTGCAGAAAACAAGCAAAAACATGCCACGCATAGCCTATACTGTGATGTTACCCTATAGTTCAGACCATGGCGCGTGCATTTACTGTTTTACTGCACGGTTTAAATGCAGCTAGAATGGTCAAAATTCAAAATATGGGGGGGAAATGCCCTGTACGAGTTTTTGTCTTTTACATTTATATCATATGATATCGTTAAGAAATGTTGCACACAGTGCTTTTTCCCCAAATATCAGCAGTATTGCAAATGTGTGAAGTATTGAAACTGATTTTATTCTGCAGTTGAATTAAGAAGTTAATATAAGTAACTTACATTTTAGACATTTAGTTTCTGACGACAATGAATCAGTCCTTTTGAACAAAACAGCTGATTTAAAGATTCAATGACTCACTCATTAAGACAGTCAAATGCTTTGTTGCTAAATGAACAAAATTTGAAGGAAAGTCAAGAAAGGAAACTTAAAACGAGGAGACATAAAAGTTCATGGGAAAGTCGAGAAGAATGAGTTATGTGGAAGAACGTATGGCTTAAGAACGTAAGAATGTCAATGATTCAGGACCAAGTCAGGACCAATGATTTTGGGACACAGCACCTAAAAGGAAGAAACAAAGATTAAAAGTTAGTCAAAGTGCTTAACTAGGAGAGTAGAGAATCAGGTATGATTTTTAAATAAAATAGTAATTATCCATATTATTACATGTTACATATTAAATTATTAAAATTATAAGAAATTTAATTATTAAAAATATACATACAATTATCAATTTAGAATCATAGAAGTTAGAATAATAAACATTAGTCATACATGTCATATGCAAAAAATTATTACCCTCATTCAGAACAGCTGCAGCCTCCTTGATGCAGTGCTGAATCTTCTCAGTAGTTTCTCCTTCCATTCTCCAGTGAACTTGTGAGGTCTATGTGAATATGTGAGGTCCCTCTCAACTGCAAGTTGAATCAGATTTGCTTTTCTTTTGTGAAGCATACTCCTACGGTGGTCGCTGAACACATTCTTAAGTGTTGAAAATGAACTCTCACATGTAGCTGTTGATGCTCCAAATGGTAATCCAAGCTTCAGTGTTTGCAGCACGGTAGGCATAGCTGATAGAGCATCATTGTATCTTTGCAAAATGCTAGCAGTTGTACAGTTTTCATCTGATTTGGCAATTTCATCTCGCAAAAACTGCTGTGCCACAGAAAACTCTGCTTCCTTAAACTCCATCCCTGTTAAGTCCAACAGTGGTTTCACTTTGTCTCCATCCATAAAAAATGCACTCCTTGGATGTAGAGCACTCAGAGCCTGTATAAACTTCACAAAATCTGGTGGACATTTCGCCAACTACTGCATCCAGGATACTAAAATACAGTCTTTTACATTCTGTCTTTTCTCCTTCCATTCTGGTTTGACCAAATGTTGTATCCACCACATAGTCTTTCCATTGTGTGCTCACTTCTCTTCGTCGTTTCTGTCCAGGAACTGCAGCGAGTTCTGCTTCCTCTCTCTTTTTGTTAAATTCCTCCCAAAGCATGTCAAACTGATTCTCACATCTCAGTTCCACCACACACTTCAGGGCACTCTGTACCTAACTGACACCAGTGAATATGGTGGTGTGTGCTTGAAGAAGAGTGTTAGGGGGGTCCAGCAAACTCAACACTTTATGTATCATACAGGCTATAAAGTGGAAACTAGGCTGTGTGATGGCCTTCAGTAGCCCTGTGGCCTCAAGCCTCATTTCTGTGCTGCTGGTTTGGTTGTCTTCAATCTGCTGTAGCAGGGAAAGAATGCTGTTAAAGGACTTCATGATGACTGTGACTGTTGTCAGGTGTCCAGTCCAGCGCTGTTCTAGCAAACGCTTCAACTTTTGTCCATTGTACACTCTGGCCAGTGTAGGTTTTCTGAAGTACTTATAAAGAGAGCTGCATACATCGAAAAAGTTTGCCAATGCATTTTCAGAAGACATGGCATGCACGATAACCAGGTGGAGTTGGTGGTTAAAACAATGCACATATGACACTTCTCTCTGTAATTCCTCTTGCAAGAGTTTTTGTACCCCACCTTGTGTTCCTGACATGACACTTGCCCCATCATAGCACTGGCTTAGAATTTTGTCAGTGCTTAATCCATTATCTTTAAGTTGTGATAAGACCAACTTGGTCAGAGACATGGCATCAAAGTGCTGAGTCGTTGCCATCAAAACAAGCCTCTCTTTCACACAGTTAGTCTTGTCCATATAACGCAGCACAATTGAAATGTTTTCACATCCAGTGGGATCTTTGGTGCCATCCACTTTTAATGTGTACCACTCATCTCCGATTTCTTTGACTATCTCTTCTGTTACAATTTCGCTCATGTTTTCAATAATTTCATTCTGGATATTATTTGAGGTGTATGTGGCATTGGATGGTATTGTCCTGAAAATCTTTGCAAGCTCCTTATCCTTTGTGAGTATAGTCCATCAAAGCTAAAAAAATCCCACAGCCTTCTTCACCACTTGCATCCACTGCATCTACAGATCCATGAAAAGGCAGCTGGTTCACAGCTATGAATTCGATTATGTCCACAATAGCAGATAGATAAGCGCGGTTCCTTTCCAGCTGATGTGAATTAACAAGAGATGAAATCTCAGTACCTTTCTTGACTCTAGAAAGCCTCTCCTTCCACAGCACCACTGCTGACATGTGTTCTTTACTGGATTCGTGTCTTTTTAGTCCCTTGTTTTGAACGAGGGCATGGCGCCAATTGTTGTAACCAGAGGTGGTGAAGGCATCATCTGTCCCAGCTGAGCCAAATTTACGACACGCATAACAAAATGCAGCATCGCGTTCAACAGAATATTCGAGCCAATCTCTATTTTTAAACCAAGAACTGCTAAATGAACGACTATTTCCACTGCCACTAAAAGATCGACTGGGGTATAACAAGCACATCACCTGTAAGGGCTCTTCATCACTTAGGTCACTCGGCTGCGTCGGCGCCATCGGCCGCTGCACTTGCTGGGATTTATCGCCGGTGTTTGAGTGGGTGTCATGCGGTGAGAGTGAGGTTGTAGGGCGGGGTTCGCTGCTGTAATCGGCAGGCGGTGTAATATCGTCTTTTTGTGATGTAGAGGTTTGAGCTTGCTTGAGCCAATTTCGTATGTCCATGATTAACAATGGACTATTCATTTTTTTAGGCTACCTAAAGCCCCGTCTCAGAAAGTCAGCTAACGAATATCCTGAGCGGGACGCACACCAGCAAGCAAAGTGGGCAATTAAAGAGACAGCTTCAACTATGCGAATCACGATCGTGAAAGGACACACAACCAATCAAATGCATTAAACATAATGCATAAAGCATTATGAAATAATTTCTGATTTGAAAAAATCGTGTTAATGGATTTATTTTGTGTATATGCATGAGTGTGAAATCCGTCTGTGTTTCTATTGTCGGTAAAATCTCGTTTACATGTGGGCTATTAAAAATTTCATCTGAGGATGCTTTCACTTTTGTTTGAGGGTGCATAGCACCCTCAAGCACCCCCGTAGAACCGGGCCTGAGCATAATAGGAGAAAAGTGTTTATATACAACAAAAGTGCATAGTGATTTATACTATCAAGCTCCAAAACAAGCACGCCGAGAGTGTCATAAAAGTGGTAAAAAAATGACATATATTGGCCAATCTTTTAAAGCCATAAATTAGCTTTATGGGACAAACAGGCTAAAGTCTGACTGAAGTTTTGTTCAGTGATTTAGGCCACATCCACACGAAGCCAGAGCTTTCCCTATCCGATCTTTTTTTCGTTCGTTCTAATTTTTTTTTTTCGTCTCAAGAAATATATGTGTACACACGAAACCACTGAAACCGACTGAGAACGATGTGGTATACATGCCAGACCAGTATGTGGCGCTGTAATTCTGCCACTAAACAAGGAGAAGAAGATGTGGACCATGCGCATAACCTTGCGCGCTCTATACACGAACCCAACACGACAGCAAGGTGAAGACAAAGATTGCTCACCGTAGAAGCATACGAACAGAAGATTTTGCTTTAGTAAAGCTAACAGGCTCAGTAGCTTCTGCTGCACGAACAGAAGCATATAGTCGGCCATTGTTGTTGCTGTTACATGTGACGTGGCTGTGTGTGACTAATGCTGACACGTGGTGTGATGACATCATTGTTTCACAAAATGTACGGATTGGCTGTACACTCCAAAACGCAAGGGTGTCGGTTTCAGATTTATCCACTCTGGGACCCGGTTTAAAAAAATAGCGGTTTCAGTGTCCCAAAACGACGGATCCGTCTGGACGAAACGGCAATACGCTAAAAAATTTGTTGCGTATACAGCTAAACACGTCTCCGTGTGGGCAGGGTCTTAATCTTCCGATACCCAATGGTATTTACTAGGGCTGACTTCTAATAGTCGAGGATTCGACGATTCGATTCGGAGAGGTCTGATTCGACTATGAACCTCATAGTCGAACAGTAGGGAAGTGTTATGTAACCAATAGGGGTGTGACGGTTATCATATAACCATGAGACCGACAGTGTCATTAGAACTCCATAACCGCCAAAACCGTGCTATTAAAATATTTTTTACAAAAAAATTTTATCATAGAGAATGTTTAAATACTAATATCAGCTTACGAGGGAAACGGAGGCGGAGTTAGTGGTGGTTCGGAGGCTGAGTGCTGGAGATGATTCGGGAGAGGTCTGTGCACCTTCACCGATCAGAACGCGCGCTGACACGGAGAAAGCCTTGTTTATACCAGACGCGTCCGCACGAGCGCGAAGGTGCGCATGGCAAAAAATGACGCGTTGGGTGTGCAAGACCGGCAAGACCCCATTTCGCTTGGGTGTGTGTACGGCTTTTTTTGTAACAGCGCGCGCGACACCGCATCCGAGGATGAACGGCTTCAAGCCGAATCTGCTCGGGCATGTACGTCTCACCGACCGCACCGGCAACCAGTTTGCGCGTCTAAATTGCAAAGTTCATTGCAAAGTTTGTTTGTTAAGGTTTTGTTTACTGTGTGTGATTTTTTTTAAACAAAGCTTTTTTTGTTGTTGTTAAGGATTCATTTAATGGAAAGCACATTCACTTCTAGTTGTCTTGCTGTTCATTTTAAACGTAGAGCGAGTTGTCCTATAAGAGACGAACAGTTATTCAACCGAACGTCTAGCTGCTATCTAAAAAAATAAATAAAAAAAAGGTTCGACTATCAGTCGACTACGGCAAAATCTAACGAATCAGATTCGACTATGAAAATCCTTCGTCGAAAACAGCCCTAGTATTTACCACCAAATACTTCACATTTATTAGCACTGAATAATGACTTCAATTTCAGTTTGTTTGTTAGTTTGTTTGTATGTTAACATCTTCTGAGTCATGTAGACCAGGGATTTTCAAACTTTTAATGCCAAAATATGATGAGCCCCTTGCCAGGGACTTTATTCTTAAAATGCTAAAATGCATTGAATATATGTATAAAGGTTTTTTTTATTATATATATATATATATATATATTTTTGTGTTATTCAATAAGTATGTTTGATATTGTTATTGCACTGAAGCCAAAAGAAATTATAGGCCTTTATAACCTAGAAAGGATCTACTGTATATACCTGAAGAGTAAAGATGTGTCAGTCAAATCCAATGTATTTGTATACGTACAATAGGAATAGTTTCAAATCAGTTTTACAATTAACTTCAACACTCCCAAAATTATTATTTTTCTCCTTTCAAAATTTCACCCTGTAACCCTATTGCAGCCCCCTGAGGGTTTCAGGGCCCCAGTTTGAAAATCCCTGAAATATAGGTCCTTTATGATCCTTTTCTGTTTAACAGGAGAAAGTGAAACAGGGTTGGAATGACGCGAGTAAATTCTGACAAATTTCATTTTGTCTGTAAGTATGGAAAATGAATCCGTTCACAATACAGATGGTTGTATAATCACGCAGGGGTGCTGTAAAGGGGGGGGGGGGGGGGGGGGGGCGCTGGGGGGCTGGTAAACGATGACGATTCTCGGGGCCCATGACTAAGAGGGGGGCCAGAGAAGCCCCCAATAAAATTGTGGTGCTAAAAAAATATATTTGATAGTAAAAATTATTAACTTTAAATTATTCTATTCCCGAAAAATTATTCCCGAAAAAGGCCTGTGTCACGAAGTTCAGATTGGCGGGTACAAGTGCCCAATCGGCCAAAACGAGTACCAAACTTCTACCAACCGTCACCTCTAAGTAAATGTACACCTCAACAGACATCACACTTACCAGTGCAAGTGCAACCGCAAGGTAACATAAACCTGAACAATTGCCAATCCACCCAAATCACCTATCTTAATGCATCTGCCATCACCTCCCTGGTAACTCCATTTACCCACAATCCTCAGTAATCCAAGCATCTCAATTCCCTCCATCGTTTTTCCCCACGTGAATCCTGGCTCCCATGAATCTATCCCGATCCATCGCCGTTTCCTTCCCCATGCTCCTCAATTTTTATGCTCGATTTTTAGTCACCATCTACGTGTATCCTGTTATCTTAACCTAACCATTTAATACCTAATTAAATATACTCCAACAATTTACCAGAGTCAAAACTGGTCTCTAATCCGGCCTTGAACCCGGATCCCTCCCTCTCCCACCAACCACATCTAACCACTAGTGGTGGGCAGATCGAGGCTTCGTGAAGCAATGAAACAGTTGAAGCATACGTGCCATATTCTTTCGAGGCTTTGAATCAATCCGACACCCGTCTCCACGGTGACACCTAGTGGTCACTTGCAGGAGTTGATCTGAAACAACCTTGATAATGAACCGTTAGAAAAATGTTTTTTATTATTATTGTATTTTTCTAATATGTGAAGCTTGTAACCTTCACAGTGCATAATGTTATTTTGGTCACGAAAAATGAATATTAATAAAAGAAATCAAGCCACAATGTCTCACTTTCTTATAGATTTTTATTCAAAAAATTTTATTTTTAAAATAAAATTTTATTTTATTTTTATTCATTTTCTCTGGTGTCGAAGGACTTAGCCTACTTCTTTTTTTACAGATAATTTCTCCAGCCTTTGAAAAAATCCTCTCACAAGGGACACTTGTTGCTGGCATGCAAAGATATTTTTTAGCAAGGACATACAAATGAGGAAATATTACTGCTCTCTCTTTCCAGTAAGTTAGGGGATCATGAGTTCTTGGCAAAAACGCATCGTTGAGGTATTTTTTCACTTCCACTGTGGCATCAGCTGTAGCATTTTGTATCATCTGGGTTTCACGGATACGATTATCAAAATGTTCCCATACACTGTCCTGTTTCTACTGGTGTTGATGATGATGATGATGGGCCTGATGTTGACATGTGTGGCTCTGAATGAAAATGAAAACAGCAATTAGTTACAAATCCTAAACTGACGGCATATATGAAGTATAAATTCCATGAATCAGATTACATAACAACATGGCATCATGACTTTTGCGTAAACATACACGCCACTTTCAAGTCAAGTGGCGTGTTATCTATACGCATTTTGAGCTATCCGCGTGTATGCGTGTATGTCTACGCCGTTAAATGTCCGAGTGATTCCGCGTGTATGTACATGCCGGTAAATGTCCGAGCGAAACGAAACAAAATGTAGATCCACATCTGAAGAGCAATATTTTTTTTCCTAGGATGGTAGGGGAAGACTCACAAATGGTATTAACCCCAGTGACGGGTAGGTTTAGGGACAGGGTTGAGGTAGGTCATATATTTATATATACAGTAATGTAACGTTAAGTCAACGGCGTTCATAAACACGCTGAAAAGCGATTACGCGTGTTGATAGCGTGCCAAAAATGGAAATACGAATTGGCGTGTCATACATACGCCATTTCATGAGATCAGTCTGACATAACATAGACTGAAACTGCTCACCAGGAGTTGTGTTTGAACGTATCAGCGAAGCACATTCCAGTGTGATGTGCTTTTCAGCGTCCTGGGCTTAGGCAGGATTTTCCAAATGCCACATTTTTTTACCTTGGGTCCAGATGTACGGCATCTCTTCTGTGGAGCCTCCATTTTTATCTATCTCTCTATCTATCTATCTCTCTATCTCTCTATCTATCTATCTATCTATCTATCTATCTATCTATCTATCTATCTATCTATCTAATGTATCTATCTATATGTATCTATCTGTCTATATATTTTTTTTTCTATGCATCTAATAATGTGTATTGTACTATATGTTGGCTACTCTGTCTGTCTCTCAGTCAATGTGTACATTTAAATGGAAGCCTAAATATAACTAAACAAATCGCACTATAAATGTCACTATATCACCAAAAATCCGCTATCTCAAAAGCAAACTCCTCTCACAAAAACCCACGATGTGAAAATGCGTTGACTTCACTTTTATACTGTGCGATTGTGTGATCTGTTCCCGAGCCTGTCAATCAAACCCTGACTCGGCGGACCATGCCACCTGTTGAAACACTCAGAAGCTTCATTTAGCCGTAGTCACGTGACGTGGGTGTTTTGAATCACGCTTCGGATCAGTGTTTCGAAACATCTGCGCTTCGGGATCTCGCAAAGCTTCGAAACGTCTGTTTCGCGTCAGCCATCCCTACTAACCACTCCAACACTCTATCCACCAACCCAACCTCTAAATATGCAAAAAAAAAAATATTTTTGATTCCAATCCCCTACGAAGGCAATTCCCTAAAGAATCAACATAATACCAGAATCACAAAACAAAATTTTATTTCTCATCTTTCTCAATTAATTATCTCAAATTGAGACCTTTAGGGAACCATGTGCCCAATATTTGGATCCAGAATTTTTCTCTTTTCAACCTATCCCCTTTCGTCCACTCCGGGTTGTGCTCCAGCCTGCAAACCTTCAAATTCGTTATACCATGCCTCCGAAAGTGAGGCACTATATGGCCCTTCCGCTGAGTTCCCCTCTTCACCGTGTGTCTGTAGGCCCACATCCTGGTAAGAATTGAGTTCTTGGTCTCTCCGACATATCTTATCCCACACCAGAGTCACCTGATTAGGTAAATGCAGTTTTTACAGTTGAGAGGGATGGTCCGGCCGACCCTTTGTACCGTCCTCTGTCTCCCTCTTATGAAGATATCCTGGGCTTTCCCTGGAGCTGCACTGTTAGCCGGACGCAACTTACTGTGCACCAAGATATCCTTCAGATTCCTCCCCCTCTTATAGGCTGCTACCACACTATATCCACTGCCCAGTGCCTCCTCTTCTAACAACCTCTCGAAGTTCTGTCTCAGTCCCGCCGTTAACCTCTTGGCCGTTTTCGAAAATCTCAGAACCACATAGAGAACCCTCCTATGCGGTACCTTGATCATCGCCTCACTCTTCCCCCTCTCCTCCTTCACCACTATCCTCAAAAAGCTCTGTGAATAGCCCCTTTCCATGAGGGCCCTCATCAGAATCCTAGTAGCTTCCACCCTATCCACCTCCCTGGTACAGATCCTCCGAAACCTCAGGAGTTGGGCCTTAACTATCCCCTTAAAGACGTATCGATCATGATGGCTGTCCCTATGTAGCAAGGCGTGGGTGTCCGTGGGTTTGAAGAACACCTTGGCATCTAGCCTCCCAGTAACCGCCCATTCCGCCCCCTTGTAGATCGTTGTGTCCAGAAAATCAATGCTATCCATCTTCAACTCCCACTTCACTCGTATAGAAGAGTGATGCGTATTCAAGATACGAATAAACTCCGACCATTCCTCATCCATACCATCCCATACTCCCCACACATCATCCAAATATCGAAGATACTGGGTGGGTAGAATCTTACATTTGGGGAAGACTGTCTCCTCCCAGTCGGCCATATAAATGTTGGCGTAGGCCCGGGGCGAATCTCTTACCCATCGCCGTCCCCTTGATTTGGAGAAAATACTCTCCATTAAACTCAAAGTCGTTTCGTGTAAGACTCAATTCCAGAAGCCTCAACAAGCTATCCTCCGGATAACGCCTAAAGGCCCTCGCCACGGCCTCCAGCCCTTTCTGCGTCTCTGTTTGTATACAGACTCTCCAAGTCCATAGAAAAAAGCCTCGCTCCAGGACTGATCTTCAGATCCCTAATTTTATCCAGGAATCATAGGTATCCTTAATAAAGCTACGATGCCTGGTAGAAATCGGATTTAGGTAGAAGATAATGAGCTCCGCTACCCCGTAGCTCTCGCTCCCACAGTCCGAAACAATAGGCCTCCCGGGAGGAACATCTGGGAAGGGCCAAGCGGTCCTATCTTTGTGAATTTTCGGCAGCAAATAAAACCTTCTCTCCCTAGGTGGGGTGCGACCCCTGATGTACTGAATCTGTCGTTTGTTGAGAACCCCCCTCTTACACAGTTCCTCCATTTCCTGCTTGATTAGCTCCACGGATTCCAGAAAATTAGGCCCTTCCAATGCCTTATAGAACTCCCGATCCTCCAGCTGTCTTTTGGCTTCCCTAACATACTGCTCCCTAACATACTGCTCCCTATCCATGCTTCCCTTTTCCGCCGGTTTGATGACTAGGGTGTTATCTCGTCTCAGTCCCTTCAAAGCCGCCATTCCTCCTTGGAAAGGTTCCAATTCTCTTCAACTTCCTTCATCCCCTTCATCGTTTTTTGATCCTCTTCTTTGATCTGTTTAACTACCTCTGCCACCTGAGATCCCTCAGGTTCCCACCCCGAGCTTGTTGTAAATAGTGCTCTCTGCCCTTCCCCCTCTTCCCCTTTAAAGAAACTAGCCAGCTTCAACCTTCTGTGGTACTCCGTTAAACCTGCCTCCGCCTTCCGCCTAAACTGCCATGCAGTTCCCTCCATCCCCATGCCCCTCGGGAAAACTTTCTGTAAAACTGACATCTCTGCCCTGCTCAAAACTTTTGTATGGGAGAGGTTCACCACGGTCACTGCCTCCTGGCTGACCGGGTGCCCCTCCCCTGTCAGTTTAAAGACTTCATCCAATGCTCATACATCGCCCGACCTGTAGCCCCAGTCCAGTGCGTAAAATCCAACTCCGTGCGGAATTGTTGGGCAGGGAGAATATCAATGGTCCTCCCGGTGCTGATATTGTGGGCGTTGATCTGATTAAGTGTGAGAATTTGACATTTAGGTAGATACCTGTGGAAATTTATAACCGGGATGAAAATTTGCGCGTTGGGGAAAGTATCCTCTGCCGCCGACAAGGTTCTCTTGATCCACCTTCCTACCCCTACGGTGGAGTCACAGGTCCTATCGTTGATCCCAAATGATAATATAACCTTAGTCACATAATCCGTTGTGGGGGTCTTGTTCCTTAGTATCTCACACGCATGGAGCCACCGTGCCCCCGGATAACATACTGTCTGAATCCTTCCATCCCACGTCCTTGGCAGGGGAGCCATGTTAGGGTTAGGGTTAGGGTTAGGTTTTTGAGGATATTGCAATAGCTGCCCCCCTCTCTAGCACTAGTACATAAAAGTGAGGAGACTGAGGAAGGCACGGGCTGATGCATGTCAGACTATACCATTTCTCCCTACTTGGAGAACGTTCTAACTTAGAAACTGGGGCCAAAATCAGAAGATTTGAATATCTTCAACTGTGTATAGGCCACAGGACTACTGCAGTTAGTTTTTTAGGACAAGAATAGGCCAAGATCTACCTTGATTAAGCGAAGACCTGTCTTAAAGGAGTTTATGCGAAAAACTGAAATAACGACCACAGGTCTATTCTAGGTAGGGTTAGAACGAGAGCATGTGTAGGCCTAAATCTAAATTGATTAAGCGAAAACCGAACTCTACTCAGAGTACAAGCCATAGGTCTCCCACTGGTAGGGTTAGAGCAGGAGTTGGTACCGGCTTAGATCAAAAAGCGAAAACCGCACACTACTCGGTGTACAAGCCACAGGTCCACTGTGAGTATGATTAGGGACAAAGATAGTACAGGCTTTGAACAAAAAACGAAAACCGAACACTACTCGGTGTACAAGAAAACCTGATCCGCATAGAGGTAAATTTCCTACTCCCCCAGACAATGCATGAGGGAAATATTCAAGACACTCTCGTCAGTAGTGTACCTCAGATTCACCGGATGTTTTGGCCCTTAACACACCAGACACCCTCCTCTGAGGCGGGCCATCCTGGATGATCAGTCCAGGACGAGTGTCCCGTGGCCAATTGATAGTCGAGCTAGACCAGATCCTCAATAACCATCGTTGTTGGGCTCTGGTTTCGGGTTGGTTTTATCGATATTGATACTTCTTCCGAAATCGAATTCGTCTCTCAGAAACTACCCTCTAACCTAGAAGATCCATGATGAAATGCCTTAAAGAATTTATGGAGAACCCTAATTAGGCCTAATTAATAATTTTCTTGTGCTTTTTTACTGTGCAAGCTGAAACCTCAGTGCCTGTGGCCACCAAGTCTTGCTGCAGGTCTTATGCAGTCACTCGAGGGTTTTATCTGAACCTGCCTTCTAAGAAACCTGGTTCCAATTGTTGATAGCTTCCTTTTTCTGCCCCGTCCAGGTAGTGTAACCACTGTTCCTTTAACTTTGAACTTGCGAACAATGCTTCCAACTGTATCTCTAGGAACATTTGATGTGTTGAGCTATTTCAATTACTTTTGTTTGATTTGTTCATTGCAAACAGCTGAAAGTCTGTAAATTTTGCCAATGAATTTGCAATGGGGGTTGAATAATTTTGATTACAACTGTATATAAATATGTAATTGAGTAGTGCGGTGTATTAAAGAAACATATTATTTTTTTACTTAACCCTCTGATTATCTTCATTTAGGGTGTACACTTGTTATCTTTGGGGTCTCCAGGGACCCCAGACAATAACATTGCATTTTGTAACAGTATAATATATATTTTTTTTACAAATGTAATTTTACTCTGTTTATTAATGTTTTTACTCAACATTTGTGCAGTTTTTGGAGGATTTTTGATATTTTTTAAATTTCTAAAAAAAAAAAAAAAAATATTTAAATAAATAGGTTTTTTACAAAAAGCATTTTATGTAAAATTCACTTTATAAAGGACCCAGATTTCTAACTTTCATTTATGGGGATAACATGGATAATTGTACATGATTTAATGTAAGACTTTTGCCCTTTTTTTGGAAAATGCAGTTTTAAAATAAAAAAAATCACTTTAACCACTATATTGCTATAGAGCTCCATTATTTGCTATTTGCTGTTTGATTAACCAAAATACATCTTTTCACAAGTTGGATTCAGTTGGATTGAGTTGGATTCATTTATAAATATTTTAAAATCAAAATTATAAAAAAGAATTATATACTTTTGGTCAAAGTTTAGCATATTTTGTATTGAAAAAAGTTCTTCAATAATGTTACTTTATGATTAGAATCAAACCTGAACAAGATGTTACAAAGAGAAATGTTGGAGTCTTTAGATTTTATCATTTATTTCAATTATCTGTTTTTATCTCTGTGTGTGTGTGTGTGTGTGTGTGTGTGTGTGTGTGTGTGTGTGTGTGTGTGTGTGTGTGTGTGTGTATTTTCGTTGTGTCAGTGTCACCAATTTATATTTCTGGTGGTTCTAAATTTTATTTGACAAATTATACGACTTTTTTATAGCCGTACAAATGTATTCCTGTGTGTGTGTGTGTGTGTGTGTGTGTGTGTGTGTATTTTCGTTGTGTCAGTGTCACCAATTTATATTTGTGGTGGTTCTGCATTTTATTTGACAAATTATAAGACTTTTTTTTTTATAGCATTACAAATGTATTCCTGTGTGTATGTGTGGTTGTGTGTGTGTGTGTGTGTGTGTGTGTGTGTGTGGTGTGGTTTTGCATTGTGGATGTTTTTTACATTATTGGAAGTGTGCCATTTCATTTCTGTCCATGTGATCTGCGTTGTTTCTGATTTTGATGATGAATATTATATATTTACTATGCGGGGTCTCCAGGGACCCCGAAGACAACAAGTGTGACTATTTTTTTCACGCCAACATAATAACAGATATCATTCCAAATTATTATTTTTTTTGTAGATCTATGAAGTGTTAAGAGCTGTAGAAAGTTTCATACCATTTGGACAAAGAGAACATTTTTTTTAATTTGACCAAAAGTCATTTGCGGGTTAAAAAGACCCCGAAGATAACCATTGTTGGGAAAAGTCTTCCATTGAAGGAAGGATATGTGTTCAGTGTGTTAGGTAGAAGGTAATGTGTGTGTGTGTGTGTGTGTGTGTGTGTAAGTGTGAAAATGGCAGCTGTTGTCCACTGACAGGAGAGAGAGAGAGAGAGAGAGAGAGAGAGAGAGAGAGAGAGAGAGAGAGAGAGAGAGAGAGAGAGAGAGAGAGAGAGAGAGAGAGAGAGAGAGACGTCACAGCTCATTTGACATGACAGGTGACTCCAGAGTCAGAAGTTCACATTCTGAAACACCACACAGCACTAACGTCTGAGTGAACCAGCTGACCACATACCTATTCTATTGCCATGCTTCGGAAAATACATTCCACCACTATCCAGTTACCTGACACATTTCTTTGTCTCTTGATGACGGCATGCTAACGTAACTTCCACACATATAGGGCACAGCCTCGGCTGTCTGCGCTAAATAAAGAATGAGTGGCTCTGTGTGCAGAAGTTTGTGCATTTGAGTGGGTGCAGATTTGAGAGTAGGGTCAAAGTTTAAAGAATTATTATTTAAAAATATAAATACATTTAAAAATATAATACACAATTTTGCATTACAGTGATGAGAAAAATATTTGCAGTTATTTGTCTTGAAAAAAGCTTTCACAATGCATTGTTGTAAGTTCATATAGTAATTAATTTGATTTGGTGGAAAATCAGTGTATTGGATTTTGCACACGCTTTTATCCAAAGTGACTTATGGTGCATTCAATGTATGCATTTTGTTAGTTTATGTCCCTGGGACTCGAACCAGTGACCTTGCCTTTGCTGGTGCCATCCTTTACAATTTAAACAACTGAAAAAATAGTCAATGTTTTTGGTTAATTGTCCAAGAAGAGAAGGATACCACATTATAATTGTTTATATTTAATTGTGTATATGTGTATATGTGTATATATTGATGGCTGTCTACGTGGCTCGATTGCTCCTGTCTGCCTTCCTGATCGATTTCTTCTGTCTGCCTTCCTGCCTGCTGTGAGTCTGTTTGCGTCGAGGCTGTAAGCCTCGTATTAGCTTTGTATTACTTTCTGTTTTGAACCATCATTTACTTTCATTTCTAGTTGTTTATATTACTAAATACATTTTGCCCACCACCTCAGATTAACCTTACATCGCTAGCTGCCGTTATTGTTAGCACAACACGCTAGTAACTCGCTAGCCTGTTAACAAGCCACCTGTGCGGTCATTTATTTATTTATTTTCTCTCGTGCGCCCGCGCCTTTTGAGTTCATAAATGCCCAGGTGAGTAAGAATCAGTCAACAAACACGGTGAGTAATGTCTTGTCCTGTTATTGTCACCTGTGTCACATGTCATATGTTTAGTATAGCCTGCTCCGATGGCAATATAGGATTTATATGTGATAAATGCAAGGAGACAGTCAGGCTGACGGAGAAGATTTCAGAACTAGAGACACGCATCCAAACTTTAATTGAGGATGGTAAGAATGCTAGATCTTTAGATAATGTTTTGGATGCGCCTAGCATAGTGAACTCTTTACATGATTCGGTTCCGGCTGAAGTAGAGCCCGTGCAGCAGGGCAGATGGGTGACGGTTAGGGATCGTTCTAGTCGCGGATCAAAGAACCACTCTTCCGTTCAGATTCTCATAACAAACCGATTTGCCCCACTCAGTGAAACACCCACTGAGAATTCTGTTGATTGTGCCCTGGTAATTGGTGATTCGATCACAGGGAACGTGAAAATAGAGACACCAGCTACCATAGTCACATGTTTGCCGGGAGCCAGAGCGCCTGACATCAAAGCAAATTTAAAAGTGCTGGCTAATGCTAATCGTAAATTATCTAAGATCATTATTCATGTCGGCACTAATGATGTTAGACTCCCCCAGTCGGAGATCACCAAAATTAACATTAAAGAGGTGTGTGAACTCGCAAGTACGATGTCAGGCACTGTAATTTGCTCTGGCCCCCTTCTTGTACGCAGGAGTAATGAGATAGATAGCAGACTGGCCTCACTGAATCGCTGGCTGTCTGAGTGGTGTCCGCATAATAATGTAGAATTTATAGACAATTGGAAAAGATTTTGGGGCAAGCCTGACCTGTTGAAAAGAGATGGTATCCATCCCTCCTGGGCTGGTGCTGCTCTTCTCTCTAGTAATTTGGCTCATAGTCTTAGAGATAAAACATGACAATCTGGGGCTCAGGTCAGGAAGCAGACTGACTGGCTAAACCGACCGTCTGCTAGCGGCCTCACGTCACCAAGGTCAGATAAATCCCATCACATAGAGCCTCTTTCACCTAGATATCATCATATAGAGACTGTGTCTGTTCCCTGAATTTGAAAATCCAAAAAACGTCAGGATAAAAATTTAATTGATGTTCAACAAAATAAAAAACAGATATAATACAGATGAGCAAATGATAAAGCTTGGGTTGCTGAATATTCGATCCCTTACTCCAAAATCACTCAGTTAATGATATGATTTTAGATTATAATCTAGATGTGCTGTGTTTGACAGAAACCTGGCTAAAACCAAACGATTACATTACTTTAAATGAGTCAACCCCACAAGATTACAGTTATAAACATGAACCTCGTCTGAAAGGCAAAGGGGGAGGTGTTGCTGTAATTTATAGTAATATCCTCAAAACCACTAAGAAATCTAGTTTTAAATATACTTCTTTTGAAGTATTGGTGCTTAATGTAAAAATATATAGTGTAAACGATAAATCACATTTGAGAATTATACTGGCTACTGTATACAGGCCACCATAAAGATTTTATTAAAGAATTTGCTGACTTTCTATCAGAATTAGTATTGGCTGCCGATAAAGTACTAATTGTTGGTGATTTTAATATACATGTAGATAATGAAAAAGATGCATTGGGATTGGCATTTAAAGATATTGTAAATTCAATTGGAGTTAGACAACACGTGTCAGGACCTACTCATTGTCGTAATCATACTCTAGATCTAAAACTACATGGAATAGATGTTGATACCGTTGAAATTCTGCACCAGAGCGATGACATCTCAGATCATTATCTAGTCTCATGTAAATTACATTTAGCCAAGGCTGCAAAGCCGACTCCGTGTTATAAATACGTTAGACCTATAACTTCTGCCACTAAAGATTGCTTTATCAATAATCTTCCTAATCAGTTTCATCATCTCAGCATCCCAGATAGCTTAGAAGAACTTGATATTGCAACAGAAACTTTTAACTCTCTCTTTTTCAGCACTTTAGACGCAGTTGCTTCGTTGCACTTAAAGAAGATTAAAGAAAATAGTCCAACGCCGTGGTACAGCGAGCACACCCGGGCCCTTAAGAGAGCAGCCACAAAAATGGAGCGCAACTGGAAGAGAACTAAACTAGAGGTATTTCGGATTTCATGGAAAGAGAGCTCGATTGCTTACAGAGAGGCTTTAAAAGCTGCTAGATCTGCTTATTTTTCAACCCTATTAGAAGAAAATAAACATAATCCAAGGTATTTATTTGAAACAGTGGCTAAACTAACGAAAAAGAAAGCTTCAAGCTCAGAAGTGTCCAAGCAACACAGCAGTGATGACTTTATGAACTTCTTCACTTATAAGATTGATAATATCAGGGACAAAATTATAACTATGCAACCATCTACTACAGTATCGCATCAGGGAGTGCATTGTAGTCTCCCTGAGGAAAAATTTGATTCATTTGTTGCTATAGGAGAGGAAGAATTCTGCAAACTCGTTAATTCATCAAAATCGACAAGTTGTATGTTAGATCCTATACCGACTAAGCTACTGAAAGAGATGTTTCCAGAGGTCATATATCCTCTTCTTAATATCATTAATTCATCTTTGTCTCTAGGATACGTACCAAAAACCATTAAACTGGCTATGATAAAACCGCTTGTTAAAAAACCACAACTTGATCCTACATAATTAGTCAATTACAGGCCAATCTCGAATCTGCCTTTTCAGTCAAAGTAATTAGAAAAAGCAGTATCTTCACAACTGTGTTCCTTTCTAGAAAGAAATGATATCTGCGAGGATTTTCAGTCCGGATTTAGACCGTACCATAGCACTGAGACCGCTCTCATTAGAGTCACAAATGTTTTGCTCTTATCATCCGATCGTGGTTGTATCTCTCTATTAGTGTTACTTGATCTTAGTGCTGCATTTGACACATTTTGACCACAACATTATTTTAAATAGACTATAAAACTATGTTGGCATTAGTGGAATTGCACTAGCATGGTTTAAATCATACTTATCTGACCGTTATCAGTTTGTAGCAGTAAATGAAGAGATGTCTTATCGATCACAAGTTCAGTATGGCGTACCACAAGGCTCAGTACTAGGACCGTTGCTGTTCACTCTGTACATGCTACCATTAGGAGATATCATTAGGAAACATGGAGTTAGCTTTCACTGTTATGCCGATTATACTCAGCTGTATATTTCTTCAAAACCTAACGAAACTTACCAATTCACAAAATTAACGGAATGCATAGCTGATACAAAAAATTGGATGACTAGTAATTTCCTACTACTAAATTCTGAAAAAACAGAGATTCTAATTATTGGACAAAAAATTTCCACACGTAATAACCTAGAATACTGTCTAACACTTGATGGCTGCTCTGTTAAGTCTTCGTCGTCGGTTAGGAACCTGGGTGTGCTCTTTGATACCAACCTTTCTTTTGAAAGTCACGTGTCTAGTATCTGTAAAACTGCCCTGCACGCTTAATAAATAAACTACAGCTAGTTCAAAACGCAGCAGTTCGAGTTCTTACCAGAACCAGGAAGTATGACCATATTAGCCCGGTTCTGTCAACACTGCATTGGCTGCCTATTAAACATCGTATACATTTTAAAATATTGTTGATTACTTACAAAGCACTAAATGGTTTAGCTCCGCAGTAATTGAGCGAGCTCTTAACGCATTATAGTCCTTCACGTCTATTGCGATCTAAAAATTCCGGCCAGTTGATAATACCTAGAATATCTAAATCGACTGCTGGCGGAAGATCCTTTTCCTATTTAGCACCAAAACTTTGGAACAGTCTTCCTACCATTGTCCGGGAAGCAGACACACTCTGTCAGTTCAAAGACTAAAAACACATCTCTTTGACCTAGCATACACATAATACATTATAGACTTCTATAATTCAAAGTTAGGCTACATAGATTAGGTCAGCCGGAACTGGGAACACTTCCCTTAAATCTTGATGTACTCGCTACATCATAAGAAGAATGGCATCTACGCTAATATAAGTGTCTTTGTTTATCCCGAGGTTTTCCCGCAGCCTTCCGGATCCAGATCTGACGAAGGAGCTTTGCCTGGACCCGATGACAATGCAGTGCTGAAGTGTCCACTATCCTCTCCCTATGGACATGGAAGATCCCTTTCCCACTCTACAGATAAAGAGTTGTTGAAAATCCGGCTCGCGTACGTAAGTGATAAAATAAAACAAAATTCTGTATCAAAATGTATAGGCAAGACAAGTAGTTTGTTTAGGCATGGGTTGTATGGAATTACAAACCTGCGCACATATTTTCAAAAGTACATAACTATAGAATCAATTCTTAATGCGCATGTGAACGCATGTGAACGCCGTCAGCGTTAATCACAGGTTCGCGTTTAAAGTCTGTTTAGAGAGAACGGCGTCGTCTTAGTGGCCCCTAATTTAATAACAAATGATCATTTCAATGGAGGTGTATCAATCAAAACTAACTTTAGCTGGAAATAACATTATTCAAGAACCGCTATAAAGTGAAAACAATCTCTGTTACCTTAAATTATATGTTTATCTCTGTAAAGCTGCTTTGGAACAATCCATTGTTAAAAGCGCTATATAAATGAAGATGACTTGACTACATGCATTAAAATATATTCTTTTTTTGTCAGCTTTTAGAAGTATACTAGCTTATAGCTGATCTCAAAGGTGATTCAATCCACCAACATCTTTTTTTTTTTTTCATTGGGTATTTAATTATACTAAAATACTAAATAATATATATATATATATAGCTTTTTCCATTTTAGTCTTTTTGGTACTAATTAAACATAAGATTTTCATCTTTTATATTTTATTTAATTTCACCTTTATTTCAATGAATGAAGACTATGTTAATAGTTTTTGTTTTAGTTAACAAATACAACACCGATAATGTAATGTAATGTAATAATTGTCTATTTCTCTGTTTTGATTTTGAGGTGACCTGGACTACATTCTTTAGATTCCATACTGCTGCGTATGACTCACAATGAAGGCCTTGGGCAGTACATGACCATCTCCTGTGTCCTCTTCTTCGGTCCGTCTCTGGCCTTAAACCATATCCTTCTAAAAAATGAAAGAAAACAAAATCATATGAAGGAAGAAAAAAAAGAAAAGATATAAAACAAACAGAATCTGGCTTTGATCTAGTAGAAAAAAAAACATGCAGATTTCCAAGAGGAATCCGGGTGATTTTCAGTGCCAGCATTCCCGACACTGAATACTGAGATGGCGCTGTGATTGACAGCTCTGTGTGTGAGCTTGGCAGCGCTGCAGAATGCTTCTCCTGCACTGTAGTCAGCGGAGCTGCCCTGCACGCTCGTGTGTTAGATCGCTACTACTGCCATAAACCTCTTTCACCCTCTCTTTTCACTCCCTTTTCAGGGGGAATATTTATCTCGCCTTTGTTTTATAATTTATTTATTTATTGCCATTGTAATGAATTCAGTTGTATATTCTTCATCTGGAGGGTATCAACCATGGCTCCTCCAAGGGTTTGCTTAAAGAATAAGGAGTGGGTGGTTTTCACAAGCACATACTGTAGTACCTTCGATAGAAACAAAGTGCCTTTGTGATACTTGGCTTCAAAATCATATACAATTCACAAGTATGAGACCAATAGTGAAACTGCTTCTATTTTTATAATTGTATTATCTCTAATTTGTCTCTTTTTGTTTTTTTAAATTATACTTTTAACATTAAAACTTGAGTGAAGCAAAACATGGATTTCAGAATCTCTCTCTTTTTCTAGGTTTAAATTACACTCCACACTCCAATCCAGAAGGGGGTGCACATGGTAATGCAACGCTGTTTGCTAACCGCCACAACAGGGAAAAGAGCAGAAGAAGAAGAGAGGATATATGCACCAACCCAAAACAAGAGTTCAGATGTCATGCATGTCACTTTCCTGCCGGAACACACCCCCTCAGCCAGATTGAGTGGCAAAAGAGTCTGATGCGTGACTGGATTTACTAGGAGAAACTGATAAAGCGGAAGTAACAATTATCAGTTTAAACTAAAGGTTGGACTCGATAGTATTCCTTACAACTTACCAAAGATCCAGTGGTCCGATATTGGCATGCAGCAAGGAATTGTGTTTCCTGACATTTAAATATGCCTGATTTCACCACTGGGGAAATACATAAAGAAAATTTGCCTGCGAATGCTTCATATAAATACAAAATAGGTAGGCCTAGGTCTAAATCCGGGTGATCACTTATATCAAAGTTATTTATAAGACCTTGACCCAAAGACCCAATTTAGGCCAAACTTTAGCTGTCAGAGAAATGGCCTCACATTTGACTTTAGAATACTTTGATATACAGAGGAGTTCCTGGTTAACTCAAAAACTGCAAGGTGCCCAGGTCCTGTGTCTGCAAAACAAGCCAAAAATCATCAACCATCCATCAGCTTGATGGAGAATTGGTATTAGGTGTTTGTTGATATGCTGCGTTTAGTTTTTCGCCAAATGTTGTGCTGTGGGTTATGGCCAAATATCTCCACTTTGGTCTTGTCTGTCCAAATGAGTCTTGAGGTCTGTTCCAGAAGTCTTGAGGTTTGTTCAGATGCAACTTTGTAAACCAAAGCTGTGCTGCCATGTTCTTTTTAGAGAGGAGAAGCTTTCCCCTGGCAACTCTTCCAAACATGCCATACTTCTTGTCCAATCTTTTTCTAATTTTACTGCCATGAACTTTAACATTAAACATGCTAACTGAGGCCTGTTGAGTCTGAGATGTAGTTCTTGGGGGTTTTGCGATTTCTCTGAGCATTGCACAGTCTGACATGGGGTGAATTTGCTGAGACGTCCACTCCTGGGAAGACTGGCAAGTGTCTTGAATGTTTTCAACTTGTGAATAATCTTCCTTGCTGTAGAATAATGGACTTCAAATTGTTTATTTAAGATAATTGCTCCTGATGTCTTTCCTGCTTGGCATTGTGTTAACACACCTGAATGCTCCAGACCAGGAAACTGCCAACAGTTCTGCTTTTATAGAGGTGATCACACTTGCTGATTATCAATTAATCAAAAACATTTGATTAGCAGCACCTGATTGCTACTTAACCTCTTAATTCCTATGGAAGCAGTAAGGGTGTACTTAGTTTGTCACCCATGGCTTTTCCATTTTGTTAAATAAAAATTGACACCGTGTAATGTGTTGTTGGTCATCTGAAGTTATATTTACCTAATTTTAAGACCTACCAAAGACCAGATTATGTCCTGATACATAAAACCATATAATTCAAATAGAGTAAATAGCCCTATACCGCCCAGCCCTAAAACTTGTATAGTTTTTATCAGTGTTTATTTAAAAACATCCAATTATGCAGAATATGAGATGTTAAATAATTGATGAGTTGTAAATACATAACATAACAATATATAACAATACAATATATAGGGTATGATTTTACCCCAAAATTCAATAATTGACACAAAATGATAACGGTAAATCCAAGTTTCGTGGCCTGGAGTCCAGCTAAGTCTGTGAATTGCAGCGATCCATTTGGTTCTCTTTTCTCTAGCTTTCGGCAGTCTGTAAAAATTTACCTCAGATTTCTTGCCAAATCTATTTGTACAGTCAATCTCAAAGCTCTTTCCTGTTTTAGATCTATTTTGTGTGTTATGTGCATACCTTCTATTCGCCGAGTTTCAATTAATTTTTGTTTGTGACGCGTTTTCCACTAACTTCACAGAAAGGAAACCGGGATGGCAGAAAGCAGCATCCTGTTTGTTTTCTTTAGTCAAGTCAAATATATTTATATAGCGCTTTTCACAATACAGATTGTATCAAAGCAGCTTCACAGTATCAATCAAAACAACTTAACAATGTTTGTTTATTACTGGAAAAAAAGACATCCAAGTTTGGTAGAGCTGATCAATGGTATGATTGGTTAATTAATTTGAATATCCCCAACTGAGCAAGCCAAAGGCAACAGTGGCAAGGAACCGAAAAACTCCATCCAGTGACCTAATGGTGTCCTAAAACTCCATCAGATGACCCAATGGAGAAAAAAAAAAATCTTGGGAGAACCCAGGCTCAGTCGGGGGTCAGTTCTCCTCTGGCGTTTATGAACTAGAGGTCGAATTTACAGTTACTGTAAGTTAAAAAATTTATATGAATGCCTGGCTAAATAGATGCGTCTTCAGTCTAGTTTTAAACTGTGAGAGCGAGTCTGAGCAACGAACAATATCAGGAAGGCTATTCCAGAGCTTCGGAGCTAAATGTGAAAATGCTCTGCCTCCTTTGGTGGATCTGGATATCCTAGGAATGACCAGAAGCCTCGAATTTAGTGATCTTAAAGAGCGCGATGGATTGTAAGGCGATAGAAGATCCGTTAAATAGACTGGAGCTAAACCATTTAGAGCTTTATAAGTCAAAAGCAATACCTTGTAATTAATACGGAACTTTATAGGTAACCAATGAAGTGATGATAAAATCGGTGTTATATGATCATATTTTCTTGATCTAGTAAGAACTCTAGCGGCTGCATTTTGGACTAACAGCTTGTTTATTGAAGATGCAGGACAACCAGCTAATAAAGCATTACAGTAATCTAGTCTCGAGGTCATGAATGCATGAACTAACTTTTCTGCATCAGAGACTTATAGCATATTACGTAGCTTAGCAATGTTTCTAAGGTGGAAAAAGGCTGTTTTTGTAACATGAAATATGCTTTTCAAAAGACAGGTTGCAGTCTAATGTAACACCCAGGTCTTTTACTGTAGCGGATAAAGATTCTTTATTTTACAAAAGCACAATGTTTTGTTTTTATTGTGAGTGTACACAAATAAAAATAGACTCTTTCAAATGATGTCTTACTCTTATCTGTATGACCATAAATGACTTTTTGAGAATAGACGTGAAAATGCACTATCGACTCTTTAATTGTTGAGAATATTTGAGAATGTGTTGGAATATATACCTATATTTGGTCTTGTTTTAAACAAAACACTCGGACAGATTATTCCTGAAGTGAAAGCATTTAAAAATATACATTTTACATAATATATATTTTACAAAGCCATATATCTAACCAAGTTGTGTTCCAAATTTGAAGTCCATATCACAATTATTCCCATGAGATTTTGTTTAGGTACTCCACCTACTCTAATCAACTATTGTATTTAACCCTTTAAGGTATGCACCATGAAAAAAGCAAAGGAAAAATGATTTGTTTGCATTTTTTATTCAATTATGATAACAATAACAACAATCAAAAAAATATTTAATTAGACCCTACAGTATTTTAGATACAATCCTCTACCAAACGGTTGAGACGTCTGTTCATAATAACAGAACAACGTTCAGAACAAGTCATATAGTGCATTTTCTTGACCAATAAAAAAATCTGATGGTTGCTATAATATTGAATAATATTAAATTAATCATTTTAACAACACTAACCCTTTTGTTCATTGTAAATAGCTAATTTTACCAACATTAGCTAATTTTACCAACACTACCATAAAAGGACAACTCAACCGTTTGGTAGAGCATGTTTAAAAAAATGATTTGACCCTTATAAGACTTATTTTTGTTTAATTAAGTTACATAATTCTGTTTAACAACTCCTCTGAAACGATAATATGTCAACCAAATAGTCTTACCTTTAAAAGTCCCGCCGATATGCGTCATCAAATTTTCGCTGTATCATGTGCTGTTTGAAGGAGCACTGAAATGGCATGCTGCTCACAGACACAGTTCCATCTAGTGGATTTTTTTTAGCATTGCACAACTACACCAAACGGTAGAGATGGCTAATTCAGGTTGAGTTAAGCTTGATGCATTTTTCAAAAAAATATAGTGACTTAAAGTGTGGTCTACCAAATGGTTGAGTAGTACCCAAGCTCATTCAACAAATGCTCCGCAGTCTGTCGGACAGACATTTACACCCACCCCCTTCACCTTCAAGCATCTTCATAATAGAGCAGTGGATTCTGTAAAGAAACTCTATATACGTAATCATTGTATCACCTTTTGTAAACATATGCTAAGAAACATTTGGTTATTAAAAGGCTTGGGGGATTTGTGTCTCAAGGATGTATCTCTGTCTGGTATGGCAGCTCGAGCACCTTAGAGCCTAAGCCTCTCGCCAAATCCAAAGATTGTCAATAAATTTCATTCTCAAAGTGGTCCTGACTGAAATACATTTCTGTCCAAATATCACTTCTATCACAAAATAGTCACCAAATAGGGAATCTTGAGACTCAGACCTTTCCGACTATATGTTTTGTCAAGATTAGAAAAGGTTTTGATTATTAAGTAGTTA
This sequence comes from Tiaroga cobitis, assembly GCA_030578255.1. Classification (NCBI taxonomy): domain Eukaryota; kingdom Metazoa; phylum Chordata; class Actinopteri; order Cypriniformes; family Leuciscidae; genus Tiaroga; species Tiaroga cobitis. Next base: position 17,516,724 of record CM060599.1, on the reverse strand, counting down.
AGTTGTTGTTTAAGCTGTTATAATGAGACAAAATCATTTGGCATTGTGCCGATTTGCGTCGTGGAATTCCAGGGATGAAATATGTGTCCTGGAAATGGGAAGCATCAGGCGCCGCTTCAGTCACTGTCTCCTCGTGGAAAGGTGAAGTAGGCTCTTTTTCTCCTTCTCGCTCATCTTGGTGCGAGATGGTGGATTGGTTGTCTCCTTTGGTTGCAAGGGTGTAGTTTTGTTTTGAACATTGGGGGGTTGAAGTAGTTTGAACATTTGGGGGTAGAATTCAAATGGGTTGCAGATTTTGTCATCAGCGTTGCGATAGTTACTTTGAGCACTGATTTAATTTCTTTGATGGCAAAGCTGAATTTTCAGCATCATTACTCCAGTCTTCAGTGTCACATGATCATTCAGCAATTATTAAAATATCCTGAATTGATTCTCAAGAAACATTTATTATTATTATCAATGTTTAAAACAGTTGTCTGCTTAATATTATTTCCCTCGGGATTTTTTTTTTTTTTTTTTTTGCTGAATAGAAAATAAAAAACAGCATTTATTTGTAACATTATAAATGTATGTACTTTCACTTTTGATTTGATGCATCCTTGCTGAAAAAAAGTATTAATAAGTTTTGAAATGGTAGTATGTGTTTGTTCTAAGTTATATGATGGTATATGATGCATCAAATAGGTATCTGCTAGATGATTTTACTGATGAGATCCAAAATAAATAAATAAATAAAAATCACTTGTTGGCAAGGTTCCAGAGAGGTGTTTAGCTGAAGACACACCAAGACCTTTGTGTGAAGTAACTTTGCCACTGTGTGCCGCAGTGGTGGTTTCTCTGAACACCTTGTGCCTGGCAGTGAGGTGTGACTGTAATCAGAAAAGGCCATAAACACCTCTTCTGTTGACATCAGCAACACAGCGTGTCTGAACACGCCGATCTGGCTCATGCTACACAAACACGGGCCAAGACCATAACACCCCACCCAAAGCAAAGCCTCATTATCACATGCCTGATTAGGCAAAATACAACATATAAGTGAAAAACAGCAGCAGGGTCATTCCTATAGTTTGGTGGATTGTGTGTCCCCCTGAAACAATACTGCATATTTTACAAAAAAATGTTAATTCACTTCCATGCAACATGCTTTTCCATGCATATGTACTCCGGCTAATACATATAATGATTAGTATCTAAGAATAATTATAATAATAATATCTCTCTTTTGCAATTTATTGTGATACATATTTTTATGTGTAAAACCATTTAATTAGTTTAAGTCCCTCCAACTTTAGTCCACCATATTACATAGGTGCTACTTGCCCTTTAAAATCTTAAGTTTATGCTCTAAATCACATGACTTGCAAGAAGTGACATCATTTCCTTAGAAGAAAAGCAACTCCAAGAAGAATCAGTCATAGGCTGCATCCGAAATCAAATACTTTGCCTTTATCTGAGTCACGTGTAGTACACGCCAAAGCATTGGCCTAAGATGAAGTCAGGTGACGCAACTCAGTGCTTAAAGGGATACTTCACCTCTGGGAAGATGAATGTGTATTTAAAATGGGTAATTTATGTATAAGAAATGTGAAATTATTTTTTAATTTGGAGCTTTCTAGACTGAGAAAAGCCAGAAAATGTATTTTTGGCTTATGTGGATGAAAGACAACATCTTGCAGAATGCACTTGCTTCGCTGCCCTAGGAGGCCACGCCTACCGGTAACTAGTCTCAGCCTCAGACGTCACGCCCACGGAACGTTGGCTAAACGTCTGATGCATATGGTACACTTAACTGGAAACACTTCAGGAATGTCGAAGTCGTCATCTGATTGGTTGAATTTTTATCGGATTTCCGGGGGGCGCGAGTGTCGCGTTTATTTTCGGTCCGCCGGGAAACAAAGCGCAGACGTGTGATTGCGGAAGAAAAACTGTTGTGTTTACATGAGTGACAATGAGCATTTATCAAGATCAGCTAAACGTAGAATTCTCAAAAGTATGCGAGGTTCACGGGAAAGACTCTTGAAGTTTTCTTCTCTTTCTTTGATTTTCTATGCTGACTGACTTGTTGCACGCAGGTCTGTTGTTGTGGGGACATTTCCACGCACCGGAACGTGACGCTGAACGAAACGAACTGTAATTGGTTGTTTTACATGTCGGTCAAACGGCCTTATGGGCGGGCCTTGGCCAAAGAAAGCTGCTATGAATTCTAGACCTTCAGCCGTCAGTCTGAAGGTCTGGCTACGCGAGACTAACCGGTAACTAGCGCAGCAGTTAAACAACAAGTCTAGGCTACTAGTGAGTCTCTTTGATGAGTCTGCCCGGGATTTCGAGATCGGCCAAAATGTCCGGGATTCGGCTTTTGCGTTCTACAGCCATCATTCATCATGTTTACTGTGGCGAGCAGGACCAGTGAGGGCCGCGGGAGAACGACGCGAGGCCGGTGGCGTGATTACTGATGCCCGACACCTGTGAGACGCACCGGTCTCGTATCTCTCACGGAGGAGCGGGAATATTCTTAGCAATGTTAAAACGCACATCAACCGATCACTTGTTTAGCGTTCATGTTAACACTACATTCAGATTTACCAATCAGAATGAATTCAGTTAGATTGAAACAAACGGTGTGCATGTAAACAATGAATGGCGACTGCAGAAAGCAAAAGCTGAATCCCGGACATTTTCAATGATCTCGATGGCCGGACATGTCCAGGAAAAAGTCGATGGTAACCCCTAAAACTCAGCTTTCTCCTATTACTCAGCTTTCTCCACAGAACAAGAGCCTGCTAGCTTATCTTCCAAAAAAGATGGCTGACACTATGTGTACGTTCTGGGACTTAGATCATCCCACCCTCTATGGGCGGGTTGAGAACATGCGGGACAGCCCCCTACTACTAGCTGTAGTCTTTAGCCTCTGGCCAAAAAATCCCCCGATGACGCAAAATGACGATTTTTGCGTCATCGGAGGATTTTTTCCAGACAAAAAAATACATAAATCTCTCGTCTCAGGGGGATATGAGGGTGAAAAGCACGGTAATTTGAAAATAATACAGGTTTTCTACTAATACAAAGCTTAATGCTAAATCCTGAAGTATCCCTTTAATCAATTATATAAATAACACCTGTTTGAGAGCGTCACCAGCTTCATGTCTTCAGAAGCCGCTTGTCAGTCACTGTCTGTGAATCGGTGTCTCTGTTTGTCTTTAGTACAGGAGTGAAAATGTCTAAGTGTGTTAAATGTGTTTCGCCGTTCACCAGCTATATTATTACCGAGGACGACCGACATGAGCTCTGTGTTCTTTGTTTGGGAGTTCTAGGCTTGATCAGCTCTCGACATCAGAAAGCTCCATTCTGGTTTCACTCTCTTTGATGATAAGGGGACTTTTACTTATGCACCTCGTGGGACGGTGTCCCAGATAGAGCTCTTAAACAAGCTCTTTTTCTCGCTCTGTTGACAGACACAGAGGGTCCCGTTTTGGATATGGAAGCTATCTCTGGACATTGGCTGGACATTCAGGGCGGTTATGTGTTGAGTGCAACCGGTGGACAGTCTCCTTAATCTTCAAGGTCAACCTCCCCTTCTTTCCCTATATTCATTCTGAAATATTGAAGTCATAGAAAGCCCCATATTCCTCTCATATTTAAAAACCAAACCATCCGAGGCATTCCAGCAGTTCATCCCTCGCTGGGTTCAGCAAGCTCGCTCTTCTACCTCCCTTCCTACGCCCTGCTCCAGGAGGGAGGAGCAGAAGGTGTGACTCGTGGCCCCCTCGTAGGGATTGGTGGCCTCGTGATGCTTTCAGTCCCAGCCTGCAGAGGGCAGACCTGACCTCAGGACTGTAATAGCAGCTAAGCGTGCTGAGAAGAAAAAGAAGGCAAGGCAAGTTTATTTATATAGCACATTTCATACACAACGGCAATTCAAAGTGCTTTGCATAGAAGAAATTAAAATAATCAAAACAAATAAGAATAATTAAAACGGTTTAGAATAAAAAATTAAATAAAGTAGTACTGGTCCACCCCTATCTGAGATGGAAGAGATTGAGACTGGACCTCTAGCCCAGGGACGTACTTTTCTGGGGTGGTGCTACACCAGTAATGCCCAGCGGGACCCCAACAGAGCACGCTTCACTGTCTGCTGCCGTTACCCTTAACGACACTCTCAGCGACTTCTTATACTCTCAGCAGTATAACTAACTTACTCCTTCACTCGCCTCATCGGAGTGAAGACTCTCCCGCTCTCCTTCAAAATCTCTTCCAGAGATTATAAAATATTTAAAAAAATAAAAAGACAAAACCAGTACAGTAAAAACAGTCAGACGAACAGTGGCACAGTGCTCATTCCGTAAATGCATAGCTAAACAGATGTGTTCTGAGTCTGGATTTGAATGTAACTACTGTAGGAGCACATCCAGCCCGTTCTCATCCTTTGGCGTCATACATGTGACGCTTTGGACATTTCGTCGAAATCTTACGCACATGGCATCCTTCAGCATCAATATGAGACGCAGAACCCAAGGAGTCATACAGGTGACGCTCGTCTAAATCCAACGCACATGGCATCGTTTAGCGTCAATATGAGACGCAGATCCCAAGGCGTCATAACCGTAACCCTACCCCAGACCTAAACCTACCCAAACAGTGCGTGTTATATTGACGCTAAAGGATGCCATGTGCGTAAGATTTCGACGAAATGTCATATGGCGTCACCTATAAGACGCCAAAGGATGAGAATGCGTTGGCACATCTGATCTCCTCTGGAAGCTGGTTCCAGCTGCGGCTGGCATAATAGCTAAAAGCAGACTCTCTAATGATCTGAGTGATCTATTAGGTTTATATTCAGTGAGCATATCTGATATATTTTGAGGTCCTAACCCATTGAATGATTTATATACCAGTAATAATACTTTAAAATCAATCCTAAATGTAACTGGGACCCAGTGTAAAGTGACTGGTGTGATATGTTCATATTTTCTGGTCCTGCTCAGAATCCTGGCAGCAGCGTTCTGTATGAGCTGCAACTGTCCTATGGTCTTTTTTGGAAGGCCAGTGAGGAGTACATTAAAATAATCCACCCTACTGGTGATAAAAGCATGAACAAGTCTTGATTAGAAACACAGCATCTAATTCTTGCAATATTTTTCAGATGATAGTATGCTGATTTAGTTATTGCTTTGACATGACTACTGAAACTAAGGTTTGACTCTAGAGACACACCAAGATTCCTGACTTGATTTTTAGTTGTTAGACCCCTAGCGTCAAGGTATGCATTCACCTTGGGAAATTCATCTTTGTTTACAAACGCAATAAGTTCAGTTTTGTCTTTGTTTAACTGAAGAAAGTTTTGGCACATCCAACTGTTTACTTCATCAATGCATTGGCACAGGGAGTCGATGGGGCTGTAGTCGTTAGGCGATAGGGCTAAGTAGAGCTGTGTGTCGTCTGCATAGCTGTGGTAAGCAATTTTGTTCTTTCTCATTATTTGGCTCATTGGGAGCATATACAGTTTGAATAGGAGTGGTGCAAGAATTGAGCCTTGACGGACTCCGCATGTCATGGATGTCCACTCAGACTTATGGTCTCCTATACTCACATAATAACCTCTCCCTTCTAAGTATGACCTGAACCATTTTAGGACTATCCCAGAAAGCCCCACCCAGTTTTCCAGCCTGTCAAGAAGTATGCCGTGATCGGCAGTGTCAAATGCAGCACTGAGGTCGAGTAGTACCAGTACGGATAATTTCCCTGTATCAGTATTTAAGCGAATATCGTTTATTATCTTTATGAGCGCTGTCTCTGTGCTGTGATGCGATCGGAAACCAGATTGAAAATTGTCAAAGTATCCATTCGAGCTTAAGAATTTGTTCAGCTGATTGAAGACAACTTTTTTAATGATCTTGCCTATGAAAGGAAGATTTGAGATCGGTCTATTGTTGCTTAAGATGGTCTTATCCAGATTGCTCTTTTTCAGGAGGGGCTTGACAACGGCAGTTTTCAGGGAGTTTGGAAAACTCCCAGAGAGAAGTGAGGCATTTACCACTTCTAGGAGATCTGCTTCCAAGCTGTTTAACACACTTTTGAAAAAAGATGTGGGAAGTGCGTCAAGGGCGCAGGTTGATATTTTAAGGTGCTGTACGGTTTCTTCCAAAATTGTACCATCAATTTCTTCGAAAACAGACATAGTAACTACTTTCTCAGGTTGTGGTCTGATCTGCCTGACCCCAGAGCAACTCAAGGATGTGCTGATCACCTTTCTGATATTATTGATTTTCTCAGAGAAGAAAGAAGCAAACTCACTGCACTTGTTGACTGAGAGCATTTCACTGGGAATCTGGATTGGGGGGTTTGTCAGTCTCTCTACAGTAGCAAAAAGAGTGCGTGTGTTGTTTAAGTTTCTGTTTATAATATTCGAGAAGAAAGTCTGTCTAGCTTTGCCTAGTTCAATATTAAAAGCATGGATGCTGTCTTTGTAGATGTTATAATGGACTACAAGTTTTGACTTCCGCCACATGCGCTCTGCTCTTCTGCATTGTCTTTTTCCTGAAAGAAGAAGTCCTGATCTCAGGTATCCCCTGTAGGAAGGGAGAGTGTTGAGCATACCAATATCAGATTCTTCTATTCGGCCTAGCCTTGTCTCCTCGAACCTTCACCAAATCCATGGATGCAGCTCTGGCTCCACTGCGACTCCAGGGAATCCGGATGCTAAACTACATCGACAACGGTCTTATTTTAGCCAGATTGTGAGAGTTGCTAGATCTACATCGAGATGTCGTTCTCGCTCATATTGAGAATTTAGGTTTGAGACTAAATCTAAATAAGAGCAATCTGTCACCATGCCAGAGAACTACGTTTCTCGGGGTGGTTTGGGATTTGACCACGATGCGGGCACAATTGTCCCCGGCTTGGGTGGATTATATTCTCACTATGGTAGGCAGTCTGAGGTTAGGCCAGGAGCTTTCTGTCTGTCACTGCCAGGTTCTGATGGGTCTTGTGGCTGCAGCCGCCAATGTGGTTCCGTTGGACTTGCTGCACATGAGACCCTTCCAGTGGTGGCTTAAAATCAAAGGTTACATCCCTTATTAAAACCCATGTAAATGGTAAGGGTGAAGTGCTGTAGTTCTGTGGTACTTGAAGTGAAGCTTCTGACTCTTAAGGTGGATTTTCTGAGCTTTGTCAGTCACCTCCTCCTGTCTGGATTTTGCCCCTGGACTGGTAAAGGTTATTTTGCATCCTAGGCTGGATTACGAATAAATAAATGAATGAATAAGGCATTTATATAGCGCTTTCATATGTACTGCTGTACACCCAAAGCACTTTACAATCATATCTGGGGATCTCTCCTCAATCATCACCAGTGTACAGCATCCACTTGGATGCGGGTTCAGATCCGGAGACTGGCTAGGCCACTCCAGGACCTTGAGATGCTTCTTACGGAGCCACTCCTTAGTTGCCTTGGCTGTGTGTTTCGGGTCATTGTCATGCTGGAATACCCATCCACGACCCATCTTCAATGCTCTTACTGAGGGAAGGAGGTTGTTGGCCAAGATCTCGCGATACATGGCCCCATCCATCCTCCCCTCAATACGGTGCAGTCGTCCTGTTCCCTTTGCAGAAAACCACCCCCAAAGAATGATGTTTCTACCTCCATGGATGGTGTTCCTGGGGTTGTACTCATCCTTCTTCTTCCTCTAAAACACGGCGAGTGGAGTTTAGACCAAAAAGCTCTATTTTTGTCTCATCAGACCACATGACCTTCTCCCATTCCTCCTCTTGATCATCCAGATGGTCATTGGCAAACTTCAGACAGGCCTGGACATGCGCTGACTTGAGCAAGGGGACCTTGCGTGCGCTGTAGGATTTTAATCATTGACGACGTAGTGTGTTACTAATGGTTTTCTTTGAGACTGTGGTCCCTCTCTTCAGGTCATTGACCAGGTCTGCCGTGTAGTTCTGGGCTGATCCCTCACCTTCCTCATGATAATTGATGCCCCACGAGGTGAGATCTTGCATGGAGCCCCAGACCGAGGGAGATTGACCGCCATCTTGAACTTCTTCCATGTTCTAATGATTGCACCAACTGTTGTTGCCTTCTCACCAAGCTGCTTGCCTATTGTCCCGTAGCCCATCCCAGCCTTGTGCAGGTCTACAATTGTATCTGATGTCCTTACACAGCTCTCTGGTCTTGGCCATTGTGGAGAGGTTGGAGTCTGTTTGATTGAGTGTGTGGACAGGTGTCTTTTATACAGGTAACGGGTTCAAACAGGTGAAGTTAATACAGGTAATGAGTGGAGAACAGAAGGGCTTCTTAAAGAGAAACTAACAGGTCTGTGAGAGCCGGTATTCTTAGTGGTTGGTAGATTAAATACTTATGTCATGCAATAAAATGCAAATGAATTAAAAATCATACAATGTGATTTTCTGGATTTTTGTTTTAGAGTCACCCACAGTTGAAGAGTACCTATGATACAAATTACAGACTTCTACATGCTTTGTAAGTGGGAACACATGCAAAATCGGCAGTGTATCAAATACTTGTTCTCCCCACTGTATATATTAAATGTTAAATGCTAATCTTCCATTAGCATCTTTCCTAGCTAGTAATGGGCTTTATTTTAGCTTAAAACATCCACCGTGTTAAGGTCCACCCTGGTACACATTGCACTTTAAAAATGTTACGCCCAAAACAACCAGGCATTCACACTAAAATGAAGCAACATCTAAATGAAAACTTGAACGCCTCTGTCAATGTGATCAGTTCACCATCCAGAATCCGAAGCTAGCAAATTCACCTCTCAGGGAAGAGAACGCAATTTTTTTGTAAATGTGAGACAGGTCAGTCAGCTTTGCACATCCCTAACACACTCTGGTGTGAAAAAGAGGCACCAAAACAGAGAGCACATGCTCACAGCCAGTCCAAAGTCATTACTGCTAGATCATCCATCTTGTTTTCTCACTGAAGGCGCATTTGTCTGTCTTGGAGGGAGACGAGCGAGCCTCACGCCATGCAAGCTTTCATGGGCTGATTTATTGGTTCAGAACAATGACTTCCTATTTGGCTAGTGATCAGTCATGTAATAGGCAGTTGTTCGTCTTCTTTGTTTTGATTTTTTTGGTGCGATGATGAGAGACAGACTCCTAGATAAGGCTGGACTAGGTCTGTCAGCTTTGTGGTATGATGGATGAAACACTCTGTTTTCTAAAGCTGACCTCTGAGCCACACAGGTCAGAGCAGCATGGTGGCGACACACACACAAAGACAAGCATATACAATCAGAAAGATGTTGCCCCAATCTACTGTGTGTCCTATAATATGATGACTCTAGTACACAGACACAAACATTGGATGAACTGGAACAGTGACTGCGAGCCAGACCCCATCGCCCAATATCATGCCTGAGCTCACTCATGCGCTTGTGTCTGAATGGAAGCAAATCCTGCTTCCATGTTACAACAGACTGAAAAATCTTCCTAGAGGAGTGTAAGCAAAAGGAAGACCAACTCCCTATCAGTGCCAGTGGATTTTAATTTAAAGGGCACCTATTATGGCATTTAAAATGTTCCTAATATTGTTTTGGGAGTACCCAACAACAGTTTTACATGCATGCAATGACAAAAAAACACTTTTGTTGTCTTATAATATGCATTTATTTTTACCGGGTTTGCTCACCGACTCCCAAATGATTCGTTCAATTACTCATTTTTCCAAACCCCTCCTTTGCGTGACGCTAATCTGCGGTGATTGGTCAGATGACCCAATCAGTTATTGTTTGCGTTAGCCCAACGCATAAATATATTGATAAAGCACTGTAGTACTACAGGGAATTGCACAATTCTTTATGACAACTCCAATAACAACGACATACATTTCACAAAAATTGACATTGGATACCTAGAAGCTGCGCTGAGCGGAACTTACACAACACACACAAATACATATTGAGCATGCTACAAAACACATAAAAGCAACAATTATTAATAATACTTACAGGTTGTGATTCGTTCGGAGGAAGCTGATCCAAATAAAATTGGTACTGAACCTTCCTTCAGTATCAACCGGCTCGCGAATCCACACTTGAAAGCATTTATGTTTGTAAAGCAATCGTCATTAAAATGACGCGAACACACCACACGGTTCGGCCTATACTTGTGTGGTATAGTTGTATGAACTGTAGCCACTTAGGGGGCTTTCACACTAGCACTTTTGGTGCGCACCCGGGTTCGAATGACGTCAGAGTTCGGTTTGTTTGGATGATGTGAACACTGTCTTCCGAACTCGGGTGCGCACCCGCGAACCGTACTCGGGTCCGCTTAAAAAGGTGGTCTGGGGTACGGTTCATGTGAACTCGGGTACGGTTCGCTGCTGATATGAACGCTATCGAACCAAACCGCGGAAGTGAACCGTTATTGATGTATGTGGTCGTCAGGACAGTCGGCTGTCGCACGCGCATCACTTTCTCTTTCGTGCGTGCGTGTGTGTATGTGTGTGTGTGTATATATACCTTGATGAAAAGCGGGATTGACGCACTGCAAGCAGAGAGATAGAAAATTGTCTTCGGCGGACAGCCCGCTGTCTTTGAAACGTTTTCAGAATTTTTGCGTTAGAAAGACGGAAGTGTGTTTCTGTATGTCTATGTTGAAAACAAAACCAAAGGTTAAAAAATAGAAGAACAAATGTCAACCGAGCAAGTCTCCATTTTGGGCGCCTTTTCATTCGCGGTTACCAAGCAACACCATTACGCCAGCTGCAGCCTGATGACGCAAGCGTACCGCGGCTCGGATAGAAATAATATAATGTGAACACAGTCCATCGGGGGCAGGGGGAGGGGGGGAGCAATCGAACTCGGGTTCGGAACAGGCAATCGAACCAAGTGTGAAAGCGCCCTTAGTCTTCAAATGCTCCTCCCTGGGCATTGAAAAAAGGTCGCTGTTGATTCGCACTTCAGAACACAGCGTCTTGTTGTCGACATGATGTTTTCAAGTTTAGCCTGGTGTCTGCACGCGCAATGAGTGGGCGTATCTTATTCAAATAACTTGTCAAGTTGACGTCATCTTGATAGAGAAAAAGCATCGTTCGTCTATCGATTCATATCAGCGACTCAGAATCGACTCTTACTTTTGAGAGACAATAACTTTGTATACGGTTAACTTTCATATTTAAAACTTTGCAGGATGTTTTCGTTCACGTAGATCTATGTTACACATTACATGAAAGGTAATTTTCTAAATTCCATAATAGGTGCCCTTTAAATGTATGTGCTGTGCTTTTTTTTGTGTGTTGCTTTAGATAAAAAAAAAAAAAAAGAAGTATGCTGGATGAATAAAGGTTACTGGATGTCCACATACTTTGGGTCATAATAATAAATAAATCATTACCATATTAATTTTTCATGGTATCTACAATACTACAGGATACATTTAAATTATACTATGGTATTAGAATGCCAGAGGGTGCAAAACACATGGTATAAAGCACACACAAACACGTTTTTTTTTTCACAACATGTTTGTACTCCTATCAATATGATATATTATATTATTATTTTAAATACATGTTTTAAATAAATTATTATTGGTAAATATAATTAAAATGATTAAATTCATTATATTTAATAGTATTATAAAATATTAATATAAAAATGTATCACTTGGTGGAAATTGCCTTGTTATTTGAAATAAACGGTTTTAAACCATTATTTTAAATTAAAGTACCCAATAAAACCAAGTGATACATTTGTATATTAATATTTTATAATACTATTAAATATTCATATAAAAATGTATTACTTTGTTGAAAAATGCCTTGTTATTTGAAATAAACAGTTTTAAACCAGTATTTTAAATTAAAGTACCCAATAAAACCAAGAGCAAGAATGTGCTACAAAAAATAAACAACTTCAACAGATTACCAAGAATGGTATTTTCTGTGGAAAACAGGATCAGTATCTCCTCAAACATCTTTACATTAAAGTATAAACACTCTCTGATTTACTGCTTCTGTCTATCTGTAATAAAAACAAAACAAAAACAAAAAACACAAGGGAGAATACCACCAACAGCGCTCATTATAGGACATGTCTGTTTTCCTCCCCTGGGTGCTGGGAAGATGGCTCTGGCTCTGTCAACCTGTTCTCTGCTCTTCGTCTTGAAGCCAACAATAGATGTACACAATTCTCTTGAATGACTACCCGACAAAACAGGCACACTGCTTTTTACCTTGACCTACTGACCTGACACTGGAATGCACCAACACCAGCTTTTTAACCTTGCAGCTACAAACCACACAGCCATACTCAAACAAAGAATGTAAGGGAAAGTTTGCTTTTACAACATTAAGATTAACCTCGATCATATTACCACATGTGAATGCCGTAAGCATGTTTCAGTCATGTGTTCACTCAGTTCACGTGAAGTACTCAGAACTATAAATAATGCTGTGTGGGCACATGTGGGTGAAATGCACAACCAAACTCTGTTTCTTGGCATTGTAGGTGAAAAACCGTTGAGGTCTGGACACGAACGTGTTGGTCAGCTGTGAATCGTTTGATGGAAAGGCATTTTTTTAAATCCCAACTCTACCCTAAAGACTCCTCTGGAGACATTGAGAGACAGTTGGTTGTTGGAAAGTGTCGAGCCAGCATGTGTTTGAGTTGTGTAAGCACATTTACTGATTCGTCCCCCCTCCGTCGGCATTCAACTCCCCTGTTTGCTTGTTCATTGTGCGTCCTCCTTACAGAGCATGAGGCATGTTCACTGCCTGTGGTTCAAGGGGAAGAATTGAGATTAGAGGAAGGAACGTACAGCATTCATTCATCCCGTTGAAGGTTTGTGGGTTACTCTCCGCTCCTCTGAGACAGACGTTCTAAATGCATGCTGACACAAACACCTACATCAGCCTCTCCTATGTCAGATAGACACTGCTTTTAGTAAATCATAAAAAGCTATTAAAGGGGACCTATTACTTCACTTGCGTTAGCATTTCCATTAACTCCCATTCATTTTGGCGTCACTTTTACAGCGAATAACTTTACATCTGAGGCATTTAAAGACTCCATTTGTCCATTATTTATTTCTAAAGAAACACGACAATGTATAAATGGCTCCATTACCTTCTATGTTACATTATGGCCCCGTAGAAACAGTTTTTGTAAAAATAGGCTAACGATTGCGTCATAACCACTCGACTCTCTGTCGCGCTGTACAGAAATTACCGTACAGACAGGAGGAGAAGCTCGCAGGCAATCGGGGGGACGTCCCGTCAAGGGAGAAGCCCATAGATAATGAGTCCATAAAAGCTATACTATACAAATTAATAATTAATCAGAATACTTACTCCTGCTCGCTCACGCCAAAGAACTCTTTGCTCAAGTTCCCCGTCTCTGCAAGATTAACATTGGCAATTTTCACGCACAGCTACTAGAAGATTTACGTCTGTCAGTCAGGTTGCTCACGTCATCAAGCTTAGTTTGAGTCGGTTTAAGTCTGCGCGTCAGGAACGGAAGTGCTCAAAAACCACTAAAAATGGGCTTCAACTGTCTCAACTGAGTTCAATGAGATGGCTCTGTCCACTTCTTGTACTGTCTATGGTTTTTATGCTTGATTTTTCAAAAAACATATGAATAGTTGAACATGTGAATAGTTTTCACATATTCAACATTGTTGCAACACCTCTCTTCCTAGTCTGTCTTTAATGCTCATGAGTGCGTTCACATAGCCAACTATGGTCACAAGTTCCGTCATTATCAATAGAATTCAATAAAACTTGCAACCATAGCTGGCTAACAATGTTTTTGGGAAACGCACTCCGGTCTCCATAAAGCCCCTTCTTGCAAAAAGCACAATGTGCTGATTGGTCAAGTGTGTTGTGATTGGTCAACTGCTTCAAGTGTGTTTCAGAAATGTCACACCCCTTACCATAACCTTGAGTTTCAAAATACTAATGCAAATCAACCAGCCCTCTCCTCTTTTTTTGGCGTATGCCTTGGGCAGTAATTTTTCAGTAATGTATGTTACCGGATGAAAACTCAAGACCACAATCTAGCCATTTCAAGGAGTTCAAAAACAGTGCTTACTTATGTAGAGAACACCCTTTGGAGTGGACTTTGAGCTTTGTAATTTTGCAGACGTTTTTCAAGCTCAAAGAGCAGCATTACACACTAAAGAAAGTAAAAAAAAAAAAAAAAAAAAATGTAAAAAAGCATAATACAACCCATTTAGAGGGATAGTTCACCCAAAAGATAGAATTTATCTTGATTAAATTGCTCTTATGTCACTTATTGCCACTTATTACATTCTTTATTCGATGGAACACACAAGATTATGGGCTATGCAGAATGTCTGTGTAGCTCTTTTCCATTCAACTAAAGTCAATATCAAATGTCAGGTGCCATTAAACTTGCCAGGTTTAAAGTGGTCATATGCAGTGCTGGGTAGATGTGATGGTGGTGGATCCAGCAAGAGAGTAATTTAGGCAAGATCTAATTGCAGCAGGCACTTTTATTAACACTATAAAAAAATAATCACAGAAGGTGGTCCACTTGCAGAAAAGGAAATCCATGGGGGAGTTGGAAGAGGAAAGGACCACAGAGAAAACGATGGAGAGAGGAGCCAGGGAGGAGATGATGGAGGACGGAGCCAGTAAAGAGACGATGGAGCCAGGGAATTACCCTGAGCAAAGCCATTAGGACGAAGGCCCAGGGTGGATTCGAAGGAAGGAGGAGCCAGCAACCCGAACGAATAAGGTGAAGCTAAGCATGGTGGAGACCCATGCGGAGCTGAAGAGAGGAAGACCCAGGGTGACACTAATGGACTGGAGGGCTGAGGAAAAACTGCAGGCTCGCGGACCACATGACCGGCATTACTCACTTCATTCATGCTTTGCTTCGGAGCCGAGCAATTGCACAGCAATCACTCTTTCCAGACACCTCTACTACTAAGAAGAGAGCATTTTTTTACTAAGAGCAACAAACAATAATTATAATTGCTACTAGGAGAACCTCAGCGAAAACAGCAATTTGTATTGCTTTTTTGTTTGCAGCTCATTGTGGGATCTCTCTGCAGGTGTGAAGGCGCATTCCAGTGGTGTGTGTATCCAGCACGCTGTCCATACAGTGCATCATTTATCCCTGGGTGTTTCGGCTGAAAGAGCAGTTCCCTAAAAGAGCAAGCATGGGCGATCAACGTTTTTAGATGTATTTTCATCCATGTGTGTCTGGGTGCGGTCATTTTCTGACTTCATCTGACGGCCTCCATCATGGTTGAAGTGGATGGTGCATGCTCTCACTGCAAGAGCATGTCCATGTTGGCATTGCGGTCGCGACTCTACTACTTTAATATGGAGGCACGAGTTCCCTCTGCTGCTACCCAGCTCCCCGCCGCTTCTCATGGTAGAGCCGTGGGTCTGGTTAGGACTGGGAAACCTGAGGGTTACAGTGGGAGCTTTTTTGTCGGGTCCGCCCCCACAAACCTCCCACTCCTCTAGCGTAGTTAGGGTTGTTTAGCCAAGTTTGCTTTCTCGACGCCCCCATCTCCCAGGCCGGCCTCTTCGGCGGCACTGTTGAGGACTTTGCCCACCAGTTCTCAGCAGTCCAAAAGCAGACGGAGGCCATAAAGCACATCTTGCCCCGGCGTAACACTGACACCAAGCCGCCGCAGGCTGGCACCCAGCCTGCTCGTCGCCGAGGGCGTCCCCTTCTGGCTTCCGCAGCCCGTCTAGATTGCTAAACCCCCGAAGTGAACATCAAAGCGGCCCTGAGACGGGTGGCCCATAGGCCCTTTCAGGACCAGCTGGTGAACGTGCAAGCACTGCCCCCATAGGAGGCAGACCCAGCCCTCGTGTGGCTGTGCCCCGTTCGCGCATCTACGTGTCGTCTACGCAGCGTGTCTACGTGGACCGAACGCAGAGCTTCAGAAGCTCAGAGAAGCTCTTTGTCTGAGCTTTGGAGGTCAGCAAAAGGGAAAGGCTGTCTCCAAACAGAGGTTGGCCCACTGGATGGTGGATGCCATCGCCTTGGTGTACCATTCCCAAGGCGAGCCATGCCCCCTTGGGGTGAGAGCTCACTCCACTCTGGGTTTTGCTTCCTCCTGGGTATCGGTGCATGGCAAGACCCCATGATGTCAGTCCGACGTAACGTTTCAGACTGTAACGTTGCGGTTAAATTAGTAACCTAGACGTTTTCATGACAGTTTAAGATAAATCTTTTCATCTTACTACTGGAGCAGCTAGATTGCAAAGTTTCAAAAAATTATTAGATAGCAAGCACAAACTATGCAAAAGTGGCAGCCCTTCCGGAACACTCAGTGTCTAAATTCGTTCATTTTCATTCGCTCCATCAAGTGAACAATAGTAGTGGACAAATTTGAGCAATAGTGAATGAGGGTATGGGGGGCGATTTTGGACACAGTGTCACAAATGTGCCACTAGTCCTGAAAAGTGAAGTCAAAGCATTTTGATCTCCTGTTGGCTGGCTGCAGTATAGGTCATAAACCCCACCTTCTCCATGAGATTGAATCAGACAGGAGCCAAAAAATCCAATTACACTTAAAATATTTTTTTCCATTTTAGGTAGTTATTATCAAGCAGACGTATGTTCAAGTGTTTGTTTTTCAAATAAGTTTGGTTTCAGTTAGCTATTTGATGCTTTAAAAAGTGAGGTGCAATGTCATGATCGGTAACGACCATTAGTGGGATATTTTGGCTTAATTTTTTCTACAGAGGAAAGAAGAAGAGACACGCTCTCTGTCTTTTATTACAGTCTATTCTTTATGTGCCCATTTATTGAGTCTTTTTCATATCTGAGGTGTGAATGACCCGTGCTAAAATAGTGGGGTTTCATGACACTTTAAGTTGTAATTCAGTAAATTCCTCTTTCTGTCATTCCAATACAACTTCTTGTGGTGTGGTCAAACATTATACCTAACATCTGCTTTTTTTTTGTTTCTCTGAAAAAAAGAAAAAAGTACAATTTGGTATGACATGAGAGTGAGTAAATTATATATATATATATAAAAAAAAATTCAGGTGAACTGTCTTTCTAATGAAAACTGGGAGGAGCATGTCCATATAATTCTGTCAGCCTGAGGACTAATGGGAAACTACTGCCTCTAAATTTCTTACTATGGTTGTGTCTCTCCACGGCTACCAATTGTGTCACACCTCGGGCCCGTTCATTATAGACAGCACACCAGACCTGTCTAGCCTTTCCCACTTCTTATACATAATGTATAGAAGTGAACTCTTAAATAATTGAATAGCTGAATTGTTTGCCCTACACACAAACATACAGACAACAGGAATTAATGTATAAGCAAGAATACAGCACTCCCAGACACATGCAATGGACTACAAACATATGTCTACTGGAATATAATATTAGCCACTATACAATTTTCTGTCAGGTGAGCCACAAGTCATGTAGGTGTTTTCTTCTTTTTTTTTTTTTTTTTGCTGTTGTTATTTGCCCCGTTATTGAAAAGGCTTGATTTGTGTTTGTTATTTTCCTAACCCTGTCAACCTTGAGGAAAATGACCCAGTGGGAACATACATTAATTAATTCAGCAGCCACAAAATTAAAACAACTGCATTATCATAACAGAATACATTTGCTGTGGCCACCTTACACTGGCTATCAGCACAGCTGGTGGTGCAGGACCTCTCAAAGTCACCAGGAAATGAGCATTCCAAAGCCCCAGAGAAAGTACTGTGCTCCTGATTACACATGCAAACCTGCAGTATGACAAAATCCACCATAAAGCCTGAGATATATGCTAGGGAATTAGATACAAAACTACAAAGGGGATGGGGGTCTTTAAGGTATGGCTACAGACACAGGCTAATGCTAAACGCTATGTTTTGAATGTTCTCCAGACGTCCATATAAAAAAATCATTATAAGTGATTATCTAGTGACTTTGGTAATCCTCTGGATGTCTGTCATTGCTGCTACAGCCTTATTGGATTTGTCCCTCTGGCTCAATTTAAGCTACTATTAGAAATAATGAGCCTTTAGCCACTAATAAATTGTGTGCCTTTACCCCTGACTCAAGCGTTCAGAGAGAAAGAGATTTGTGCTCAGTAGTTCATCTCTTTCTTTCTTTCTTTCTTTCTTTCTTTCTTTCTTTCTTTCTTTCTTTCTTTCTTTCTTTCTCTTTCTTTCTTTCTTTCTTTCTTTCTTTCTTTCTTTATTTCTTTCTTTCTTCCTTTCTTTCCCAGAGTCCCATGGCAATACTTAGTGTATTGTCATGTACCACAGTAACTATTGCATTATTTGAAGTACCTCAGAGAACCATGGTACATCAGTATGATAATCAATAATTACCATTCAATTGTACCCAACAAAACGGACAAACTTCTTCTCCTGTCCCAAACAATAAGGACTTTTTAAACTCTGCTGCTCTATGTTTCACTGAAACCTGGCTAAATGAACCCATTACATCTGCCGGGCTTCCAGCTGTTCAGAGCAGAACGCAGAATCAGGTGGGAAATCGAGTGGTGGTGGGACATGCTTCTACATTAAAGAAAGGTGGTGTACAGATGTAACAGCATTGAAGAAGATGTGCTGTCCAAATCCAGAAGTGCTCTTCATCAGCTGTAAACCGTTATACTCGCTTTGGGAGTTCCCTTTCGAAGGGAACTTAACAATACGTCAATTGACGCAATGGGGAACGCCTCAGGCGTGACAGGTGTCTGAAATCAAATATCAACTCACAGCAATCATGTTGACCGGCGACAGCCCGTGCATCATCAGCTCGAATGATGAGCGCTTCAATATGGATGTATAAAAAGGGCGCCTTGAAACCGTGACAACATCTCTTTCGTCTTCAGGGACTGTTTGTCTGTTTGATAGTATCAACGATGAAGCGTGCAGAGACGCGGAGAAACACTTTTTCGCGAGTGTGCCGACCCGTGTCCAGATATTTGACACCGGAGGATTCACACGATCTGTGCGTGTTCTGCCTGGGAGAAGAGCACGCGCGGGAAGCTCTCGAGGGAGCTTTCTGCGCGAACTGTGAGTTTTCCTAACAGAATTCTCTGCTCTCGCCTGTCCCACTTCTCGAGGGAAGTGGGCGCGGCATCTGAACCCCGCAGTTCCGGTCCCCGCTCGGGCTGAGGCTCAGCGGCGGTTGAGCTCGTGGGGCTTTCAGATGGAGCTGGCAGATTATCTGGAGAGGGGCGTTAACCTCGCGGATGATCTACCAGCTGACGAGGGTGAGTTACAGGTCAATGTTGAGGAGGTTCTTTTTTTTTCTCTCATGAATCTGTAACTGTTCTCTTCGGGCCGGGCAGGAGTTGGCTGCTGAGGATGTCAGTTTGGTTGAGACCGGACCATCTCAGCCCTCCTGCCCAGTGTACGCTGAGCTGGTTGACATTATGGGGCGCGCCACAGACAGATTGCAGTTGCAGTGGAGGCGCGTCCGGGAGGAACCCGCTCATGGTATTTTGGATGACCGGTTCCTCCCCACCCGTAAGCCACCAGCCCGGATGAGCCAGGCCGGTCAGGCAGGTGCGGTTCTGCACACCCTTGTGGTCTTCAGGCCTCCCAGGTTGACCTGCTGCAGGACCTCGATCAGGGGGCTGGCCTGTCCCCTGACGTGGTCGCAGAGCTGCACCGCACCACAGATTTGACTCTCCGGGCCACCAAGCAGTCTGCTGTTCCCATCGGTGCTATGGTGGCCACGGAGAGACATCTGTGGCTCAACCAGGCTGACATCGGGGAGAAAGGAAACTTTTCTCCTCGATTCGCCGGTTTCACTTTCCGAGCTTTTCGGACCTTCCGTCGAGACGGTGGTCGATAAGTTCAGGGAGGGCGCGCTCTGCGGCGTTCAAGAGCTGCATAACGAAAGAAAGAATGGAGGTCCTCTGCCCAGCCACAGGCAGGCGGAAGGGCCTGGTCTGTCATGGTCTGAGGATCACAGACAAACCCAGAAGGCCAGTGTTGCTTCCCGTGCACCCACTCCTCCCAGTAGGCCGCGGGAGGGAGGATCTCAGGGAGGTGATCCAGAGGAAACACTCTCAAAATGAATGTTTGTAAGGTCCTTCCCGGTTATGAGCTCCCACATGCTGTGGTCGCCGGGTTACAGGCCTCACCAGGCCTTCCTGGTTATGAGCTCCCACATACTGTGGTCGCCGGGTTACAGGCCTCACCAGGCCTTCCTGGTTATGAGCTCCCACATGCTGTGGTCACCGGGTTACAGGCCTCACCAGGCCTTCCTGGTTATCAGCTCCCACATACTGTGGTCACCAGGTTACAGGCCTCACCATGCCTTCCTGGTTATGAGCTCCCACATGTTGAGCTCCCACAATTGTGCCTATCGGGTTACAGGCCTCATCTGGCCTTCCTGGTTATGAGCTCCCACATACTGTGGTCGCCGGGTTACAGGCCTGTAGCGTTTATACGCCCGTATAAATATAACTAATTATTATTTATAAAGGATTATGATTAATAATTAATAATTTGATTATTTCCAGAATTTACTGTAGCAGAATCAATAGTATGATCATTTTATCAATTCATCCAATGAACGGAAAGCATAAACAATTATTAATTCTAGGAAATATAATATCTTCCTGGCCAAGAAAGACTAATTCCCAGCTTACAGCTAAATTAAGAAATAATTCAAGGGTAAAAGCATAAGTAGCTTATATATCGCAGTTCAAGACAATACATTTGTAAGCACATAACACAAGTAATGCTTCTCTTTTCAAATACAAACAATACTTTATTGATTATAAGCCTATGACTAACACATAAAACTAATATCTAACACACACGAACAATACCTTATTGATTATAAGACTAACACATAAAACTATTATCTAACACACACACACACACACACACACACATTCATACGAGTTGCAGGAAGAAAGAGAGTGAGGAAGAATGAGTTTTAGGAGTCAGATGGTGAGATCCCAATGTTTCTATATGCACTTAAAAGACATGACCTAAACAAACCATCAATCATCGATTTAACCCTTCTATCGTTTCTTAGGCAGGTTATTAAATTTTAAATTAAACACCAGTTCAGTTAAAAGTCTGAAGGCTACTTGCTTGTCTTCGGTTTGCTTTGGGGATTCTCCTTTTGTCGGTGTAAAGGGGTTCACCGGGTCTGTTGCTTGGCTGGCGGTCTCCTCGTGCCTGCTAGATCTTGGGCAGCCAATTACGTGGTGTGTTGGCGGATGGATGAAAGTCTTTGAAGTTGGAAGCGCGTTGCAGTCGAAACGTTTAAACGAAACTTTGCAGCAAAACTTAACTTAGAACCGAGACTTTTAACGGAAAACAAAACAAAGGAAAAGAAAGGAAGGTGAGACGAGTTAGATGGCTTGAACGAAGATGTTTTAAACCCTGATTTTGATTTGGGTCATTTGTCTCTATGCGTCTACATGGTTACTATAACCATCGTCTGCTCCACCCGACTTGTTCTGCCGAGACCTCTCCCGAGGGAGAGAGCGGGGGAGAGAGAGAGCAAGAGCACCAGAGAGCAGAGGGCAAGAGCGAGCACAAGAGCAAGAGAGAGAGCGATTCTGTGTTCGGGTCTAAGATTTTAAACTCAAAGTTTGTCCAACCTCCCAGATGGGTTCTGGCCAATTGGGCACTGACTTAATTTAGGAGGTGGCCCTATTTTCTCCTTATCGTAAATCATGGGTTATCTGTGATCTCCTTGTTCTACAGCACCAGCAGAGAGAACAATAGGCCACAGTTTAGACATTATTACTATTATACGAATACAAAACATTTTACACATTTTAGATTTCAAATCAAACCATCTTTTTACGATCCTGCTGACAGGAAACACGGCACACTTTCATTCACACACCTAATATTTATAACAATTATGAATTGTATGGCATCTAAGCATAACTGCAAAAGGCAGCAAATAGAAATGGACAGATGTCAGCATCAGTGAGATGGTGATGCTAACGAACCATCAGCCTTCAGAAATCATTTTGATATGATTTTTTTTAAATCAATGTTGGAAACAGTTGTGCTGCTTAATGTTTTTTAACCTGTGATAGTTTTTTTTAGGATTCTTTGAATAAATTTTTTTGTTTATTAAAAAAAAACAAGTTTGGTCTTTTTATGTTTGTTTTTTTTAAAGGATGTGTTAAGTGATAGTAATGACTTTAAGTCTTTACGTTCTTAGGAAAGATTTCTATTTTGAATAAATGCTGTTATTTTTTTACTTTTTATTCATCAGTGAATCATTCTTAGTTCAGGCTGCCTCACAGCACCTTGATGGGCCATTGGGGGAGTGTCTTTAGTCTCCCCAGGTGTAAATCACATTAATATTCATGGCCATTCACAGTCCCACGCATACAGCAGTGCTGACCCAAAAACTGACGTAAGAAATTTAAATCGTTAGATTGTTGTTTGTGAAAGAGTGGTCAGAATGATTTTCACTTCATTTTGAAGTAAAAATTCTAGCCTACAAGAATAGTAACACAAAAGTCTTGTGGACAACTATTCAGTATGTGTTAAATGGCCTTATTGCGGTGAAATTTTTTTCCCCAAAACGTACTAACCACGCATAATATTTTTTTTCTATAAAATGCAAACATGTACATCCATTTTGCTCACATATTATTGTAGCAGAGTTTGTGCTGAATACAGCAAATTTATATGTTGGCTAATGGTTTAAGTAGCTGAAATAAGCACAAATGTCAGGGCATGTCAAAACAGCTCAAGGACCCCAAAAACACCTCAGACCCCAGAGGGTTAAGCCATTCCAGTCTGAGGCCCTTGCTGAAGTCTGTTTTGTCCCCTTGTCGTGGGACCTTGGATCTTAAGAAAGACGTCATCTGTTAGTCGCAGGGGTCAGGTGACCTCTTGTTAGGGCCTCTTATTTCCCCATTTCTGAACAGATCTGTCTTGCCAAATTATAAGACATTTACAACGTTCTTCCTTTAGTTAAACAATAAAAAGTCTTTTTTGGTTGTAGAGCCTGGGGTAATCTGGAATGTGAAGCCTCTTTCGTGTGATTATGTATGAAAGCTTCAATTGTGTTTGGTTCATTCTCATAGTTGCTACAGGCCTCACCAGGCCTTCCTGTTTATGAGCTCCCTCATGCTGTGGTCGCCGGATTACAGGCCTCACCAGGCCTTCTTGGTTATCAGCTCCCACATACTGTGGTCGCCAGGTTACAGGCCTCACCAGACCTTCCTGGTTATGAGCTCTCACACACGGTGCTCGGCAGGTTACAGGCAGCACCAGGCCTGCCTGGTTATGAGCTCCCACATTCTGTGGTCCTCAGGTTACAGGCCTCAACAGGCCTTCCTGGTTATGAGCTTACTCATACTGTTAAGCTCCCACATATTGTGCCAATCGGGTTACAGGCCTCATCCGGCCTTCCTGAATGTGAGCTCCCAAATATTGTGGTTGCCAGGTTACAGGCCTCACCAGGCCTTCCTGGTTATGAGCTCCCACATACTGTGGTCGCCTGGTTACAGGCCTCAACAGGCCTTCCTGGTTACGAGCTCCCACATACTGTGGTCGATGGGTTACAGGCCTCACCAGGCCTTCCTGGTTATGAGCTCCCAAACATTGTGTTCACCAGGTTACAGCCCTCAAATGGGCCTTCTTGGTTATGAGCTCACACATTCTGTTGAGCTCCCACATGTGGTATCCATCAGGTTACAGGCCTCTTCTGGCCTTCCTGATTATGAGCTCCCACATACTGTGGTCGCCGGGTTATAGGCCTCACAAGGCCTCCCTGGCTATGAGCTCCCTCATACTGTGGTCGCTGGGTTACAGGCCTCACCATGCTTTCCTGGTTATGAGCTCCCACATTCTGTGGTCGCTGGGTTACAGGCCTCACCAGGCCTTCCTGGTTACGAGCTCCCACACACTGTGGTCGCCGGGTTACAGGCCTTATCCGGCCTTCTTGGTGATGGGCTTCTACATGTCAGGTTACAGGCCTCACCCGCCCTTTCTGAATGTGAGCTCCCACATGCTGTGGTAGCCATACTACAGCCTCACCACCTTTCCTGAGTAGTATGCTCCCACTTTCAGTGGTCACCAAGCTTCAGGCTTCATTGGCCTTCCTGGTTGTGAGTTGTCACATGTCAGGTTGCAGGCTTTACCAGGCCTTCCTGAATGTGAAACCCCCACTTATTGTGGTCGCTAAGGTGTAGTAGTGAGTCTTCACATGTCAGCTTGCAGGCCTCAGCGGCCTTCCTGAATATGAGCTCCCCACCCATTGGGACTATCGGGTTACAGGCCTCATCAGGCCTTTCTGATTTTGGGTTCCCACATGTTGTGGTTGGCAGGTTACAGGCCTCAAGATTGGCCTTCCTGAATACAGAGTGAAGTACATGCACCTATACTACGAGATGTCTTGTGTACTTTCTAAAATCCATTTCTTATGGTAAGGGTCACACACGGTAGGCTTCAGGTCCCTTCTTATGTGGCTCAGACCCAGATCTTTTCCTCGGGTCCCACTTTAAAAGGCGTCCTGTCGCTTAAGTAGGCTACGACGGACGCCCTTCTCTGGCTAACTTCTGGAAGTAGCTCCCACTTGGTGTGGTTTTTCAGGGTACAGGCCTTATCAGGTCTTCCTGAAAGTAAGCTCCCACAGGTTGTGGTCACCAGGCTGGGTCTCACCGACCTTCCTGAGTATGAGCTCCCACCCGATGTGGTCGCCAGTTTACAGGCCTTACCAGGCCTTCCTGGTTTTAAGCTCCCACGTGTTGGGGTCGCCAGGTTACAGGCCTAACTAGGCCTTCCTGGTTATGAGCTCCCACATACTGTGGTCGCCGGGTTATAGGCCTCACCAGGCCTTCCTGGTTCCAGAATGGCTATGCACACACACTTTTCATGTTTGAAGGGGTTTGCGCTGTATGCTTCTCCTTCTTTTTTATGTGGCTCAGACTCCGGTTCTTCACTTTGGGTCCCACTCTAGATGTGACATGAGCCCTCATGTATCGGAGCTCCCCACATAGGGGGTCATCAGGTCTTAGGCCTCAGTGACCTTCCTGATTTTGATCCCTCTCTTACTTCCTCAGTGCTCAACAGCGAGCACTGGGTAGACCCGTGGATTGAGTGGACGACTCCTGTTGTTTGAGGTTGAGTCACACTCTCCGGAGGATCCCGTCTCTGTGATCCGAAACTCAATGGTTTCTGCCAGCTTCGCAGGCCTTCAGTTTTTGGATACCTTTCCTAGGCAATTTCCAGAGGCTCTGTCTCGACAGACAGGCTATGGCCAGACTGTGTGCCTTAGTACAGATCACCAGGCCAGCCTGGGGGCATTTCAGGAGGAGTGTTCTCCTGAATAGTGACTGGCTGGGGGTCTCTTTGGCCCCCTAGCCACACTCCCTAGAAGGGACCCCTTCTATTTGAAAGTTGTGATCCTAAGCCTTTGAGCTGGCCCAGATTTACCCACGTTTATTACGTTCTGGCTTTTCTTGGTTCATTAGCTTGGGCTATGATCGGTAGGGAGTGCTGTCACTGACAGCCCGATGTGACCTAGAGTGAGTGGTTTCAGTGTTGCTTGGAATTACTGGTTCTGACAGTTGTCACTGTCTTTAGGCATGCATTCCCCTCAGCATGGCGGAGAGGGTATTTTGTTCCCCATTGCGTCAATTGACTTATTGTTGAGTTCCCTTCGAAAGGGAACGTCTCAGGTTACGACTGTAACCTATGTTCCCTAAGAACAGGGAACGAGACAATACGTCTCTTTGCCATGCCTCGGGGCCTGCCTGCAACAGTCCCTTCAGACGATAGGATGTTGTCACGGTTTCAAGGCGCCCTTTTTATACATCCATATTGACACGCTCATCATTCGAGCTGATGATGCACGGGCTGTCGCTGGTCAACATGATTGCTGTGAGTTGATATTTGATTTCAGACACCTGTCACGCCTGAGGCGTTCCCCATTGCGTTAATTGACGTATTGTCTCGTTCTCTGTTCTCAGGGAACATAGGTTACAGTCGTAACCTGATACGTTTTCCTTGCTTATTCTCGTAAGAGTTTAGATTCGAGTCACGTGACCGATTCATGGTGGTGCAGACGTGAATTGTGTGCGCTCCACTTACTACTCTTTACTTTCAGTTTATTAGAAAGCAAACTATGTTGAATTACGTCAAAACCTCTAAAATGTCGGTATCACATAGTACTGGTGCAGCTAAAGAAACCGATCCCTCCCCTGTCAAGAAGAAATTCAAGGAATCATCATCTAGCATTTCCAAAGCAGACCTGGGCAGCGCCATCTTAGTAGGAGTGAAACAGGCCTTAGCTGAACAGAGAGCAGAGCTAAATGAAATCGTCACTGCCACGGTAAAAGCTGCTTTAGATGATGTGCTGCTCCCGCAAATATTGGATCTTAGACTTGAACTGAAGAATACCACTGACACTAAAACTACAGCCACTGGCCAGATTGAACAGCTGGAGAAATCCGTTCATCGACTTCAGTCAAGATGCGATTCTACGCAATCAGCAGCTAGACATGACAGAGACCAGGTCAATGCTATGAGGCTGAAAATTGACGAGCTGAGCTCCAAGGTAACAGATATGGAGGACCGAAGCAGAAGATCCAACCTGCGCTTAGTTGGGCTGAGTGAAGGAGAGGACGTTGACAACTGCATTGCCTTTTTAAAGGTGAATCTGCCTGCGTGGATCCCATCTGTTGCTGACCGAGACATAAAAACAGAGCGAGCCCACCGCCTATACTCTGATAAAACCACCAACGGTAGCCGCTCACGCACAATTATATTCAAGTTGCTAGACTATACTGATAGACAAGCAATCCTGAATGGTGCAAGAGCCGCTTATTCTGTTAAGCATGGTACAGACACTTTGCGCTTCTTCCCGGATTTCAGAGCAGAAACCACTAAGAAACGAAAAGGCCTTTGCGGAGGTGAGAAAGCGGATAGATGCATTCGGGATTCAAACGTTTCTCTTGTTCCCAGCCACACTGAAGATCACCTATCGTGGTAGGCAAATTTTATGTCGGTCTCCATCTGAAGCCGAGCAGTTCATCCTCTCTAACAACTTGACCTGCAGAGGGGCCAGCTCCTCATCTAGGCGGGAGGACGAAGCGCCGGAGGACCGTAGCTCTGAGATGGATACACACCAGATTGAAACAGCAGAGCATCAGCGGCAGCCTACACTGACCACTGCAAGCAACATCACAAGCTAGCCTGTTCAATATTTCAGTATGGGACTGTGGACTTTTTTCTTGGTGCTGTAATATGGGTGAAGTATGATTTCTATTGTTTTCATTTCAGCTGAGATTATCTCGATGCTTAACGCAACAGGCATATCATTTGTGTTATAGGCCAGCATAGACTGCAAGAGTAATCACAAGATTTATCTAGTCTAGGTCATTCCTTGGGTCGATAGCTGAGGTTTATTTTCAGTTTTCGTCTGTTGGAACCAGGCTACTGATTTTTTCATTTATTTAGTTATTTATTTTATTTATCTATTTTTATTATTTATTTACTTGTTTAGTTACTTGTTTATTTATTTATTTTTATTATTCATTAACTTTACAATTATTATTATTATTAGTTTATTTATTTTTGTTATTCATTTACTTTATTATTAGTATTATTATTTTATTTATTTTCACTATGAAGGGTTGTAAGACCATATTGCTTTATTTTTCGCTAAATACAGCATTATTGTAATGAGTGGGGTGGGGGAGTTTGCACCACTAGGAGGAGTCACGTCTCTTACCATTTCTAACTTTGTACTGGCCAAATGGGCTCTTTTGAACCCCTTGCGGCTTGTTAAGTATGTTCTGTATATAGTTTGGAATGTTATTATTTTGCTGGCAGCTATTAAGGGACTGTTCGTTATTTATTTAAGGGGCCACCGGAGGAGTTTTGAGATCTGTTGTCAAAAAAGACTTGACCCTCCCTTCGCCAGCAATAATTTTTTCTATGACCCTCCAAAATGATTGTGAAAAAATGCATGACCCTCCCCCATAATTTATTGAGTTCTGTAGTATTCATTTGCGCTTTGTAAAGATGTTCAGAAGCCATTGTTTTTTTTACAACTAGTCTAACGTTATGACAAACGACAAACCTCTGCGTACGTCACACATCACACTCCACGTTTATGGTGGCCATTTCAGTAGATTTAATACTCACATTGTTGTGGAAACACAATAAGCAACACTTCCTGCATACTACTCGTAACGTAACGTAACTAGTAACGTTATTCACATGAAAAATAACAATGAGACCATTCAACAAAGCACAGTAACAGTGGTGGGTATAACAAATTCAACACAGTTGGTTGCTATGGACTCGTCGCTAGGCTTCCTCAGTCAATCATTATATGTTTTAGCATATAGGTATTACCTGTAAGCTGCCGAAGCTGAACATTATCCAAAACTCCATTTCTCAGACGAAAAAGCTGTAGTTTGCACAATTTCAAATCATCGGGACCGAAAGGATATTTGAAGAGTTGCCTACGTATTGGCGCCAGAAATCACATTCGCTCTTTGCTGCTAGTGCCCTCTCAATGGTTTTCAAACTTTTTTCTAGAGCGACCCCTGATTGATTGTACGTGGGTCATGTGACATGTGGAGTATATATTTTACATGTATTTGAAAGATTTTTCAGAGTAATTTTACTCAAAGTTGATATCATTAAGAATATTAATATGAAAACAGATAATAAAAAAATAAAAAAAATTCTTAAATCACTGGCGACCCATTTTTTAATTCTCGCGACTCACCCGAGGGTCGCACGCAGTCTCACCACTCGAAACCCACAGCGCGAGGCTCAGGCAATTATTTTACTCCCCATACCCTTCAAGGAAAAAAGAAATGAAGGATAAACGTGGTGTGCAGAGGGGTAGGTGCCTGAAGTGTGAAGAATGTGAGGATTACGACCTGCCAGCACAGGGCAATGCCTGCAGCTACTGTGGATGCACACCAGTACACCACCTTCAAGTCCCAGAGACCGAGTTGGGTCAGAAATTTGAAAGTTGCCGTAAATTCGACCAGGTATGAATTGCCTACATTTGACATGGTTTAGCGTTTCTGCTGTTGGTTTGAAGCTTAAAAGAATTGTTTCTAGGCAATGTGAAACCTTTGAACTAGTCAGCTACATTCCAGCGTCATGTCAGTGATGATACTTCGGCAACAGGTGGCACAGTTAGCTATAGGGTTGCATTATCAAAGAAAGCAACTCCAAAATCGTGTTGCTTTCATTTTGCCTAGTAGGCCTATACCAAATGTGCATTAAAAAGGGTCCTGCCAATGTATAATTTATACAGTGAAGTGTATAGCGTTTTATTATTTATTTTGTTCATACATTTCTTTCTTGAATGCTAGTTGTACATCTGTAGCTGAAAAAATAAATAAAGCTGTTTATTTCATTTGTATATTATGTTGTGTATCTTTGTTCTTATAAAGAAAGATAAAATATAATTTAAATTTTTTTTTTTTTTTTTATCTTCGTCCACTTTGGCCTAAACGTCTTCCATTCTTCTTTATTATATATTTTTACATTTTGTTTTTAAAATAGGAAAATTATTTTGGCTGTCTTGCTCAGTCACTTGCAAAATAGTTAAACCATCATGAGAAAGAATCGTATAAAATCATGAATTGGGATTTTCCTGAAAACTATCGTGATGTGATATTTTTGCCATATCACCCAACCCTCTTCTTGTGGTACAACTGTTTGGCCTGTGCTACAAAACTTTCATCCTCTGTAGCACCAGTGCTATGTGCAAAAAAAAAGTTAACGTGCAGCCCTTCTGTAGTAGACATGTTCATAGAATATTGGTTTTCAAAACTCTATATTAGTGAATGTAAAGTGCCCACATGGAATGCTTATTTTCAAAACAGCTATGTGGCCTATGCTCTGTTGCTATATGGCAACTGAACTAGTTTTCCCATTGAGCATCTTGTTGAATATGGACATGAAAACTTTTTCATTGTGACAATATAACAATTCCAAAAATCCCTCATTTGGTTTCCTGTTGCAATGTTTGGATAATATAGAATGTAGAATTTAACAAGAGATGCTGTATTGCTGTTCCCCAAAAAAGCAATTAAAAAAAGATAGCATTTAGATCATTTAAATTTAAATTATTTGATCTACTCTTTTCACAGCTCTCTGAAAAGAGGAAGCTCTCTTTGGGATGGGTTCCCCACCCCAAGGCAGCAAAGACCCGCTTTAACAACGAGATCCTGCCAGCCTTCTACGAAGCTTTATACCCTGTGCCTGACGACAAGCTTTTCAAAAAGGATTTCATCATTGAACGCAATCGAGCTTTTGAAATATTAGAAAAACTAGATAAACATGAGAGCAGACTCTCGTACATCAGAGAAAATAATCCTGCTGCCGGGGGCCGCTTCCTTAAAACGGAGTTCAACATTAAGTCAAGGCATGACTTGGTCACCTGTGAGAATAATTTAGACAAAATGGACAGTTATATCAGAAATAAAAGACGACAGACAGCACATTCAGGTTCATGACAATTCACTATTCAGACAGGATGGGATAAGACTCAAGGTAGGGTAAGAGAGCAAGCATGCATTCAATATCCAAGCCAAGGCCAGGATGACGAGCCTGATTTCCTGTGCCGAAAGTGACCGGGCAAGGTTGGAGGCTGCACTGCAGAGACTCAAGATCTTCTTCAGCTCTGAGGACAGGGATCCATCTCGAGTGAAAAGAATGAAAAAGAAAGCCAAGAAGAAGGCAGCGAAGAAGAAGGCTCTGCGGAGGGAGAAACGGGAGAAGATATTGATCGAGGCCATTTTTCCGGGAGCGTCTGACCTTGGTGTTCAGCAGGTGTACGTAGGCGCTGTGGCTGCGCTGAACCACCAGCAAGGCACTCTCCTCTTCAGTCTGCTGAAAAGATTAAATGTCACTACAGAAGCCCATGCCATGATCCTGGCCAACGTCAGCGAGAGAGGTAGACAAGGCTACCAGGTGGCTCATCTCAGTTACCATGCAACATGTACGGGAGAGTGTGAGTCTGAAGACTGCCCCTTCTTCGAAAGGGCTGCAGCTCTTTTCCACAGCCTTGGGGGCCAGACTCACCGGAACATGTATGCTCCCTCTGCAACAGGCTTGCCACAGCTGGGTATGGCAGAACTGGACAGAGAAGTCTTTGAGAATGCAGAGAGCACCGCAGAATTAGCCCACCTACTTTCAGTAGGTTGCTTTGCAGAGGAAGTAGAACAGTAAATCAAATCTAAACTCACGGTTTGTCAATATTAATGTTTCAGCATGTCTTTTCGTTAATTTGAATGAACCACTTTTTACAGTACTGCACTTTATATTTAGTTGAAAAAATGAGAGGGAAACCAGAAGAGCCCAAAGCAATGTTCATTGTAAAGTTATCTTTTTGTGATAGTAAAATAAAGATGGCCTAACAGACAAAATGTTCTTTTGTTTTATCACCCGTCACCTTTTTGCACAAATGGTTGATTAAAACCAGATGTCATGCATCTGTATGGCTTATCCTTTAGTTGTGTGAGAGCCCTCATCACTTTTTGTTGACAATGACAATTTCTTTGTAGCTATGCCATAAATATGGTCCGTTCCTTACATCTATACATTGGGCAATCAGAGATAGAAAGCCTGGCTTCACAGTGCAAAAACAACATGATTGCTCCTCCATTGGCATGGACAGATTCTGCCAGAACCTAGCAAGCTTGTTATCTACTATACAAATATGTTTTAGTTTGAGAATTTATAGGGACAGTGCAGATGGGGACACATGTTCTGGTTAACAGTCTTGGAAAAATCTAGCAAAAATAGCCTACAAATACTACAATACGCAGCAAGTGTTCAAATATACAGCTCAAATAACTATTGGTAAACAGTAGTGCAGTAAAGCATATAGTTTTATTAAGAGGTTATTCATGTCTGGGAAAGATCTGTAGAAATACAGACAAATGGGTTCAAACACAGCAGGTACATAAATGAACAATACAACATTAGAATTATACGAGGTTTAAAAAAAACTTAGAAGAATATATAATCTGTGTTCACTACCTTCTGCCTCAGTCTACCAAATCTTGAAACATTTGGCTCCTTTTCTCCAACATCAATATAAACATCAGCAGCATCACTGTCGCCAACTTCTAAAACTACTTCATCTTCACTCTCGTCACTAGTCAAGTCTAACTCTGACTCAGTGTCTGAGGCAGGGCCATCGGTTGGAAGAGCTGCAAGATCACTGAGAACACTTGAGCAAACAGTTTTGCCTATGTGAGCTCCCACCATCTCTAGCTTGATGCTCTTTCTGCAAGTCTGCTGCAACCCGTGTTTGGACAAATACTTGTCCAAGTCTGAAACACGCAGTTTGGACAACTGACCCTGTCTGTATAGTCTCTCCCAGTCATAGTCATCATAAGTTTTCGCATTTGACTGCACTTTTCTGTCATCGATTTCAGCAGATCGCTTGGCTTTCATCAAGTCCATACGTTTCATGTGCTGCACATATTCACGTACACAACGCTCATCGACCACATACTTCTGTGAGAATTCTGAGATGGAGATTGGATCGTCTAGCTGGACGTCGCTGCGTCCAACAGCATCAACTGGGGTTCTGTTGTAAGGGCAGTACTTCAGAGCTGGCAGTTGTTGGTGGTCTGGATAAGGTCTAGGGATCCTTGTAATTGGTGGTCCAGAGAGGGGATTTGAAGAGCAGAAGTCACAGAGAGCCCCTGACCCTGAGGATTCGGGAAAAGCAAAATGTCAGTATAACATTCTCTTTACAAAATTCATGTCCTACAAAGTGTTTTCCATCTGATTTCTAAACCAATTAAGTTTTTTTCCCCAAGATTGTAAATTGTGTCGAGAGGAAGAGATAGCAAACGAGACAGGGATGGGAAGATGCTGCAGCACATAGACGTGGGTCCATTTTAAACCCCATCTATTTTCATTATGACAATATAGACGTTCCGAAATAGGCCTTGTTTGGTTTCTAGTTGCAATGTTAGATAAGCTTTCGGCAGTAAATAAACAATTCCACTTCTGGTCTCTTAATAATGGGATTCTAGAAAAAGCCAATAATGGACTCCGGAGCATTCAGCCAAATGAAATTATGCAGCAAACTCACCTTTGCAACTTCCCTTGAGGAACTCCATGTACAGTTCACCAATCTCAAAATGTCTGTCAATGAAGCTTTCTATCTTCTGAAAGTAATTATGGCCTGGAACAGCTGATCTCTGGCTCTTGCCACTTGTCATGTACCGCTGTAGATACTCACGGTTGTAGAAGAACTGTAGTTCTGAAAAAGATGTACACACATATTGGTCCTTTTCTTCTCATAGTCAATACATCTGGGGCAGGTGACTGTAGTCCCCTGTTCAAGAATGAATAGCAGATTGTTGCAGAGTGCCCCAGACTTTTACTTCGGTTGTCAGTGAGCTGAAAAGCCCAGGTTTTACATTTACGCATTTGGCAGACGCTTTTATCCAAAGCGACTTACATTGCATGTCAACATACATATTTTACGTTCTTATCAGTTCTTGTTTCCCTGGGTATTGAACCCATGACCTTGGCGTTGCAAACGGCCAAAGCTCTGTTTGAGCTTTTATTTTACTTTATTGCTCCATGGTGAGCACCAAACTCATCTATGAAGGCTATCAAGGCTGAAGCGCAGTGTACCTCCAAGGTTTATTTTCCTTTTTGAAAAAAAAAAAAAAGAAATGGGAATTAATGAACCCCATACCTGGTTTTTCCACAGTAAACGCTCTGGTAAATCCTGCTGGGGCAGGTGACTGGTCAATTCTGAGTCTGACTTCTTCTGCCACAGCCCAAGCATTGTTTTCCATCATCTTCCGTGCATGATCCTCAAGGGCTGATCTGGTCATTGTGGATATGTCAGTTTCTGTCAAACCATGGGTCTCAAAAGATCTGCCACTGGATTGTACCTCCATCACATATCGCTTCACCTGAAATTAACAATTAAAAGATAATTAGCCAAAGTTCACTCACAAATGTACTTTTATCCCCAATTTTAAATGGACCCTTTCACCAACTACCCTCTTCTGCCCACCACGCCTCTTTTCCTCCACAAACAATGAATTCCTCCTTGGTCTCGGGGAGCATGAACTGTTTGTAAAGGAAATTTGTGAAGGGCCGGCTGAGTATGGATGGGACCTGTTGCTTGAAAGGTCCATCAGGATGAAATGAGTTTTGTAGGATATGACTATAGCACATTTACCCAGGCAAGCATTCAGCCTTTCAGCTTCATTTTGCCCAGAATCCTCTCGAGCTCTGTGAATTCGACACAATAGGTCCGTTGAATGAATCCGGATTTTTTCTGCTGCTCTGAAACGTACCTGAAAGACATTTCCATTTTCAAACTGTCAATATTTGTATTGAGGACATTTTCACAGAGAGAAAATATAAAAAAAATCTTTCTGTAGTCCGTTGACTAGGGTTGGGCCGATGCTCATCGTCCATCGTGATGGCTGACAGACTAAAATAAACATTATGTGGTTAAAAACACTGAACAGTTGTGATATAGCCTATGACAAGCGCCATAGCGTGAAAGCACAGTTTGAATATGGCAGTGATGTCGCGTCACTGTACATTCGCTCCTTAGTGTTCAGCTGCTGCAGAGCTGCCGACATCGAAATTGCTGATGAGATAGAGGAAAGTGACAATATTATGAAAATGTTACCTCCCCCCCCCTCCCCTCCCGATGTTATCATCCATCGCGATGTTTCACTGTAGACATCGTCTGATGCCAAATTGGTAGACATCGCCCAACCCTACTGTTGACTGAAAAACGTACCTCAAAATTTGAAACACCAACTCCAGGTCCAGCATCTGTCAGCTCAATGATCTGGGGACAAACCATGGGAATTGGGTTGATATCCAGATGTTTCAGCAAATCTTGGCAGGACTTCATTAACGGCTTGTAACAGACCCACGCATTCTTTTTTGAACTGGAAGCCAGTGTCGCTACAGCATTCTCAACTGCAGTCACTACACCAGATACCCGACTAATGACCTCCCTCCCTAATGCAATGTCAGCAGCAGACAGACAGTCTTTGACTTGAAACCAGTCCTGTTTGCCTTGTTCCAGTTGCTGTTTGAATGACTTCAATTGCAGGTTGGTGTATGATCGGAAAGGGCAGTCTGGTGCCTCTGTAACACACTTTACATCAGCTTCCATTGCGGTGTCCAGGAAGTATTTTGTGGCATCTCTGGTACGACAGAAGAGCTTTCTCACATCCTTATGGACCACTGCCCCAGGAACCTCAAAATCATCCGGGCACTCCCTCCTGAGACACATATAATTGGAGGCCCAAGTTGTCCCATGGGTCCCGATGTAGGCCTTTGGGTGGACTACTGCCATACTGGAATCATCTGAAGATACCAAGGTAGTGGACTCCAACTGAGAAGGTTCTTTCTTGAGCAGACGGAAAGCAGAGGGTGTGATGTACATGGAAGGCTCTGGGAAGTCGTGAACTGATAGCCTTTTTGCAACCTGATCATCTGTGGGTTGGAGAACTGATTGTCGCCTAGACCCACGAAATCCCTCTGAAAATATAAATAGTTGTGTGATTCACCCACCCATTTACAATGGTGCACATTAATAATATCGTTTCAACATAGCAACAAACCTGAGGTTCCAGGGCGAAGGTAAGCCTTGTCATCCATGCTGATGGCCACAGCAAACTTTTTCCTTTCCCCAGCCTCAACTCCAAACAGATGCTCTTTGGCAAGAGAAACGTGTTTCCTCTGATGATGAGTGCATTCGTTATCTCTTTCCTCTGTTTTCGGAGGTTTCTTTGAGCACCAGAGTCCTAAAACCTTCTGAAGAAAACATTAAAACAAAAATATACTATCATATTTATCTGTAAAGATTTAAACATTACATGAATAAACATTCTTTCAGTACTCAAACCACACATACACTAACCCACATAAACACACATACACACTAACTCACAAGAACCTGCAGTCACGTGTACACAATAATGGCCTAGAAATGTATATTGAGACCTACATGTCTCCTGCTCTGA
Source organism: Tiaroga cobitis (assembly GCA_030578255.1). Classification (NCBI taxonomy): domain Eukaryota; kingdom Metazoa; phylum Chordata; class Actinopteri; order Cypriniformes; family Leuciscidae; genus Tiaroga; species Tiaroga cobitis. Next base: position 17,480,781 of record CM060599.1, on the reverse strand, counting down.
AGGGATTTCAGACGTCTTGCTCTTGCTCTGCTATGCACGGTGGACACAGCACGAATCAACGACAGACCTAGTCTCAGCCTTCTGTAGTTTGATAGTTTCAGCAGATCCCGGGACTTAACTCTATGATGGGTGTAGAGTACGCTTTCATGCCGACGACCATGAACTGTAGTTTTGTCCTCTGAAAATAGTGGAGAATACAAAAATTCTGGTTGCCAAGTCATTCAGTTTTCAATAGCCATAGTTCACTATAAAAACAGTATAAAGGCCCGTTCACACCAAGCACGATAACTATAAAGATAACGATAAAGATAACTATATATGCGTCCACACCAACGACTGATAACGGTCTTTTTATTCTAAGCACGCGCGCATCCGCGCTGCGGTTTCAAAGTAGACCTTTAAATTAGAATGGATTCTGATTGGCTATCAGTGTTTTATCGTTCGGCAGCTGGAAAAAAATCGTTCTGAAAATGATCCCAACGATATCGTTCCTCATGTCTTTATCGTTATAGTTGTGGTGTGAACTCTGTTATTCTTTAATATGGAGAACGATTTTTAGAATTATATCTTTATCGTTATCTTTATAGTTATCGTGCTTGGTGTGAATGGGCCTCAATGATAAAGGTTTACATTTATTAGGAAAAAGATACTTGTATCTGCTCCGTCAAAGCTTTAACCCTGGCCTCCAGGTTCTCTATGCGGTGATCAAGCCTCTGGGAGACAAAGACCTCTGCAGCTGATCTGCTGGCATCCCACTTGTCCAGTCGTTCCTCAAGATCCTGCAAGAGTTGTCTCGCTCTCATGGTAGTCATGCCATGCATTTTTCCAGCACAGACTAACAGAGCAGTGGCAACCCATCGATCATATTCATTGGTCATTGATTCAATAAGCCGGTGAATCTAGTGGAGAGAATAACAATATCAACATTGAGTATTGTATGAATCCAGTGTAACACTTACATTGTAATGGGCAGTGATACTTGGTACAGGGGTAAAACGGCACACTGATTTAATAGCACACAGTGTCACTCATTTCTGTCATGTTTGAATTTCTAGAAACAATTTCATGATGTTGTAATTATGCATAGAAAGTATTTTATTTTGTATTTGCTGAGCTGCTTTTATACTAAATGAAGAGGAAAAACTGCGAAGAGGTGTCAACAGAGGGCATGAAAGGAGGAAAAACAATCTTTCTGTATCCGTTTTGTGTTAATATTGTAAAAACATGTCAGTTTTGATGTGGAATAAAATACACAATTATCTCTCTCGGACACACACACACTTTTTAATAATCTTAAAATGAAAATAAATGTGATCCCCCAAGAGTTTTATATACATGGATACATTGATTTGTTCATAGAAATGACTGATTCTTCACCACATTGATCATATCATATCTAAAAACTGAGGCTGTAGTGTACACGTCATTCATATATAGGTTTCTGGATGTTGGTGTCATGAAATCGACAAATGAAAGTGAAACCTTAAAATATTACAATTCCTTTGGGGGCTCAGGCTGTCAGTTCCCTTCCAATCTTTCTCACTTTGACCAAACCTGGATGAGCACGATGTAAACACAGAATCAGCCACAGCTCTGGCTCTGTCTAGGCTGTGTGGAATAGAGGGTATGCGCATGACGTCACCGTCGGCCGGAGTGCATGCGGTCACGCCCACAAGTGGCAAAAAGACTGAGCGGCAGCATTTGTTTTCAGCGTGAATGCTGTGAAAAACACACAAAACACATCTAAAACGGGAAAGAGCTTTGCGATTGACTGTACAACTAGATTTGACCAGAAATCTGAGGTACTGTATGTTTTTACAGACTGCAAAAAGCTACAGAACAGACTATATTCTGCATAATTGGATGTTTTTAAATAAACACTGACAAAAAACTATACAAGTTTTAGGGATAGACGATATGATGATATACAGTATAACATTAATGTAAGTGATCACTCGGATTTAGACCTATATTGTATTTATATAAAACGTTTACAGGCAAATTTTCTTAATTTATTTCCCCGGCGTCGAAATCAGGCAAATATAAATGTCAGGAAACACGATTCCTGGCTGCATGTCAATATCCATGGATCACTGGATCTTTGATAAGTTGTAAGGAACACTATATCGAGTCCAACTTTTAGTTTAAACTGATAATAGTTGGTTTTACTCGCGTTTTCACAGTTTTCCCTATTAACTCCAGCCACGCAGCAGCTCTTTTGCCACTCAGTCCGGCTGAGGGGGGCGTGTTCCGGCGGGGAAGTGACGTTAATGCATTCCCTCTATAGGCCTACTCTGCTGTTCTGTGATACTGCGATCTAGTCGCAATGTTACACCAGAACCCTCAACAAAACACATGCAGCTCAAAACCAAACTGTACGTACCGTTTCGATATTGAAGTCCTCGATGTCTTGGTCATGTTTTCCGTCCTCGTCTTTGGCTAGCTGCAGGAAAATGTTTTCCATTGACGCCGACCCGTCGTTCAATACAATCCACTGCTTGCCCGTTTGTCTATATATTAAAACAGGTATCCCATATTCGGGATTGAGTATGCAGTCCCGGAACCATTCTATTTCGACTGACTGCCTCTCGAAAAATGACGCAAACAGTTCGAAGGCAAAATCCATGTCCAGTACACCACATGGCTTGTCTTCATAGGGTAACGTTACCAGCAACTCCTCCAACACTCTCTGGATTCCCCGTAATTTTGGATTGTCAAATTTAAAACAATTTTTTATTAACGTTTCCTCACCCGACAGCGTCTGGAGTGAAACCTTTAAGTTTTTGTGCTTCCAGCTAGTGGTCCGTACTTTCGTCCTCACAATGTTGTGATCAATTTTGTTCATTTTAGCCTACATGTGATTATTGGGGTGGAATCAGGTGTTGTGCATTAATGGGTTGGGGGATGGTGTGATTTTTGTTGGGTCAGACCCATTAGCTAGCGATGGAGAGGGGGGACTGAGGGAGCTACATGGAGCTACATTGTAAATATTCATCGAACAAGCCACTTTGAAATTTTGCTGTTTTCATGAATACAAAAGTTGAGTGACCCTCCCCCTAGACTAAAAAAAAGTTGGATGACCCTCCCCTCAACAAAGAAAAAAAAGGCATGACCCTCCCCTATTTTCCTCCGGTGGCCCCTTTCATAAATACCGAACGGTCCCTAACTTTTTTACGACTCTTTTTTGCTCACAGTATTTTGCCCTAAGGGCACTAGACGGCTTATTGTTCATAATTGTTTCCCAGAAATGTTTTTCCAATCCTGCTGTACTACTACTAATTGATAGACTATGTCTGATCTAAATATTATATCCTGTAATGTGCATGGCCTGAATACACCGGTTAAGCGTACCCGTTGTCTAGAATTTTTGCATCGTAAAGCAATAGCTATAGCTTTAGTTCAAGAACGCACTTGGAAAAGGAGGATGTATCCCGCTTCCAAAACAAAAGTTACTGACATACTCGTGTGCCCCTAATAAATCCAAAGGTGTGCTGATACTTGCAAAGAGGTCGCTACATTTAACCATAGACTTAAGCTGCGTTCACACTACACGCGACCAAGCGACACGATACCATTCATTATCAATGGTGAGCGGGCGACTTCCGGCGACAAGCGCGGCAGCGACCGTTGGGGCGTGTCCAGCGGGTGCGACAAAGTGAGATGGTTCTCACTGCGGAACATGAAATCCACGGGGAGGAGTCGGATCCAGATCCAACTCCTCCCACCTTACATACACCTAAACCTAGCCAACTCCGCCCCCTGATCCCTAAACACACCCCTAATCCCTAAACCCAACCCTAATCCTACCCATCTCCACCCCTTGGATCTTGATCCGACTCCTCCCCGTGGATCTCATGTACTACATTGAGGTGCTACTGGACAAAGTTGAGAATTTTTTTTACTTTATGCAAATGAAGAGCGATTTTCGCGAGCGACAACCAATAGGAGTGAAGTCAGTGGAGTGCGTCACTCTTCAGTGCTGAGTCTGACCGAGGCAAGTTGAACGAGAAGCTCATTTTAGCCGTCAGAAACTGTCCTATAACTTATGATATATTTCCGTGTACAAACAGTGGTGTTCACTGTACTGACTCCATGACAGAATGGTTTCGGGAACCCAGATAGACCGGTATTTGCCCGTTTGCTGCAGTTAAATAGCCGCGATGGCAAAGAGCACTCATTGTTTATCGTTCATCTTTAATATTATGCATTATGTACAGATTCCATTTATATTTAGACTTTTCCTTCCAAAATATGTGTTTGTAGCGGCAGTAAAACGTGTTTGTTGTCTAGAATAGAGTAACATCCATGAATGTCACTCACAAACATTACTAGGCAACCAGTTAGTGGGAACGCCCTCCAGCGCAGCCACTGGCGACCTGCTGCGACAAAGTCGCGTGTAGTGTGAACGCAGCTTTACTGGGAGGAGATGACCTTGGCCGTTTTGCGTATGCGGCTGTAACACTAAATCATTCTAAACTCCTGCTGGCAGGGCCGGCCCGAGGCATAAGCGAACTAAGCGTGTGCTTGGGGCCCCTTGGCCACCAGGGGGCCCCCCAATCGAGTCGAAAAATCGAAAAATATTTTTTTAGATAACTTAAACAAGTGACATAAATGAATTAATATGAATGAATGAATAATTAAAGACAATAAAAGAAAATTCTGATTTCATGATCAATATACCTCCCTACAACTGCTGCTGTGTCTGCCAGCGTTTAAGTCATGCGCATAATCTAGACACCTCGCGCGTGCATAGACAATTCGTGCGCAACTGCGCATAGTCGCGGACTCGCGGTAATTTTAAGCCATGTCACAAAAAAGGACGTATCCCTCTGGTGCCGAAAATAGAACGATGAAAATGACAGAGGAGGAGAAAAAAAGAGCAAGATAAAAGTATGTTTGCATTATTACTTACGGTTTGTTTTGTGCAGCAATTGAACCGTTCCTATCTACGGCAAGCCCAGAGGGGAAAAATACATTGCATACACACACACATATACAACGAGCGCCAGTACATCATTACCGGTATCATAGTAATAGACTGTTGGATTCTGTAATGTACAATCTAACAAAGTCTGTTACATTAATACTAATAAAAAGACTTTGTGGACAGTTACACTGTATTGAGACAGTTGAGAAAAAATAAAAAATAGAAAAAATAATATTTTTACAGTTTTCAACAATAATTGTCATTGTTGAACCCTTGCTCTTATTATGTTTTTGATTTCTCAGTTGTCATTATTTTAGCAAATAATTTATTTGATATGTTTTAAGAAGTTTCAAAGAGTTAGTAAAAGAGAAAAGTAAAAGTAAAAAAAAAAATATTTGAGTAGGCTATCTATTTTTTATTAAGTATTTATTTTGTATTTATACATAACCTCACTGTATTAATTTATAATGTATCATTGTTGCATGATATTTGTGTCAATAATCGTCAAGCACAGGTGACTCCGCGTAGTGGATGCGTAACGACGTTAGATCGCCTATTTACCATGTGAAAAGCTCTGGGGGCGTGGCGGCCTCGGCTCATTAAAGATAATGAAGGGAGAACGAAAAAAACTGTACCTCTCCTTGGTTTCAAACGGATTACATAAACTGGAAATATATATATTTTCAAATAAATTACTTCATTTAAAAGAAGAGAAATCTATGATCCATTATTCATAAAGAGAAATCTCTCGTATCTCTGTGACAAGTATTGACTGAATTACAGTTAATTTTTCGGACGCGTTTCAGAATGGACCTCACTAACAGAGAGAAGGCAAAACGCACATCATGTTTATTTTTCTTTATTTGACGAAAAGCACAACACTTTGTTTTTATTGTGAGCACCCACAAAAATAATAGAGACTTAACATGATCGAATGATGTACAACACTTATATGTAAGATCAAAATCAACAGAGTAATTTGATTCTCTTTTGCACTGATAAGGAAAAAATCGAGTTCGTCGCGTCGGCGCGATAGCCGACCTCAGAGGGTTAAGAGAGCAGCCAGAAAAATGGAGCGCAACTGGAAGAAAACTAAACTAGAGGTATTTCGGATTTCATGGAAAGAGAGCTCGATTGCTCACAGAGAGGCTTTAAAAGCTGCTTCAAGCTCAGAAGTGTCCAAGCAACACAGCAGTGATGACTTTATGAACTTCTTCACTTATAAGATTGATAATATCAGGGACAAAATTATAACTATGCAGCCGTCTACTACAGTATCGCATCAGGGAGTGCATTGTGGTCTCCCTGAGGAAAAATTTTATTCACTTGTTGCTATAGGAGAGGAAAAATTCTGCAAACTCGTTAATTCATCTAAATCGACAACTTGTATGTTAGATCCTATACCGACTAAGCTACTGAAAGAGATGTTTCCAGAGGGCATATATCCTCTTCTTAATATCATTAATTTATCTTTGTCTCTAGGATACGTACCAAAAACCTTTAAACTGGCTATGATAAAACCGCTTGTTAAAAAACCACAACTTGATCCTACAGAATTCGTCAATTACAGGCCGATCTCGAATCTGCCTTTTCTGTCAAAGATATTAGAAAAAGCAGTATCTTCACAACTGTGTTCCTTTCTAGAAAGAAATGATATCTGCTAGGATTTTCAGTCCGGATTTAGACCGTACCATAGTACTGAGACCGCTCTAATTAGAGTCACAAATGTTTTCCTCTTATCATCCGATCGTGGTTGTATCTCTCTATTAGTGTTACTTGATCTTAGTGCTGCATTTGACACAATTGACCACAACATTATTTTAAATGGACTAAAAAACTATGTTGGCATTAGTGGAATTGCACTAGCATGGTTTAAATCATACTTATCTGACCGTTATCAGTTTGTAGCAGTAAATGAAGAGATGTCTTATCGATCACAAGTTCAGTATGGCGTACCACAAGGCTCAGTACTAGGACCGCTGATGTTCACTCTGTACATGCTACCATTAGGAGATATCATTAGGAAACATGGAGTTAGCTTTCACTGTTATGCCGATGATACTCAGCTGTATATTTCTTCAAAACCTAACGAAACTTACCAATTCACAAAATTAACGGAATGCATAGCTGATATAAAAAATTGGATGACTAGTAATTTCCTACTACTAAATTCTGAAAAAACAGAGATTCTAATTATTGGACAAAAAAGTTCCATACGTAATAACCTAGAATACTGTCTAACACTTGATGGCTGCTCTGTTAAGTCTTCGTCGTCGGTTAGGAACCTGGGTGTGCTCTTTGATACCAACCTTTCTTTTGAAAGTCACGTGTCTACACTAAAAAAAATGGACATATCAGGTCTTTGAAATTACACAAATAAAGCATATATATACAACACAATTCATTTATGTTTCTTTTGTGAATATGATTTAATCAAGTAGATTTCATTTATTTATTTTAAGTGCTGTATTTAGACATTTTTCTCACGTTGATGGAAATTGATTGAATTAAAAACTGAAATCAATATAATTGTGTTTGGACACAACCGGGGAACTCAATTAGAAGGATGCACCAAATGCCGTAAAAGGAGAATCAACCGTCAATTTGCGCCAAAACTGTGCAAGACTCTGCAGCCTCAGACGACGGACACTGACCGAATTTCTAAAAAGTAAGTTAATCATATTGCTTTATGTTTGTTTTCTAGTAATTTAGGTGATATTTCCACTAGATTACAATTTTCATTACAATTATCAACACTTTAACACCCTCTGTTAGTTTAGCATCAAGAGTCAACGTAGGCCTAACGTTACTCTCAGTCGGTGGAAATGAGGCCGACTGACTGTTAACTAACCACAACTGGTATTTTTGAAACTGAGGTATTTCTCATCAAATTAAATATTGTGAATCTTGTTTTCCTCATGTTGATTAAAGCTTTGCATTGAAAATGAGCTTCGAGCGGGAAACTCAACTTCCATAGGAATGAACTAAAAACGTTCGCTCTGCTCCTCGCTTCGATCACGCATAACTTATTAAAAAAGGAAGCGAGGAGTCACAATAGTCCATCGAAGCGAGGAGCAGAGCGAACGTTTTTAGTTCATTCCTATGGAAGTTGAGTTTCCCGCTCGAAGCTCAACTTCGATGTATAGATTTTTAATTATCTCTGTCGCGGTTGCGTTCATGTTGCGTTGCTGTGCTGCGCAGTCTCGAAAGCTTATCGTTTGCATGTGTTTTAAACACTGAGGTTTAAAAACAGGTGATTTTTAAACAGTTGAAGCGCAGTATTCAGCGAAAGGCAAATAATTTTGCTAAATGCGTGTGATCAGCGCAGTCTGAGACAAATGCGACATGAAGTCACTGCTCATAAAGTGCGTGAGAGAAATCTGCAGCTATTACACCTCGCAATTCCTTAAAGGGTCATAAAACCCCAAAACACATTTTGAGATGTGAAACGATATGTACAGGCTGCACATCTCTTAAAACACTAAACGCACTGGTGTTTGAAATTGGTTATTTTCGCGTTTTTTTTCCAAGCAATTTCGTTCTTCCGGATTGAAAAAATGTAACTTAACAAAATCAAAATGAATTCAAACAAAAGAACAGATTAATTAACCTACATTTAACCCCCATTAAAATAGTCACTTTACAGTAATTGCTATCTTACATATTTAAAATCTTACATAAGGCACATTCAAAAAATATTTTTGGAATATGTATATTCTATTCAGAATTATTGCACTCCTATTCTATTGCAATTATGTGAAGCTATGTGCTGAGTTCCTCACTAATTCTAAATAATTTATTTCATAGGTCATCTTTGCACACGCACTCAAAAGCTTTATATGGGTAAGTCTGTTAATTTCCTTTCGTATTGCTGCTAAAGTCCTAAATCTGTGACTTAAATACATAATTCAAAATGTATGCTTGCATTATAAATGTTGCAATTCCAATAGGATATTTAACAACATTAAAACCATATTTAGTTGTTTAGTGTTAGTCTAGATGGTATATGTGTATTTTATATTTTAATTGTGTAGTTACTAGTTTAATAGTGGACCATTTTGTTTATATCTGAATTTCAATTTGGAGTTTTAATTGTACCTAATGACTTTTTTTTGATGTTACAGGGTTAGGTCCTGGGAATGTGGAGTTGTAAGGGTTGTACAGAAACTGTGTCAAGTAGGTCCAGGCTTTTGCATCACTATAAGTTAAAGCATCCACATTTTGGACGTAGCTCTCGCTTTCCATGTACATACCTGGACTGTCCGTGCACATTTAAGACTTGGAATGCCCTTATTGTCCACCAAAGTAAAGTTCACTCCACAGAGACCACTTCCAAAGAGAGTGCAATTTTCAGCTGTCACCTTTGTGCTTGTAGGGATTTTGTGTCGGAGAGGGATTGTGTAGATGCTGGACGAGAGTGTGTCATTAAGGGAGTCTGTATCTACATGGGTGAAGATCCAGAAAGCCTTGTGCAGGAATATGTGGTAAGTACATGAATCTCTTTTTTGTTGTTTTTCCTTCCACTCTCCTCCTGTTCTCTTACCTGTTCACTTGAGATGAAATTATTCATTAATTAGCAGAACATGTATAAATGTATGGTTTTGCTAATATATATTAAGCATTTGTTTTTGTACATCCCTCTCGAAATTAAAATACAATGTGTCCCGTTGTTACTTTATTTTGATTAATTTAGAATCGAATCGAGAATTGAATTGAGAGCTTACAAGTCGAAATCAAATCAAATTGGAACATCTGAATCGATACCCAGCCCTAGTATGGCTGCTTAATTTAATCTTTATTCTTTTCTCATTAGGAGAAAAGAATTATTCTCTCATTAACTTATTTTCCTACATTTACCTATGTTTGTTTTGTACAGGGCATGGATGAAGTCAGCATCAATAAGGCCATTGAAGAGACCACTCTTGGGATTTATGTTCTCAAACAACATGCTTCTGATGAACCAGAGGATGTTGGCACTGTCCTTGAAGGCATGAAGGTGTTGCAATATCTGGACAATGGATCATTAGCTGTTGCTATGCTGTTTGGGTTGATGTATGCCTTGAACCTCAGCTACCCTACTGACCTCCGCTACACTTTTGAGGTAGTCCTAAAGATTTTTATGGAACTGGATGGAGATAAACTATCGAATAAAGCACTCGCTTTAAAGAACGGGCTCTTTCAGTGAAAGTGTCAGAGAGGCTGCACTGCCACCGAAAAACCAAATTTATGGTCATACAGTATAATTCTTTACTCAGTAGTGTTTACAAGCCTTTAAAGATACTATCTAAGTGGGATTTGGAACTTTCTTGGTAAGGATTCCACCCAGACTGGGACACAGTTTGGTCAAACCTTGGCCTTACCTCTAAAAACCTTAGTCATGTACTTATTCATTTTAAGACTATCCATCGTTTCTATTATACACCTTACAAGTGATATTGCATGAAACATATACCCAATCCATACTGCAGTTTCTGTAACCATGGCGCCACTGGCACATTTTTGCATATGTTTTGGGACTGTCCAATGATTCAACCGTTCTGGAAGTATGTGACTGTTAGGTTGCATGATCTTACGGGTCTATACCTGGATTTGGACCCATGTTTACTATTATTATATGATGATTCAAAGTACCAATTTTCTTTACGCAACAAAAAAGTTTTGATGGCAGGGTTCACAGCTGCAAAGAAAGCTATTTTGCAGCAGTTGATAACCCCAGATACAAATTTGAAGCAATTTTGGATAGTCTCATTTCATTACATAGTTTGCCTTGAGTGTACAACTCAGGGCCGGCCCGAGGCATAAGCGAACTAAGCGGCTGCTTGAGGCCCCTTGGCCACCAGGGGGCCCCCCAATCGAGTCGAAAAATTGGGAAAAAAATGTTTTAGATGACTTAAGTGACATACATGAATGAATGAATATGAATGAAAGAATAATTCAAGACAAGAAAATTCTGATTTCATGATCAATATACCTGCCTACAACTGCTGCTGTGTCTGCCAGCGTTTAAGTCATACTCTAATTTAGACACCTCGCGCGTGCATAGACTATTCGTGCACAACCGCGCATAGTCACGGTAATGTTAAGCCATGTCACAAAAAAGGACGTATCCCTCTGGTGTCGAAGATAGAAAGAAGAAAAGGACAGAGGAGGAGAAAAAAACGAGCAAGATAAAAGTATGTTTGCATGATTATTTACTGTATGTTTTGTACAGCAATTGACCCATTCCTATCTACGGCAAGCCCCAAGGGGAAAAATACATTGCATACACACATATACAACGAGCGCCAGTACATCATTACTGGTATTATAGTAACAGACTTTGTTGGATTCTGTCATGTACAATCCAACAATGTCTGTTACAATAATAATCAACAACAAAAAAAAGTTTTTGAGGACAGTTACACAGTATTGAGACAGTTGAGAAATAATAATATTTTTACAGTTTTGAACAATAATTGTCATTGTTGAACCCTTGCTCTTATTATGTTTCTGATTTCTCGGTTTTGTCATTATTTTAGCAAATCATTTTTTTATTTAGTTAGTTAGTTAAATTTATTTATAAAGCACTTTACAACTGCACCTGCAGACCAAAGTGCTGTACAATCAGCAGCAAAAAACAAAACAAAAAAAAAACAACAACATACAACTTACAAATACAAACACTAGCCCAGCCTCTCAAAGGCTAAAGACAGGAAATAATTTTTAACACTGGTTTTAAAAACATTTAAAGAAGTGATCTCAAGCAAAGGCTTGATCACCTTTTAACTTTAAATGAGATCGAGGGAAGGAGAGCAAGGATTTATTATTTGATCTTAAAGACCTAGGTGCTTGATGAAGAGTAATAAGTTTAGACACATAAGCAGGGGCTAGCCCATGCACAGCTTTAAAAACATACAGCAGGGTTTTATATTTTATCCTGAAATCCACTGGTACACACCTGAGAGTAGCTAAAACCGGAGAAATGTGATGACTTTTCCTAGCACCCACAAGCAGCCGTGCCGCCGCATTCTGAACTAACTGCAAGCGTGATATAGTGGTTTGACTGGACCCTACATATAAAGCATTACAATAGTCAAGGTGGGACAGAACAAAGGCATTAATAACCTTTTCTAAATCTTTTCTCAACAGAATAGGCTTTAAACGTGCAATAGTCCTAATCTGGAAAAAGCAACTCTTAACCACGGCATTAATCTGCTAATCAAATTTCAGCTCTGGGCCAAACACAACACTTAGGTTTTTTACTTGTTCATGGTAGTAGTCTGACCATGTACCAAATTTTTTTGCAATATCAAAGCATCCTCTGGCAGGGCCAAAAAGCGTGATCTCAGTTTTAATTTGGTTTAACTGAACCAAATTATGAGTCATCCAGCTCTTAACCTCCTCCAAACATGCCAACAAAGAGTTAGAACCACAATTCCCTCCTGATTTCAAAGGGAGATAGATTTGTGTATCGTCGGCATACAAATGGTACGACATGCCATATTTTTTAAAAATCAAACCCAGAGGCAACATGTACAAAGAAAATAAAATTGGGCCTATAACAGAACCCTGAGGAACCTCACAAGTGACAGGAGCTGCTGTTGAAACAAAGTTACCATACTTTACTGAGAATGCTCTATCAGTAAGATATGACTTAAACCACTTTAAAACTGTCCCACGGATTCCAACCAATTGGGATAACCGCTTTATGAGAATCACATGGTCTACCGTATCAAAAGCCGCACTCAAGTCCAATAAAATCAGTGTTGCAGCATTACCTGCATCTCGTATTAAACGGAGGTCATTAACAACTCTCAAGATTTGTTAATGACCTATTTGATATGTTTTGAGACAGTTTGTTTTAAGAAGTTTGTTCAAAATGTTCATTTTGAACCCTTATATTATCCAAATACATGCATATGTGGTTTGTTTACTTTCCCATATGAAGCAGAATAGTTGTTTTTGCTTTGATCTGTGACCTGCTGTAGACTCTGCTCTGTGACCTGACCCTGAAAATGATAATGAGGTCACAGTCAGGGGCAAGGCTGAGCCTGGACAACAACCAAGGATTTCTTGATGGATGGTAACCTTGAAAAAGCCTCAAGTAACATTATTATGCATCCTGTCAAATACAGGGCATCTCCCAGCACAAATTTAGGAATTCTGAATGTTTCTTTAAAAGTCTCAAGATTAATTCAGTAAACAGTTTTGTACATGCCATCTCAGTACAAAAACATGAAAAATCTATTTAATTCACATGCTACATGCACTGAAATAGTGCTGCACCATGAATATTTACATTAATGCTCCATACATATCATTACATCAGCAATGTAAAAAGCTACAGTTAAGCACATGATGTATATGTGCTTGTAGAGGACAACTGAATTCTTCAGAATATCACATACACGTCTAGATAGATTGTGTTCTCAGTTCATCTGTCTCATCATTGTAAGTGTGTGTTTGTGTGATTGTTGGTACATGTGCATCTGCTTCCAGACATTTGGTTAAGCATGGGCACCCCAACCATCTGATGGTAGTGGAGTAACAGGAGGTTCAAGCAGACTCTCATGCATTGAATATCAGACACCAGCCAGTCAGAATTGAGGACAAAGATTATAGGACAGCAGATGCAGTGTCTCGAGAGTCGAATCCACACTCCAACCCTTATAAAAATAAGTATCCTTCAAATTCATTTTAAGTATGCTTAAGTAAAGTTCAAGTTGATTTTTAGTAAACTTTATGTAAGTAAATACATAAAATACTCTAAATTGGCCCACTTTTTAGTGTACTTGTAAGAATTTCTTTAAGTTAACGTAACACCATATTTATAGTTTACTATTTTTATATAATTTATTTTTATTTTATACTTAAGCTTATTATATGTTCCTATTTAGGTCTTAGTTTTTCATACTTGAAATATACCTTCAACTATACTTTAACTCTTTCCATTCCAAAAATATTTTATTCTAGCAGCATTCTTTGTTTATCAACTCTTTAGTGTGGGTAAGTTTCTTTAAAAAAGCAACATTTTAAACAAAAAGCTGAGAAAATAGCATTTTTGTCAAAGACTACGTCAGGATGGGATTCCGAATGATGATCAAAACATGGAGTAAATCGCATCCATCAACACCCCCAAAGCTTCATAGTAATTTCGTCTTTGTGGGTTCAACATTTCATTTAGTAACGTTAGGCAGTTTTGATTTATATGATCATGATACAAGTTGAGCACCACAACACACTTGTACCCAATCAGCAGTAGGGGGCGTGTCCACTCGTGATGGAGGAGGAGAGAGTGAGCGAGAGGGAAATTTAAAGAAAGACTGTAGGAAGAGAAAAGGTCAGGAATATCACTGAAAAAAGAAGGGTTACCGTAAAACTTCAAATAATAGCCGAGTCCCAAATAGACGCCTGTCTCTTTTACACGCCTGGTGTGGCTGCAGGGTTGGGTAAATAAAGGCCGGTCTCAAATAGAGGCCGGGTCTGTTTTTTAGTTTCGGGTTGTATTTAATCCTCTAAAACCGTCAGATCGTCCGCTTTTTCGCGGCCGCCAAAGCAATTTTTTGTCCCTCCAAAGCTTTTTTTGATCGATGAGTGATGTAGAATAGAATGACTGCTGCGCTTGACAGGGCGCGTTACGAGCAGAGAGAGAGAGAGAGAGAGAGAGAGAGAGAGAGAGAGAGAGCGCCCCGGCCGCGCGCGCGCACTCTCACATCTTCAAACAACACGAGCGCTGTCTTGCTCTCTCTCCCTCGCGCATATTAATCAAAATCAATTGACGACGCGACAGTAAAAGGTTGGAAGACCGCAGTTTAACGTGGAGCATTTGGAGATTTTTATAGATTAGAGACATACACTCAATGACCAACATCTCAACACTAAATTATAAAGGCCTGACTCATATAGACGCCTGTCTCAAATACAAGCCGGTGCAATTCGACGGTTTGGGAAAATAAAAGCCCGGGCTACTATTTGAAGTTTTACGGTATGATCAGGTAAGAGCTTTAGGACCCACGCTAATATTAGACAAGCTTTCCAGTGCTGGAGAGACCTAAGTGGGAAGGCATGAAACGGACAGCGAGGTTGCATTGTTTCCAGGGCCTGAAGTTAACTTTTTTTGCCACCAGCCACTGTGGCAGGTGGATATCAAAATTCACCTGCCACAGAGACTTTTTACCAGCCTTTTTTTTTTTTTGCCTCATAGCCTAAAGGTGAAAAAACGGGAATTTCACAATATTGTTCTTTAACTTGTACACATTTAAGTGCTGTCAAGTTATTAACGAAATCAATATAAGTAATAATAACTCTTAGAATATACATTTAAAAAAATATTTTTATTCATTGATTTTGACACACACACGCACAACAGATCTATAGACCTACCGCAGCTCGTATGTAAACAAATCACCCGCGGCTGTGTTGATGGCTGATTTAGTCACGTAGACAGCTAGGTCCTGACAGCTTTTAGTTACAGCGTTCAGGAACCGTTAAGCAGAACTAAATTAATATTATTACTGGTAAAGTTACCGGGTACCGGACATTTTCTCACCGGTTCCCAACTCCCAACATGTACTACAGTTGCACACGCACACATCTGTGCAACTGTCATTGTTCTGGAGCCTACGTCAGCGTTACATTATCTCATCCCATCTCACCAACAGTTTAATACTCGCACATCCAAACGTAGTCAGAAAAGGGCCTCATCTTCTTTCTGATCGCATGAACGTTACAAAACAACAGTCGTTGCCATAAATCAGCCGCTCACGAACCTTGCCGTTGTCGCCAATTGACCACTTTGTATTAAAATGACTTCTTTTACTTTTCTTTGACTCATCCCCATCTTTTTGTTGGTTGTTTGTTTCAGCTGGCCTTTTTACCCCAGTAATGTGCCGCCACATTATAGCTAAGGTCCAACGCAATGAAAATGAAAACGTAAAAAAAAAACCCTAATGAATCACTCAATTCTCATTGGCTACCTGCCAATGTGGCAGGTAGATTGACAGTGTTACCCGCCAATAGCAAAATTCACCCGCATTTGGCAGGTGGTCGGGTGTTAATTTCAGGCCCTGATTGTTTCTGCTCCATACGTGAGTACACTGTTTTTGAGTTTTGTGTGCTGCTGGCGACTAACAACAAACTCTTGCTTGTATATCATGTACTGTATGCTATTTTTTGTTCTTCCTTGTTGTTTGTTTGTCATTTTTGCTTAATTCTTCAAGAAGCTTTATAAAAAAAAGCTGCTATGATAAAAAAAAAAACATCCACTCTTGCATTGCATGTTCATCAATTTTGGGGGCGGAGCAAGGGAGGGGTGTGTTTGTTTGGGTTGATCTCAAATATCAACAACGTTTTTCCGAAATCCTTTACTGCACCTTTAAGTGAAAAGGGCAAATTCTGAGCTTATAAAGTGAAAAAGGTGCTTATATTATGAGAAAAGTTTGGCAATGATGAGTTACTTACTTTGCATAGTAAAAACCTGATCTTCTTTCTTTTATTTAACAATATGACATAAACACACATGGAGGAATGACCAAAATTTGTAGTTTCCTGCAAATCTGTCCTGATAATAATAATAATAATAGGCATAACATAGTGATCTAGGGTAAGGCAAGAACACAGTTTGGAAGATTTCTTTAAAATGTACTCGCTCATTATTTAAGTTTAGTCCATTCTGAAAAAAAAAAAAAAAAGTGAAATAGTGTAGCTATAACTTGATATGCTATATGTTAAAACCAAAATGCACATGCCACAAGGTGAAGAAACAGTGAGACGCAACACAACAGCCAAAGACGTCCGTCTGACACATTCTTATACAACAACTATTTAAAATCAGCACAGATGGAACCGAAGAACAGGCTGTGATACTTTTACATGGACAACTATATTGCGTTATATATAACAACGTATATGTTAACCATGCAAGTAAGTTATGAATTGAAAATGAATTCATATTCTGACCCAATTCAGAGGGTGGTTGTAAGAAACAGAAGGAACAGGAGTGAAGAAACACACTATGTGAGAGCATCAGTGGCAGCAAGCCTACTAGACGCCCACTTTCTTTTCCTTTCCTCTCCCACACACACTCTGTTCCTGTGACGTCCACTCAAATCCCCCCACACGTCTGCGTGGGTGTCTGCTCCCCCATTCATCCGCACTCCTCCGCTTCACACTGTTCCAATCCCAGCACATCCTCCTCTCCAGCCTCTCAATGGTTTCTACGGCCAAAAGTGCCACACGCTTTGGGCTCCGAGTTGGAAGAGCGAAGCACACCATGTTTGGTGGCATGAATGTACTATTTGTTTGACTTCCTGAATAAAATGTTTAGACTCTCTAAAGTCAGAGATGTTGTCGTATAAGCCACGTTATTTCATCCCATTTCATGTTTGCATCGGGTTGCGATAACAAGAATTTTGGATCCAGAGGTGCTCCCATCTTTCATCAGCTGCTTGTGTCCTAATGTTACCTCAAGCTGATGTACCAGGCTTCAATTTCAATTGGCTGGTTTCCAGGAGTTACAGCCTTTTCCGAAGCTCACTCATAATCCTATCAAAACACGCATCATACTTTCCATGGAGACCAGCTTGTTTCTCGGGACAATGTCTCCTGTGGTATTATGGTCACACAATGTTGAGGATTATTGCACCATCACTCATTAATAGCCGGAATTAATGTGACGAGGTTGAAGTCGGACCAACACACCACATATGGCCTTTTTTGCCCATTATCAAGACTTAGGCACACACTGTAACTGGTAATAATGAGAACTTTCCACTGACTTGACATTAATGCTGCTTTCACATGCTATCAAAATGATCCAACTACCCACTTCTGGAATCTAATGACTGTATGTCATGTTTAAGTGCTTTATTCTAGCACATTTCTTAGGGAAATCCTAATTTGATACAGAGTCACTGAAACAATCTAGCAATAGAAGACAAAATCATGTTATTTACAGTCACATTCAATAAAGAAATATAAAAAATGTGCAGAAGATAGCCATAAGCCATGCTTGCAGACTCTATTCAGCTATTTAGCTATCAGCAGATAATAATGGATATGTATTTGTTAATTACATTTCTTTGTTTAAGAACTGCACAGTGTGGGGGGGGGGGGGGGTTTGCACATGAACAATACAGAAGTTGTTTATGTGCAACTTCTGTATTTACAATAATTCCAATGTGAAGCAGCATAAAGCACATGAATATTTAAGTTTAATTAACTGTGTGCTTGCTGTTTCTTTCTAACTATTTATGAAATTTATTTCTGAGTGAGAATTGTCAACACATTTTTTTTCAGTGCATGCAAACACTCAGAAGGAGAGAGTTAACATATTCATGACAATAGACGTTGAAGAGGCAAAGATTGGTAATTGCGATCTCATTAATATGGATGCCAGAGTCAAACCTTTCTGGATTTATGTCTTCAGTGAAAAACAAACAGTGCATGTGGATGGATGTATTTGTTTGTTTGCAGTTGGAATTTATGTGGGTGGACTAACAGTTTTCTTTCAGCTCACGTGCTATCAGTATGTGACTTTTATGAAGTTATGAAATCCAAATGGCTGTTCTCAGGATTATAAATGCAACACACATTTGTGTTCATTTACATTTATTCATTTTTAGCATTTAGTAATTTATTTGTAATAAACACTTTAAGTGGGTTATTAAAAAGTGTTATTTATATGTTAAATCATATTTTTTAAAACATACACACAGAGTGTGACGTCATATTGTGACCATTGCAGTGTGCTTAGCAATTAAAAATGTATTTACATTTGGTGTTGTGTAAAGACAGGGACACACTAAGCCGACGGTCGTTCGTCGGGCAACGTTGGGCCGTTTTTGAGCGGCGACTGTCTTTTTTCGGTGTGTTCCGAACCATTGGCTCTAGTTGGCGCTATCAGGTTTTTTAGGGGCGATTCAACATCGATTAATTCGAATCAGCGATTCAGAACCGGCGTCGGCCCGTCAGTGCGAGAGAGATAACTGTTATTGGCTGTTCAGTTTAGCAAAGGAGTCAGTGCACGAGAATAAGAGCAAACGTGATAAAAGAGAGCAAAGTCATGACGGCACAGACAGAAGGCTGTTCTAATTTTACTTTATCTTACCTGAGCATTACACTGCATGAAGATTAGATCAGCATGATTAATATTCAAAACAGCAAGCAACCAAGCGTTCCTTTGTTTATGGTTTGTATACCTGCAGTCTTAGTTTTGCTTTCCCTTTTTGAATGATGAATATAGACGAATATGTCTGCTTAAATAGACAATTATCTCCTTTACACGCAAGCGCAGAACACACGTACTAGTAGTTGTGTTGGGCGCAGGGCTGGACTGGGACTAAAAATCGGCCCGGGCATTTTGGCCCAGACTGGCCCACTACATATAATCATAAACACAACCGATCTTTTCATGTCCCTGAATATGTATACTAACTCCTATTAAAACCACTAATGCCATGTAGCCTAATGAGTGAGTATGAATGAGTAATAGATAATTAATTGTTAATAGATGAAATAACTACTAATTGTAAAATACAATCGAACTATTCCACAATGATGAATCCTAAAACAAGCTATAAGCTGCATTGGCATAGCAATACCAGTGTTTGACAAAGGATTTTTGGTAAATCTGTGGTGAGTGGACCTCTGTCCCTTTAGGGGGTTTCGGGCCCCCCCTCCCCTCCTAAGAAAGAAATGTGCTTTTTAATGTTAAATTCATCAATCTGGTGCACTTTGAGAGTTAAAAATTAAGAGCTCCAACGCAAAATCAGTTTGCAAATTGAACAAAGAAAAACTCAAAACTCTTTTGTGATATAGTGTCTGTCTGCATCACACTACTACATAATAATAGTTATAATATTAATTCCATGACAGTTATAGCCATATATTGTAAAACAAATGCACTGAAAAATAAAAGGAACTTTCATAATTAGTTTTGTACTAATTTCCATGCTTGAAAGAGATAAACACATGATCTTTTATTTTGGTGGAAAACATGGTTTACAAACGCGTCTCATTACAATTTTAATAAAATGCGTAATCATCAACTGTCCCGATGTGTAAATAATGCGGTGATGGGTTCCTACACTCATCGCCTCAGTGTTCTGTAAGTTGCCTAGTTCTGCTTACCACAGTTCTCTACACTCACTCATTCTCTCCTGATCCTCCTCAGTATCCTCATCAGACACTTGAAGGGCCCGTTTCTTTTTTTTCACGCTATTTCTCTGCACATTCCTTGCGTTTCTTCTCCATCTCTGACTATTTTGACAGATACACACTGACACTGCACGCGCGCTCAAAGCCCAAAGGGGAGTTTAAAAATGTGATTGGACCAGCCCAGTGCCAATCAAGAAAAGAACCAATGGGCCGCTGATCTAAGTGTTTCATGGGCCGGTCTGTAAAAAAAAAAAAAAACCTACGCTGACTTTTTTTGTCCAATGCATTACACCGGTACAAAGATCCCAGCGCCGCCAATTAAGCAAAACTAAACGAATGGGCCACCGATGTACGAGTATGGGCCGTTTAGACAAAAACATTTTTTTATATTTTTTTTAAAGAATGATCTGTATCGGCCCAAAAAGCACGTCGGCCCACCGGGCAAATGCCCGGTATGCCCGATGGCCAGTCCAGCCCTGGTTGGGCCCAACGTTCTACTACAAATCTGTGTTGAAGAACAGATTTTTTTCCACAGATGCAGGGACAAGAGTCGGCTTTCATCAGCACTAGTTCTTTGTCCCTGTCCCAAATGGCACCCTAAACACTCGCGGTCTTCCTACGGAGTCCACAATTTCATGACGTAACGCCGCTTTGACTGTCGGGAAGAAGTCTGCTGCAGAGCTCACTTCAGTGTGTGCGTGTGCAGTGGGTGTGAATGTTTATTATACACTCTTACTTGAAATTTGTGAAAATACAATTCATAATGAAGCACTGGTCTACATTGCATTCTCGGCGTTGAAGGGGTGCTATTGTGGGAAGGTCACTGTGATTTTGCCAAGCAAGACATGTTCCTAGATCACCGTATATTTTGTTGATCCTGGAACAACATTCCTGCCTGAAAATGTTAACTTATCCCTAAAATCAGAGGAAAATGTACTAAGCACCTACCACCTGGTTAAGCCTAAACTTGACATAAACTGTAAACTTGACATAAATCCTGCAACAAAGATGTTGATCCACGAACATGTTGTACCCAGTGACCCATGAATCCTAATATGTTTTTGTTAATTTCTCGGTTTAAACTGGATTTTGAATCCCAGATTTCCGATGTGGCTTTGAACTTTTGGTCAACTAACCCATGGCTCTTTGTTTGGAGGCTCATAAGCAGGAAAATGATGACCGTCTCCGCTGTCTGCTAGTTTCGGTGACTCTCTGCTCCTCTCTGTTCCTCCTCCCTTGTGGTAAGAGATTATATCTTCTATTCATAACAACTCAAAGATGAGCAGGTTATTGTTATGATATTGGAATGTAACCACCGAAAAGTCATGACACATTACACCTGGGCCAAAAGCCCCACCCTGCCCTGAAACCTGTTTACTTTACTGTGTGTGCATGTTTGCATGTGTGTAAATCTAAACCATGCCTTCTCTTGCCACACCTTGCTCCATTCCTATCTAGAGAGCAATAAATCAACAGTACCTTGCTGAAATCAAAGATCAGGGTAATATGTTTTCTTTCCCATGCTTTCATATGACTATTACATCATAGAAAACCTTTTACGCAATAAGTTAACAAAACAGCACGCTGTGGATAAACACATTAACAGTGGTTAACTGGTGACACTGACTACGTTGGCAGAACATTAAGCATCTTTACTGGTACTTTACCTGATACCCTCTTTTACCCAAACATTAAAGCAATATCACATATATCCTTCACAGAGATCATCCAAAATGGCAGAGAATGCAGGCAAAATGCAGGTAAAAAATTACCCAATGTTTATACCCTTTCTGTGCTTATTAGAGTATCAAATCATTCGCTTAGCAACACTCAAAGTTAAATCTCCTGAGCATTTTACATGAGAGCACTGAGAGAAAATCAGTTATATATGAGTTTTCATTTCATTTAGGGTGCTGCCCTTGAAGGCACTTAAGTAGGCACACAATATATCGGTTGATCTTGATCTGACTTGATGTCGTCATCATATTTCACCTCGGTAAAGAGGTGTGAGTTCGACACCTCAAACAGTAGAACACATAAAGTTATATTTTAAGACTGTGCTATATGTCGCACCCTGCTTTAAAGACATGCTTGTCAGGTGTTTACATGATAGATAGAGGTTATGATGTTATAAGTGCTGATCTTTGCATTTTAATTCACTTTATTATAAGTTCTTCTGATGTTATTCAGACTTCAGTCATTTCTTATATTGACGTGTCATGTATACATGACATTTCATCTATTGACATGCTTTCTCACAGCAGGATTTATTGACAACCTATACAAATATAAATTTTGCTAATAAAACATTAGCTTAAAGGGGTCATATAATGCCATTTTCATACAAGTTAATTTGATTCGTTAGGGTTTAAAATAAAAGTTTGTAATATACTTTAATTAAAAATTCTCATTAGTATTGTAAGAAAACACTCATTTTACCTGGTCAAAAACAGCTCTGTTTTCAGCGTGCCATTTCAGTGCATATGCCTTTAAATGATAATGAGCTTCGCTCACTCCGCCCCTCTTTACTGCGGCGTTTAGACACAACGCACGTGGACTGTTGCCTTGACAAAAGTTGAGGGTATATTTTGGAGGGAGAATGGCAGCGGGAGTCTCTGAGGACACATCTGTGCAATCATATCAGTTTGAACCGGAGTCGCACCCGGAACAAGATGACGGCCGCAAAGAAGTTCGACAAATAAGGCTCGAACAGGTTGTTTCTGACGTCACACGGTCGAACGGCTCGATTTGAGGCAGGGGAAAACATATAAGGAGATTAAAACAAAAACACTGGATAGATTTTTATCATTAGATGATGGTTGTGTACAGGCACTGCCAACACACATTTCAGTACAATCAACTTGAAAAAGTGCATGTACCATTATATGACCCCTTTAAGCTAGTGTGGTGGCACACATGACTTGTGTGGCTGATTTCTTCTGTTTGCTTGAGCATGACGTTATGTTTACTTTGTGTGGCCTCTGGAAACTTCTGGAAAACAATAAATTAAATTGGGGAAACATTTTGTCATTATTTAATATGTGACATTCTTAAAAGTAAAAAATGATCAATTTAGTTGTTCAAATATATTGAGCAACACACAGCTTTGAACGGACCATTTGCTTACACGCCCCTATCCAGGTGTCATACAGTCACTTGATTGTGATATTAAGGTTGCTTTAATCGGCCTCAGTCTACACTTCTAGCCAGAAAGCAGTGAACCAACCTTGGTGAATTCATAATCATTTATTGTGGCTAGAACAATACCCATAAGAAAGAGAAATCAAAAATGAGATCTCTAGGGTATAGGCAATATTCGGAGAGGCTAGCAATAGTGAGCTAGCTTTGGAAGCATAAACATAGCACCCGCTATCCGCTTAGAATGATTTTCTTCCATGCCTGACCAATAATATGTTTTTCTTTTGTATTTTGAGAGAATTTATGGTACTAATTAATATTTATGCAATAATTATGATCCATTTTTTCCCCATCGAAAGTAATACAAAACAAAATTGAAGCAAGTGTTTTTTGCTAGTTTCAGCCCGACCCAGTTACCATTTTCACGTCCTGTGCCCCGTTGTTTAAATAGCAAATGCATTTGCGCCCATCTGTTCGCCCGTTGGTGTGATGGTCTGAAAATGAGGCGCATTGTTGGCGTGTTGCTATTTTTAGTCAACTGAAATAGACTGCTGTAAAAAAAAAAATAATTGTTTTGTTATTTAAAGGGCACATTAGTACTATGCGCCTATAGGAGGGTGCACAACACGTGTACACTCTGCTTATTACACAGACAGGGATGCAGCACACTAACATGCCAAATATTAAAAATTAAAGGATTACAATGTAAAAGATTATTATTGTTTACATAAAGATATGGTGGAATTGTGCGCTTTTGCACGTCCTTTTTACCGCGAAGACCACAAGTGTGACAATTTTGTATGACCACTTAGAAATATGGCTTTCATTTTTTGTGTGTGTGTTCATATACCAAGTGCCATAAAATTCACCAAGTTTCGTACCATTCCGCTAAAGCTACGATTTTTTAAATTTCAAAATGTGACATATACTCTTTTTCCACATGCTATCATTTCATAAAAGAAGGCCTGGCATTAAAGGTCCATTTTTAGAATCTTCATGGCAACTACGGCTGTGTCCGAAGTCTCCCATTACTCACTATATAGTGGACTATATAGTGAGCTCGCCATTTCGTAGTGCTGTCCGAATGTATAGTGATGATTATTATACCCTATATAGTCCACTCAATGTATCCCAGAATGCATTTTGAAAAGTAGTGTACAATCGATGGTCACTAACCCAAGCCCTACATACCATCATGCATTGCGCTGATCGTAAAAATGGCGGATGGACGTCAAGGAGAGCAGCGCGACAATACGAATTTGTCATACAAATGTAAGTTATGTTCGTTTTCTGTCTAGAAATCCTGTTTCTTTTGCTAATCCGTGAAATCTTCTGAATCACGAGAACAAACAAACAAAAAAGATAAATATTGAGTGGCATCTCCACAGAGTCTAAAAGCTGTTTTATTAAGAGTATTATAAGCAAGATATTTGATAACGTAGATCTGTTTTTTTTCTAATGTCGACAGGCAAGTGAAAACGGTGTGGCGCGAAAATTTAAATATATGAAATATGTGTATTAATTTTATTTATGTTTATAAGTTATAATCATGTGTGGAGTAACGCATTATAACAGAAATGGCCAGAAATTACTTTTAATTTTACAATTTTGGAGAAATAAGCTCAATATGATGTAATGTATTTATAAAAAAAAAATCTATTTAGCCCAGAGCTGGCTCGGCACCAGCTGACAGATGATGGTGCGTTTAAATAGTGCGACAGTAATGCCGTAATCAACGGGCCGAGAGACGATCGAGTAGTGTCCGAAAGTGGTGTTTCTATTATGCTGGTGAGCTCACTATATAGTGCTCTACTCCCTACCCCCTACATAGGGGTTAGGGAGTAGTGGTTTGAGTGGAGATTTCGGACACAGCCTACATGTCCGTACTGTATATGTGTGAACTCTGACTCTGTGTGGAGTTTGGAAGAGAAATGTAAATCCCAGTGAATTGAAACATGTGAGCCTTTGAAATTTGACCATGCTGTGATTGCCATTGCTTTGTATTACCATCCTTTGGAACACATTTGAATTCCTGGAAAGTCTAGACACCCCCGTGAGGCTCTTATGTGACCTTGTGTCAAGCTGCACTTCCCAATGTCCCAGCTGTGACGTGGAACTATGGAGTTGAAGTGCTATGCAGCAGTGAACCCTGTGACATCCATATCAGATCAGCCTTTCATCCCCACGTGTAACCAGCAGTTTGGCAGTGGGATTTGTGGAATGTGTGTGTATCTGTTTATGTATAAAAGAGTAATCCCTGATCAGAAAAAAAGAGTTAGGTGGTAACCTGGGGAATAAGCCTTTTTATTTGATTTTGGACTTATCAAAGGTCATACACGCTCCAGTCTGTCACACTGTGGTCACTTCAGAGGTCTGCTGGGACATTTTCATAGATAGAAAAGCACATGCACTGAATGAGAAAACAACATAGTCATCCATCATGGTAGCTTCAAACAAGTAATCACCAATGATTTGTGAGTCTTTCTGAGACCAAAAACAATGCTCTACATGGGGCTCATGAATACTTAATCATTTTAATCAATTCAACTGATATCAATGCATTCCGCACAAGGTGCAATTACCAAGTACACATTTTTCGATCAACACAGTGGGAGACAGTCTTTAAATTTGAGTGTGCACAAAGAGAAGGTTCAGTTCATTTGTAACTGAAGGCCATGAATCAATTGGCTGATGACTTCACTTGGGTGAACAAGGTTAGGGATCTTTTCAGCCTGTTTAATCTGTCACAGACTTCACTACTGAGGCAAGGGGTGAGCTTGAGCCACATCAAATTGTGTTGCATACACAAACATTTACTGCAATATATAACACTCTCCCCCAGTTTCACGGACAAGGCTTAAAGGATTAGTTCACTTCAGAATTAAAATTTCCTGATAATTTGCTCACCCCCACGTCACAAGATGTTCACATCTTTCTTCAGCCGAAAAGAAAATAAGGTTTTTGAGGAAAACATTCTAGAATTTCTCTGTAGAAATTGTAGAAAATGTAGGCGGAAGTACCGACCTAGTGTTTACACAGCAAACGTGCAAAGACTAAGTCAAATGCCATTTAAAAATAAATAAATAAA
Source organism: Tiaroga cobitis (assembly GCA_030578255.1). Classification (NCBI taxonomy): domain Eukaryota; kingdom Metazoa; phylum Chordata; class Actinopteri; order Cypriniformes; family Leuciscidae; genus Tiaroga; species Tiaroga cobitis. Next base: position 17,454,493 of record CM060599.1, on the reverse strand, counting down.
AGGTAAAACAATGATGTGGGTCGATTTTGAAGTAGAAAGTTTTGAACAAACGTGGCCTTTCAATGTGATTACTTAATGTGTGGTGCATGCAGTGCTAGTGCAAGACGAGCATTTGTGGTTAAAAAGTATATATTGTTTTTTTTTGAAAATGACAGATCGTTTGGCTAGATAAGACCCTTATTCCTCGACTGGGATCGTTTAGAGCCCTTTGAAGCTGCATTGAAACTGCAATTTGGACCTTCAACCCGCTGGACCCCAGTTAAGTCCACTGTATGGAGAAAACTCCTGGAACGTTTTCCTCAAAAAACTTAATTAATTTCGACTAAAGAAAGAAAGACATGAACATCTTGGATGATGTGAGGGTGAGTAAATGATCAGGAAATTTTTATTCTGAAGTGAACTAATCCTTTAAGCCTAGTCCCAGATTAAAATGCATGTTTGAGCTGTTTTAACTAAAAGCAATTTGCAATGATGGTGCTGGTGCTGGTGTAGTGCTGCCCCCAAAAACCTTCTTAACTAGCTAAACCAGAATACCTTGAGGGATACCTAGACGAGCCCTGCTTCAACAGCTAAATTTGACTGGTTAACAGTCATGCTAGAGAAGTAGCAAAACATACTGGTCTGTTCAGCAGCATTAGCCAACATTTAAGTTTTAAAGCTTGAAGCTTTGCAAAGCAGTGACATTAAACCAAGTTTGACTTAAGGATTGAGAAAGACTTTTAACAACAGCATCCTGTCTGCTCTCTGGCTGTGTGAAGCACTTTTTCCGAAAGATGTGTTGTGTTGACGGAAGAAGAGTTACAGTACCATGTTGAAAATACCTGCATAAACTCCAACAGTAATAGTAGGCTAAATAAAACCTTTCTTACCAGTTTTTGAAAGAAGTCTCTTATGCTCACCAAGGCTGCATTTTCATTTCTAAAACGATTATATTTAAAAACGTAATTTATTCCAAAGCTGAATTTTCAGCATCATTACTCCAGTCTTCAGTGTCACATGATCCGTCAGAAATCATTCTGATAGGCTGGTTTGCTCTTTAATAAACATTTCTTATTATTATCAATATTTTTTTGTGGGAACTGATTTTTTTTTTTTTTTTTTTTGAGGACAGAATGTTCAAAAGAACAGCCTTTATTTGAAAATATGGTTTTTTTTTTGTAAAAATTTAGAAGTATTTACTATCACTTTTGATTAATGCATTCTTACTCAAGAAAAGTATTGATGAGTTTCAATGTGTGCATATGCATATATTATTTTCATTTCACTCACCATTAGCAGGTATTGTTTTTGATTCTGAATGTTGGAGCATAGATCTGCAAAATTCCTGTGCATACATTTTTAACCAATCAACCAGCAACAACCAGAAAACCATGCTGGTCAACCAGCTTCCTCTGCCCACCAATATCCTGGTCCAACAGCTTAGACCAGCACCAAACTAGCTTCAACCAGCATAAACCAGCCTTCTGGTCTTTTCAGCACATGTGCTGGGGGAAGGTTTGTGTTTGGGTATTGCCAACAGCAGAGTTATTTGGCAGACTAAGAGCTGTTTGGCACATGCACATAGAGTGTTCCAATAGCTATGGGAGCAATCTTCCAGCCCTGGAAAGGCTCACTCACGCCGTGCTCAAATACCTTGACTGAACCTGGTAGTACTATATTATGGGATCACAGTGATACTCTATATCTGTGACATGTGCACCAGCAAGATTCAAGTCCATAACAATAAGTTGGAGAGCAAAAGAAAAAAAGAAAATAATGTTTCATAGAATTATCAAACGGGAAGCATTGGCGAAGGAGGCTTCGTTGATGTTTTATTGGCAGCATTGCATATGGCTAATGCTACAACTGGTTAATAATTCAACACAACCAAGTTACGCAGCCATTTCACATTTCACACATGCAGCTATAGAATAGCTACATGTCAACAATGAACCAGAGGGTGTGCGACACTAATGTCTGAGCGCTAAATGAAAGGCAGCCTTTAAAACGATTTACAGACCTATTCCACACACTAGCTGCAGAGCGCCACGGCTATAAAATGAGAGCATGCTGTAGTGTTATGAGAGCAGGTTGAAAGAAAACTGCCTTGACACTTTCGTGTGCACAACAGTGTGAATGTCCTGTAGGATTTTGCTTTACAAAATCAGGGCACACACACGTGAACAAACTGTATCGGGCCTAATATCTGTGATTTGTAGTTGTGGCTAGCATGCTATGGAGCCATGTGTTCAGAGGGTTACAGAAGGACACGATCAGACAGTAAAAACTGACCTTGTGTCCACCCACCCCCTAGTAACAGAGCTTAAATTAGTGGAGTCATGCATATTTACTTACTCAAAAGTTACTTACAAGTCTACTACTGAACTTCTAAGCCCACTGCATAGTTGTCAAGCCACCTTTATTTATAGCACTTTATACAATACAGATTGTTTCATAGCAGCTTTTTCAGTGATAAACGTGAAAATAACGATTCAATGATGCAAACAGAGTTCAACTCTGCTGTAAAGCAGCTCTAAAAAGACAATAGTAAACAGTCATTAATCCGTTGAAATCATTTCAATGTTGATTCATTTCAGTTCAATAACAGTGTAAAGTTCTTCCATTATGAAATGAGTTCAATTCAGCTATAAAGAGCTACTGCAGAAAGCTAAGCTAAGATGAGTTCTTATCCAATAGTGTCAGTGCAGTAAGATCAGTAATATTGCTTAATATTAGCTTAGACAGCCAAGTGTTATTTCAGTGTTGAATTACCCCTATAAATAAATGCACATATTTGACATAAATTAGTATAATTCACTATCCAATTCCAAACCATGTATTATGGTGCAGTTCCTAATAAAATTACCTGCCAACCAAAGCCCATTTAGTGCCTACCAAGTGTTAGTTTTGGACCATTGGACCTTTTCACCCAAATTACACAACTTAAATACTTAAATTCCGTTACTGTCAGACAAGTACTGTATAAAGACAGCAGTGTTAAAAGTTAAGTTTGCAATTTCGACATGACTAGTTTCACCAAACAAAATGGCAAAACAAATTACTGTATTCAGACAGATTTACTGATCACTCCCTTGTCTTCAATTGGTCGGGCAAACAAATAACATCGCCCCAAACTCACATGATAGAGTGCAACATAATTTATTTCAATATTCTCATTATTATTTTTTTTACATAGGAAGTGTAAAGTCTTACAAACAAAAGCCATGGACCAAACCAGTCAGCAACGAATCACAACATTACAAACTTTGCTTTGAAACAAAAAATTAATTGAAAATCAGACCAAAAATACAGAAGTATACAATAATGTGTACTTAACAGGTTTAATGAGGTAAATAACTACAATCCCATGAAGCATTGAGAGTGAAAATAAAACAAATGGATAAACATAAAACTATTGATTAAAATATGTGTATTCTGTATACAGAAGCAATACATTTTACATTTATTGCAAAATAGGCATTGATATACAAACATTTAAGTAGTTTGATAGCAGTTTGATAGCATCATTTGCAGCTCCTCCTAGGAGTGGGCCGTTGTTTTTTTGTTGTTGTTGTTGTTTTGGCGCAGTTTGTATACTGATGGAGATTATTTGCAGAATCATGGGTAATGTAGTGTTAAACATGATTATTTACCAATAAGTTGAAATAATGTGGGCTGATGACTTCAACAAAAGCATGTTTACCAGCAATGAACAACCCCGTAGTAGGTCTGTCTTTAACGGTTTATAAGTTGTCATTGAAAATATATTCCCCTATATGGAGAAAATAAATCGTACTCGGTTACTAATGTAACCTCGGTTCTCTCTAGAAGAGGGAACGAGTACTGCGTAATATCGTATGCTGGGGGAAAACCACTGAAATGTTGTCCGAGCGGACCAAGACGTGGTGATTTTTTATCTGGTGACAAAAACGCCTCAGCGTGTTGTTGACTGCCATCATTTCCAGACAGTTTATGTGTAGAAGCTTCTCCCGTTCTGACCACTGGCCAAAGAACGGTCTGCCCTCCCCATCCCGAGGTGGAGGCGTCCGTGGACACCACATTCACACTCGAGGAAGTCCCCAGGTTTACACCTGACTGGTACCAGTCGATTGCTCTCCAAGATTTCAGAGCTGTGACGCATTTCTGATCGACCTTGAGGCGAAACAGACCGGAGGCCCATGCCCGAGGTGGTGCTCGCGCTTTTAGCCATAACTGCAGCGGGCGCATGCGAAGCAGACCCAACTGGAGTACTGATGATGCTGAGGCCATGAGACCCAGCATTTTCTGAAACCTTTTGAGCAGGACTATAGTGCCGCAGCGGAAGAATTTTGTGATGCGCTGAATGTTCAGTCTTGGATGTACGGCTTGTTTACTGCAAAATACACTGGAACAGTCACATTTTCTGGAACTGAACGAGCGAAAAGTTTTGGTGGAAGTCTGGCCGCGGCGAGAATTGAACACCGTCGTTTTCCTAGGAGGGCTAGGAAGACTTTGAGGCCTCTGGCTTTATCTCAATCTTTTGCCGGGGCCCAGGGCCGGCGCTCCGCACACGCACATCACGCGCTGCGCGTAGGGCACCAAGTGCTTGGGGGGGCACCAAAAAATCTGGGTCGTGAAAAATCATCACAATAGGCTACTAGTATAAATAACAAATAAAATATGTCTAAAGCATGTTAATATACAAAAGCAATACAAAAGTAATATAGGCCTAGACCAAATTAGTCGAGAAAAAGGTGAATCTCCTTTTTCGTCTCCCTCTGGTGCCCCCCCCCCTTCCCCACCTCCCAGTGGTCTGTTCGATTATGCCTCAATCAATGTCAAATTTGGCAGACACCGACCTCAGACATGGCCTCGAAAAGGCACCAAGAGTCGGGGGCGAAAAAAGGAAAAAGAATAGACAGCGGGATGATACTCGCGCGTCGCTTTGCAGGTAAGACAATGTTTTAAATAAAAATGTTAGTTTTGTAGCGCGGGCGCCCTTGCGTCGTGTATGCATGTCCAGGGGGGGCGTCGCTAGTAGTGCAAATGAAATGATCCGGGGCTTTTTTAGCCCTGCATGTTGAATCTTTTATTTTAACGGGGGTCCGGGGCTTTCTCCCCCGGAAAATTTTGAAACTTGGCCTGTTTAAGATGCAGTTAGTTTGTTTGGGGAGAAAAGGAAGACCGCTTAGATACGTTTTTTCGTTGTTGTTTTATGCGGATAATGCGGTCATTTTCAAGAGGTTCATAGGCCAAGGCCCAAGGGCGACATCTGTTGGTGAAACTGCAATTAGAAAAAAACAACAAAAAAACAACACAATCTCAGTGTTTGTATATTTTCATATTCACAGAGTTGTCAAATTATTAGGGCTGGGAAAATATTAATCGCATCCAAAATAAAAGTTTGTGTCTACATGATATATGTGTGTGTACTGTGTATAATTATTTTGTATATATAAATACACACACATATGCACGTATATATTTAAGAAATATTTGCATGTATATACTGTATATATTTATATATAATTTATATTATATATAAATTTAAATATTTTATATATAAATAACAAATATCTCTTAAATACATAAATGCAAATGTGTATTTATATATATACAAAATAATTATACACAGTACACACACATATATCAATTATGTACAGAATTATTATATTGTGCTTCATCAGACTAAGAAATTCTGAATGGTTGTTATTCCTTGGGTGAGGGGGTGAGGGGGTGAGTGGGTGGGGGGTGGGGTGGGGGGGGGGGGGGGGGGGCACCACCAAGCATTTGTGCTTAGGGCACCCAAATGGCTAGCGCCGGCCCTGCCGGGGCCCACGCGGAGGGGGCGGCAGCTGGCAGAGCGAGAGCGTAGTCTCTGGTCCCGGGCTTGACGGCACTGTGAAGCAGCGGCGGGCGGAGGCTGTGGATGGGAGCTTCGAGCAGACGGCTTTTTTGGGCGACCTGCTGCGAAGCTAGAGCGCTTCGGTAAGAAGTGCTTCATAGCCTGTGACATCTTCTAAACCTCAGTGAATTTATCCGTGAGATCTTTGACGGATGATCCAAAAAGGCCAGCAGGGGAGATGGGTGCGTCGAGGAACGCGGAGCGCTCCGAGTCCGGCATCTCAGATAACGTCAGCCATAGGTGTCTCTCAGCAACGGGGTGAGAAGCCATGTTCCACCCAATGGCCTGTGCAGCGGATTTCGCGGCGCGAAAAGCCAGGTCCGTAGCGCTCCTCAAATCCGGCGCGCTGATAGCTTCCGGTCCTTCCTCATCCAGTGTTCGGAAAAGGTCGGCTTGGAAGATCTGCAGTACGGCCATCGAGTGTAATGCCGATACAGTCTGCCCAGCGGCGGTTTAAGCGCTGCTGTGCATAGCGGAAGTAGTGCGGCAAGCTTTAGAAGGTAGCGCCGTCTTAGCTCGCCGTCCAGCGGAGGGCGGACAAAGATGGGCCGCTACAGCTTCTTCTACTGGAGGAAGAGAGTGGTATCCTCTGTCTTTTGCACTGTCCACCACGGAGAATGCTGGTGAGACAGAGGTACGCACTCTGGCTGAGAAGGGGGCGTTCCAAGACTTCGCAACTTCTTCATGAAGCTTCAGGAAGAAAAGGCGCGGGCCTAGAAGACGGTGGAGCGCGGTCCCTTTGCAGGAAAACATCCATGCAGTCGGTTGTGCGCGGGCTCCGCACACTCAAGGCCAAGGCTCGCTACGGCCTGTGAGAGCAGACGCATCAGCTCGAATTCGATGCTGGCCCGTTTCCCTGACGACTCGCGGGCAGAGGGGGGAGGTCCACAGAGCTCGCCCAATCCTCACTGTCCGACGCCAGGATAGAGCAGCTGGCCTCCTCTACAGATGCAGCTATCTTGTCGTCATCAATGGCGGAAGTGGTGGCGGAAGGCGGCCATTGTCCGTCGGTGAGCGACTCGGGTGAAGCTGGTGAAGCTGGGGAAGCTGGCGGGCGAACCGGCGAGCTTTCGCGGGCTGAAGAAGGCTCGGGGACCAGCTGAGTACGGCGCTTTTTACGGCGCTGCACTATAGCGGGCGGAAGTGCAGACTCTGAGAAAAAAGCCAGGCGAGTCCTCAGAGTCACCATGGGCAATAGCTCGCAATGATGGCAGCCGCCGTAAACGAGTGCGAGAGCTGCATGATCCTTACCCAGGCAGGAAACGCAGATGACATGGCGTTGAGTGCGGCTCGGCACGAGCCACAGGAACGAGGCATCTTTAAAAAGACGCTGCTCTTTTAGAAAGAGAGAGTGTGAGTCACAGCGGCGAACACACACTCGGCAGAGTAAAAGGATATAAACGCCGGAAAACGTTGCAGGTACGGCGATTGAAGGTGGCGAGATGAAGGCCAGCGGCTTCAGATGCAAAGACTCGTCCCGCAGAAGGCTTTTTCTCAGACGGCGTGGCTTCTTCACTCCGGATCCAGCGATGTGTGAGCTTCACTGAAGAGATCAAAAATCAGATTATATCAGCCCATCGAGCTGTATTTGTTGGCCCAGGCCACGCCCCTCTCAGCGGGACGTGACGCGATGCAGTGGGCGCGAAGCGCCCCCATTGGATCTGACGTCACCAAGCCTCTCTCAATAGGCTGCTGCAGTTGCCGCAGGACAGCCAATAGGCACGCGAGCCGTATTGCCTATGTCTGCATGCTGCCGCAACGCGTTTTACATTAATTCAAAATTAAGGATAAATTTTGGCTTCAATATCTCGTGGAAAAGAGGTTTTCCCATAGCGTAAGATATTACGCAGTACGAGAGAACCTCTCGTAAGAGAACGGATATTTACTTCCAGAACATGACTGTTGCACTCTATTGGTTGATAGAGTTTTGAATGTTCCACAATAACACAAAGGCAATTAACCTACAAATGGTTTACTTATACTTTTAGTAAGTCAGGAAATGAGAAAACATTTGAACAAAGAATAACCTACAACAACAGCATGGCAAAAACATCCATTTTGAGAATTGAACCCATTTTATGTATAGATTGTTGGCACTAATGTATGCATGCCCACAGCAGTCACAGGTGAACTCAGGTGATAGAGCAGTGGGAATTTGCAGTGCCAGCATGCCTCGGGCTACACTAGACCAAAACTTACCCCAGTCTTCCCTCATGACTCCATGGGCACAGGGCAGAAGAAACATTTGTTTGAAGGAATAGAGTAACCTTAGGAAAGAAAAGAGTGTGGAGTGTTGAGACATGCCCTTTGTTGTGCTCTTGGCAAAAGATAAGCAGGGGGAGGAGGGACATGCTGGGAATCCATAGCATGAGCATTCAAGGCATGGAACCATCATATCAGATAGACCTGTTTTAACGCAAGGCTACAGAAATGCTCAAAGCTTTGAAAATGCACAGCAGTGCTACCAGAACAAATACAGCTTTAGCCAAGGTTAGGATATGATTTATTCACAGCATGCAAAAATCTGAACAGAACTGTGCAAGTGCAAAACAGATAATTATACATAACAGTCACTACAACAAAGAGACAAGTTGTAGCATTAGTTCAGTATGGGATTTTATGCACAACACATTTCTAAATAGTACTTAAAGTCCCCTTGTTGTCAATCATTGTATCCCTTAAAACTCATCCTTGATCACCAAAATCACATATTTAAAAATGTTTTCCTTGAAAAAAATTCTTCATACCTTAAAATAGTTTGAATGTAACTACACCCTTGGCTCATTTAGTATTTAGCGGTTCTATGAATATGCTAATTAGTTCACTGCAGGTTTAAGGAGAAAATACTCTGCAATTGTTTTGACTTATGAATTTGCACATGGTTTGTCTCAAAGCATATTAAAAACACTCAGACATATAAACAACATTAAAACATACTTTCTCAAGGTACTTTCAGAAACATCTTACAATGGCCACAAATTGACAAAAGATAAAGTTAGCCAATAAGGCAGTGACAATTAGCTTTAATGAGAGAACTTTAACTTGAATATTTGCAATAAGATAACTCTGTTTTGAAATTTTATTATCATTACTCTGATTCGAGAAATGTTATCAAACAGGATTTTTAGAGTGATACCAACCAACTTACCTGGGGGGGGGGGGGGGGGGAAATACAGAATTGATTAAATCCATTGCTGATACTTACTGAGGTTTGTGCCACTGTTTTTCCTCCAAGATGATGTAACTTCCCGGAGGGTTGTGTCAGTGAGCAAATATCTTGAAGGGATATTCCTGAAGATGAAGTATCATTTGGGACAGGATCAAACCGTATGACAAAAAAAAAAAACAGTATGTGGCAAAAGAAGTATGTCTGAATTCACAGTACTCATAAAAGAGGCAAAAAAGTACGCAAATGGACTGCGAAGAAAAGTACTACGATTGCCACTTTACTATCCCATGAGGCCAGTGAAACAACATAACTGACGCTGGTAGGTCACCTGACGATGACAACATGGCGAATGTAGTACATCCGGATTACATTCGTAGCACACACATTCATACTATATAGTACATACTTTTTTATTCAAAATAAGTACCTGCTCCAGAGAGGATGTGATTTCAGATGCAGCAGTTTTGTGTTTGAAACATTTTGATTAAAGAAAAGAAAAAAAAAAACAGACATTTCTAAATAAATGGTAAATTTTTCATATCAGGAATGTTATAAAAATTTATATTTTCCATTATTAAAACTTGTGATTAGAATATTTTGTCCAACATAGTAAGAATGTTTCTCAAAATGAACTTGAACTGAAATGTACCAGTGCTTCCACATACCAGTGTGACCATTTTCATTCAGCTGGTTGGTCAAATATTTGTTCTGTGCTTTGCATTCTTTCTCTCTCTCTCTATGAATCCACAATTTGGCTATAAATGTATTTTGCCCGCTTTGTACAGTCTCCATGAAGTTCAATCTCAAACTGATCTATTGTGCGTCTATCTGTCCCCATGTCTAGGTGACAGCACAGACCCCTCACCTCAATTTACTGCCATCCTCTTCTCCAGCGTGTTCCCTTTGACCGACAGAGTTTCACAACACTTCTCAGCTGCTCCTCTCACCCCATAAACACCCACACTCAAATAACTGTATGCTCAAGGTCACTCTAAGGAACAGGAACTTAAACATATAGCTAAAATAAGACAATCATAAATCATCTGACATTATTTATATATATATATGTTCCAGTATTTACATAATTTCAATTGCTTGATCAACGCGGATAAATATATCCACACACATGTTGCAAGGGGCATCCTGAAACACTTCTATCTAGTTTACTTCGCTCAGGGTCAAAGGTCACCCATTCATACACGTCATTTTAACAGCAGCTCATGACTGAATGGGGTAAAAGGCTATGTTTGTCCGATTGGAAAAACAGTGTGGAGAAAAAGAGAATGAGATTCCTATAAAAACGAATGTGTCAGACTGTTTGTCTTTGTTCTTTTGCAGGAAAACATATTTTCTTCAGCAGAATTAAGGAAGGGTGCAAATGTCTCACTCAAGAAAATGGTATAGTTTCTCAGAGTATGTTGTCAAATAATGTGAAATGTGAAATATTCTTGGAAATCCAGATGCAGTAGAACACCTACTGTGTCTCAGATACAGGGTGAAACATACTGTATGTAGGACACGCGTGCAAATATTTTCACTCATATCGTGACTTTTATCATTGACATGACCTGTTGTGAGTATATAGAGGATGAAAGTTGGTTAATCAAAACTCACAAACTGGTTCTAAGTGGAAGTGAATGAGACATTCGCACATGTTAGGTCACATGCTTTCAAGGCACTATAGTGAGTTCATTTTACTAGAAAATACATATTGGATAAAAAAATGTAAAAACAATCATTGTACATCATTTCTGTGTAGCTGCACTATTGATGATAGTGTTGGCAGCGCAACAGAAAATGAGGTCGTAGTAAGAAAGGATGAAGTTGAAGATTAAGGAGGATAGAAGCAGTGAGGGTGATGGTAGAGATGAAGAATATACTGTAAGTCATTGTTGTGGAAGTTTGGGTACATTATCCTATGCTAGTTTGGAAGATGTGATCTGTAAAGATGACACTGCCTATTGGTCTCATTACTGACAAGCTGGGATTCTCCCAAAATGATGACTAAACAGGTTCAAATCGAGTTACGAGTGTTCAGCGTGCTACGCTGAAAAAGAAGAGGATTGTTGATCGTCAGAAAGAAACAATGTTTTTAATGCTTTTTAAAACACTAACACTTTTATTTTTTATTCTAAACTGTTTTAATTATTCTTATTTGTTTTGATTATTTTATTTTCTCCTATGTAAAGCACTTTGAATTACCATTGTGTATGAAATGTGCTATATAAATAAACTTGCCTTGCCTTGCCTTATTTTCCAGGCAGTGAAGTTGCATCATAATTTGTGAGTTCCAAATAAAATACAGTAGCACAATAGATTCAATCATTTTTTTTTTGTTGACACACTAAGACCTTTTCACCACTTTTCAGATAGTGAAAATGCATTTGAATGTGTGTGAAGTTTCAGACAATTTGCCCTTTTTTTTACCCTAATAGGACAAAGTCAGTTGAAAGTTCTGTCAAAGTCAGTCGACTGATTGCACCCTGAAGAAAAGGTCAGATTTAAAAAGCTAATTTTGGAAAGTGATTTTAGTCTTAAATAGCCTATATGTAAATACTAGCCTATCTAAAGTCATATATTTTTTTTAGCTGTGCTTTCATAATTCGTCTCATAGAGGGCTAAATGAAGTGGTAAAGCAAAGTATATATTATGAAAGGTAATCTAAATAAATACTTAATAGCCTTGTTTTGTAATATGATATGTACTTTACAGGAATGAGCTGTAGAAAGGGTTATGGCTTTGTAAAAACTAAGTGTTCTTAGAGCGCCCTCTCCAGGCCATTATATGTAAGCTGAAATAAAATTAAATATTTAAATGACAGTACAATTACTAAAACTTAATTATAAAAACAAATCAAAGCTAAATAGAAATATATAAAAAAATTAAATTAATAAAAATGACAAACGCACATAAAATCACTAAATTAACAAAAAAATCGAAGTCAACGAATAAACACTATTATGTGTTTGGAGCAATAACTTAGGCTACATTCAAAAATGAAAACTCTTTAATCATTTACTCACTCTCATGTTGTTTCAAAACCTGTATGACTTTTTTTCTTCTGTGGAACACAAAAGAACGGTGAGTTCAAACAACATTGCCATACAGGTTTGGAACAACATGACGGTGAGTAAATTTGAACAGAATTAAAATATTTGGGGAAACGTATACTTTTAACTGCATTAATTGTATTTTTTGTTGGGGAAAAATAAAAATATAACCCTTTTTTGGTATAAAAAAGACAAACACATTACACATTTATACAAACATTTTATTGTATGACATAGTATAGAATGAGGGCATCACTGAAATCCTTTGACACTGAAAAAAATATATATTTTCATCAATTTCAACCAACCTCTGTATCAATCAACATATTCCAAAGCAAGAGCCGTTAGCACTTCATGGACACATCAATGCACAGAGCTACAGCGGGTGTGCAAGATCAGTGACATTGTGTGGGCTCACATCCGTGACTCTTCACACATGAATTCATGTAAGGCACAATTTAAACACAACTAGCTATTTACTTAGTGGAACAATTTGATCAATTCTACAGAAAAAGGTCAACTGCGGGGAAGGTTTCGTAAAAGCAAGTACTGTAGATTGCATAGTCAAGTATTATCAGTGTAAAATGATAACAAACAAAAATCATGAGCAACAAATCCACTGTGTAAGAGGGACATGTGCCGGTTATTTGGTCTGGTATCTGATGCATTAAGACAAAATAAACTCAAGACGTAAAGCAGAATCTATAGGCAATAAGATACTGTTCAAAATAAAGATAGCACAAGAGGGAACATGCTTACTTCAGACACAGACTCTAAATTCTGGACGAGTTTGTCATAGATGTGGTAGGAATCAAGTCAGGCGAGTTCGCTGATGAGTTCAAGTCAATAGAGTGAGAAAACGAGGAGTCAACAAACACGATGTGATAAACTTGAATTTCTGACAAAATCATTTTTAAAGGCAACAGAGGTGACTTACTATAGTGCATTTGGACATACTGTATGTTTAACATATGAATATTTTGATTAGAGCTATAAACAGATACAGAAGGGACTGTATATGTGTATATTTGACCTGCAATGAGATCAACCGGACACTCTTAATGGAAGATTTCACGGCGATTCCATAGAAGAACCATTTTGGTTGCTCAAGGAACCTTTTGGTGAACAGTTCTTAAAAGAACCCGGTTTTCTTAGTGTAAAGAGCATTTTAATAATCTAAAGAACCTTTTTCCACAAAAAAAAAAAAGAAAAAAAAAAGAAAGGTTCCATGAATGTTAAAGGATCTTCATAGAACAATTTGGGCCAATAACCTTTATTTTTAAGAGTGTAGTGTATTTTCATATGAAGTTAAATGGCATCATGGGAAAACTGAGATTGTGTCTGAAAACGCCCCCTATACCCTTAAATAGGGCACTATTTGAGGGGACAGCCATTTGTTGTGGTGTCCGAAACCATATTGGACGTTATCGAGTACACTCATTCAATCCCAGATTGCACTGCGATAACGATTGTATGACTGATGTACACTTAATGGCTAGATAATACCCATAATGCACTGTGAAGGTCGCGCCGAATGAATTCCTCATGTCTTGCCAGAAGATGGCGCCTGCAGCTGAATCATCCATCCATTTTTCAAACCGCTGGTCCAATGTGGCTACAGGTATAAACCCAGACAGCAACATTGTGTCGGCCCAGATCCGGCCCACATCTGGAACACGTGGATTCCACACGAACCAGATGTGGGCCGGATCTGGGCCGACACTATACTGATGTCTGGGGATTCCTTTTTAATTGATTATTAAATTGTTTAAGGTTTATACAAGCTATTCCATGACATAGTTCAAAATAAATCTTTTCATTACTTCTTAATGATTATTAAACAGCAAGCACAAACTATGCACAAGCGGCAGCCCTTCCGGTGCACTCAGTGTCCGAATTCACTCAATCGTATTCATTCTCTCCTTCAAGTTGACTATATTAGTGGACTAATGTAGGGTATAGTGAATAAGTGTATAGGGGCCGATTTCAAACTCAGCTTGAGACTGAAACTGTGCCATTACATAATAGTAATGACAAAAAAAAAGTGAAATAAAAAAAAGTGAAAAAAAAAACCCCACATAAATATTACAGTTTATGTGCCAAAGGTCTTTTGCAGTGGTTAACAAAGAAATCAATGTATAAAGGAAAGGCCCCTTGGTGCTTAAACTCTCATCGCATACGTTTTCATAAATAACTAAGTATAACAAAATCAATGGCATTTACCTGAAGAGATTATGGTGACAGAGTGTTAACTAAATAGAGCACTATATTTACAACAAAGCTTGATCTTTGCTTTTCCTAGATCATACAAAGAGGGTGCTGACAAACTTACTGACAGTAGGAAAATATAATTATTCTATAATGTTAGTGTTGCTTGGTTATACAATTTTAGAGAGAAATAAACAAGATAGGCTATCTGCATCTGGTATTGTTGAGTGGCATGATAAATAAGAAGGCTTGGACGGAATAGCATATGGATTTGTTGAAGATGGTTACCTGCTTACTAATACATATACTCAGTGCAAGTGTAAACAGGTGTCATTCATTAGACACAATGGAACAATGTTAGTTAAGCGCTCTGTGTGAAGCAAATGTGCCAGTAGATCTTGAGGTTCCATTGCTATTAACGTTGAGACGGGTATTTTTCTATATGTGTTCTTGAAGGTTTTTTTTTCTATGGCTTTTCATAGAAGTAGCACCATACGTTCGTCGTTTGTTCGTAAATCTGGAAGATAAAGAGCAGATGCAATGCTGAGGCTGGTCTATACCCTCTTCATGCACACTTGACACCTGCTGATGTGAGTTCGTAGATTCCCAGCTTTTAGTGTTGTAGGGACAGGTTTCCTGAAACCACAATAAAAATAAATATTAAAGAAATATTCCATTTTTTATTATTATTATTATTATTATTGTACGATTCTACAGTGATAAAAGAGCAGTTGACCAATTGTTGTAAGTGTGGAAACCATGGAAGTTTCTGCCATGGAATAAAATAATGATACTAATAATAATAAAAGTCACTATTTCTTACAATTCCTATTTTATATTTTGTTTTGTTTTTTGTTAAGTTAACATCTCGCAATTCAGACTTTCTCATAATTGTGAGTTTATAACACAATTCTGACTATTCCGCACAATTTATATTTTTTTGAGTTTATATCTCACAATTTTGAGATAATATCTCGCAATTTGGCCTTTCCTTCTAAGAATTGGAAGTTTTTGAATCTCCAACTTGGCCTTTTTTTTTATAAAAGCAGTTTATATACTTCAATACAGACTTTTTTTCTCATAACTGCAAGTTTCTAACATACAATTCTGACTTTTTTTTATCTTTTCTAAGTTTATTTGTCACAATTGTCAGTTATAATCTTGCAATGTGGCCTTTGTTAGAATTTCTTAGAATCTCACAAGACTTTTTTTTTTCTTTTTTTTATATTCACTTATTTATTATTAACTTTATATAACAATAAATATATATTTGGCAATAAATATCAAATCGATTATAAATTCTGAATTCTAATATGAAAGTCGTAATTGTTATTATTTGTTTTAATTCCGTTGTGGAAACAGAAAAGTATATGTTGTTCTGGTCAATTTTCTTGAGTGAAATTTGTAATATATTATGGTAATATTCCAAAACTGCATATATAATGATTATTTAATTTATTTATTAAATTATCTAATTATTAAACTAATCATAACAAAAATATAAACATTGATAAATGTTGTTTAAATAGTTATTTAATTGTATGCTACACTTTAATTTTAATTTAATGATATGCTACATATCTTTGGACCATCAGTCACGTAATACTAATTAACAAGATATATGTCTTATATATTTTCTAATTAATAAGAAAATGTATAAGTCATTATTTTCTGAAACAATGTTTTAATTGCATATTGTTATTGTAAGTAAGTGGACACATTCTAAAAACAAAATGTTGTTTTGTCTCTCAGTTGAGCTTAAGAATAAATTAAAATGTATTTGTACTTATAATTTTTTAAGTTGACCTGGTTATTGGTTATATTAGACATTGGTTCTATTTATTGAGACATATTACAATTAAAATTATCAAGAAAGTATTGCGCCCTCTTGTTGTTAGAGAGAGGTTTTACTTTAGCTTTGAAATTCACCATGGGTGCATGTGGCATACATATATACTGTATAGCATACATATTTCAAATAATTAAAAAAAAAACAGCTTCTGATATATTCTGTGTGAAGTTGAAGGAAAAAAGATGGTGCATCCATTGAAAGGGTAGGAAACTACATGAGAGTTCAGCCAGTTGTCAAAGAATATAAAATGTAAAAGCTTACGTAAACATATCGCTGTCCTCTATGGTGGCTAACCAGAAGCTGTAGGAATTAGCATAGTAGTTGCAGGTGCCGCGACCATGACACTCGATGAAGGGAGCCGAACGAAATTCTTCCAGACAAGAGCCAGGAGAGGCCAGAGCCTGACCGGAGCCCTCAGCACCAGCACTGGTGTGCTATTACACAGACACACAAAGTGAGACCTTAACTGACCATTCACACGTACACATTCTCACTGAATCGTCCTTGGGAATTATGAATCTAAACAGATTTAGCTTCCTCTCAGTACTCAACCAGGTGACTTAAATAGCCATGTTTGGAAAGAATGAATCATTCAAGAATGATTGGGGTGATGTTGTACAGTGCATCTACATGAAAAATAAGAATAATCTTAAGCTATTTTTTAAAAATCTATTTCCATTTGAGTTTCAATAGGTCACATTTAATATGACAATACAATATTATAATGATTTTTTTTATTATTATAATTGATTAAAGATATGAAACAAAATAAGGATATATATTGCAATAATACTATTGTATTGCAAAAATAAATCTATAACAAATCAAGTATTTAATAAAAAAATAATAAAAATGATTTCATTTTATAATACAACAGTCAAATTATAATACTAATATTTCTGTCAAAATGTCTTCATTTTTCGAATGTTTAAAACATTGAACTTTTATTTTGGTGGGTTACCGGCAAATACATATTTGTGCAGCCATTTTCAGAGTGAAGCACAGCACTGTTCATTTAAGACTCTGAAACACTGTATCTCTGAAACCTGTAGCACACATATTTATTGAAATAATTTCCAGCCTTAGTGATTTGACTATCACATTAAGCCATATCGTAATACCGACTTTCTTTCGATATATGGTGCAACCCTAAAAAAAACAATTCTCCTCACCATGACGAAAGAGTATCCGATCCAGAGAGAATCCCAACCGCGAGGGCAGGTTGGGATCTGGATGGTCTGGCTGTGCACTGCTATCACCATAGCAGGAGCCTCACAAACTGCACATCTGTCACAGGAAAACATACATACACATGAGTAGGAAGAGGAATTCTTTGTCATGGAAATGGCAAATATTTCATAAAAGATCTCAAACCTGCTGATGAAGGGTTTGATGCTCTGACCGGTAACAGGGGCCATGCTCATTGGCATGGGCTCGGGAGAGGTGAGCCAGTAGGAATAGTCATTACGAGATGCAAAATTACATACGTTGTTGATGTTGCAGAAGAGGAAAGGCATTGGGCTGAACTTCCTTAGGCAGCTACCAGCTGTACCTATAGGGTAAAGACAGCAAGAATGTCTGGACTGTTTAACTTTGATTTGTATTCCATAAAAACTACTCTACCGGTCAAAAGTTTGAAATCTTTTTTTCTCTCTTCTGCTTACCAAGGCTGCATTTATTTGATCAGAAATTCAGTAAAAACAATAATATTGTGAAATATTATTGCAATTAAAAAAATGACTGTTTTCTATTATTATTTCTATTCTATCTGAATATATTTTAAAAAGTAAAATGTATTTCTGTGATGCAAAGCTGAATGTTCACCATCATTACTCCAGTCTTCAGTGCCACATGATCCTTCAGAAATCATTCTAATAAGCTGATTTGCTTCTCAATTATTATTGGTGTTCAATTATTATTAATTGTTCGTATAATCAATGTTAAATTTGTTGCTGCTTAAATTTTTTGTTAAACCATGATACTTTTTTTGATGGATAGAAAGTTCAAAAGAACAGTTTTTATTTGAAATAGAAATATATTGTAACATTACAAATGACTTTACTGTCACTTTTGATTAATGTAATGCCTTCTTGCTGAGTAAAAGTATTAATTAATTAATTGTTAATTTTATTTTTATTTTATTTTTTTACTTACCCCAAACTTTTGAATGGTATTGCCTCAAGGTTGCCACAAAAAAAAATATTAAACAGCAACTGTTTTCAACATTAATATTAATAGTGTTGCTATAAAAATTGTGTGATTACTGTGCTGACCTAGGTCTTGCCCATGTGATCTCTCGTTGCCCTGGACATAAAGCAGCGAATATCCTTCGTAAATCAGTATTGTTCCATCAGGACATTGTGGAACATCAACAGTCTGACTGTGGCGGGTTACAAGGAAGCCATGGTCCATTGAGGAAGGGCCAGGAGGGCCGATGTGACCTGGGATACCATCAGGCCCTGAGGGCCCAGGGTACCCTCTGGGGCCTACAGAAAAGAGAATTTGGGGAATAAAAAGTAGTGAGCATAATAAAATAAAATCAGTGAGCATAAGCGATCCTATGAATGAAAGTCATTTCAGTTTTGCTGAAATTTCCAGAACTTTCCTCCAGTTCTTCTGCCTGGGACTGGTAATGTCTGTTAACATAATTGGAGTATCTGTGCACCTACCAGAAGGTCCAGTCTGTCCAGGCTCTCCTTTGGCTCCAGGATGTCCATCATAGCCAGGTGTCCCATCAGATCCTTTTAAACCCTGAGGTCCCATCACACCTAGGAGAGTGGTTTTGTGTTAAGTGATGTCAACTTTTTTCATAGACTTGTAAGTTCAGATAGTTGAAAGACTCACCGTGTTGTCCTTTCGGTCCAGGGGAGCCTTGGATTCCAACTAGACCTTGGGGACCCTGTGGTCCTGGAAGACCAGGATCTCCCTTTACATATGTGTGCGGCCCAGGGGGTCCAGGGGGGCCTTCGCTACCTTAAATAAAAATATTAAAAGCAGACATTCAGTAAAACTTACAGAAAATAGACCATTCAGACCTAAATTGTGATTTTATTATAGATGCTTCACCACATATTCAGGTGTTTCGAATAGGGATTTGTGGAAGCAATTTGAATCTGTAATTATGTGAATACATCCTGCATCAGAACACAGTCAAAGCAATATAATATGAATTATATTTTCAGAATTATACAATATTAATATTAAATTACACTTTATTGTATATTATTTAATTATTTATATAATGAATTGATAATTATAATAATACTAATTATAATTATTACTGAAATAATTTGAATAATTCATTTTATGAACAATTATGTACAATATAAAGCAGTACACTTGAAGTATACTATTAATATAATATTAGCTATACAATTAAAAAGGTTTATCTGAATAAACATGGATAGACACTAATGACACTATTTAATGGAAATCTAAGTTCAAGTTTTGTTCATACCTTTGAGACCTGGGAATCCTCTATCACCTCCATCACCCTTTGAACCAAACACTCCTACCTCACCCTTTATACCTGGAATGAAAGTCACTCAATCTATCATCTCTGTCAAGCATTGCTTTATATAAATATGAAGGATGACACAAAGGACAAATAAATTGCACTTCATCATTCTGTCAAGTCAAATTCCATCTTAAATCTTACCAGGGAAACCAGGAACACCCTGTGTTCCCGTCTCACCCTTTGGTCCATTATAACCAGGCAATCCAGGCTCACCCTACAGAGCACAACTGTATTAATTTATACCCTATCATTTTTAAAGACACATGTTTTATTTTAGAAGATGTAACCTTTACAAACTCACATGACCACCAATGAAACCTTTGTCTCCTTTATACCCCTGAGAGCCTTGTGGGCCAGGGATGCCAACATCTCCCTTCTCTCCTTTAGATCCAACACTGCCTGGAAAGCCAGGTTGGCCTGGAACACCAGTCGCACCTGCAGTACAAATTTTAACTGGGTGTAAGAAGATGCAGTCCACATTCACAGTCATGCTTTAGAGTAATAAATGCAGTTCAATACAGTTCAGTTATTAACAAGAGTAACAACTATAACATTGTATAATCATAGTGAAACCCGTAAACTGTTAGACTACTAACAAGAAAATGATTGAGGATGTTTAGGGTTCACCTTTTTCTCCTGGCTGCCCCTGAGGTCCCTTGTCCCCTTTAGGCCCCTCCATGGATGCTCCTGGAAGTCCTCTCTCTCCAGGTTGACCTAGTTCCCCTGAGAATCCTTGCACACCTTTCTCACCTTTGGTTCCAGGAATACCTGAACTCCCGGGAATGCCAGGAAGACCAGGGTTGCCTTTGTCACCTGTGTGGAGACAAGGAGAAGTGTTAATGTTTCATTTTATTTTCACCAAATATCCTTAAATTATTCATTTGGAAGGAAAGAAGAAAAATGTATTCATTTTTAGTAGAACTCGTAGTCCTCCATAAATGACAACCTAATTATTGAGGATCCCTGATTCTAACCTTTGCTGCCAGCCTCTCCGCGGGTTCCTGGCAGTCCTTTCCCAGGTACACCTGAAGAAACAGAACAATTGTTTGTCTTTAGATCATCGGGTCTCATTCACTAACCATTTGTACAGTATGCACACATTTGTGTGAGAATAATGCGTAGAAATGTTTCATCAAACAAAACATGATTCATCAACTTTGTATTGTAAATCAGGTGTTTAAACTGGTTTTGAGGATGGCACACTTGGCATTGCTCGAGGATCTTGCTGTGCACACTCTAAGATGATGGCGCATCTTTAGAGCGCGTCATATGTTTTCTGTGCGGAAAGCCCTTATATGGAGATGTTTTTAACAAATAACTAACCTCAGTCACGCAGTCACTCAATTACAATACTCAAAATTCATTAATTGTCATGAGAAGTTCTCCTGTGCATATAAATACGAAAAATCGACGCATTTATCAGTGAATGAAACCCATTGCAAGATTTGAATGTTACTCTGAAGCAGGATTTACGTTGGCCGAGACAGCTCAACGTGCTGCAACTGAAGCAAACACATGCAAAAAGAAAAAAACGCGTGCAAATAGAAAAAAACCCATGCAAATAAAAAAAAAAACTTCATCAGTTTCACAACACACGTGTGCTCCAAATACAGAAACGCGCTGCAAAAGTTCACAACACAACCAAATACAGAAACGCGCTGCAAATAACACAGACCACAACGGAAATGTTTCCAGGGGAACCAAATAAGTGACGAACCCGGCTGGGACGTGCTTATTGCTCGTGAGCTTCCCTATGCCCTACTCCCTTCGAAGGGCAGACGGCAGAGCCCTTAAAGTGGGCCTTTGGAGTGAGCAGGGCTTTAGTGTGCTGTTAGGCAGCCGTGTGGAGCGCACTTGATGAAGGAGCAACGAAAGACAACGTAATTCCTCATTATTTTCACCTGGGATGTTCCCATGACAACGCAGCACGGTGTCCATCAGCTGGTCTTACGACAGATATAATGCTGTTAACATAACGGATGCAAATACATTTTTATTTTTAGTTTACAAAAAAGCTTTTAAAATATGCGTTATATATCTGTGTGTCTCAACTTAAAAATTTTGGACCCTACATTACGAAACTTTTCTTTATGAAAATGTAATAACATGAAACAATTTGTACAGTGTAACTGATGTATAGATAAATATCTTTCCTTCATGTTTTTATTCTTTATCTTTTTTATTTATTTATTTTAGTTTCCAGCTCATTGTTCTTTTCTCTTGTATTCTGATGGCATTGAACATATTGTTAATACATTTTGTACATTGTATACAAGTTGTATGTCATAAAAAAAATGTAATCTCTGTATGTTTTGCACAAATAAATAAATAAAGTATAATTTTAAGCTGTAAGCACCAGCACGCATAGATTTATGGATATCTATGCCAGCACGTCCCAGCCGGGTTCGTCACTTATTTGGTTCCCCTGGAAACATTTCCGTTGTGGTCTGTGTTATTTGCAGCGCGTTTCTGTATTTGGGTTGTGTTGTGAGTATTTGGAGCACACGTGTGTTGTGAAACTGATGAAGATGTTTTCTTAATTTGCGGGTGTTTATTTTTATTTGCACGCGTTTTTTTTCTATTTGCATGCGTTTTATTTTATTTGCATGTGTTTTTTTTTTCTATTTGCACGCGTTTTTTTCTACTTGCATGTGTTTTCTTCAGTTGCAGCACGTTGAGCTCTCTAGGCCACCGTCAGGATTTCCCTTTTTGAGCTACCTTTCACCTTTAGAGCTACACAATCTTACCGGGTATTCCTCTCTCTCCAGTGAATCCAGGAATTCCATCTACCCCTGCTTCACCTTTGTCCCCATATGGACCTGGAGGACCCTGCAGACCAGGTTCACCTAATCAAAAAAAAAAAGAGAGATCTAATTAGGATTTTCACCACCAAATGTTTGTGGCACATTTGAAGCTTGCTGTAAAGTAACTTTATGCACATTTATTTTGCCTTTCTCAGAAAGGTTCTACCTTGGACAGAAACGTTTCAAATGTGTCTAGCAACATTAAATGGGTGTCTTATTAAACAGATCTCAGGTGTATTTCAGCTTGACTTACCTGGACGTCCTGCTAACCCAGGATCTCCTGGGGACCCCGGTAAACCACTGACACCTTTCTCACCTGGCCTCCCTGGACTGCCTGCTCATGAATGAAAGACACATTTTATTGTATTATTGTCCAAATGTGTTAATAACACATTAAAGGGTTAGTTCACCCAAAACTGAAAATTAAGTCATTAATTACTCACCCCCATGCTGTACCAACCCCGTCAGGATTCATTCCCTTAGGGAGCCTATGTAGCAGTCATCCACCTCTCAGATTTAATCATAAATATCTTCATTTGTGTTCCGAAGACGAACGAAGGTCTTACGGGGTTGGTACAGCATGGGGGTGAGTAATTAATGACTTAATTTTCATTTTTGGGTGAACTAACCCTTTAAGTGTAATATGCATTGATCATTGGAATTATCTTGCCTTGGTAACCAATAAATCCTGTGTCTCCTTTAGTTCCGTGAGATCCAGGACTCCCTGGCATACCCATTGTACCCTTCTGTCCCTTATATCCAGGTTCACCAGGGAAACCAGGGGCTCCAACATTTCCCTGTAAGTATGAGATGAGTCAGAAGAAGATATTTATTAGCATTGATAACGTGCAAATTTACACTTATTTATACTCAAAGTATGAGTCTCATACAACAACACAAACCTTCGCTCCAGGGGGACCGGGGATTCCTATTGCTTCTGGACCAGGATCTCCTTTATCTCCTTTGGAGCCATCTAAACCCTTAAATCCAGGGTGCCCCGGCAATCCACCAGCACCTTTATAACCTTTTTCCCCAGTCGAACCTAAAGAACCACAAAATGCTCATTTTTGCAACCTGTTAAGCTGCAACCCCACTTTTGAAAAGTCCCCAGAAATGGCATACCCAAACTGAAACAGATACAGTTCATGAACCCTTTGTACTAAAAGCACAAGTAAGATCTCATTTGAAAGCTGACACCTGGCAGTTTATTGTAAATGTAGAATTAATTATAGTCATAATGAAAAAAAGAATTATAAATAGCTTCAAAGTTTTGTAAAGTTATTAGAAATATATTTTTATGAAACATCTTCATGAAAATAAAATTGAAGTTGGCATTGTATCAATCTAGAAATGCACTGCAGCTAAAGCCACATGTCTGAACATGTTATATTTAAAATTTGAAGATGATAAGTCTAAAACTCTGCATTTAGTTAAATGTTTTTCAAGATCATGTCATATGACTTTATTTTGATTAGACTCTACAATGCAAACTGATGTTTATTGTCATCTTCTAGCATCTATTCAGACTATTTTCTCTATTGTTTTGTGGTGCAAACGAGCCCCATTCAGTGTCAGTCTCCCCTGCACACATTCACACCTCTCCAGCCTGGTTATGGCTCTTAATATGCTTTTCTTTTGTCTGCATTATAATTACTAACGACTGGCTATTCACACTGTTTCAATCCCTAATCTCTTTTATCAAAGTTCTAACTTCACATTTGCAACTGTATCAAATGCCCTTTTTGATTAAAGAATCATTTCAGTAAGCATTTATAATATATTTAGAAAAATTCATAAAAATAACAGCTAGGTGACAGGTGCACCTCCTAAAGCTAGCTAGCATGTTAGCTTAGCACATCATCAATGCACGACAATTTATGAGATTAAAACCATGTTTGTGCTTCAAACTTACTTTATAGTGCAAGTCGAGTGTTTTTAATAACCTTCTGTGATCTGATTTGGCTTCAGATAAAAAATCAGACGGAAAATATATGATTTTATAGTATTCTGCACAATGATAACGTCTATATCGATTAGCATTATATTATAAATATAATCTACTATTATGAAAATACCTGACATGGCTCGAAGAACACAGGTAAATCAAATATCATTGCAATCATGTTTATTGTTATCATCTTTATCTGCATGTTACAGCGATCTCTTAAAGCTTTGTTTGTCAGGCAGTTCCTGGAATGTCACATGATTATGGCACTTCTTCGTGTGTTCCATATTTGGACTACTGTGCATAGGGCGCCGGTGCCCTCAGGCTGCCAGTATGGATTGAAAACACAGTAGGCCTACATCAGAGTATCCAGCGCTCATAATTATTACCGGTACATCGACGCATTTGGGTATAAATTCAATAAATATTATTCCTGTCTATAGAAATCTGATCTAGACCTATGAGAATCGATCAATATTTCTCCAAATCTGCACATTGTTGAGCTAAAAGCCCTGAGGGACGTTGTTTTGTCAAGCGCAGTCATGACGACACCACAGGAGTTTTTTTCGGAATGGAAGCGGCTGACGCTCATAATTCATATTAAAGGTATCGACTCATTTTTTAATTACATAACTCCTAAAACCAAGACAACTGTCACTATAAGCTTTTCAGAATACAATAGTGGTCAAATACTGAAACTTGAGTATTATATCTTTTTAATGATGTAGGCTATAGTTTGCCAAGGTAACATAAATTATGATAGTAACTTTGAACTATTAAAAAAAAAAAACGCTTCAGTGCGCCGGCGCTCTGGCAACGGTTAACAGGTTTTAAGAAACAGTCAAACGGCCTAAACAAAAGTACCCAGACAGTGGAACAGCCATGGTACAACACCTGCCTGTAGACAAAGACTAGGTACCTTTTTAATACGTAATGGCCTATTATCTATGAAAAGTCATGCAAGGGTCAATTATGTGATGCTTTTTTTTTTGTCCTATTGATTTTAGTGCTGTCAATCGATTTTAAAAGATATCTTATTAATCATACATTTTTCTGTAATTAATTGTTGATCGGTGAACATTAACATTTACTATCTTTTTATGTTAATCTACTTTTACAAATCTCTAAATAAATGTAGAAACAAATACAGACTGTATATTTTAAATATTGTTTTGATGGCATCATTTTACTAAGTAGCCTACTTCGAATGAAGGCCAGTATCACAGATACCAATACTACTGATGTCTATATTAAATATATTTTTTCTCTAGATTTTTGGGGATGAAATGAGTGATTATAGCCATACATAAACATTAATCAAATAAATTAACCAGTTATTTGACAGCCCTAATTTATATATTTATTTAACAATACCTGAAATGCACATGATACACAAAAATGAATACACCTCTTCGTATGATGAGCAAATGTCTTGTTGAATTGAATTTAACTGAATTGAATTTATTTATTGTCATTGTATGCGTACAATTGTAGCTTCCTCACTAGATGCAATAATATGATAAGTCAAAATAATGTTAAAAATGATCATAATACTAAGCAATACAATTTTAAGATAAGCAAATAAATAAATTAACAATTTAAATTCGTATAATCAATCTAATGTAAAAAAAGAAGACAATAACAATAGTTACCATCATCAGTATACATATATATATATATATATATATATATATATATATATATGTATATATACGTAGATTCCCCTAATCCCCTTTCTGTCACAGTTCTGTCTTTGTCATCACTACACTTCCCAGGATCCCGCTTGTCTCCTCACCTGAACTCACTTCCTCATTAGCCACCTGTTTCTCGTCATGATCATCTGTGTCACCTGTCTTCACTTCGTTAGTGTTCATTTGTGCTTATATTTAGTTCCTTCCTGTTCAGTCTGTCCTTGTCGATCGTTAGTCATATTTAAAGTGTTGTGTTTGCCATTTTGCCTGCCTGTTCCTAGTGATGGCCAAATGAAGCGTTTCGAAGCATTATTGCTTTCTGATACAATTGTGTTGAAAATGGTTCATTACTCGAAGCTTCATTCAGATAGAAATTGCAGCACCATCTCCTGGTGAAGTAAATGTAATGCAACAAAGCTGACAACCATAAAATGCAAGTAGGCGTATATGTTAACGCCCCGTTTATTGCGTGTTTACCGAGGCGATCAAAGCTGAAACAGTGTTAGTGCTGTGAAACTCATTTATGTAGGTGAATTTTACAGATACTGATTAATTTCATGTGTTCACCTTGATAATAAAACATTAAGCATGATGTGTGTTTGTGTAATTATTTCTTTAGACAAGGACAGAAGATCAGACCAGCTTAAAAAAAGTTGGAACCACAGAAATTCTAATGGTTTCTATTAAAATACCAATAGGAACCATTGGCTTTTACCATTTAAACCACTACAAAATTATTTTTTGTAGTGTGTTTGGGACATATTCCATCAGGCTTTAATGCCCCCACCAATAGAACCCAACACATATCAGTAGAGACCCACAGAGACCACTATAATTCCCATTACAACCAATAAAATTCCCATGAAGTTTGAAAATGTAATGGTTAATTCAATATAATTTCTGTAATGGTTTCTATAGTTTTTTTAGCAGTATCATGTGTGAAAGCTTTATCTTGTTTATCTGCGGGAAGCAGAACTCTATAACTTGTTAACTGGTGGGACTGATATTTTTGTATGTTGAAAAGGATGTGCTTGTGTAACTGGTTGTACTTGTAATGTAGCAGAGGGTTTTTGAAGTTTCTGTCTTTCTCCATATCATTCACTTCATATGTAAAAATATTTGTATGCAGAACTGTCAAAGAACTAACCTTATCCGGGGAAATAAGTTTAAAGTGTTCCCAAACTTGGGAACGACTTCTCTTTCTCGGGTCCATCACAATACTGAAATAAACTCAATCCACTCTCCTCAACAATAACGCCAATCCAAACACCGACTACTACAACCCACGGTGTTGCAATGGTTTGGCTTCACTTTTATAAGAAATACAGCCGCCAGGTTTCAAATCTGTCAACACTGGATTGGGCTGTCAAAGCAGTCAGGTGGTTCACTACAGGAGTGAACCAGTGTGTTTGCTTCAGACGTCATTTTCACGTGACTAGTGACGTAATGATACAAGCTCCGAAGCAGTGGTTCATTGCAAGGACCGTTCGAGTTTGAAGCAAGCTTCGGAGCGTCGGTGTCAGACGTAACATCACTACCTGTTCCTGGTTTGTGAATTTACGTTTAGTAAATGTTTTGCATTGGAGCCTTCTTGCCTCAGACTCTTCTTCAACCCGCACCACAACCCTGACACTTTCCTAGAGAGAGTGAAGTGCTAAGTGCTCATGTTGATTTCTGTCTAGTTATGTAATAACATTTTGCAAAAGAAAACCTCAATTTTAATTATAGTTTAAGTAAGAGAGAAACACTTGTTCACTGGTCATTTTCCACAACTGTGTAGGCAAAGGCAAGCATGTTTCAAATCAGTGCTTCACCCGGGAGACTAGCGCTAAATTAATCTCCTATCTTAGCGCCATCTACTGTTTTTGAAGAGGAAGTCGCTCAACTGCATTTGTGAGAAAATCTGCCTGGACACATTTGTGAGAAAATCGAGCCGAGAGATCTCATAAAAAGCCAAGTGTCTCACAATCAGAACAGACAGATATGCATTTGTATGCACTAGATTTGGTATTTGTTCAAAGGTTACATGCAATTTGTAGGATGGTTTGTATTTATTTGTGAAATATTATCTAGGCTCATTTATTTATATTTGCAAAACACAATGCATATGTGTTACTCCACTGCTTTTTCGCTCAAATTGACCTTTGTACTTGCACATTGCTTTCTGTTTATTTGCGAGTCGAGCTTTCCTTTGCAAAGCAGATCGTGTTTGTTTGCAAAATGCTGGATTTGTTTGTTTAATTATGGCACAATATTAACTCCATACTTTATTCATCCACTTCTGATTTGGGAACATCTTTATTTTCTTATCTGTGACACTGTCCACACAGGTATAAATAAAAGGGCACAGGCTGTGCAAACAGATCCCACTGAGTCCTATCAAAATAATCCCTAAGTAAAGTGGCTTATTCAGGCAATATTTTGACTCTGGTAACACTTTACTGTTCCGTCATTAATGAATAACCACACAGGAATAAATGAGTAATGCATTATTAACATTCTAGTAACTACTATTAACTAAAAAGAAACTCTGATTAACAAATTTGTAAGTAATAGTGCTAAATCGAATGTGGTAGTTAAAAATGTGCTAATCAATAACTAGTATTTTTTTCATACCTCAGAGAGGACTAATAACTACTATACAGGTTCATAAATAACATGAAGAAGGCATAATGTATAATTAATTCCCACTAGTAATGACTCAAGTATTACCAAATCATTCAGAAGGAATACAGAGTCATAAGGAACACAGAGTGTAGGGAAGTTAAATTTGCCAATTCAATCCAGTCTTGAATGTAATCCTCAATCGGGCAAAACAGGCAAAAACAGGAACATCCATGAACTCATGATCCAAGACAAAAACAAGATCACCACCAAACACACACATGCTTAAATACACAGAGACATCAATGATAATTAAAGACAGATGTAACTAATGACGGTAACTATTTCAACTAATAGGACACCAAGGAGAGACAGAAAACAGGAAGAGAACACTGAAACAATGAGAACAGAGAATACACTTCAACATAAAAGTCCATACAAAACAAAAGACACAGCACCGGGATCATGACAGCAGCTTATTCTGGTATTCAGTAATTCTGTGTGATCATATATAATATTCACATTTGTGGTTAAGCTAAAAACAAAAACATTTTAAATAAAAATAAATAATCTAATAAGCATTGTGTAGGAAGGTGCAAAGCCGCTGCGTCTTCACACGCCACCATCTTTATATATTACATATTTTTGTGGTGTGACTCTCCAATAATCGTAATGATATTTATGAATTCATAAGTTATAATATTTGCATTTATCTTTTTACTTAGAATATATATATATATATTTTTCTTTTTACATAATTATAAAAATGAATGATTTGCGTACACGATTGCAATGTACATTTCTAAGAACTAGCTTTTCCCGGTCACACTTTAGAGTATGTCCAATTCTCACTATTAACTAACTATTAACTATGTAGTTTGCCAATAAACTAATTATGGCTTATTAATAGTTAGTAAGGTAGTTGTTTAGTTTATGTATTTGGTAAGATTAAGGGATGCAGAATATGGTCATGCAGAACAATTAAGTGCTTTATAATAGCCAATATCCTAGTAATATGCATGCTAATAAGCAACAAGTTAATAGTGATAATTATTAATCTAATTTACAGAACTTAATCTAAAGTGTTACCCACTTTTCTTCCTTTTTTTATTTTTATTTTTTCTGTATGTTTTATTAACCCACATGTAGAAGAGTAGAGTAGTATTTGCACCTGGATATCCCATGTCTCCTCTTGGACCTGTGTCTCCAGGTTCTCCAATACGTCCCGGGTCCCCAGGGATTCCAGAGTCTCCTTTCTGACCTACAGTGTAGACACAGTAATCAAATAATGTTCTCATAATAACATCATTGTATCATAGTGCTTAACATCTATCATAATTTTAAACTGATGTTTAAAAGTCAGATTTTTGCTTTAGTAGGGACTAACCTGGCTGTCCAGGTGATCCTGGCATTCCATCTTTTCCTTGCATTCCAGGGTCTCCGCGTGTTCCAGGGAACCCCTTATCTCCAGTAGGACCAGGATCACCTGATAGACAAATCTTTTTTTTGTTTACAGTTCACTGATTTTTAACAGTAAAATCAGCAAAATCTTTGATTATTGCTTTTGTTGGACACCACCAATTCAGAAATGTGTTTTTCCTTAACATTTAATCAAAGATTATTGTTATTTACTTGCATCTGTTTATCTTAAAACATAAAAAAAATGTCTGACAATATTTTGATTTAAGGCGAGACACTACAGGTGAATAGGGTATTTTTTTTTTTAATGAGCAGATATCACCATGAAACTTTCCCAGTTGATTACCTACATTAAGATAAGAAAAAAAAAATATTACAAGTTTTCTGTAATTTAATGTTTAAATATGCAAATAATGCATTATCTAATTAAATATGTGCTAATTTGCATAGAAAAACTAAATCTGAGTATTGGATAAAGCCAGGTTCAAAATAATTTTTTCATTGTGTTCACATATTAGATAGAAAAAAAAAGTACAGAGGGATTTATGGATATCTACTTTTGTTATCCTGTAAATCAGAATACTGTCAATAGCCTTAAAAAATGATTTTCGCCATGTTTTTTGGAATATAAAATGTTATATAAATAAGGCTAGGAATAATATATTTCCAAATCCCTCTGTAAATGTCTTCATAATATAACTAGGTACAAGACTGGAAAGTGTGTTGTATATAGGTGCTACTGAAGTGGAGATTTCGGACTTGGAGTATGAGAGAAAAGTCATTTTGAGAAAAAGGGCTTTAAAGATTTAGGATCAGCCAATGAGATGGCGCATTAAGGGCCCTATTTTAACGATCTGAAACGCAAGTATCAAGCATGAAGCTCAAGTAACTTTGTGGGCGGGTCTTGGACGCTGTTGCTATTTTACCGGCGGGATAAATGACTCTTGCGCCTAGGGTTGGGTATCGGTTGGGTTTTATCCGATACCAGTACCTACTCGGTATTTTTTAAACGGTTCCGGTGCTTAAACGGTGCCTGAAACGGTACTTAAGAAAACGAAACCGCTCACACTTTGTCAAAAAATAATACCCTTTTATTTACAGGGCCAAACTGGACACAATATTAACTTGTATTTATATTGTTAAAGATTTAAGTAACATATGGTAATAATAAATAAACCAATATAAAATAAAAATTCACATTTACATAATATCAAATAAAACAATATTGTATCAAAAAATGTAATAATACTGGAGATTAATAGAGATTACAACCAGGGTAATCTAATATCGACATAGCTACAGGTTCCCATGTTTTGTCTGCTTGAACCAGTCATGTAAGTTGTCTGGTCATTGTACTAGTTACCCAGCGCTTAGCTTGGCGAGTTTGGTATTTCGTTCCCGCTGCGTCTTAGCTACGCAGCTTTGAGTAAACCTATGAAAGAGAACGTCTCTGGTTACTGGTGTAACGTGTTCTCTGAATAGAGAACGAGACGCTGCGTTCGCTGCCAAACTCCTCGCGCTGCCGACAAGCTTCCTTTTTCGGCAGAGAAATCTGAGGAGCAGATGATGCGCGCGCTAATATAATATGACGACGTAAGAGCGTCAAGGCGGCGCCCGCGCCATCACCTAGAGGGCGTTCTGACGCGTAATTTTACACGTGAAATGCAGCCAAACCTTGGAGCGTTTTGTCTTCGGCATCTTCATTAATCCCCTCGCTATCAGCAGACGTTCCGGGAGTCTCCCGCATATTGATAACGGCTCCCTGATGCCCGCAAATTAGTTAAAATCTCCCGGAATCTAGAGCGAGCGAGCAAGAGCGCGCATGCGCGACAGAACAGACTGTGCTCCAAACCGTATAGTGCGCGCACGAGGGAAAGACCGAGAGACTTTGCGTGTGTGCGCCTCATGACACAGAGACTCAAGCACCGATATCAGGCACCGAAATTTTCGTTCTTATTCGGTCTGGTTACTACCGTTTACGTCGGAACCGGTTCCCTATTGGCGCCGCGTTTCGGTACCCAACCCTACTTGCGCCTGACGCAAGTTTAAAGGGGGTTAGTCTGAAATAGCTTCATTATTCATAGGTGTGGTTTGGGCGTAATGTGAAATAAACCAATCAGAGCGTCATCCAACATACCCTTTAAGAGCAGGTGCGCATGTTGCATGGCGGATTGTTATTATTATGGCGGATTTACCAGGCACGCGCCAGGAGCGGTTCACAGCCGAGGAGACCGACATTCTTGTCAGGGCAGTGAAAGACAGAGAAGTGACGTTGTAAGGGGATAGGAGATTTTTTTTTTCCTGGTTCTTGACGGACAAACTAATTTGTCAGATGTCTTGCCACTATTGGGCAAACAGGTCTGATCCGTCATTATTACATCTTCATGGACACCACAATGATTTCCCTCATGTGTTAATATTTTTCCTTGTTATAATGTATGATTTGCAAAAATAAAAACTGCTGCATCTGTGTTGATGAGAGACAAAGTGTATGCGCGTTGTGCACCCGCTTCATTATGGCCAAGCATGCGCGCTTAAAATAGCATTATAAACAACGCGCAACGTGCCACTGACTTTAGACTAGGTTTTTTCTGGTCAGTGGCGGAATTGTTTTCTGGAACTGCAAAATAGCACTAGGGAATGTTTGCGCCGAAACACGCCTCCTTTTTGCGCCGACCCGCCCAGGGAGCGAAAGTTCATTTCCTAGTTTACCGACGTGCGTCTGTGGAGGGTGTTAAGTTATGTTTCTTTTATAAAAAGCCCGCTTTGCTCGGGTGCAAAATAGGAATGATACATGCGTCAGTGTACAAAGTCATTTGCGCCGGGTGCAAGATGGGGCCCTTTGAGTTAAATCCCCCCTCTTACTTTCACGATTGGTTGCTGATAAAAAGGAAATTACCATATTTGGATCAGACAGCATTGTACAGGAGAGAGAGAGAGCTTTCTAACGGTGTGTGTGATGACAGGGTGCAGACAGGGATGATTTAGAACTCCAACTTTTGATGAATTTATGAGAAATCTACACACGCAAACAGACAAAGTGTCGTAAAATGAAGACCTAAATGTGTATTTCAGACTTTTTTTCACCACAAGTCTGAAAGAAGACATGTTAATCAAATATCCCAAAATCTCAAAATTGACCAGTGAAAAAAAAAAAACTATGTTTTTGCTTGCCGTGTCTCGCCTTTTAGTTTTAGTTTGATTTAGTTTGTCCAGTTGTTCTACAGTCGTCAAGACTACACAAAAAATATGTCATTGGTTTAGATCTTGAAAGCTCTATGGCAAACACCTTCTGCTCTCTGTACCTCTGTCTCCGCTGTCTCCTTTATCTCCTTTAAAGTTCACCATATCCACATCAGTCATGTTACCAGGTGGCCCCTGTAGACCCTGTTCTCCCCTCTCACCCTTGGGACCTGCATCACCAAACTCTCCCCTGATCCCAATTACACCAGGGTCACCTGAAAGAGACAGAACATCATCATGAAGATTAAGCTAATGCAACTCTGCAGGGGCCTCTGTCAGAGTAAGATACAGTTATCTTATTTAGTCCAAATAAACAGAATAGTCTTAAATGTGTTTTCATACCTCTTTGTCCAGGTTCTCCAGGGTTTCCAATGGAACCTGGAAATCCAGGGGTTCCTGTCATTCCCATGTTTCCAATTTCTCCTTTTGGACCTGAAAAAAAAATCCAAATAAGAATCCAAATATGAATCAACCTAAAATAAACAAGTATGTGTCAAGAGAATGCCAGAAAATGGGTATCAAAAAAGCACTTACCACGTTCACCAGGGAAGCCATCTTTTCCAGGAATTCCTGGTTGACCAGGAAAACCCTTAGATCCTGTTAGACCTGGGACACCAGGGTTACCCCTGTCTCCTGGAGGGCCAGGCATGTCCAGACCAGGTAGACCTTGAAAACCTTTTTCACCCTTTATACCAATCCGACCTGGGATGTCATCAAGGCATGTTACAAACCATGTAAGATGTGAACATCTATGCATGTGTGTGCATATACTATACACCTGTGTAGGTGTTACTCGCTTGAAAAACTCACCAAGGGGTCCAGGGCCTCCAGGTGGTCCCATTGGTCCAGGTGGTCCAGGTTCTCCAAGTCCTGGAGGACCTGGCGGCCCCACCGCACCATGAACTCCAGGCGGTCCATGGTTACCTGCAAAAATCCAAATTAATTTAAAGTAATTATACCCCCTGAACCCATCCTCTTTAATTTCCTGCAAACCATCTCTCTAACACAGTCATTGTCTAGAGTGGATTACTTCAATGCTCTATTTTCTGCCTAGCATGCACAATACAACCTATACAAAGTATCCAGAACATGCCTGATCTACAGTCAACCCAAAGGTACAACTTTGCCCAATGCATTTAACTCTGTGCAGAGCTGTTTAGTTCTTTAACGTAAATTCACAATTACCATCCTAAGATAGGATGGTCTTGGTGAATCTATGTTCACAGAACTTTTTTGATGCCACATTCAACAAATCATCAAAGATTGCATATATAACCTATGTTCCCTGAGAGGGAACTCAATGCTGCGTCATTCCGTTGATGCTATAGGGAACCGAAACTGATGTCTGAAGCACTACTGGCCACAGCACTCATATGCTGTCACTAGGTGTGCTGACCTGTCTATTAAAGTGTGCCCGCATTAAACTTCAGCAACTTTAAATTGTCTGAAGGGATATGCGCAGGCATGCCTGAAGTATGGCAACGAGGCTCAGTGTCTGTTCCCTCTCAGGGAACGTGGGTTACATTCTCAAACTTTGCTATTCCCTTTCAAGTGAATTTTGACGACACTATGGGAACGTTTCGCCCACTACGCCATACTGAATGAATGCCTGCTCACCAGCTGCAGCGAACCAAGCATAGCCCAACCCGAAGGATCTGAGTCTAGGATTGCCATACAAGACACATACCATGTGCTTTAGAAGCACGGAAATGTTCTGCAGCTCAGATGCCCCCTTCAAACTTGCCTGGCAGGGACGCTCCTGCAACCAGACTGCTCCTGAGACCAACAAATATTTTGGTAATCCTTCAAAGGAAGAAATTCCTTTAGCAACGATTGTATTTAATTGTACAGTACAATCATAACATCATACAAACATTCTCTTAATTCCATAATGTACTTAAACATAACAATATTGCTGGCCATAAAGTGAGAAAGTGCGCATCCGGTGTGCGATACCTCGAGTTGTCCTATTACAGAATAGAATTGCTGTATCGTGATATTATCGGTATCGTGAGCCATGTATCGTGTACCATATCATATCGTATCGTGAGGTACCCTGTGATTGCCACCTCTTCTCCCTATATGCATAGTATGCATTCCCTGTAGGTAGTGATGTACGTCTCGAGACCACTTTTACGTGGTCTCGGTCTTGTCACGGCCTTGACGGTCTTTGGTCTTGTCTTGGTCTCGGACCTCTCGGTCTAGTCTAGGTCTCGCTGTCTCAGACCGACATAGTGGTCGGGGGATTTAGCAATATTAATATCCACGATGATATCCGCAACGGATTGAAGCGCGCGTCCGAGTGAAGACAGTGCGGTGCGCGAGCCGTATCCGCGCCACTGATCGTAGTGGCAACGAGCACTTTGATCACTTGATTTAAAAAAACAAATCATGTACAGTTTTTGTTGTATTAATATTTTAGTAAAAATATCAGTGACATGATGGGTTTTAACTTCATTCATGGAGATTTTGGGTAACTGCACAACTGACAGATGACTTTGAGCGCACCGCCAACTGTGTGTGTGTGTGTGTGTGTGTGTGTGTGTGTGTGTGTGTGTCCCGACGGATCACCACCTTATCGTGGTGGGGCACTTTGCGTGTCTCCGTGACCCCTAGAGCTATGTCGGCGGGAGTCTTGCACTCCTGGTAGGGCCTCCCATGCCGAACAGGTCAAAGGGTAGAGGCCAGACAAAGAGTGATCCCAAACGCCTCAATGATGGAGCCGCCGGAAAGTGGTGGGTGTGAGAGAACCACCAAAATGGCGGAAAAGTCTGAAGAAGCCAGCCCCACTGCCACGTGGGTAAACCCGGAGGGGTACAGTGGCTAGGGGAATAAACCCTGATGACAAATCTGCCTTTTGGGGACAGGCACAGGCGGAACCCAGCAGACCGGGCCACCGGCAGCCCCCTGCAACTCCTTTCAGACGAAGGTCGTCATGGGTTCTCTCATGCCACCGGAGATCCTTCTGGAAGGAGCCAAGATGGTGGGAGTGTGGAATGCACACCTGCACCTCCACCTTAATCCTTACCTATGTGCAAGCTTCTTGCTTCCCTTGGCCGGCACGGAGTTGGGAAGATGAATGACAACGGCCTTCGGCTCCTTTCTCTCTGTGCAGAACACCAACTGGTCATCACCAACACCATATTCCAGATGAAGAATAAATTCAAAACCACCTGGCAGCATCCACGCTCAAAACATTGGCACCTCCTTGATTACGTAATAGTCCGGCGAAAAAATCGGAAAGATGTCCTGTCCACTCGAGTCATGCGCGGAGCAGAGTGTTGGACTGACCACCGTATGGTCAGGTCCAAACTCCTCATGAGTATTAGACCATGTGGTCAGAGGACAGCCCCCTCAAAAAAAATCAACTGCTCAGCACTCAGTAGCCTCACCTCACGAGACCTCCTTCGACAGCTCCTCGCTGATAACCTCAAAAAGATCCCGGAGGAATCAGCCGACTGGCCAACACTGCGCCAAGCCATCCACAGTGCAGCGTCAGAGGCATTGGGCCAGTCGAGGAAACAGCACCGGGACTGGTTTGACAGCAATTCGGCTGAGATACAGACACTCCTCAAAATAAAACATGATGCCCATAAAGCTCTTCTGTCCTGCCCTGGATCTCCTACCTTCAAAGCCACCTTTAATGCAGCGAGATCTGCAACCCAGCGTGCCCTCCGGATCATGGAGGACACTTGGTGGGTGAAGAAGGCAGAAGAGATACAGTGCATGGCAGACTGTAACAACTCACAGGGCTTATATGATGCCATTAAAACTCTCTACGGCCCCAGGAAGAGAGCGATTGCCTCCGTTCGTTCAGCTGATGGCTTGACTCTCCTCAAGGACCGCCATGAGATCCTCACCCGCTGGGCAAACCATTTTGAGACTCTCCTCAACCTCAATAACCCTGTTGACACTTCTATCCTGGATAATATCCCTGATCTATCACCAGTCACACACCTCAATAATCCCCCCCAGTTTCTGGAGACACGCCAAGCCATTGCGAGTCTTAAAAACAATAAAAGTGCTGGACCAGATGGCATTCCGGCAGAGGTCTTCAAACATGGAGGGTACCTTCTTACACGCCGTCTGCACCTCCTCATCTGCCATATCTGGGAATGTGAGACCCTCCCACAAGATTGGAAGGATGCCGATATTATGGTCATCTATAAACAAAAAGGGGACAGAGCCGTGTGTGGCAACAGCCGTGGAATCTCCCTCCTCTCCATCGCAGGGAAAGTTCTGTCAAAAATCATGCTCAATAGGCTAGTCAAATACATCTCAGAAGCTGCACTCCCGGAAACGCAATGTGGCTTCCGGAAGACTAGATCCACCACCGACATGATTTTTGTCTTAAGGCAGTTGCTAGAAAAAAGCAGAGAGCAGCGCACAGACCTCCACATAGCCTTCATTGACCTCAGTAATGCATTTGATACTATCAACCGTGAGATGCTCTGGAAACAACTTTCCAAACTTGGGGTACCACCCAAGTTCCTTACCATTTTACAGCAGCTGCACAATGGGATGCAAGCCAGAGTCACCACGGGAGAACTTCAGTCAGAGTTCTTTAATGTAAATGTTGGGGTGAAGCAGGGCTGTGTCTTGGCTCCAGTCCTTTTTAACCTCCTTCTCTCTGCCGTCACTCAACTTTTTCATTATGCTTTAAGACACAAGGATGGTGTTCTTCTTGAATACCGCCTTGATGGAAGCCTCTTTAACATTCGGAGGTTGCAGGCTTATACAAAGACCAAATCCTGTTGCATAGCTGACCTACAATATGCTGATGACTGCGCGATTCTAGCTCATAGTCCAGAGTCCATGCAGCACGCCCTCAACACGGTAACCAGTCTCTACCAATCCTTTGGTCTTCAGGTTAACATTAAAAAAACTGAAGTTATTTCCCAAAACTTCTCTCAAACCTCTTCCCCCCCCAGCTTCCATATAAACGGCATCCCACTTAAAAATGTAGATCAGTTTACCTACCTCGGTTCAACTCTGTCCTCTTGCTGCTCCCTTGATATTGAAATATACACCCGCATCAAAAAAGCCTCTTCATCATTCGGTCGCCTTCGTAGTAGGGTTTTTGGAAACCGAAATTTGAGGGTCAGCACCAAGGTTGCCGTTTATAATGCTGTGTGTGTCTCCACCCTGCTTTATGGGGCGGAAACATGGACCCCTTACAGCCGACACATCACTCTCTTGTAATCCTTCCACATCCGTTGTCTCCAGAAGATCCTCGGCCTCTCCTGGATGGACCGAGTCCAACATGCGGAAATCTTACAGAGCACCAATTCTATCTGCATGGAAGCCGCTGTGGCTAAGAAACATCTACGATGGATAGGGCATACTATCCGTATGCCGGACCACCGCTTGCCTCGCCAAGTCCTCTATGGCCAACTACAAGGTGCCAAACGAGCAGCTGGTGGGCAAAAGAAGCGCTATAAGGACTACATCAAGGGACTTTTAAAGCATTCCAACATCAATCCCATGCAGCTTGAAGCTCTGGCACAGGACAGATCAGCTTGGCAGGTCACCTGTGCCCGAGTAGTTTCACAAATCCACGACAAAGACCAACAGCGGAAAGCCGAGAGACGCAGACAAAGACACCAGAGGGCGGCTGGGGCTCCTCTGTCCTTTGGTTTCCCCTGCTCCATCTGTGGACGAGTGTGCGGCTCAAGGATCGGCCTCAACGCCCACGAGAAGTGGCACCAACGGCAACGCCGTTGATCCCCTCCCTAACCCTGAAGCAAGCGTCATCATCGGAAACGATGGGCAGCTAAACGTGTGTGTGTGTGTGTGTGTAACCATAGCGACAAAACAACCAACTTTCGGATCCTGGACTTTAGCTTATGATTTAGTTTTTAAAAATATAATTATGTATTTAAAAGTTGCAGAATGGATTCATTTGGAGACTTGGAAATCGGCAGAGATAGGCAGGCAACGCAAAACAAAATCTTACAAGTTATTGCTTAGCTTCAACAACACTAGTCTGTTTTTTTCCCCTCCGGTCTCGGTCTTGGTCTCGACTTGGTCTCGCGGTCTTGGTCTCGACTTGGTCTGTCTTGGTCTGTCTTGGTCTTGTCTTGGTCTCGATACCCTCTGGTCTTGGTAGTGTCTTGGTCTCAGTTTAGGCGGTGTAGTCTACCTGTAGGACACCAACTACAAAGAAAACTACCCTCCAAAAAAAAGAGTGAATTCGAGAGTGATTTCGACCGAGGGGGAACCCCGTGTCTATGTCTCTTGTGCCTTCTAAAAGAGCTCAATAATCGTGGTTGACAAAAATAATCGTAATTAAATATAATAACCGCAATCAGGCGGTTATTTAATAATCGCGACAGGCCTAGAGCTTGCCATTATGTCTAACTAAGCATTGAATGGACAAACAACCACATATATTTTCACATGCACACACAAACAAAGCAGCTTCCTGAAAACAAAGAAGCTGATGATGTTTAATGCGGGCACCCATTTATAGACATGCCGGTGCACCAAATGACATCATATGACACATTCCCATAGCATCAACAAAATGATGCAGTGTTGAGTTCCCTCGAAAGGGAACCTTTTCCTTTTTTTAGAAAGGCATCAATGAAACCATCAGGATTTTTTTTGAAAACTGTTTTCAAATTTGTGTACACTCATCACTTTCCATGCTTTCTTAACTTCCAAAATCAGTTACAAGGAACATAAGTATCTGCACAAAAATCCTTAGTCACTTCTCAAAGTACATTTTGAAAACTGGTATATAATCTATTCAAAAGCATTATGTGTAACCAACATTTAACTGTACCTTTGATTCCTTGAGGTCCAGGTGGCCCAATACGTCCCTCAGTTCCAGGAACCCCTGCCATTCCGGGATTACCCTTTTCCCCTGGAAATCCTGACACTCCTTGCTGACCTATGGCACCCTTAGGACCAGGAAGACCCCTGCCAGGTTCACCCTGTATACGATACAGATCAAAATCAATGACAAAGTGACAATTTCTCACCCATTTCAATAAAATATTATACATCAAAATCTAAATGGCAGCCACCATCATACTTTTTGCCCAGGTGTCCCTGCACGACCAGGAAAGCCATCCTGGCCTGGTTGACCAGGTTCTCCTGGAATTCCATTGGGACCTGGAATCCCAGAGTATCCTAGCAGAGGGAAGGATGGCTAGTTAGAAAACATTACAGATTAGATAACTGAAACAAAATTTAACACTCATTTATGCAAAAGTAATTGGGACTAAAATGTGCACTCCCTAGAATATGAATAGTCTGATTTCTTTTTTCTTTTTTTGCAAGAGTATAGTGATCTTGATCATAAAGTTAGCCCAACCTAAATCTATATAGCACTTATTTTCCACTGTAGCTGTTGTTATCAATAAACACATTTAGTGTTTAAAAGTTAAAGGTTTCAGTGCTTTAGCACATTTCTCCTTTTAATTTGACTGTTACAGTCTGGCACTTGCAGGTTACCTTTTGGCCCTGGGGGCCCAGGAAGTCCAATTCCTGGCAGCCCAGGGTCACCTTTGTTTCCTGGGAATCCTGGAAGTCCATGTTCACCTTGAAGACCTCTATCACCTGAGTGACAACGTAAAAAATACGTCAACACAGCCAGCTCTGCATCACACCACTCAGTGCAGTTTTCAAGCAGTATGAAACATTAGCATAACCTGAATTTACCTTGAAGACCAGGTCTGCCAGTCTCTCCACGAGTCCCTGGGGCACCCTGAGGTCCAGGTAAACTTATTACTGTACCAGGTTCACCTTTACTTCCTATAAAGATATTTGGGATTATGGTTATTTTAAAGAGCATAGATAGCATTTACAACCAATGGATAAGCAAATGTATTACTCTAAATCAATGACCTGGAAATCCTGGCTTTCCTGGTGCACCAGGCAACCCTGAATAGCCTTTTTCACCAGGTTCACCTGGCTGTCCTACACCTGGGATACCTGGGGGGCCTCTCTCACCCGGAGGGCCGGTGGTACCATCATCTCCATCCAGGCCACGATCACCCTTAATACCAACTCTAGCCTAATCATAGAAAAGATTTATGAATCAAAATATCTTCTATGGTTAGAGAAAACACTGCAGAATAGAGATTGGGGCTTAGATGCACTGTGATTTAGATGCAAAAGTGAATTCAGCTATTTAAGTATAGAAGTCTTTTTAGTCAGATCTTTGAACTCACAGGCTCTCCTTTGGCTCCAGATTGCCCTGGTCGGCCATCTCTTCCTGGGAGCCCATCAACACCTGGGAATCCTCTGTCTCCAGTAGTACCAGGAAAACCCTTATCTCCTTTCAACCCTGGAGCCACAAAGACATCACCAGGTTCACCCTGAGCGCCAGGGGCACCCATTAAACCCGGAGAGCCATCTTGACCCTGAAGTCCAAAGAAATGCAAGAAGAAAGGTAAGATTTGTGCAGACAGGATTTACTGTGTTTACATCCACATTTAACGTGGCCACAGTGCACTACCGATTGACCTATGGCTAAGCCACGCCCCCTCCACTCACTCGGACAAACAGTCAACATTCGGTGACAGGCGCTATGGCAGCTGTCACAGTAGGAGACATTTCACAGGAGGCAATTGATGATTTTTTGGAGACAGAAAGATTATATATCATCTCGAAGTCACCAAAAGGGCCTTAACTATTCATTGGAGGGTTATATTAATAATTTTATTGTTGAGAAGGTCGATATAAAGCTTCAGCTCCAGGCAAAAATGTACAGGTCACAATGTAAACGTGATAAACCGCATCTCGTTGCCATCACCATCTCAGACAACAAGATAGAGGATCAGCATTGTTCATGCACTGCATTATTTACATGAATCATTCAGCACAACATTGCTAACATTTGTTATCTCGGTTATTTAAAGATACGTTAATGAAGCTAAGTGACATGATGTGCAACGCAGCTAGAAGCTAACGTCAGCGTTTTCTAATGTTAGGCTAACGTTAGCCTAACGTTACGTTAGAGATATTAAAGATAGCGGTCAAATACGTTGTTGACTTAGAACAGATGTAGACATCCTTGTTTAAAGAAACACTCCACCGTTTTTTTAAATAGGGCTTATTCACATTCTTTCCTACATTTAGATATGTGTGCAAATGCATTTTTGTCTCAGTGCATGCATTGATTTAGTTTGACAGGGTCGGCGCTAGCTTAGCTTTGCACAATGAATGGAATCCTTTGTTGCCAGCTAGCATGTCCTGAGTAAAAGTGATAAAAAAAATTAAATAAAATAAATAAATAAATAAATAAACAAACCCACGTAATTACTTCTTGTGGCCTGCGTATTCACAACGAGTACAAATAGCGATGCAGATTAACGCTAGGCGATTTCCTAGGCAGATATTGACTTGGGACTACCATATTAGGGGGAAGCACAGGCGAAGCACTGCTGCTTAGGCGAAGCACTGCTACTTGGGCACAGAGATATCACACAACACATGAAATCCCATGACTTCCGTAAACATACCGGCGTGAATAGTAGCTGCCTGACTATTTTCCTTACAGCACATGACTGGCGATGAACATGGCTGATTTTGTGAGAGACGAAGAGGGTGACTTCTCAGACAGTCAAGATCCAGAGCCATGCCTATTTGAACCAGAGTTTACAGAAGAGGAGCTGCGTGCTTTAGAAATAGACCGACAGGAGGAGGAGCTTGAGATCGCTCGACAGCCTGAGGACATGAGGATGAGAGCCAACACGAACTGGTGGTGTGAATGTGGGGAAATATGCCAACCTATGCCGACTGAAATAGAGTGTCTGTGCTGTGGAGAGTGGTTCCAGTCACTGCCATCGATGACCAGGCTCAACGCGTCAGATCAAGATGAGTTGTGTCACAGCTACCGAGGATTTCACGGCGCTGATCTATCCTGCAGTACTCACCTTCATTACCATGTTTGCTGTAACTTCTCAAAATAAATAGTCCTAAAGCGAAGACACTCGGTGCAGGTCACGCCGGTATATTCTTCTTCTTCTGTTTTTTTGACGCGTTGAACGCCGGTATGTTTATGGAAGTCGTGGGATTTCATGTGTTGCGTGATATCTCTGCGCCCAAGTAGCAGTGCTTCGCATAAGCAGCAGTGCTTCGCCTGTGCTTCCCACTAATATAGTCCCAAGTCAATATCTGCCTAGGAAATCGCCTAGTGTTAATCTGCATCGCTATTTGTACTCGTTGTGAATACGCAGGCCACAAGAAGTAATTACGTGGGTTTGTTTATT
Organism: Tiaroga cobitis; assembly: GCA_030578255.1. NCBI lineage: Eukaryota > Metazoa > Chordata > Actinopteri > Cypriniformes > Leuciscidae > Tiaroga > Tiaroga cobitis. The sequence goes on along the minus strand of CM060599.1, from coordinate 17,410,905 downwards.
TTTTTTAATCACTTTTACTCAGGACATGCTAGCTGGCAACAAAGGATTCCATTCATTGTGCTAAGCTAAGCTAGCGCCGACCCTGTCAAACTAAAACAATGCATGCACTGAGACAAAAATGCATTTGCACACATATCTAAATGTAGGAAAGAATGTGAATAAGCCCTATTTCAAAAAACGGTGGAGTGTTCTTATTACTTTATCCAGAGCAGATACTTATCTCGGTTGAGATGTGGCTTGGGAAAGAATAAAAAATACACACAGTCACCCTGCCTCTCGGTATACCTAGTGTCGGAGTTGCATGTACCCCATGCACACCGTTTGACCATTTTAAACTTAAAATTACAAGAAAAAACATATGAAAATGAATGAAAACTGACTAACTGCAATGCATTTCAATAGACGTGGAAGCAGAGAATGTCCGAGTGTATTGGGTTAGCTATGCTCACTGTGACTGGCTCATCGCGTATGGGGGTGTGGCTTAGCCATAGGTCAATTGAGTTTGTATCCAATCCAATGTTTTTGGTGCCACAAAATGGATTTTGACATACTAAGTAAGAAAAGTTATATAACAATATAAAATGTACGCACAGGATTTCCAGCAGGCCCAAAAGGTCCTGGCACACCCTTCTCTCCTTTACTCCCTACTTGTCCAGGAAAACCTAAAATGAAAACATCCAGCATGATCCATAATCTCAGAATGTCCAAACATACCAAAACAAAGCCTTGCTCATTGCTTCTCACCTTGCTGACCCTTTGGCCCCTGGGGACCAGGCAAACCTGGGGGTCCGGAATCAGTGCACTCTGTGCATTTTTCGCCTTGATCGCCTGAAAGAGGAAAAAAAAACTCAGAACCAATTTTGAGGAAACTGAAACTACAGTGAAAACATGGATGACTGAATTACAGCCTTACCTTTCTGTCCCACCTCTCCTTGCAACCCTGTAGGTCCCGGAGGGCCTGGAAGTCCTTTTTCAATATTACAGTCTTCATCTAAAATAAGCAAGATTAATGCCAATGACATTTTGGAATGGACAATCAAAGGAACCACACAATCATCTTCACACATTGTGTCTTATTATGCCTCTTACCAGAAATGACATAATCACTCCATCCTTTCCATGAGGTTTTTGAGTTATGATTATCATCACAGCATGACAAAAACAGTCTTTTATGTTTAAGATGTTCTTACTGATCGGCCCTGGTGGTCCGGGTGGGCCGGGTTGTCCATCAGCTCCGTTTGGACCTTTCAGAGACACTCCATCAGCTCCTTTTTCTCCCTTCTGGCCAATCTCTCCAGGAAGGCCAGGAAGTCCAGTAGGACCCTCAATATATCTGCCTGCAGTCAACCATGGACATAAAGGAAAGCATCATCATTACTGTGAACTATTGTACAGTACTAAATTATACCAACCTAATTCTACATAACACTTTATCAAAGTGTGCATCTCTCACCTGGGGGACCAGGATATCCACGTTCTCCCGGATAACCTGATGAATGAAGAAAACAGATGAACAGATAAAAAGACTGTACAATTTGACCACATAAGGACAAGACATCAAGCAAACATCACCTGTCTCTCCTTCTGCTCCAGGGGGACCAGGAGGACCAGGAGGGCCAGGACGACCAAAACCCTGTAAGATAATTAGTATCATTAGTAACTAACAGTCCATAACATTGTTCTAAGTGAATTAGGTGTGGCAAGTAGTGTGTGGCTTTGTTAGTCATCAGGGCCCGGTTCCCCAAAACGTTCTTATCGCTAAGTAGTTCTTAACCTATTCCTTAACCTCTCTCTTAACCTTATGGCATGATTCCCAAAACGTTCGTCAGAGGTGTCAAGTAACGAAGTACAAATACTTCGTTACCTTACTTAAGTAGAAATTTTGGGTATCTATACTTTACTTGAGTAATTATTTTTCAGCCGACTTTTTACTTCTACTCCTTATATTTTCACGCAATTATCTGTACTTTCTACTCCTTACATTTAAAAAAAGCCTCGTTTATGAAGGTAAAATGATGTCTTAATGAATTGCATGCGCAGGGTAAGATTTGTGAAAGTGTGCATACGATTGCAAGCGTAAATTAAATTTGCATGCGCAAGAGAAGATTTGTAAAGGAGTAAATTGTGTTTCAAGCGTAAGAAAAAAAACTGCAACATTTTGCTGATTTTCGTAAGTGTAATTAATGTATTGTGAAACTGCAGCTTCACGTTAACGCAAAATAAACATGATCCGTACTCTTCTGACTTCCATTTTTCCGCGCTTACACTTTTGGCACGGTTTTTGCGCACAAATGCGGCCAAAAGCATTGCAAGCCTGTGAACAGCTATTTGCAACCGAAAACAACAGAGTCAGGGACTGCAAAACAGATTGATCGCGTAAAATCAAACTTTGTGTAAATAAATCAACTGTTGCAAATGTCTAAATGACTTATTGTGTACATGCGGCAAAAAAGTTCCCGAAATAACCCGATTTGTACAGTTGCGTCTTTCTTTTACCCGCGCTTCTAATTTTGGCACGATTCTCTCACTGAATGAGTTTTGCAAGCGCGAAGAGGAGGGCGGGTCCACCTTCATCATGCAGCCAATCAGATGAGCTTCTCGCTGACACTCGATTTACTCTTATCTGATTGGTTCAATAAACACGTCAGTCTTCAGAACGCACATTTATCTTCATTTGGCTCATTCTCGTTACTTTTAATGCAAACATACATGTTTAATAAATACATAAATCAAGATTGTTTAATAACCTGTGCACCATTAGGTGGATTATTTGAGTAAAAACTGAATTTAGAGCTGGTGTGTTAAGAAAGAAAATTTCTGTTTCAGTGCATGTATCCTGCTCATAGACTGTGATCCTGCTCATCATCATCCTCCTCAGCAGGCCAGATTTGTTTGTAATGTTGATGTTGCTGAATGTAGGCCTTTTTGTACTGCATGCATCATTTCACCTGTCAATTAATCGTGGGCGACTCCATAATTATTATTATTATTTTACTAAAATTAGTTATAATAATATATTTTTCCCTTTAACATGTATTTTAAGGTCATCTCTAAATTATGCACCATTTATCACCTGCAATGCCATCGTGTAACCACTAGATTGCTGTATAGCCCTATATATAAACACATATGCTGTGTATTCCCTGGCTGCTGGGTTTTTATTCAGACATAATTAGTTGCTTTGCATTTGATTTTGCATGTGGGTATATATATATATATATATATATATATATATATATATATATATATATATATATATATATATATAATTATTAAAGACTACTTTTTGTTAAAGTTGAATTTATCAGTTTCAGATTTATCAGAAATTAATCAGTTTTTCATTAGCTACAGTCAAATCTGGACACAGAGAAAGCATTTCATTATACTAGCAACATAATAGCTTGATCAGTCACACGGAAGTAATCAGAATTGTGACAAAGACAATATTTAATGTACTCAATAAGTCATTTAGACATTTGCAACAGTTGATTTATTTACACAAAGTTTGATTTTACGCGATCAATCTGGTTTGCAGTCCCTGTCTCTGTTTTTCGGTTGCAAATAGCTGTTCACAGGCTTGCAATGCTTTTGGCCGCATTTGTGCGCAAAAACCGTGCCAAAAGTGTAAGCGCGGAAAAATGGAAGTCAGAATACAGATAATTTTTATTTTGCGTTAACGTGAAGCTGCAGTTTCACAATAGCCTACATTAATTACACTTACGAAAATCAGCGAAATGTTGCAGTTTTTTTTTCTTACGCTTGAAACACAATTTACACCTTTACAAATCTTCTCTTGCGCATGCAAATTTAATTTACGCTTGCAATCTTATGCACACTTTCACAAATCTTACCCTGCGCATGCAATTCATTAAGACATCATTTTACCTTCATACTCGTTACTCATTTCATTTCGGCCTCCAGTAGATCTATTTCATTTCGGCTTGTCATTGTTCAAAAAATGACCAACACAAACGTTTATAACAGATCTGAGTCCCGCCTCCTGAACATCGCTAAACTGATTGGCTTTGTGTTTTCTTTCTAACTTGTGAGAGGCTGTTACATTTGGTTGTGCGAAGCGGCAAAACTCATCCGAAGGAATTAGGAAACCTAGATGCGGTAAGTGAAGGAGAAATCAACAGTTTTCTGCTCAAGAATACAGGGCAAATCGCGTCAAATATTGATTTGGGGACAGCCGTTTTTAACGGCGCGCGTGTGTGAGTGTGTATGTGTATGAGTGTGTGTGTTTGTGTGTGTGTGAGAGACAGAGAGAGAGAGAGAGAGAGAGAGAGAGAGAGAGAGAGAGAGAGAGAGAGAGAGAGAGAGAGAGTGTGTGTGTGTATCCCTACATTATAGGATCAAAATATCCCCATAAAGATGGCAATATCCGAAATCCTTGTTTTTTTTTTTTAAACAGCTTATAAATCAGACTAAATTATGTTTTTTTGAAAATACAGAGAGTTATCTGTGATAGGGTTAGTGTAGGGGGGTAGAATGCACAGTTTGTACAGTATAAAAATCATTATGTCTATGGAAAGTCCCCATAAAACATGAAAAAATAACATTGCTTGGTCTGTTGAAATGAGAGGCCTGTTTAATCAAGTTGAAACCTTGTCATCCCAGTCTCATCAGCTGGACTGAAAGAAGTTTCAGTGCACTTAGGACCCTGAAAACATGTCTCAATGCAATGGTCACAAGTGACACTTGACAGTATTGCTGTGTGTCGTGTCCAACAGGACAAACTTGACAGTATTGATGCAAAACATATATGCCAACAGTTAATTTCTGTCAAAGGGATAGTTCACTTATTTAGAAATGAAAATTCTGTCATCATTTACTCCCTCTCAAGTTGTTTCAAACCAGATTCTTTCTTCTGCTGAACACAAAAGAAGATATTTTGAAGAATGTCGATAACCAAACAGTTGATGGTAGCCATTGACTTCCATAGTATTTTTTTTTTCCTATGGAAGTCAATGGGTACAATCAGCTGTTTGGTTATCGACATTCTTCAAAATATGTTCATTTGTGTTCAGCAGAAGAAAGAAACTGGTTTGAAACAACTTGAGAGTGAGTAGCCTAAATGATTTTCATTTTTGGGTGAACTATATCCTTTTAATGAAAGATGCGGACGTGTTTGCCTTCTTCAAAAAGTAAGGAACAGGACAATATTGCACTATTGCATTGCACTATGAACGGAGTAAGGTTAAGTCTCTGTTAAACTGCCTCCTTGTCTTTATTAGTTACCTGTAACATTACAGAATTAATTAATTAACGTATTGTTAAGGTCAATAGACTAAAGACCTTAATACATTATCCTATTAATTTCCTGATTCCTCCTCCGCTTCTGAGAGTGTCCCCAGTCCCCACCAATCTCAAAATTAAACCTACGCCTTTAAAGAGAAGTATAAACATATACTATTCCGAGATAACATGTCTCTGAAGTTTGACTTTTTGCACCATTACAATACTTATAGGCAACTAGTCATCATATCTTCCGCTCCACACGTTAATGCTCAGTAGTACACACATATGGTTCTTTAATGTATTTGCATTTTACTAAAATGGAAATTGGACTGAAATTCATTTTCTATGGGCATATATGCGGCTGAAACAAGTAGTGCATTCCAATTTTTTCAACATTAACATTTTAATATAACGTTATAGTGATGGCCTTTAGAAAACATGTTTTTTAAGGAGGTGGTAGTGCACTATAGGCCCCTGTGGCGCGGCCTAAGCTTTTGTCCTTAATGGCATTTTTTTCCTTGCATTACTTTTACTTTTATACTTTAAGTAGTTTTGAAACCAGTAACTTTTACACTTTTACTTGAGTAAAAAGCTTGAGTTGATACTTCAACTTCTACAGAAGTCTTTTTAAACCCTAGTATCTATACTTCTACTTGAGTAACGAATGTGAATACTTTTGACACCTCTGACGTTCGTACGCTAAGTATATCTTCTGTAAGTCACACTTTCGTAAGGTTGGTCTGGTCGCTCTCTCTTAGCGTTGTTTGAGCTCAAGACGCTAGTCGCCGCCACTGTGCAGCAGTCTTTAGAAATCAGCGCAGTACAGGTCAAACTATGGTATGTTGACAATGTTGTGGCTCATCAATGATTTTATGTTATGGACATTTTAAGACTTATAATAAAATATGTTCGCAATGGATACAGGCCTATTATGAAGTTGACTTTATTTGGTATCAGAACTAATATGGTGGTAATTAGCCTAGGCTATTTCGTAAACTAAAGCGTTTAAATTGGCAATCATTTTTGATAATTAAAATCTGGCAATTGGCAAACAATTTGGCTCTAAATGGCTAAGATCTATAAATGGGTAAGCATGGTGGTGTCCAGTAAGCGACCAACTATGGCAGCGATCCAACGTGTCCTTGTATTGAATCAAAGACGGCGACGGCCGCGGAGCCGTTTAGTCCATGTCAATTTTTTTATTCGGCAAAACTTAAGCCCTTATGATATTTTGCCTGACGTGGCTATATTAAAAAAAATTCGCCTCCCAAGACAACTCATTATGGAGCTGCTGGACCTTCTCCGACCTGCGTTTACCACCATATTCTGTATCTAACTCTCTCTCCCTCTGTTCATTGTAGATAGGTTTTATTGAAAACATTAACCAATGGCAATCAATACCGCATTAAACAGAAGTAACTGCAGCTGCTTGCCAATCAATTCTGATTGTAAAGTACCCAGTGCCGGCGCTATGGTGGGGCATTCGAGGGCCATGCCCCCCCTAGCGGTCATTGATGCCCCTCCTACTACAGTTGCTAATACAATGCTAAATGCAGCGCAGCCGCTCCCACCACGCGCATCACGCGTTGTGCGTAGGGCACCAATGCTGAGGGGGCACCAAAAATAGCCTAATGAAAAATCAATCATCATATCGCGTAGTCATGATAATTATAATGCCGATATTATTTCAGTATATAAATATTATTAGGCACTTTTTAGGGATGTATATAACAAAACAGGTGGAACAAGAGTATTTAATTGCTCTAGAAAGTAACAATGGCGCCGCCGCCTCAGTGATCCGTTGGATTGCGCGTTAAAAAGTTAAACTGGCAAAAATAAACTTTTTTTTTCTCGGGGGGGTGGGGGGGTAAATCATAAAGGAATTATGCTTAGGGCACCAAAATGGCTAGCAGCGGAACTGAGCGCGAGGCACAAGAGAACACTTTATCAGCACCACTGATCGCAGTCAACGAGCACTTTGATTTCAAAAACAATACATTTCAGCGTGCTAGATCGCCTCTTATTTAATAAATGAATGCTCTGCTAGTTAACTGGTGATGTTTTATTTATTTGTATTGGTACATTCGTGCCGCGAGATGTTTAAAAGTGGTGGGGACAATATCGACCCTGGCAAAAAGTGGTGGGGAAATTCCCAAATAATAATAATAATAATAATAATAATAAAAGTTGTTTCGGTTTTTTTTTTGCGTCAAAATATTTCTCAAACGGCAGTGCCCCCCCCCCCCCCTGCTGATGACCCAATGCCCCTCCAGTAGATCTGCTCTGGCGCCGACTCTGAAAGTACCTTACCATTAATATAAAAGTGTATTACATCATTTTTTTGGAAGTCGTTAAACCCATGTCAAGAAGCGGCACAAGTGGCACAACGGCATAAGGAGTGTGGATGATTAGCGAGGGATACCCGGTTCGTCTACCCGTCACAACATATCGTGTGAACATATTACTGACAATTTGATAATTTAATTAATAGTCTAAATTTTACTGATAGCTTAAACTATGTTAAAATAAATGTTACTGGAATAATTTGGGGAATGTTTCATTTGCATAGAACGTGTTGTCTTTCTTAACGGCGTAATGCACCTTCGCGTGAAGTGGAAAATCGATTCCTGAGAAATTCCTAATTCAGCACCTTCACCTGGTACAGCGCCTTTGTAACATCGAACGTAAGAGGCAGCGTCTTAAGAACCTTCCTAAGGACACTTCGGGGAACACACTTAGGAACATAAACAACTTTGGTAAGATATATCTTTTTGAGTCTTCTTAGCGCGCTAAGAGTGAGCGTTATCGGGGAACCAGGCCCAGTACAGTTTCAGTACTGCAGCCGTTATCTGAGTGGAAGTATTTTGGAACCACTTACATGTCCTGGTGGTCCTTTTTCTCCTTTGTCACCCTAACATGAACCAAAATCATAATTGAAATAAAAATAAAAAATGCATTTTATGTCTAGAGTTACAGCATGCCCTTCCAAGATGGGATTTCTTACCTTTAAGCCATTATACCCAGAAGTACCAGGGAGGCCACTTTCCCCCTATCACAAACAAAGGGTTTCACAAATAATCTCATTCAATGTGATTTAAGTATTTGAAATAAGAAAGTACAATTAACCATTATCAAATCTGAAATAACAGCTGGCGACAGGTAACGTACTCGGTTACTAACGTAACCTCGGTTCTCTCTAGAGAGGGAACGAGTACTGCGTAATATCTTACGCTACGGGGAAAACTCTTTTCCACGAGATATTGAAGCCAAAAATTATCCTTAATTTTGATTTAATGTAAAACGCTGTGCTGCAGCATGCAGACATAGGCAAGACGGCTCGTGCGCCTATTGGCTGACCTGCGGCAACAGCAGCAGCCTATCGAGAGAGGCCCTGCGGGACGCGATAACCAATGGAGGCGCTTCGCGCCCATTTCGTCACGTTCCGCCAGAATAGGCGTGGCCTTGGCCTATAAATACGCTCGATAGGCTGATACAAACTGGTTTTCAACGCCGAAGCGAACCAGCCCTGTTGTATGCATGGCAAGATACGCAGTACTCGTTCCCTCTCTAGAGAGAACCGAGGTTACTTTAGTAACAGAGTATGTTCTCTTACGAGAGTATCTCTCGTACTGCGTAATATCTTACGCTATGGGGAACACAATGCAACACGCCGTGCGTACTGGGATCCGACACCAAAGTCCCAAGGTCAGTAGCCCGGGGCTCATGTAGTGCACAATCACCGTAGACTCACAGAGAGCCGGAGAAGAGAGGCTACAAGCATCATTCCCATGAAATAGCATCCCACAGGAGCTAGTTATATTAACAGTGTTTCACGCAGACAGGGCAAACGTGTTCAGCCTGAACTGGGTATAAGTATGGGTTATTCAACACCCATGGAGCTGTTCTATCGATCAGTGAGCGATGCCCAAGCAAAACTCAGCATTCTGCGCCGGCGCAGCGGGCAGATAGTACTGAATTCTAGACCGACAGCAGCTTAGCCTGGCGGGAACCTCTAGGTTATAAAACCTTATAAATGTAGACGGCGAGGCCCAGCCTGCCGCCATACAGATATCTTGCAAGGAAATCCCGCTAGACCACGCCCACGACGAGGCCACGCCTCTCGTGGAGTGCGCTCTGACACCCAAAGGACACTGCAGGCCCTTAGAAGTGTAAGCCAGCGCTATGGCATCGACTATCCATCTGGATAGGCTCTGTTTTGATGCGGCCAGTCCCTTGGAGCGTCCGCCAAACAAAACAAAGAGCTGCTCGGTCTGTCTGAAGACAGTCGAGCGGGACACATAAGCTCTCAGCCCTGACGGGGCAAAGGAGATTAGCATCCGGCTCCTCATTATTCAGCGGGATTGCGCACAGGGAAATAACCTGGGCCCTGAACGGTGTGTTGAGGGATTTGGGCACGTACCCCTGCCTTGGTTTGAGTATGACTTTAGAGTCATTAGGCCAAAACTCCATACATGACGCGCTTACTGAAAGCGCTTGTAGGTCCCCCACGCGCTTCATTGAAGCAAGAGCCACAAGAAATACCGTTTGGAAAGACAGGTGTTTCATGTCTGACAAATGGATTGGCTCGAATGGGGCACCTCTCATGGCTTCCAGAACCGTAGAAAGGTCCCACACAGGGTTTGAGGGGGGTCTGGGAGGGTTCAACCTCCGAGCTCCCCTGAGGAATCGTACGACCAGGTCGTTTTTCCCCAATGACTGGCCAGACGTTGGTTTTGCAAACGCTGCTATGGCCGCCACGTATACTTTGAGCGTGGATGGGGTTCTACCCTTATCCAGCAGCTCCTAAAGGAAGGAGAGCACTTCCGTAACCCCGCAGTCTACGGGTGAAAAGCCCTGAGCTTGACACCAGGTAGAGAACACTGACCATTTTGAGGAGTAGAGCCGTCTAGTAGACAGGGCCCTAGCCTGCGTGATCGTGTTCAGCACTCCCTTCGGGAGGTTAGCGGGTACCCGTTGATGGCCCATGCGTGTAGGGACCAAAAATCCGGGCGAGGACGCCAAATCGAGCCCTTTGCCTGAGAGAGGAGGTCTCTCCTCACCGGTATAGGCCACGGAGCAGTGCTGGTCAGCCGCATCAGGACTGGGAACCAAATCTGGTTCGTCCAGAGCGGAGCAACGAGCAACGAATCAGGGCATCCGTTTTTCCTGATTCGTTCCAGCACTTGAGGCAGGAGCGAGACGGGGGGGAAAACATAGAGGGGGCAGCGGGGCAATACGTGGGCCAGCGCATCCCTGCTCTTGGAGAAAAAGTCCGGACAGTGAGCATTTTCCTGGGACGCGAAAAGGTCCACCTGCGCTCTGCCGAATGTCTCCCACAGCAGTTGGATCGTCTGCGGGTGCAGCGACCATTCCCCTGCTGGGACATTGTCTCTGGACAGTCTGTCTGGTCCAAGATTCAGGTGACCAGGCACATGCGCCGCTTTCAGTGAAAGCAGGTTGTGCTGAGCCCAGACCAGGAGGCGTTCGGTCAGCCTGTAAAGGTTTCGGGACCTGACGCCGCCCTGGTTATTTATGTATGCCACCACTGACATGTTGTCCGACCGGACTAGGACGTGGTGGCCTTTTATCTGGGGACGAAAACGCCGTAGCGCGTTGTCGACTTGCCAGCATTTCCAGACAGTTTATGTGTAGAAGCTTTTCCCGTTCCGACCAAGGGCCAAAGAACGGTCTGCCCTCGAGCAGCGCTCCCCATCCCGAGGTGGAGGCGTCCGTAGACACCACCGTCACACTCGAGGGAGTCCCCAGACTCACGCCTGACTGATACCAGTCGGCTATTTTCCACGGTTCCAGAGCCGAAACGCATTTCATGTCGACCCTGAGCCGCGTCCATGCACTTCGTAAATGTACGGGGTGCTAGGGACAGAACGAACGGTAGGACTGTGTATTGATATGCCTGGCCCTCGAAGGCGAATCTCAAGAATCGCCTGTGACGTGACGCAATCTTTATTTGGAAATAGGCGTCTTTCAGATCTATTGATATGAACCAGTCTCCCTGGCGAACTTGCGCAAGGATTTTCCTGGTTGTCAGCATTTTGAACTGGCGCTTTAAAAGCGACGTCGAGCGAACTGTAGCGAGTAGCCTCTTTTTATAGTGTTCAACACCCATTCTGATACCCCGGGAAGCTTTGCCCACGCATCTGCGTGAATGGCTAGAGGTAGAATGCGATCCGGGCTCTGGCCGCGGCACAGCGGCGGCTGCAGAGCGTCGGTGTGCTGAGACATAAACACTGTGTTTAAAGTGTGCGAGGCAGGGGGCGCGCCGATTACGGCGGGCAGCCTGGTCGCGCTCGAATTCTCCATGACAGGTTGTGGAGAGAGAGCGAGCGGGACAAACCCCCTGGGGTTGAGCGTGTCTGTGAAGGAATGTGGGCGCGGGACGGTGGGCACATTCACTGCACTGAAAACACTGTCGGCTTGTGCTGACTGAATGTGTGTTGGTTTCGTTTTTACAGAAACCGTGGGACACGCATCGTGTAGTGTTTGTGGGCACTGTGTCGTGGGCACATTCACTACATTTTTGCACAATCGACATGAGTCGATTTTATTTATGCTAGCCCTGAACTGTGGCGGGCTGTGTCTGTGTGTGGGAATGGGCACTGAGACGTGGGCATTCTTACAACACTCATAACACCATCGGCCGTGGCCGGAATACCAGAAAATACACTCTTTTGGGATTTATCTGGGTCGCCGTAAAAATGGCATTTGTGTGCAGGCAAGCAGGCTGTGGTGCCGGCTTGTTTACTGCGAAATACACTGGAACAGTCACATTTTCTTGGAACTGAACGAGCGAGAAGTTTCAGTGGAGTCTGGCCGTGGCGAGACTTAAACACCGTGGGTTTTAGCTGACTGTATGTGTGTTGGTTTCGTTTTACAGAAAACGTGGCACGTGCAGTGTGTAGTGTTTGTGGGCACTGGGTTGTGGGCACATTCACTACATTTAATGCACACTGACATGAGTCGATCTCATTTGTGCGTGCCCTGCACTGTGGCGGGCTGCGTTTGTGTGTAGAAATGAACACTGGGCTGTGAGTATTTTTATTACATTCATAACACCATCGGCTGTGGCCGGAATACCAGAAAATACACTGCTTATATGATTTTTCTGGGTCGCCGTGGAAACGGCATTTTTGTGCAGGCAAGCGGGCCATGGTACCGGCTTGTTTACTGCAAAATACACTGGAACAGTCGCATTTTCTTGGAACTGAACGAGCGAAAAGTCTCGGTGCAAGTCTGGCCGCGGTGAGACTACATTTTTATCAGCTGCGAGACCTGGGATCGAACACGGGTCTCCCGTGCACAGGCTTTGGGTTTCGCTGCTGAGCCACAGGGGGAAACGACAAAAGCTTAAAATAGCTCGAGCAGATAAGAGAGCGTCATCACAGTTTGTGTGTGTTGGCGTTTGTTTGCAGGCGTGCGTGCTATACAACAGGCTCATTGCTGCAATATTGACATTTTCAGCCGCTCAAACTAAGAGGAGCTGAGAAATGTTTGAGAAATGGAGAGTGGTCCGACCTCGGCGGGACTAAAAACACACTCTTTCCTCATTTCGCCGGTGACGCATGCCCACGGGGGCGGGGGCGGGGTAGCTTTCTTATAACGTAAAGAAAGCTAGCCGCGGTTTTGAAGCTGGCCTTCTCTACAGATGCAGCTATCTCGTCATCATTAATGGCGGAAGCGGCGGCGCGCGGCGGTCGTTGTCCGCCAGCGAGCGACTCCAATGAAGCTGGTGAAGCTGGCTGGCAAACCGGCGAGCTATCACGGGCTGGAGAAGGCTCGGGCTGTTTCGTCGACCTCAATGGCGGAAGCGGCGGCAGACGGCGGCCGCTGTCCGTCGGTGAGCGACTCGAGCGATGCCGGCGAAGCTGGCGGGCGAACCGGCAAGCTTTGGCGGGCAGGAGAAGGCTCGGGAGCGCGCTGAGCACGGCGCTTTTTAAGGCGCGGCGTAACAGCGGGCTGAAGTGCCAGGCGTGGGTGCCAGGCGAGTCCTCAGAGTCACCATAGGCAGCAGCTCACAGTGAGGGCATCCGCCGTCGACGAGAGCGAGAGCCGCATGATCCTCACCCAGGCAGGAAACGGAGATGACATGGCGGTCTCCGTCGCTGAGTGTGGCTCGGCACGAGCCGCAGGACCTTTGCATCTTTAAAAAGACGCTAGCTCTTTTAGATAACAGAGAGAGAGAGAGAGTGTGAGTCGCAGCGGCGAACACACACTAGCAGTGAAAAGGATATAAACGCCGGAAAGCGTAGCAGGTACGGCGGCTGAAGGCGGCGAGGTGAAGGCCAGCGGCTTCAGACTCGAAGGCACGTCCCGCTGTAGGCTTGCACTCAGACGGCGCGGCTTCTCACTCCGGATCCAGCGATGCAGTAGAGCTTCGCTGAAGAGTTGAAAATCAGTTTGTATCGGCCTGTCGAGCGTATTTATAGGCCACGGGCACGCCTATTCTGGCGGGATGTGACGAAATGGGCGCGAATCGCCTCCATTGGTTATCGCGTCCCGCAGGGCCTCTCTCGATAGGCTGCTGCTGTTGCCGCAGGTCAGCCAATAAGCGCGCGAGCCGTCTTGCCTATGTCTGCATGCTGCAGCACAGCGTTTTACATTAAATCAAAATTAAGGATAATTTTTGGCTTCAATATCTCGTGGAAAAGAGTTTTCCCCGTAGCGTAAGATATTACGCAGTACGAGAGATACTCTCGTAAGAGAACTGCACTGCTCAAGAGTAAGACATTGTCCAAGATCACCATACCTTTTCTCCACTCTGTCCATCTTTGCCTGGTTTACCCTTGAAAAAAAAAACAAGTGAAGCTCAGATTTCACATAATAAATAAAACATTCTCCTATGATGAAAAGGTCAACAATAATATTTACATCGTACAACTACACAATCACAACAATCATACAATCACAATTAATACAAAACAAGATGGACAGTGGAGGAAAGTCTGTGATTCAAAGCCTGTAAATTAACAATGTTTTATTTTATTTTATGGTATAAATTTATACAATTATTTAAGATAGATTATTGAGACTCTTTATACAGATGGTCAGATATTCTTGCTTCAATGCTCTCTGGATCTTTCTTAAATCATGATCATCAGGTTTTAAACAAACTTGTTGAGTTCATTCAGCTCAAGTGCTGCTGTCATTAAAGCAAAAGAGATCAAAACTAAATGTGACTTTTTAAAATTATATTTTGAATCTACTTATTCTGATACTTTAATTTATAATTATAAAAAAAAAACACTATTCAATTATTAAAACACAAAATAACACATTTTTGCTATTGGTAGGAAATGTTGACCCCACTGTTAAAGCTGAGTGATTTATGATTAATGTATTATGTAAGTAAGCATTTATTTGTGTTCTTGTACAAGTCACTTACTATTGGTCCTGGTGGTCCTTGTTCACCTTTGATTCCATTTTGATGTGTTGCACAAAAACCCTTGGTGCAGAGGACGAAGGTTAAATTAATATTCATTACTATTCCTTAAAACTTGTAGACAAACTCATAAATTCAAAGATTCAAACAACATCACAAGGTTAAGTTTTGTTTTACAGGTCATTTATAAAAATATATAAAAATATGCAAGGACACATTTTATAATATATTTATAATTATAAAATTGATTCTGTACAATCCAGTTGTATTTGTTTATAGAGTTACACAATTGTGTGCTGTCACTTACTCTTTCTCCTTGGTCTCCTTTAGAGCCTGTTTCACCCTAGAAAACATGCAAAGCACAAGGAACACTTAGCAGTGTAACTTAGATAAAATAAATGTAGATCCAAATTATTTGGACACCTAAGCCACACAAAAACGTATACATTTCATAGGGGATTTGATGACATCATACCATTGGTCCAGGAACATAAATTACTGTGCCAGGGCCTTCAAATTCATCTTGTCTCCCTGGTGGACCGGGGGGACCGGTTAAACCTTGTTGTCCCTGAAAAGAGGAAACAGGGATGATCATGATAATGAGTGAGACTAAACCAGGAAAGATGCTGATCAGCTTTGATAATGCAATATGTGGGGGTGTTATCTGACAAATGGGGTACAGAGTTTGATTCTTATGATTGTTTGTATTATATTGTCAACTTTAAGTCATGTTCAATAGTAAGAAGCACACAAATGTATCCTTCTAAGGCAGAATTTGTTACAACCTATGATGCACATGCTGCAAGTGCCACTAAAGGTTATGAGCCAATAGTTTCCCAGAACTCACCTTTTGTCCTTTTTCACCAAGAAATGTCAGCTTGTCACCCTGCATCAAGAACGGGTAAAACAGCCTCTAGTCATTTCACAAACTCTAGACACAAACATTATCATCTATGCAAAAGATTTCAGATGTTACCGGCTCTCCCTTTTGACCAGTTTCACCAGGCCTTCCCTTCAAAGAAAAATGGCATGGTGTGAGATTCAGGTGAGACTTCACTGGTGTCGGTGTATTATGTTTTAGTCTATAATTTGTTTTAGAGATTTTATCTTTAGACTCACAGGAGGTCCAATTGGTCCAGGTGGGCCGAGTGGCCCTTGTTGTCCAGGATATCCTTTTTGCCCCTAAAAAAATGAAAAGAGAATCAGATAAAAGTTATGAAACATGTTAAAGCATACAACAGCCAATACAATATAAATGGTAAATGCACATTTTCAATATGAACACAAAAAGGGGCATTGAAATTAAAATCCGTACTGGTGAACCGAGTGGTCCTGGCAAGCCCCTGTCTCCTTTTTGAGGGATGGGTACTCCAATAACACCACCTGGATCTCCCTATGAGAGTGAAATAATCACACAAAAAAAATCACTACACCATTTTTAAGACACACATCAATGACTAATGAACTATACTGCTTGACCAATGCTATCTCACGACCAATTCGTACGAGGTGGCTAATTCGTACGAATTCGTATGACCTCACTCACCTTCATACGAATTGGGCAACTTGTAAAATATGTACAATTTAGCAAAATCTTAAAATACGCACGAATTGCCGTTAGATCGGGTTGGCTTGACAGAAGAATTGTTTTTCTTCTTTGTGATTACCACCATTTTATAAAAGCAACTAGGCACTCAAGGCCGTACGTAATAGTAATTTTACCATGTTTAGGGTTCATTTAGGCACTCGTCAAGCTTTATGTTGTGCATATGTTGTGCTTGGGTAAGATTGCAGATTTTCAACTACCTTTAAATAGTTACAATGTCATTAGTAACATATCATACTCTTTGTGTTATCTACACCCATATATCCCTGTTTATCTGTCAGCATAAGTCCATTCAGCAGACTTTTAGCTCCAGGGCTTTTGTTAAACCTACAGATAGAACTGCATTTTTGTATTCCCACTCACAGACAGTCTATTCGACAAAGGGGTAGTGTCAAAACATCCCCTTTTCTCTGTTTTCTCTATTCATGCAGTACTGATTTCTTGTCAGTTGTTAATAACCCCCTTTAAGAACAAATCTCTGTAACATACAACCATATTGCTTTAAAATGGGTGTCATACCTTCACTCCCCTCAAACCTGGAATACCCTGAGGAAGATTCAGAAAGATATTTGTTAAGTCAGAATTCTGTTGTTGGTCTGGATTAACATTGTACAATGAGTTATAACACATAATACAAGATTTACGTTTTTATCTAATGGCACAGTTTATTTAGCACTGATATACATTTGACATATTAGAGGTATATGACATGACATAAAAACTAATCATACTGGTGGTCCCTGCAGTCCTGGAACACCTGGAATTCCGTCAAAACCACGCTCCCCCTGGAAAACACAAAATAAATCCTCTATTGATCCTCACTGAGAATTTTGTGATGAATTGAAGACACTGATGGCTCATCCCAATTGACTCACTTTAAAAAAAAAAAAATCATAGGTCTCATCAAAAACACTCCAAACATTTTGTACCTTGGTTCCATTGCAGCCGGGAATTCCATGAGGCCCAGGTGCGCCTTCTAGACCTGGAAGACCCTGTAAAATATCAAAACAATAGCAGAAACATACAGAGATGCAGAAAAATTGTTTTTGAAAACTTTGTTTTCCCAAAATTCATGATATTCATATTTTCTCCAAAAAAAGACTCTCAGTTCAACTTACTGGAATACCTGGGCGTCCTGGGAAACCTGCCACACCGGGTGGGCCCTACAAAAGAAAGATCTATATGCTATAATGATGTAAAAGTACATATTGCAGTGCTGCTATAATGTAACATTAATTCTTTTTTTTTTTTTTTTTTTTTTATCAGTCTATATTTTTACCAGACACTTACTCTGCTTCCTTTCATTCCTGGAGCTCCTGACTCTCCTGTATCTCCCTGGATAAAAAACATAAAAACATATTAAAAGAACACTGCAATTCATATTTGCTTTTGCTTACTCACCTTAAAATTGTCTATAGTTATAATAGCAGTGTTGGTTGCCATTTGTAAAACCTATAGGGTGACTTTATTGTGCTTTTCAAAAATGAGAATACTATTACTTTTAATGGTAAAAACTGAAATAAAATTATTAACTCTAGTTATTGCGTTAACCATTCATCTGGGTATATACCCTATGCTATTTACAAAACTAGTTAGATATTAAAAATTATTATATTCAGAAATTAGCGTTTACTTCTATTTACAAATGTATAAAATATGTATTGTTCATTGTTAGTTCATGATACCTAATGCATTTGTAACACATTTTCTGTTATTTGTCTTATAGTTTCATTTTCATAGACTTCTAGTTTGTTTGTTTTCTCTTTCCTTTTTTTTCTAGTTCCCGCTAGTCTTTTGTTGTGAAAGTAACTCATTTGATTAATCATTCTGTTCAGTGTGTGCACCTCGTTATCGTATATAAATTCATGCATGTTCCTCTTTAGTTTGTTAATGCTAAAGTTGTGTTTGTTTGCCTGCCTGGGTTTGAGTTTACTCTAGTCTTTCTGAACCTATTCTTCTTCATTGTATGTTCTTGCAACTGTGCATGTCAGCTTAACCAATGTTAATGTGCCTAGTTGTAAAGTGTTTAATTGAGCTCACAAACTCTTTTGGCTAAGGCTTTGTGCTTTGCTGGAGTAATGTGAGCTTCTATATGGTTTGCACCTTTATATGGCACTGACACATGTCAGCTTTGCAGGTGATCCTGACCAGGATGAAAGGATTTTTGTAGATGGAGTCAGCAATTTGCTAATGTACCTGAAGCTGTGCTGCACTTTTTAGGCCAGTTTCACACATACTGGGTGAGCGAGGCGTTTAAATATCAGTTCATGGGGTGAGTTCTGAGAAGTGACAACACACAGCTCATGTTCCCAGTGGGCTTGCTGTAATCTGTAAATACGAGTGTATGTGATATGTGGATCTGCTGTTCCGCTTGCTGAAGTTGATGATAGAAAAGTAGTTCGACCAATAGCGTGAAGGCATTGTGCATAAATCGACCAATTGTGATGTGCAAGAAGGCGGGATCTACAAAGAACTGTCAAAGCATTGCAAGTAGGCTATGCATATATAGAATTTATGAGGACTTTAGAGATTAGAAACAAAACCAAAAAAACAGACATTTTAGGCAGTTTAGAAATTTCGACCGGATAGTTAAGGTCTGAAAATGAGGGTACTAAAGCAAAACCTGTGAGAACCATTGCACTGTACTAGTCACACGCTCATTGTACTTTACATTGTACTTTACCTTTGGTCCCATTGGGCCTGGGGGGCCCTCGTGACCTTGCAATCCAGGAAATCCGACATGGCCCATTAAACCAGGGAGCCCAACCTCACCCTAATAAGGAAGAACAAAGGTTGGTGATTTTTTGAGTATTTGCTGTTAACAGAACAGCACCGCAAGATGGCGCAACAGATCCTTCATTGTCGGATCAGTGCTCTGACATTATGAACTACATACAAATATAATGAATGGCACACACTCAAGTGATCACTGTGTTCTTGTGCTGGGTGTGCACAGTTCATGCTGTATTACAATGTTCAACAATATACTTTTTTTTTTATAACTAGTATAATGCTTGATCCCTACTTCAATCTTTACTTTCACACTCCCTCCTCAAGTCCTAATTCTAATTTGACCTTGTCTACTAGGTCAAAGTGCCAGTGAAGATGTCTGTAAGAAACAATATACAAAACAGGTGAGATGTGCAGGAAGCAGAGGAAAACATACTCACCTTTGCGCCTTTAACACCACTGCAGTCACATCCGCCACATGAAGACCCCGAGCATCCTCCCTGAAAGAAAGAAAATGTCAAATTTCACACTGAACCACTAGGAGGTAGTAAACACATGAAATTGGCATTGGCACCAGGTTCTTAAAGAAGATGCCTGTGAAGGACTGCAAGAGCTTTGGACTGAATCAGGGGTGACACAAGGGTGGTTGCCACTGCGCTGGCAAAATGCACCAATGGTTTAAAAAGAACTTGACAAATAATGATAGCTTGCATACTGTATATGCAAATCATTTCGTATGTAGTGGCGTAAATTTGATTTAAAAAGTGGGTGGGACAGGAGTCGGGGAATGGGGGTTGGGCTAACAATAAAAAGTGCAGAAAAAATAACATGTCCAGAAATCAATTTCAATAGTACAATTCTGTACTGTAATTATCTGTGGTTCTGCAGCAATACAGTTTTTAATAACAGAGATGCAGTCGACATAAATTTTACCCAGCCAAACTATATGAAAAAAGATTTAAATTAGATATAGACACAAGCTCTTTTTGTGGTGCCCTTAGTGAAACTGCACTTTATTTATTTATGTATTTATTATTTGTTGTTGTTTGTTTGGTTTTTATAACATGGACCAAAAAAAAAAAAGAAGAGTATTTTACTATTCATCTTTAATTGCTCCATGCCACATGTTGTAGTAAATTCAGTGATAAAAAAAACCCTTTTCGTTGTCTTTAAAAAAAGATATCGAGCAATTTATCCAAGCTATTTCATCTTCGAAGTACTCCAAAGCAAAATAAAAGATAGTAAACCTGTGCTGCCTTTTTAATTTATTGTGTTAAAGTATGCAGTATGTTTTAAATGTAATATTTGTTTAGTTGTTTGTTTATTTGTTTATTTTTCTTGCTTGCTTTTCCGTCCCACTTTTTAGTACCATATTATATAGTGCTATATTAAATCTGTACATTTGCATTTGTGCTTCATGTATATTTTTGTGATACATTGGAAATAAAAAATACAAATAAAGTCTACACCACATAACACACAATTGTGTGATGGGTGATTTTAACCAAGTGAACATCCTTGTTGATCCTGGAACAAAATTCCAATCAATCAATCAGATTTGAGGGATGGGTTTACAGTTAATGTTTTGTTAAGGCTTACAACAAGAGTTAGAGCATTAGGGCTAAAGGGCTAAAACATTCTTATTCACCTACGATTTCCCTCTGATGTTAGGGAAAAGTACTGGATAAGGTTATGTTGAGGTTTTAGGGATAAGGGTTTTTGGTTTTTGGACAGGAATGTTTTTCCAGGATCAACAAAAGAAGTCTTCCTTGGCAAAAAGAAAGCTTAGTTGGAACTATTTATTCATGCAGTGTTGGGAAATATCTAATCCCTATGCTACTGACTTACATGTTCAGTAGCTTGAAAATAGCTTATCTGCTTTCAAAACAGTGTAGCTTTTTCAGTAACAATCTACCTTTTCCAACGATTAGTGTTGTTACGCAACCAAACTTTGATGTACACTGTAAACTCCCATTGTATTGCGTGTACACCAAAGAAACAAACACACCCTCGTCTCTCTTTTAAACAGGACAGTCCGACTCATTGGTGAATCAGTTCGTTCTAAACGTACCTCTTTTCATATTAACCTAAACAGTTATCTCTCATATGTATCTCTTGCAAGTTCATTGAGATGGTTATTGTAAACGAATTAATACAAAGATTCACAAATTAAACTGAATTGTTCTTGTTATTGTACAATTCATTGTGCAGTTACACTTTGGGCTGTATAACATAAGCAAATGTTGTCTTATATAAGCTAAAGAAAGGGTTACAGTTTCAAATTCATAAATCGTGAAGGTTTTTGCAGAATAGAGGTCCACATTTGCATTGCATTTGCATTTTACTCTAATTTTGTGTCTCAACGTCAAATGATGACTCGGGAAAGAAATATTACTTCCATTTCATTTGTTACATGGAAAGCAAAAGTCAAGTCAAGTAGATTGTTGTATAAATTATCCTGTTTAGTATACTCTATTGTATACTTCACATTTCAGCAAATGTAGATCATCCAAAGGTTCATTTGACCCAGAAGAGAGAGAGTTCCCATAAAGTTTTACTACAGTCACTGTGAATTTTACCTATAGACCTGAAACCCCGCATGCATAAAAAAAAAAACACAAAAAAATTGGAAAGGGTGTGTTCACCAAAATGAAAATTATGTCATTAAAGGGATAGTTCACCCAAAAATTCAAACCATTTACTCACCCTCAATATGTTTCAAACCTGTATGAGTTTCTTTCTCATATGGGTAACCAAACAGTTGATAGGCCCCATTGACTTCCATAGTAGGACATAAAAGTACTATGGAAGTCAATGGGTGCAGTCAACTGTCTGGTTACCAACATTCTTCAAAATATCTTCTTTTATGTTCAACACACTGACCCTCATGTTGTTTCAAACCCATAAGACTTTTTTTATCTTCGGAACACAAATGAAGATATTTTTACACAATCGCTTTCTATGATGAACAGATTTAATCTAGGCTTTTATTCACATATAAATATTGATCAGCGAATGTAGAGCAATTCAATTTGGTGAATGGAAGCTCAAGAATGACGTACGAAAACCAAAAAGGCTCACCCCAGCATATTTGATCTTCCGCAAGAACAATGCATATGGTTAAGCTTCACCAAATGTAAGTGTTCTATGTATGTTTGCTGATTAATATTTATATGTGAATGAAAGCCTAAATTAAATCTGTTCATCATATAAAGTGATCAGGTCTCTTCAGAAGTCTTGGATTAAACTGCTTGATTCATATGGATTTATTTTACAAATTCTTATACTCGTTTTGAAGTGTCAAGAGTTTTGGATGAAAAGACTTTCAATTGAGGGACAGACTTAGATTTCATTCAAATTATCTTCATATTTGTTTCGAAATTAAACAAAAGTATTATGGGATTGGAACGACATGAGAGTGAGTAATAGATGACAGAGTTTTCATTTTCGGGTGAACTAACCCTTTAATATAATGCATACTTCCGAAAATGTAAGAGTTGTATGTTATCATTGTACCAACATTTTTATGATATAAAGGCACAACAGAGCTTGCTGCATTGCACTACAAAGATGGAAAATTACTTAAATATTTGATGAACTGTAAGGTGAAAATTGTGTATAACAGCTCAAGTCAAGACATTTATTTACAAGCTAACTGTTGTGAAAAACTGAAAATTAGTATGACAAAAAACATGTACAAGATTCTCTCTCTCTCTCTCTCTCTCTCTCTCTCTCTCTCTCTCTCTCTCTCTCTCTCTACATACATTGTATTGTTTGTTACCATGGAGATAAAACAAGTAGTTGGCATGCATACAGATTGGTCTATACTGAAAGATTACAGTTATCATGGAGAGGGTCTTGTACATCCAAACAGAGGCATCAGGCCAAGAATTTAACAGACCTGTTCTTCTGTTAAGACCATAATAAAGGCCTCTCTCTATATCACTAGATGGACAGCTGGTCTAAGCATGATACTGGACCCTGGGAAACCATTTCTTCCATCCACGCATCCCTCTATCATTGCAGTCGTTCTCCCGCTCACGTGTGAGGCAGGCAGCCAAATGTCTGCACATCTGGAGAAGCAGGCCTGGCGAGGACTAGCACCAGCTGCCGGGGTCGGGTCTGAGACCGCACTGCCCCCACCGTGAGCCCTCCTAAAGGCCTAACTGAATCAGCATGTGGGTGCTGAGGACCATGAGAAACACCGCTTTCAGTCTCAAATATCGGCTCTGGCGTGACCCACTCTGGCCATTTCTACAAAAGGCCCGCCATCCCTGGAGTGTAATTTCCGTATGTGAACAGACCGTGTTCTGGATATAATGTGAGATCTGACATCCCTAATGCAATCTTAGTGCCAATGAGAGGCATTCTTCCAGCAATTCACAGACAAGCTGACAAAAATATATCCCTTTTTTCTACAAGGGAACTGAATGTCTTGTAAGTAGAATGCCCACTCTCTCACTCTCTCACTCTCTCACACACACAATCACACACCGCACACGCGCACACACACACACGCACACACACTATCCCGCCTATTTTTGAACAGTTAAACATAGGGCTGACGTACTTCTTAACAGTCAGCCAGTCTATTAAAACAAGTAGGTACTTTCCAGCAACAAGCCACACTTGGCATTTCATGACTTATTTAAAGCAGTTTTGTAAGGCACAAATGCCATGTTTTTGTTGTCAACATTATTAAATATGTTAGTATGAAAAGTAGGCCAGTTTCTTGCTGTACCCAACAATTTAAATAAAACAGCAATGTCATAATAATCTGTTAAATTGATACTACAAACATCTTATTATTAACATTTAAAATACCAAAAAAATAACTATATTTAGCCATCTCAAAATGCAATTTATGTACAACACTGTTATTGCAGTATCTCCTTAAATTAGAAAAAAAGTAAACATTTTATATAACTGTGACAACCAAGAAGAAACATAATCTGTATTTTTTTTTTTTTTTTGGTTACACTTTTTTTTATGGTCCCTTTTGAACATTCTGTTGAGTATAAGTAAGTTTGCAACTACATGTCAACTAACTGTCATTAGAGTATTAGATGACTGTCTGCTTAATATCTGCTAACGTCTCAGGTTACGTATGTAACCCTGGTTCCCTGAGAGGGAACGAGACGCTGCGTTTGAGACGCGGTGGGAACGCTCTGCGTGATTGCGTCATGAAGCACGTGTAAAATCAGTCCAATGGAAGCCCGATACGTCATGGGTGACGTCATAGACCAGGAAACTATAAAGCACCCTTGAAAACAGACCGCGACAGCTTCTGAAAAAGTCTGAAGCAAGTCGATCAGGGCATGCAGGAAGTATGGCAGGCAAACGCAGCGTCTCGTTCCCTCTCAGGGAACCAGGGTTACATACGTAACCTGAGACGTTCCCTTTCAAGGGAACTTCGAGCTGCGTTTGAGACGCGGTGGGAACCCCATACCCACTACGCCATAGTGACAAATGCCCGTTCTGTGTGAAGTCCTTGCGCACACTAGAAGCAAGCAACCTCGCCCCAGGAGTGGAGAGGTCAAGGTCATAAAACCTGACAAATGTATGTGGAGAGGACCAACCTGCCGCATTACAAATGTCAAGAAGGGAAACACCCGAAATTAAGGCCGTAGAGGCCGCCATACTCCTAGTAGAATGGGCCCGTACAGCCATAGGTGAAGGCTGACCGGCCGCTTCATAAGCTAGTGAAATAGCCTCGACTATCCACTTGCTCATAACCTGTTTAGATGCAGGGCACCCTCTTCTGAGTGACCCAAAACATACAAATAATTGCTCTGACTTACGCCACAGGGCAGCTGTGTGAACGTAGGCATCCAATGCCCGAACTGGACATAACAGGTTCAAATGTTCCTGATCTGGGGTATTAAAAGGTGGAGGAAAAAGGCCTGCAGCACTATTGGGCCCCCAACATTGAATGGGACCTTAGGAATATAACCTGGTCTAGGGTATAGAAATGCTTTCACCATACCAGGTGCAAATTCCAAACATGACGGAGCAACCGACAGGGCGTGTAAATCTCCAATTCTCTTGATAGATGAAATAGCAAGGAGAAATAAAGCTTTCAAAGTGAGGAATTTTTCTGAAACCTCTTCAATGGGCTCGAACGGAGCCAGAGCCAGACCCTCAAGTACAATGGCTAAATCCCAAGCCGGTGCTCTGGAGTGCAGTGCAGGTCTCAACCTCAATGTACCACGGAGAAAACGAGTAATCAGAGGATCTCTCCCAATAGAAGTACCCCCCAGAGGGATAGGAGATAATCCAGCAGAGAAACGGTCTTGCAGAAAATCGAGAACTGAACCAACAGGGCAGTTAACAGGATCTAACTGACGCTCACCACACCAGGTGGAGAATAATTTCCATTTCAGCGCATACAGTTTTCTCGTGGAAGGGGCTCTGGAATGGAGAATGGTCTCAACGACCTCAGTCGAGAGACCGGATTCTATGAGCCTGGCCCCCTCAGAGGCCAGGCCCACAGTTTCCACAACTCCGGTCGAGGGTGAAATATCGTGCCCTCTACCTGGGACAGCAGGTCCCTCCTGATTGGAATCTCCATAGGAGAGCCGCTCAGAAGAGACACCAAGTCCGAGAACCAAACTCGAGTCGGCCAGAAAGGGGCTACTAGTAACAGACGGGCCCCTTCCCGGCGAACCCTTTCCAGAACCTCCGGGAGCATAGATATCGGGGGAAATGCGTACAGGTGCAGCCTCGGCCACACCTGCATCATCGCATCCAGTCCGCGAAGAGCTGGCTGCGTGAGGGGGAACCATATAGAGCAATGCGTTGTACAAACGATGTGAAAGGTCGACTTGACTTTAGTTAGACCAAAGTTCTCCCTAAGAAGCTCCACCACCTCGGGGTGAAGTCTCCAATCCCCTGGGCCTCAGCCCCTGCCTCAACAGGATATCTGCTCTGATATACGAGACCATCAGTGTGTTGTCCGCCATTCGCCGAGCAACCACTCATGATCGCCCCCACTTGTGAGGGAAGCATCCGTCGATAGCAATATGCGTCGACAAGAAGCCCCCAACACTGGGCCTGGGCGAGGAACCAAGGTTCTTCCACATGACCGAAGCACGAAGGCATAGCCGCGTGACCTTGATCATGCGAAAACGTATTTCCCCTCGGAGAAAACCCCTTGGTCCTGAGCCACCACTGCAGGGGTCTCATGAACAGAAGGCCAAAAGTAAAACGTTGGACGCAACTGCCATGAGACCCACCCGTCTGAAACTGTTTCACAGTGAGTGACTGGCCTAGATATACCCCATTACGTTTGCTGTAGAATTGCTACACCTAGAAAAGTGGTCCTCAGAGCACACTCTTCTTGGCGTTGAGAGGCAACCCCAACATCCTTAATGAGACAGAACGACATCTCGATGCCGAACTGCCATAAACTCAGATTGAGCTAGGAACAACCAATCATTGATGTAGTATAATACGCGAATGCCCTGGAGTCTCAGAAGAGCCAGAGCTGCATCCACGCATACTGTAAAGGTGTGGGGTAATAAACCTAGGCCGAATGGAAGAACCCAATAATGGTATGCTTCGCCCCCGAAAGCAAACCTCGGGAACCACCTCATCCTCTTTCGGAAACAATGAAGTAATGGCTGTCTGCTGGGAGGAGGAACCCCTTCTACAGCTCCTTTTGCAGAAGTGATAGTACTTCCTGCTCCATAACCAAAGCCTGCTCGGGGTCCACCAATGAAAGGAGGACCCCTAGAAATCTGGGCGAACGAGAACCGAACTGAATTCTGAAACCCTTTTCTATAGTGTGCAGGACCCACTGAGAAATATGTGGCAGTAGTTTCCACGCTGCCAGAAATTTACTAGGGGAACCAGTCTCTCAAGACTGGCCTCTGGATTTATTTGAACAGTCACTACGGCGCCCTGAAGCGGCGAACCGGCAGGGAACAACCGAACTGACCATTCTACGACCCTCCTCGGAGGGTATGGGGATGCTGACACCTCGGTGCCCTGAACGGCGAACCGGCAGGGAACAACCGAACTGGCAGCGCTGCAACCCTCCTCAGAGAGTTGCACCCCAGAGGAAAAACGATTTCTCAAAACCGTCCCTTGGTTGAACAGTCACTACGGTGCCCTGAAGCGGCGAACCGGCAGGGAACAACCGAACTGACCGCTCTACGATCCTCCTCGGAGGATCGTATGGGGACGCTGACACCTCGGTGCCCTGAACGGCGAACCGGCAGGGAACAACCGAACTGGCAGCGCTGCGACCCTCCTCAGAGAGTCGCACCCCAGAGGTCGCCGAGGAGAAACGATTTCTCAAAACCGTCCCTGCCCCGGAGGAGCCCTCAGAAGCCTGATAGCCTCGTTTTCATGCGACAGGACTTCTTGTCTAAGCTTTATTAGAGATGATGACAGTCTTCAGATCTTGCCTACCTCTAACTAGCTTAGTTCCTACGACCCTCCTCGGAGGATCGTTGAAAAAAGCAGGCACTTCGGCGCCCTGAAACGGCGAACCGGCAGGGAAACCGAACTGACTGCTCTTCTTTTTTTTTTTTTTTTTTCTTATTTGAAGGCTCGTTTGGGGACACTGACACCTTGGTGCCCTGAAACGGCGAACCGGCAGGGAAACCGAACTGGCAGTACTGCGACCCTCCTCAGAGAGTCGCACCCCAAAGGGCGCTGAGGAGAAACGATTTCTCAAAACCGTCCCTACCCCAGAGGGGACCACCCTTAGAAGCCTGATCGCCTCGGCGTCAGGGCTTCTTCTTTGTCAAAGCTATTTTAGAGATAAAACAGTCCTCAGATCTTGCATGTCTCTAACTGGCTAGACTGCGACCGCCACCCAGGTACCCCTCAATTGCGGAGGAGCCCGAATGGCGACGCTCTGTTTTGCACTTTGTGCTGAGAGGAGCTTAATATCTCAGGAACATTAGATTGGTGAGGAAGAATGATGAAAGGTTTATATCTCAGTTTTCTTGAAAGCGGAGCGTCCAGAAGAACAGACATAATTATATCTTTATTTTCCTTTATCTTTATATCAGAAAAACTTATATATATATATATACATACATATATCACTCTGTGGCCACCAGCAGGAAACAACCGAACTGGCAGCGCTGCGACCCTCCTCAGAGAGTCGCCCCTCACATTCATCCATGTCCTTACATACTTTACCCACCAGCGCTGCCTAATAAAAAATGTATTCATTATTTAAGATGGCTGGTGGGTAACGTCGGGGTTAATAACGATGACGCCGACTCGGGAGAGAGAAAGCTCGTAAGCGTCTCTTTAACCCGAGGCAATGTCATACTATGATACTTAATACCCAACTTTTTACAAACCGGTTTATTCCACGATCTCGACACCTCAGTGTGGAGATAGGGAAAAACCACAGTCCCCGACGAGGAGGCTGAGATACAGAGTTTTCTCTGTTTAAGATACAGTTCATCTTTAACAAACTCTTCTTTATTTTCAATCTCATAATGTTCAGCTGGCCAGTAAATATTTAACTGGCAACAGCACTAGATAAAACCTCCTTTTTTCTTTAAAAAAGCTCCTCTTTATTCAACAGAGTTATGAGCTGGAAAATGTATTCATTGAAAACTCAAACATCTGCCTTTTTATAAAGATTTGTATTTGTTTTGTTCTCCTTTTAAAACAAAACACTAACGATACCAATTCCTCGGAACTGGAAATCGCAGCACACTAGATCTGGCATGTGAAAGCTGAGAAAGGGCGGAGCCCGTCCCAACCCCCGCTGTCAGATCCGTTTACGAACCCCGAAATACGAGCCGTCTCCGAGCCTCGGCAACAGAGAGACCCGCTCGGGGAACGCGAACCGAACCGTCCTCCTCGAAGAACGCCCGGCGGGAGCGGAGCGTCCTCACGGACAGCTTCTCGCAATGCACAGTCAGATCCCTCGAGAAATGACTGTTGCATACTCCACTCCCAAACAGCAACAAAAAGCTGATGTGTGTCCCCACCCGTGATGTAACGAGGGCAGGGAACAACACAACTTCTATAATATTGCTTTGCTCGCCATAATGATAGATAGTGATATATATATTGGGCTTGACAAACAACAATAAATAGACAAGGACAGAATCACAGAGAGCGCTTGCTGAAGACTACAGAAGCTGTCGCGGTCTGTTTTCAAGGGTGCTTTATAGTTTCCTGGTCTATGACGTCACCCATGACGTATCGGGCTTCCATTGGACTGATTTTACACGTGCTTCATGACGCAATCACGCAGAGCGTTCCCACCGCGTCTCAAACGCAGCTCGAAGTTCCCTTGAAAGGGAACTCTTTGTTGTGATGCTCCCCTAACAGACATTGTACTGACTATAAGTAATTTTGCAACTACATGTCAACTTATTCTAACCCTGACCCTACCAGTCTGTCTACTAACACTCTACTAACTCTCTAATGACAGTTAGTAGACATGTAGGTGCAGCGTTACTTATAGTCAACAGAATGTGTTAAAGGGACCATCAAAATAAAGTGAAACCGATGTATTTATGTATATGTTTAGTTCATATACATTCTTAATTTTATTTCATTTGATTTTGAAACATTTTAAATTAATGAATTGCATATTACATTAGGGACAGTAATTTTTTTTAAGCAATTGATGTTGATGATGATTGATACGGTTACTGTTACATATGCTGTGTTTTGGTTCTGTTTTTCTTTTGACCCAGTTTCTCAGTGTATCTATCCCATTTTCCTGTTGTCTCATTAATTAGCTCATTAGTTCCTTTTGGTTTAGTATTTATACTCCTTGTGTTCCTGCATTCTTTTTCCTGTCTTCGTTAATGTTAACGTGAGTAATTTGCCCAGTGAGCTTTGTAAATTAAAGGGTTAGTTCACCCAAAAATGAAAATTAAGTCATTAATTACTCACCCCCATGCTGTACCAACCCCGTAAGACCTTCATTCGTCTTCGGAACACAAATGAAGATATTTTTGATTAAATGTGACAGCTGGATCACTCCTCCATAGGCTCCCTAAGGGAATGAATCCTGACGGCCCAGAAAGTCAATGAAGAAAATGTTTAAATATTCCATGTCGCAACAGTGGCTCAACTATAAGTTTATCAAGCGACGAGAATACTTTTCTCGTCGCGACTATTCCTTTTTCCTATAGTTGAGCCACTGTTGTGACATGGAATATTTAAACATTTTCTTCATTGACTTTCTGGGCCGTCAGGATGCATTCCCTTAGGGAGCCTATGGAGGAGTGATCCAGCTGTCACATTTAATCAAAAATATCTTCTTTTGTGTTCCGAAGACGAACGAAGGTCTTACGGGTTTGGTACAGCATGGGGGTGAGTAATTAATGACTTAATTTTCATTTTTGGGTGAACTAAATAATCATACTGGAAGGTTGAGCATGTCCCACTTAAAGTTAGGGAAACACTTTATTTTGATGGTCAACTTTAGACATTCTTCTAACTATAGATAACTCTGCATTGTCAACTACTAGACATTAGAATATTAGCAGATGTTTTCCTAATATCTGCTAACACTTTATTTTGATGATCCTCCAACAGACATTCTACTGACAATAAGTTACTTTGTAACTATGTCAACTTATTCTACAAACCTGAACCTTAACACCTAACCCTAACCTAACAGTCTATTACAGTCTACTACTACTCTAATGAGAGTAAGTTGACATGTAGTTGCAAAGTTACTTAGTCAACAGAATGTCTAAAGTGGAAACATTGTATCCGAAGTTAGTTTCTATGGTTTCTAGTTTTGTCTTCATTATAAAAGACTCTCCCTCATCTTCTCTTTTCTGCGCCATCATGTTTGAAATAACCACCAGATCTCTGAAGGCCAAAGTCAGATCTGTTAGGAATCAGACATTCCTCTTTCTCCAACGCATGACTGAGACTGTCAGATCCCACCCTGTCAGATCCCACCCACAGACATATAGAGTAGCGTGATATACGCACATGTGTATAAGTTGCTTTATCATTCTAATGTATATTTTAGCACTCAGAGATCCTGTTATGACTATTGTCCCATTTCAGACCACAGCTTACTAATCTGCAGCCTGGATCAGCACAGCAGGGGAACTGCTTTGAAATGGGAATTTTGTTTTTCCTTCCCGGGTCAGTCTTGCATCCCAACAAACCCAAACATGACTTGAGCAGAAAAATAGCAAAAGCAGACAAGAGTGCTGATCAAACTCTTAATATAGATGTTTTTATAGATGTGAAAAATGTTATTGCTTAAATGTCCTTGCTTTCAAAGACATTATCGTGATATTTTGTGTTTGGCCAGTGATACATAAACCATCTCTCTTCTGGTTTTGTCTAGGCATTGCTCTTAGAGCAAACAACCCATGAAAGCGTGAAAAATGAATCAGGCATGAAAACACAAAGACACAACTTGTCCTCACCTTTACTTTTGTGCTGGGTTATAGAGCAGTACAAAAGTGAGATATGTAACACCCTCAGTGTGAAAGAAGGCTTTTTTTGTAAGCCTTAATGTAGTTTCTTTGGCTTTTAGAATTAATTTGCTAAAATATTGGAAGGAATGTCTGATGATTGGTTTCAGGCTTGGACCGAATGTATGTTAAACATGTATTTCTGAATGAGTTATGATTTTTAGACTCTTTGAGGCAGAAAAATAAACATTGGACTTATTTATTTTCCATGAATGCATGTAAACAAATGATTAATCAATTAAAATGAACTGATTTGAATAGTTTATTTTGATGGGTGTATGCCAGTTTCCATTTCTAACATTTGTTTTTCTTGAGCGCATTGTGTGTTCTCATAGATGTCCCAAACAAAACATGTGAACTTTCCTAAATCAATATACATTAGGTCTGGTGTTCTGACAAATGTATCAAAATTAAGTACGTTCAAGCTTAGGCCTATAACAAGAAAAAATATGTGCCAATACGGTAAGAAAAATAAATTTAACTCAAAGGGAAACTGTCAGGGTTCTGTCACTCTGGTCTGTTTATTCTTGAGTTGGTGACAGAGCTCTGACATTGCTATCGTCTTGTCTTTGTGAGCGCCGGTTTCAAGCGCACTTGAGTCATGCGCTCTTCTATCTAAATGAGTTGGCTTGTGTGCGGGGCATGGTGTTTGGATCCCGGCACTTTGGTCTAGTTTGGTAATCCGTGTGTTTGTCGTCAGTTGTGAGCGCATGGAATAATTTGTTCTTTCTCGTGCACTCTGTCTTGTTGAGTGAGCATGCGGTTTCGAGTTTGCTCGGGCCGTACGCTCTTCTGTCTATGTGTGTTGTTGTATTCTGTGTAGTTTTCATGTTTTATCTTGTGCTGTGTAGCAAGCGGCTGGTGTTTTTCACTGGCTGTGTGCTTTCATGTTGTCATGTTTTGTGTGAACACGTGGCTTATGAGTGTTCTCATTAGCTGCATGTTTATGTCTAGTTTTGTTTGAGCACATGGCTTGTGATTGTGTTCGCTGGCCATGTGCTCCTGTTTTTGTCATGTTTGATGTGAGCACATGGCTTGCCATGTATGTTTCCTTGTGTCATGTGCTCTCTTGTCTATTTTCTTAACCCCGCCCATCTTGTTACCTGATTATTGGTTAATTTGCCCAACTGTCCTCCCTCATTACCTGCTGTCAGGGTTGTTGCAGGATACTGAAGACGAGGGAACAGAATTTCAATGTAGCTGGTTTATTCACAAACTCAGGATACATGAAAACACAGGAACTCAGGAAAACAGCCATACATCGACGACGACCAACAAACACTGAGGGAAAACACAGGGCTTAAATGAACAGGGGGAAACAAGATCCCAAAACTGAACTAAACACATAGAAAACGTGACAGAACCTCCCCCTCCCCGAAGGCGCGTCCTCGCGCCGTATAACATCCAAAGGGGTGGGAGGGTGGCCGCCCTGGAGGCTGACGAAGGCATGGTGGTGCAGGGACAGGAAGCCTCCAGGGCGGAGCTGACGGACCCTCGGGCGTCCAGGGCGGAGCTGTCGGACCCTCGGGCGTCCAGGGCGGAGCAGGATGCGCAGGCGGCCATGGCGGAGAATCCCCTTCGGGCGGCCATGGCGGAGAATCCCCTTCGGAATCCCCTTCGGGCGGCCATGGCGGAGAATCCCCTTCGGGCGGCCATGGCGGAGACGCACCTTCAGGTGGCCTCGGCGGCGAAGACCCCTCAGGTGGCCACGGTGGCATATGCCTAGCAGGAGTTCCAGGGATCCCCAACTGAGCCGGAGAGACCCCAAGCCGAGGCGACACCACAGGTCTGGAGGGCCAAGGCGGATCTGCAGGCTCATGGGGCCGAGGCGGAGCAGGGGCTATGGAAGCCGTGGCGTAACCAGTGCGAAGGAGGACAACTGAGATGCAGGAGGGAAGATGGAGCCCGGTGGAGCAGAAGGGATGCAGGGCAGAGGCGCAGCCGCCAGCACGGAGTCCCGAGGTGGAACCAGGGTGACAGCTGACCAATGCGAGGAAGAAAGGAGGAGTGAGCCTGGTGGAGCTATAGGGCTGACAAGACCCGGCGGAGGTGAGGGCACAATGAGTCGAAGAGAAGCTGCAGGGTCGGAGGACCAAGGTGGAGTCAGAGGTTCAGGGGATTGAGGCGAGGACAGGGGATCCACTGACCAGGGCGATGCTGAGGCCTGGAGTCCCGGAGGCGGCTCCACAGCAACACTGGCGGGTAGCTGTTGATGGGAAGCAGGGTCGAAAGGGCTCAGTAGAGGCAAAACAGTACAGCATGAAGACAGCAACAGCGGAGGTGGGAGAGGGAGGCTGGGTGGGATCAGCGATGAGGGCCCTGAGCTGGGCAGGACCAGCGGCGAAGAGGGCTTTGAGCTAAGCAGGACCAGCGCCAAAGGAAACTCTGGGCAGGACAGGACTGGCGCAGGATCAGTGGGCTCTGGTGCATCTGGCGCTGGATCAGTGGGCTCTGGCGCAGGATCAGTGGGCTCTGGCGCAGGATCAGTGGGCTCTGGCGCAGGATCAGTGGGCTCTGGCGCAGGATCAGTGGGCTCTGGCGCAGGATCAGTGGGCTCTGGCGCAGGATCAACGGGCTCTGGCGCAGGATCAGTGGGCTCTGGCGCAGGATCAGTGGGCTCTGGCGCAGGATCAGTGGGCTCTGGTGCAGGATCAACGGGCTCTGGCGCAGGATCAACGGGCTCTGGCGCAGGATCAACGGGCTCTGGCGCAGGATCAACGGGCTCTGGCGCAGGATCAACGGGCTCTGGCGCAGGATCAACGGGCTCTGGGAACGTAGGACTGGATGGAACCAGCATATCTGGAAACTAAGGGCTGGACTCATTGGCCATACTCGATGAATGTGCTGCCCACACACACAGAAGAGCTGTAGACACCACAATTAGTACTGTGTCTTCATGAGCTGCCTCAAGTGCGGCGTGCTCAGTCTCTGGCAGGTAGGTGATGGGCTCAGGCTCTGGTGGGCAGGCGATGGGCTCAGGCTCTGGTGGGCAGGCGATGAGCTCAGGGCATTCCGGACTTGGAACTGGCTGGAGTGGGAGATCGTCCACGAGATAGTTGGATCCACACACTTACAAGTAGTATCTGGGCTAGTGGGTCCTTTAATCCACCCCAGAAACTTTGCGTTAATTCTTCTTCCTCCAACGACATGTCATCATACAGCTCCAGGTAAAGCCCTGCATACTCCTCAAGAGAGCGTTCATTTTGAAAGAGGATAGGTGTTTTAATGGGGTTCACCTCTTTCTTCTTTCTCCTTCGGCCCATTTTCAGTTTTTAAGGTTGGTCGTTCTGTCAGGGTTGTTGCAGGATACTGAAGACGAGGAAGCAGAATTTCAATGTAGCTGGTTTATTCACAAACTCAGGATACATTAAAACACAGGAACTCAGGAAAACAACCATACATCGACGACGACCAACAAACACTGAGGGAAAACACAGGGCTTAAATGAACAGGGGGAAACAAGATCCCAAAACTGAACTAAACACATAGAAAACGTGACACCTGCCTTGTTTGCTCCCTATTTAGGGGCTTTTTACACGACACCGTTTTATCTAGAAATGCAAAACTTTTTATGTGTTTTGGCCATAATTTGATACATTCATTGCTATAGGAGAGGAAGAATTTTCTGAACTCGTTAAATCAAATAAATCGACAACATGTATGTTAGACCCTATACTGACTAAGCTATTGAAAAAGATGCCTCCAGAGGTCATAGATCCTCTTCTTAATAGCGTTAATTAATCTTTGTCATTAGGATACGTACCTAAAACTTTTAAGCTAGCTATGATTAAACCGCTTGTTAAAAAAACGCAACTTGATGCTTCAGAATTAGGCAATTACAGGCCGATCTCGAATCTGCCTTTTCTGTCAAAGATACTAGAAACGGCTGTATCCTCACAACTGTTCCTTTTTAGAAAGAAATGGTATCTGCGAGGATTTCCAGTCAGGTGGTAGACCCTACCACTGAGACAGCTCTCTTTAGATTCACAAATTCTTTGCTCTTATGATCCGATCGTGGTTGTATCTCTCTAT
Organism: Tiaroga cobitis; assembly: GCA_030578255.1. Lineage (NCBI taxonomy): Eukaryota > Metazoa > Chordata > Actinopteri > Cypriniformes > Leuciscidae > Tiaroga > Tiaroga cobitis. The sequence goes on along the minus strand of CM060599.1, from coordinate 17,375,462 downwards.
TAGTTTTACTCGATCTTAGTGCTGCTTTTGATACAATTGACCACAACGTTAACTTTAAATAGATTCGGCATTAGTGGAATTGCACTAGCATGGTTTAAATCATACTTATCTGACTGTTATCAATTTGTAGCAGTAAATTAAGAGATGTCTTATTGATCACAAGTTCAGTATGGAGTACCACAAGGCTCAGTACTAGGACCATTGCTGTTCACTCTGTACATGCTACCCTTGCGAGATATCATTAGGAAGCATGGTATTAGTTTTCACTGTTATGCTGATTATACTCAGCTCTATATTTCTTCACGCCCTGACGAAACTTACCAATTCACAAAATTAACGGAATGCATAGCTGATATAAAAAAAAAACTGGATGACTAATAATTTCCTACTACTTAACTCTGGAAAAACAGAGATTATAATTATTGGATAAAAAACTTCCTCACATACTAACCTAGAATACTGTCTAACACTTGATGGCTGCTTTGTCAAACCTTCGTCGTCGGTTAGGAACCTGGGTGTGCTCTTTGATACCAATCTTTCATTTGAAAGTCACGTTTCTAGTATCTGTAAAACCGCATTCTTCCATCTTAAAATATATATATAAATTATGTCATATGCTCTCATTGACAAATGCGGAACAATTAGTTCATGACATCAAGTCTAGATTATTGCAATGCTCTTATGGGTGGTTGCCCGTCACGCTTAATAAATAAACTACAGCTGGTCCAAAACACAGCAGCTAGAGTAGGAACAGACTATATAGACAAATATAGACTAAAAACACATCTCTTTGACCTAGCATACACATAACACATTATAAACTTCTATAATTCAATGTTAGGTTGCATAGATTAGGGCAGTCGGAACCTGGAACACTCCCCATAAATCATGATGTACTCGTTACATCATAAGAAGAATGGCGTTTTCGCTAATATTGGTCTCTCTGTTTATCCCGAGGTTTACAGTAGTCCGCCGTATCCAGACCTGATGAAGGACCTGCGCCTGGACACGACGACAACTAGGCCTGAAGTGTCAACTAGTCTCTACCCTGTGAAGGCCCCTTCTCCTTCCCTTTCTGTACAGATAAAACGTTGTCAAAATAGTTCCGGTTCACATGGCTACTCGGAAGAGATAAATAATTATATGAATGTGCGGGCCGGAGCACGTTAAGTGTTTTCTGTTAGAACGGTGTCGTGTAAGCGGCCCCTAAGTTAATAACTAATGATCTTTGCAATGGAGGTGACTTGATAAAAACAAACTTTAGCTGGACAATAACTTTATTCTAGAGCTGCTGTAAAGGCAAAACAATCTCTGCTACTTTAGTTTCCTATTATCACTGTAAAGCTGCTTTGAAACAGTCCAAACTTTTTAAAATGGGTTTCAAAATGCTAGTTTTTGAAAACGGTCTCTGTGTAAATAACAAAAAAGTGAATCTCTGGAGACGATGAGGTCATGCACATGCGTATTACGCTACTTCCAAGTCAAGTCAAGTCAAGTCAAGTCAAGTCAAGTCTCCCCCCCCAGGAGAGTTTTTGTTTTTGATTTATTTTATTACTAATAAAGGTCCATTAATTCAGCGTTACCGAGTCCTCGCTTCATCCTTCAACCCCAAACCTGACAGAAAAGAGTTTATTTTTCCAAACTCATTTTTAGATTTTTTCTTATTATTTTGTTTTACTTGTTTTAACCCTCTGGTGCTACTTTGCACCCTTGCACTGGAAGACAGGGTCTAGGAACAGCACATTTCCAGCAGTGGTCAAAGTCCACCCCTAGGGAGAAGAGAACCATTATCCAGGATGAAGTCTGAAACCTTGAGGAAGAAGGGAGAAGAGCAAAATCCATCAAGCTCGCAACCCAAGGCGCCTGGACGAGGTGGAACCTACCCAAGAGAACAATCACAACTGGGGCGGCTGGAGCCCTTCCGTATATCCTTTCTACTCCGAGCAGTGTACGACACCTTACAAACCCCAGTCTATTTGCACAGGTGGGGGATGAGGGAGGACCCACTGTGCAGGTTGTGTGGTGGGAAAGGAACAATGGCACACATTCTGTCAGGGTGTAAGACCGCATTGACACAGGGGAGATACAGGTGGCGCCATGACAAGGTGTTGGCAGTGCTCACAGACATCCTGGAGCAAGAAAGGAGGAAAAAAACAACCAGCCAAAGCAAGACCACTGCTGAGCACCACCGCCTTTGTGAAAGAGGGCCAAAGACCTGTCGTCCACAGCCAAGTCAGGCAGAATCTCCTGCAGTCAGCCCAGGGATGGGAAATGGAGGTTGATCTCGGGAGGAAACTCCACTTCCCCGAGGCGGTATTGTCCACAACTCTAAGGCCTGACATCATCATGTGGTCTCCAGAGGGAGGGAAGATCATTCTGGTGGAGTTGACGGTGCTGTGGGAGGAGGGCTGTGAGGAAGCTGCATTGAGGAAAAAAGCCAAATACCAGCAACTTGTCCAAGACTGCCGGGACAAGATGTGGACGGCGTGGCTGATGACGGTGGAAGTCGGATGTCGGGGATTCCGGGGATTCCGGGCTCAATCTGTGTGGAATCTATTGACAAAGGTTGGATTGAGAGGCCACTTAAGGAAAGCAGCCATTTGTAGGCTGGGAGAAGCTACAGAGAGAGCCTCCTGTTGGCTCTGGCACAAGAGAGAGGAAACAAGCTGGAAGCCTGGAGGTGAGTGGCAGTGACCTGGCCAGTCACTGCTGACCCGCCAACTGGAGGGTGTTGTGGTTAATGGTCTAATCACCCACTGAAGGTTGGGGACCACCTGATGACCTCTCTTCCAGGCCAAGGCTTAATCCATTAGAAATGGGTGTATGGTAGCATCGCAGATGTATTATACAACTTTTATTTTAATATTTTGTATTTTTAGGGGAGGGTAAAAGGCACCTTTGATTTAATTTTTTCTCTAAACCACTAGATGGCGCAAAAACTTGCCGTATCACTTTCCAAAACATTCTCTTTTCAAAATCCACATAGAAATTTGGCTGATCCTTCACGCAATTACGGACAGCGCAAAGTTGATTCTGTGCTAATTTGGGATAATAATAATAATAATAATAATAATAATAATAATAATATTAATAATGGGATCCCCTTCAGTGTTTCATAATCCAATACTTTTTAAAATAATTGTGTTTCTGTATTTTTAAAATAAATTTTTTTAATCAAAATATTTTAATGATAGAATATTTTTTGAACAAAATCTAATGAATTATTTTATGTATCAAAATAAACAGAAAATAGTACAAAGTTTGCTAAGGTGATTGTTTTGAACAAGTAACTTAACTTATTATTATTATTAAAATTATTATTTTAGCTGAAGTATTTGTTTAAATATTGTGTGCCTTTTGCCCCCCTCGCCACCTCGTACATTTATAAGATTTTTAAACAAAATGAACCACTTTTATGATTTATTTTCACTCAAAATGTGTTGCTCCATCAATGTTCAATACAGATTTTTTTTTTTTTGCAATCAGACACTTAAAGACACTTCTCAAGGTGTGCCTGTAGCCCCATTGTATCCTACTAAATTATATTTATGGAGTAGTTATGCTCCATTTATTACCTGTTATCCACTTTTTGAGCATAGACCTGAAAATTTAATTTCCAACTTAATCTGTTGTAAATCTTGAATGCTTTGGAGCACAGACTTATGTTTGATCTCTTTTTAGAGAAGATACTTGGCAGATTATTGCTGAAGTGGGAAAAAAAAAGTAAAAAAAAATAAAATTAAAAAAAGTTTTATAAGTTTAAGTTTATTATTACATATGTGTCTTATTCGTATATATCTGTTTTCTTTATTTTTTATTTTACTATCTGTGTAATGTATTTGTCTCTATGTACTGGAATCTTTTCTGACACCAAAACAAATTCCTTGTGTGTGCAAACATTGGCAATAATTTGCACAAAAATACTCATTTTAAATGAACTCCAAACCTGTGAGAAAATCAAAGCCGGTAAGATTTTGTTTGGGTGCAGTAACAAACGTTTACACTAGATACAATTAGTTTCTTGCAAGTTTCTGAGCAAACCAATCAGATTGCTCAGATCACAGTCTAATCATCTGTTACGAGTACCTAGATCCAAGCTGAAATGTAGGGGTGACAGACCCTTTGCGGTAGCTGGCCCCAGGTTATGGAACAAATTGCCATTACATATTAAATCAGCGCCCACAGTGTCTGAGTTCAGCAATCTTTTAAAAAACCTACTTGTACTCTTGTGCGTTCAATGTCTTGTGAAAGTTGTTCTTAAGTTTTGTATGGATCTAAATAGCTATATCTTGTACAGCACTTTGGTCAACCAAGGTTGTTTTAAATGTGCTTTATAAATACAATAAACTTGAAACTTGATAAACTTTCTTATTAATTTCCAATGGGGTCATTTTTGACCGGAAAAAAAATATAAGTATGACTAATATTTTTCAGGACCATTTACCTTTTTCGAATCATGTCCATGATTTTTTTTACCTTTACCAAGTTCGTCCCATTCTGATGAAGTAAAAAATTCTTAAAAAACAAAACTTAATATCACTGAACAGCACTATAGGGTTAAGCTTATAATCTCTTAATTTTGTTGAATTTTTCAGAAAACAACACTTAATGTCTTATGTCATTTTGCCTCTCAAGCTAATGTACTGTATATTGATCTAAGAAAGTTTAGATATACTAAAAAAAAAAAAAAAAAGTGATTTGCATTCCGCATATCAGCCTGAATGGGTTGAACTGGTGGGTAAATGATGCTTCATGATCAAAAAGCTGTTTGAACATCTGGAACAGACATTTATTTTAGACAACAACAACAACAACAACAAGAACAAATCAGCATGTGTACGTGCTCTTCAGAGTCTGAAGACATCTTCTGCATGTTATTGTAAAATCAAGCAGATAAAGATAAAGGTGAAGGTGAAGGTGAATGAGGAGTGGAAAGTACACATTCAATTAAAATGTGCAGGGAGAGTGTTTTAGGAGGGAGCATTTAGAGGCCACTTTGAGGCTGCTCTCAGTATTTTAACCTAATGAGTACAGAAAGCAAGAGCAGGGGAGTGTTACATAGTCAAAAAGATTGTGAAATTAAGCCCCTAAATCCCCGAGGTACAAACAGTTTGGGTGGATTCTGTCAGTTTGGCTTCCTCCCATGTGTATTTCAACAGTGAGAAGCCAACACAGTCTTTCTTTTACTTAAACAGTGTGGAAGACAGATGTAAGGTGTAATGTCTGTAAGAACGAGAGAGAGAGAGAGAGAGAGAGAGAGAGAGAGAGAGAGAGAGAGAGAGAGAGAGAGAGAGAGAGAGAGAGAGAGAGAAACAGCGTGTGTCATGTGTCATGCTGGCCTTTCTATTTGACAGGATACAGAAGTGGAAAGAAGGAAGACTGATACCAGCTTTCCAGTCAAACTAACAGTTGGTGTATGAAAGAATCCACGTCATATAGCCAGAGGTGTAAAGTCCAGGTTCAGAAAGTAAAAGTCCTCCTCAGTATTTTGTTCCAATCACCTGGATTTGCTAATTAGCACAGTTTTTCAGCCAAGAGATTAAGTGAAATCAGCTGGCTGAGTTCATCGAATAAACATATGGCAGGACTTTTACTTTCTGACCCCTGGACTTTACACCTCATAAATGCATATAGCCTACTACATTATGTACCTTTTCTTGTTAATAGTAACTAGTGAATCTCAGATTTATAACCTGAGCAGAATGCATTTAAGGTTACGTTCACACTGTCAGTGTTTGGTATTGACAACCGCATTAACAGGTGTGAGTCACGAAATGTCCCGTTCACAGTAGCGTCTCGAATTCTGTCTTTATGAACATCCAACGGGAGTCAAGCCCGTATTCGCGTACGTAATCATATTGTGACAGTGACCAAAGTGATGTTGAAAAGATGGTGACATCCATAAAACTGCAAAGTCTTATCACTTTTAACACGAGTCCAATCAAGCTTTGGGTTTATCCGTCAAATCTTCATTAACCAAGAGCAGCGTTTAGGCTATATTTGGGTGGAAAGCGGAGTATTTGAGTCACACACAAAACTGATGGGAGCAGCTCCGGCGGAGAAGAGTGACTGGATCTAAAACCCTCATATCTCAGTCATGAAAACCCGCAACACACGGTATACACGTGTTTGTGCAATGCAGACCGGCTCTTTCACATTGTATGATGTGACGGATAACAAGTTGTCCAGTCAGGTTCCGTTCAGGGCACATTTTCCGAAAACGTGGTTGTGAGTCTTGAAAGTTTATGGGTGTAGGTTCGGTAATCGAATGCTCTTGTCACTCCTGTAAATAACTAAACTGTGTGTGAACATAACCGTAATAAGGACTCAAATACAGCACTGACAGTGACAACCTTATTCTTCTGCTGTGTGAACATGGCCTAAGTAACTCTGTAGGCCTATCACTAAAAAGACAGCAAATTCTGTAAGATATTATTCACCAAGGCATTAACTGGAAGAACACAATTGATTCTTTATGACAAGCTGATAAGTAAATAGTGTGATTTATATTTTTCCTTAAGTCTGGTAAAAAGTAGCCTATCACACAAAGCTTGCCTTGACAAACCTTCAAGCCTTAACTGAAATTAAATAGCATATAAGAATTTCACTACAATGACTAAAACTAAATAAACCAAAACTAACAAATAACTATTGAACTTTTCCTTTAAAAATCATTTCTCCTCTCTCAGTTCAATGTGTAAAGACAGCTACATTTAAGCTGATTTGTAGGTTGATTTTAACATGTGTTTGTGTCTCGATGTGAGTCTGTATATTTCCTGCATTTTAAACATGTAAGGGCGCTTTCTTGAAGATTGCCTGATTACTTTGGTGATTTATCGGGTGGGCCGTTTATCTGTATTGTTGTTTTTGTTTTCTAAAACAACAACAACTAAAACAAAAGCTTTCCTGTTGGTGCCCTGCCAACTGCAACATTCAATCTATCTCGCTTATATCTGTAAAGCGTATTTCTACCTCCTTTACAGATAGAAAAGCACTGAGAGAAACACAGCGATAAATGTGTTAACCCATTGTCCGTTCAATACATTGATATTTGCAAACGGATTTGAGAACGTCCGGTCTTTATCTCTCACACACTATAACAGAAAATCAGGCTTGCTGCATGACATTCCTGTCAACAGACCTCTGATTACAGTTGCCATATGGAGGCCGTTAAGATAGTGTTACCACATTAAACAGGGCTCTGCTAAAGATGTCATTAGCATGGAAAAGCTAAGTGCAACATTTTGGAATTAAGGTGGAAACTGAGGCTGTGAAACACTAAAACTGCCCTTAAAAGTAACAGTGAGAGTTTAGAGTGTGAGAAACTAGGCCATGCTCCTAATTTGGAGAAGCAGGACTGAAGTGACCATGAAGCATGACCGTTATGTGAAGTGAATTGGGCTGGAATGACGTTTCATCACCTTTGATTTAAAGAAGAAAAAAATCATGTGTTTGTTCCAGTCAGGTTTTTGATTGATTCACACATTTGACTTACATGTAGCTTCGTTCTTGCAAAATGTAGGCCTATTTTAAAGTTTCTCTTGTTAAAGACCCCATGAAATGGCTTGATGAGTACAGTTTTTTCACTAATATTCCAAAAAGGTTTTAAATGATACTACATCAGGCTTTTATGGCTCATATTGTATAATGAGCTCATATTCGATGAGGAAAAAACACCTAAATTTTTTTCAGAGGCCCATACTGAGCAAAAATATGCACATTGGTGCAGTTGCTGATAACTTGTAGCTTGTAATGTAAATCAATGAGATCAGTATAGCAGATTATTAACATAAAATGCATATAAATATCAGATTAGATATTTACTTATATAATGTCTTAAAAAGATTATATTTTAATGCTTGTATTATCAAATTACTGCTGTATTATTATTATTATTTATTTATTTTCTGTGGGGGAAAATATATGATGCAATATAATCCAATGATCATTGAGAGATGAACGAATGAATGTTCCTTAAAAGCCTGATATTTTAACATGATTTTCAAGTTAATCTGAGTTGTTGCTTTTCCCCAGTACATATTTATTTTATATATAATATAGTCATTACTTTAGCAGATTATAAACAACAGATTTTTCATGAAAGTTTTGATCTTGTTGATGATTTAGAAGGCCTTGTAAATGTGTGTATCAAATATGCACAGCAGGTTTTATAGGGTTAAACAGCTTGCATTAAAAATGTTCAAAAGATGCTTTCTGCCACTGCTTCCACTTTGTTCAATACTTGATTGTAACATCCGATATTAACAGGAAGCATTGGTTTCCTGACCAATCCTGATTCATTGCAGTAGCATATATGTCTCAGTACTTGACAAAAGACTCTTATCTGGATCTACTACTGCAGCCAAGAGAACCGCCAGTGAGGAAAAGGTCTCTAGCAAGGAGAATAGAAGGAAATCTGGTGATTCAGCTTTTGGGATCATCCCATTTTTAGATGAAATCGCTACTCCACATTTTCGGCATTGTTATAATCATCTGTGCACATCTGTACTGTGATCCGCTCTTGGCATTCCAGCAGTGTGTTCAGAAAGGGCTTTTCTCACAGCCGCCTACATGAAACATGCACATAGCCATTCAATGTTCCATTGTTTTTACATGTACACATTGACAGCCTTTGAAAGCATAGGCCATAGGCTAAGCATTCCTTCATCAGACTGTCCACATGCATTGTCCTACACACGCCTGGAATCCCCCTGAGGAGACTGGAAATGACTTCATCAGTCAACAATGACAGAATGTCCCATTGTGTGTTGTGCACATGGTTTATACTGGACTAATGCATTAATCATACTACATCTTCTACATATTTAAAATGAAACCACAATAAATTAGTTGTTATCAGCCATTAAAACTAATATATATATATATATATATATATATATATATATATATATATATATATATATATATATATATATATATATATATATACATTGACATTTACACGCAAGATGCAGTGTTTTTCTTAAAATAATTTTAACAATGTTAAGCTGGATGTCACATTATTTCTTTGTCAAAGCTGTTGAAACCAGAGATTTACACCAGAGCACATTCAGCATGCGGCTGTTTTTCAAATTAAACCAAATAATTCACATATTAGATTAAATCAACAGGCACACTTGTATCGTGCATTTAGTATGCAGATGTTCACTCTAACAGTAGATAAATAATTATGGAGCCAAAAGAACATGACAGGCACTGAATGACAACGGCAAGATTTAAACTTTTTTAAATTACAAAAATTCAGAAAAAAGACAAAAGATGTTAAAATCATGACATCACAGCTTGTGGGCGGGGCCCCATCTTATATTTGACTATTGTGTGCCACTGCCTTTTGTGTTTTTTGGGCACACAAATATGCTGCATGTAAGCATGGGCTATATACGCCGTAATGACAACATCAGGAATTCATGGCAACAACAAAAACATTCACTTTTTAACCTACTCCAGATGTTCTGTAGTAGTAAGCATTTTGGCTCGCTCAGTGCTCAGTGGAATGAAATACACACTTTAACTGCTGGAAGCCAGGGTCTTAAAAAAAAAAAAATCCCCGAGGTACAAACAGTTTGGGTTAAAAAAAAAAAAAATTAAAAAAAAAATTTATTTATATCATTTCACTTTCTACACTTCTTTGCTTTTCACATGAGCCTGATCAGATCAAGGGACATTATGTTTTCTGTCGGGACTTTTCTGTAATTGAGTGAACGTGTCTGAATATTACAGATTAAACCAGCACATCACAACTTTGGTCATGTGCAGCATAGAATAACTCCATATGAACTCAGTGTTGTGTTCATTTATAATTATATTTATATTTATTTATGATTAAAGTATTTATTACATTTTTTTAAATTAGCTTTTATTTTTAGCTTTTCATTTTTTACTTTCATTTCAGTTTAGTTTTAGTTCATTTTAAGTTTAGATTTAATTTTTTTTTTTTTTTAGTTTCACTAATTTTAATACTTGCTTTTTTTCAGTTAGCTGCCAATGCAACATTTCTAATTTTCATTTAAGTTTTTTTTTATTTAATATTTTTATCTTATTTATTTTCAAATAGTACAAATTATTTTTAATAGTTTTAGTTTTAGTTAACAACACTGACTCATGTTTTATATGCAAATTAGAATGTAGCCATCAGAAAAGTGAAAATCAGAGAGAGAGAGTCAGAAGTCATAACGCTGAATGCTTAAAAAGGACACGGGCCACATCCACCATCCACCACCAGCATTGCCAAAATGACGACAGAACTCTCGGTGGACCATGTCATGACTCCATTAGGACACAATCCAAAGCTCGAAAAAGTGACAAGAGTGCGAAGGCTGTCAACAGCTGCCGCCATGTTCAAAAGGAACCAATAAAAGTGTGTCTCTGAGAGAAATAGACTGTCTCTCATGACATTTATGCGGGAAATAAAACATCTTGCTTATTAACATAAAATCAGCAACACATTCCATCTCATAGTCCAGCACATTTTCTGAAGAACACATTCTGTGAAGATGCAGGGGAGGATTCCTTTAAGAGTATGACATTCAAATGCATAATATTCCATTCCAGCCTGACTAGTTTTTCAGCTGTTGCATGACCTCTAAGGGGCAACATCCAGCCTGGGATCTATTTATTCAACGTCTACAGGTTAACCTGTCAGTACACTGACCCTTAACCATGTCCTGTGCACCTCCAATGTTGACTCTCTTCAGCTGTGTGGATAAATGTGTTTTTAAGATTTCGGCTCTGTACGTAGGCGAAAGTGCTCCCGATGCAAAGGCTTTTCATGCCTCACATGCATCCTTTATGTTATGCCAATCACATAATACATTGTGAATATAATATAATATAATATAATATAATATAATATAATATAATATAATATAATATAATATAATATAATATAATAAAATAAATTCATTCTATACTAAATAAATAAATAATCACTTACAACTGCGACATTTTTTCTCACTGACGTGATAAAGATGCAATTATTTAATAAGCATCGAAATTAGTACACAAATATTTTAAATGAGTTTTATTTATTATATATTTGATTATAGGCTATATCTATTTAAGTCATTAAATATAGAGAATAGAGAATGGTGCTAGTAATTGCAATGCTATCGGATCGATTCCCTTAACGCACAAGCCATAACAATGTGTAATATAGCATTGTAAGTTGCTTTGGGTAAAATATGTAAACGCAATACATTGTGAAAGACTAATATGAGGAACATAAAGCTGCTATAAAGTGTTCAGAAGCCTGAACATAGATAACTCTCTCTCTCTCTCTCTCTCTCTCTCTCTCTCTCTCTCTCTCACACACACACACACACAGCCTCTTCTCATCTCATTCTGCTGTGTGTAGGAGGCCAACCAGACCCACAAAAAGGAAGGAACTCCCACACTAATGCTCCAGCCATGGAGGGGTTTCCCTGCCTTAAGAGGATAGATATTGCTATTTCCTTCTGTCCAAAACTTATCAAACAATGACTAATACCAATCTGTCACAAGCACGGCTACCTCATGCTCACGAAGGCAGTGTCAAGCTTTTACCAAAACCACATGGTGCACAATGAGCCAGTGAAGTATGCCAGATACATACACATAGTTCAATCAGTTGAACAGTAGAAGTGAAGTCTTTCACACTTGGTTCGATTGCTTGGTCTGAACCCGAGTTTAAATGTTCCCCGCTCACCCTGCTGGATTTTCTTCACATTATTTTACTTGGGTCTGAACCGCATTATCAAAGCAGCAGCTGTTTACACCTGTTGCTTTGTAATGACGATACAGATGTAAGATGTATAGTCCTTTTGCGCTAGAGAAACAAGCAGCCATCTTTAGAATTTTGTGTTTGAACTTTCGTTTTGCTGTAGCTCTGTATATTTATATGGCATAGCTGTCGAATTAGCTGGTGAAGTGGATTTACTTATTGTAGAAATAATGAAAGTCATGTTTGATAATGTTTAAGCGGATGTCACAACAACATGTCAATAGAGCGGTTCATTCATAATTTCGTAATATCTTACCGTCATGCTGTGTAAACACAAACCAGAAGAAGGAACACAACCTGTGCAGTGCTAAGAGGTGGGGCTACATGAGGTCTATAGCATTGCTCACCTCACTTTTAAAGCCTGTTTTGGTTTTTGAACCTTTGGTTTTATCAAATCATCCATCATCTATAGTGGTTCACTTCCGCAGTTTAGTACGATTGCGCTCATATCAGCAACGAACTGTACCGGAGTTCACATGAACCGTACCCCAGACCATCCTTTTAAGGCAGATTCGGGTACTGCAAGTTCGGAAAACAGCATTCATATCATCCAAACCAACAATCGAATTCGGGTGCGCACCAAAAGTGCTATTGACAAAGGGCCCTAAGACAAATTCATAACCCACATTATTACATCGGCTATGCAAGATGCGAATAGATATGTCTTGCATGCAAAATAGGCACGGAAAAAAACGACAGTTCAAAAAAGGGAGATTTGCATAAAGGTTTGTACATAGATACAAATTACATTGTTAGTGTTTGATTTGTATTACAATTTGAGATGTTCCAAAAGAATGTGTTTGTTTGAACTGGATTGCAAAAGTTTTAAAAGCAATTATAGTGTTTATTTTAGATGCTGCTCTGATAAAACTTCCCAGCAAAAGGTCAGTATTTACTCACCCTCATGTCATGCCATTCCTCTGTCATTCCTGTATGCATTTCTTGTAGTGAACATCAAATCTTCTAAGTAAATTTAAAAAAACTGTACTTGCAGATCATATATTATTATCAAAATCAAAGAATGCTTAAAAGTTTGTGAAGTATTGATGCAATATGATCATTATAAAGTGGATCATTATATTCCCCTTTGTATCTATTACTCCATAATGTTGCATCTCCAATCAAGCATCTCATGTTATTGCATGGATATGTTAAAGCATTCAAGATACTGCATTAATGTTGTGTTAATGAGAGAGCTAGTAAATGTGGAGACATGCTTACGGTAATCCCAGTTCTGTTAATCATCTGGCCCTATGTATTTAAGCCCTCTGCTTCTTCAGTTTAGTGTTCTACATTAACATTTGAGGTTCTTGTGTTATAGCTCTTAATTAAAGTATATTATCATCGTTCATTCTGCGTCACGCATCTTTCATGGAATTTAAACTGCATGCAACCCTGACACAGATACTGTCAGAAACATCAATAGATAAACTAGACATGACCCTGTGTTTATAATGAAACTGCATGCATACATATGAGAATTCCTGCTAATACAATAATCTAATGCACATGGACGTTTGGAGGTGCTCCATATTCTGCAACGATTCAAAGAGAGGGTGGTAAACTTAATCTGATTTATTGTACAAAATATTGTCCTTGTTCTTGTGGGAAAGTGCAAGTCTCTGAGAAAATTCACAGTGAGATCCCAATAGAACAAGAGCACAGGTCAGACTCTAAAAACAGGAGTAAATGCCTGAAACGTGAGAAGAGAGAAAGGTAGTGGACAGAGAGCACAAAGCTAAGAAAAGACAAGCATTCAGAGGCAGTTTAATCTGGATGTAATAAACCTTGCAAAGCTGCTCAAAAATAGAGTTGTGGTCCTAAACAGGGGTGAGAAGATTTTGCAGGACATAGATGTTTTCTTCACTGAATATGAAGGGCATCTAAAGGACAGAAGATAGGCCTAGGAGAATGGCTGTTTTCTAGATTAGATTACAGTGCTTTCAGTTTGCTAAAAATATTTAATTACAATTAATCTCATATTTTGTTTTAAGTTAATGTAAGGTAATGTATTAAAAAAATCTACATTCCATTCTCAAACAACATCAAAACATGCAAGAAATACAAACAAAAAAAAATGCAGATAATTTTTCTCACAATCTATGGACATAATCTAACACGAGTCTGTGGTCCGTAAAAGTGTTTGGCATTTGCTTTCGGGCCTCAAGAGAAAAAATGCAGATGAAAGGTGAGGAAATGCTTTCTGTTGGTTTTCATGATCACAGAGGCAATACAAAGAGTCAAGGCGCTTAAACATTGTGTAACTGGTTCTACTCGACCTGCTCCAAGCGGGATTCAAACCGGCGTTGCTGCTGCACTTGAGGCCAGGGGAGTGAGTTTTACTAGCACAGCTCTTACTAGGTTGCTTCCATTACACTCACCCCCCTAAACCTCACTCCCAACCGGGTCACAGCACCAAATGTAACCGCCCCAATTCGACCTGCTCCGAGCGGGATTCGAACCTGAGTTGCTGCTGCACATTAAGCCAGGGAAGTGAGGTTAACACAAACAGCTCTTACTAGCTTGCGTCCGTTACAATTGCAATGCTTACATACACAAACATGACAAATGTATGCGCCTCTGTATTATAGTAACTCAAAAATATCTGCATCTGAATAACTCAGGAATCACCCAGAGGGGAAAAAAATAGCATTTTATTTCTATTTTTCCAAAGGTAAAGCACAAGAGTGAACTATAGTCAAGAATATCATGACTTCCTTAGTCAAATGCCATGTCTTTCCCTCAGATCATGTGTAAGCTAACAATAACCCTACATTGTGTTTGAGACAGGAAATCTCCACACTTGATGTCCTGAACAGATCAGGAAGGACTGGAATGGAACATCAGGTCATTACATTTTTGGAATAGACACAGTTGCTCTTCTCTATATTTAGGGCTGGATGTCAGACGGGCTTCAGGTTTAATAATTAAAATAACATCTGTGTCTCGTTTCAGTCTGATACGTGTCCAACTGGTTAAAAAAAAATCCTGCTTCTGTGTTTAGAAGGTTTCTTCCTCCACATCCTCAGAGGTGAAAAACAGAGTGGGTGTCACCAACGGTTTATTTACTGCGGATTAAAAGAAATTGTAAAAGAAAATGACAAATAAAACTAAAGCTGGATGAAACAGTGGGAGGTCAGACAATGTAGTTTAATTGTAACAAGAGGATTTTTATCAGACACATAAAAAGTAATAGTGTACTCCTCCATTGGAAGGGTCAACTGTTAACTTGGGAGTTTCAGCCTCCTCATTATGCACTGAGATTCCAGAGCTTGGCTGATTTGGTGTATGTTGGGTCAGTTACATGAGATGTATTTATTTATTTTTTTCAAGTTGTAACCAAGTTGTTTTGTTTTTCAAACAAAATGAAAACTTTAAACATGTAGGTAGACAATTTTCTATCACACACATGCACACGCACACACACACACACACACACACACACGTTGTGTTTTCATGTTTTATGGGAACTGTCCATGGACCTAGATTTTTATACTGTACAAACTGTATATTCTATCCACTTAAATTAACCCTACCCCTAAATCTACCCATCACAGAAAAATGTCTGCAGTTTTACATTAAAAAAAAACATTACTTAGTGTGATTTATAAGCTGTCTCCCTTATCGGGACCAACAAATTTCCCCACAAAGACAAGGATTTCGGATATTGCCATCTTTGTGGGGACATTTTGTCCCCATAATGTAAGGTTTGGCGTTTAGGCTCTCCATAGACATAATGCTTTTTATACTGTGCAAAGCAAGTACACACACACACATTAGGTACACCTGTTCAACTGTTCGTTAACACAAATATCTAATCAGCCAATTACTTTGGAAAAGTACTGCCTGGTCTGATGAGTCTCAATTTCTGCTGCGACATCCAGATGGTAGGGTCGGAATTTGGCATTAACAACATGAAAGCATGGATCCATCCTGCCTTGTATCAACAGTTCAGGTGGTGGTGGTGTAATGGTGTGGGGGATATTTTATTGCCACACTTTGGGCCCCTTAATACCAATTGAGTATCATTTAAACACCACAGCCTACCTGAGTATTGTTATAACCTGAGTTATGACCACAATGTACCCATCTTCTGATGGCTACTTGCAATGGGATACAATGAATTCACTATACTCAAATAGCCTCCACACTCACCAGATCTCAATCCAATAAAGCACCTCTGGGATGTGGTGGAACGGGAGATTTGCATCATGGATATGCAGCCGACAAATCTGCAGCAACAGCTTGATGTTATCATGACAATATGGACCAAAATCTCTGAGGAATGTTTCCAGCACCAACTCTCTACTAGCAAGGTGTACCTTATAAAGTGGCCAGTGATTGTGTGTCAGATAATAATTGTTGAATATAATAATAATTATGAGATGTTCACTCACAGGTATTGAAGGTGAAAGGAAAATGCAGCAAAATAAATTAGGAAAATATATTTGCTGTAAATGATACCTAAAATTGTGAGGCTAGTTGAGGAGATGTTGATGTTTCACTTTTCTAAGCAACAAAAATTATGTGTTCACCTTGTGGATGATAAAATTAGCCCAAATGCTTACATTGAGAAATATACCTAGGATCCAAAATATCATGGAGATTTGTTGGTGGGCTCTTTTGACCTGAGCCAGTAAGAAGCCAACTAGCAATGTAAAAATCTAGTTCATAACTTTGCGTTCATGAGAAAATTATGGTCTCGCCACATGGATCACGTGCTCAAGTTGCACGTGCTAAACCATTAACACTGTAAACAAACTCTCCATGCTGCAAAACAAAGGGTGGAGCAACCAATTACAACAATCAAGACCAGATCAAAAAGGGAAAGTAAAGACCCGAGAAACTGTTTCTGTTTATCTGTCCTGGTGATTATCGTTTTGTACCATCCATGTTTATCTGTTGCTCTCTCTTCCTTGAATCATGCTGGAATAGCAGGCGCTGTGCTTTGTCAACAGTGATTTTAGATCAGATACAGAGAGATTACGAATGATCTCACATCAATTAAAATCTCATCTGAAATCCCACACTCAGAAACATGACAATGTACAAAAGGGTAACTGCTCAAAACCCAAAAAATTACACCCACAGGTCCTGAGTTCATGTGCATGCAGTACGGACCCCAATGCGAAATGTGCATTAACTCGCCCCTACTGGTCCATCGAACAATAGAGGGATCAAACAGCATTTGAAACACTGCATTCAGAGCACTGGACAGAGAGGCTGTCACTAACAATAGTTATCTGTTCTCCAAAAAATTGCGCAGAAGCCTGTGGGGCCTACTTGTAAATGCTTTCTGGATAAATCGAAGCGAGGTATTTTGCCAAAACATCTGTGTCTTCTGTTTCTTGGAATCACATGAATTTGGAATTATTTTAGTCATAAACTCAACATGAGTCTTTAGTGTTAGTCTTACTGCCTGCAGCTTGTTCATCTGATCTTTAACATTGATGACAACATGACATTCTTCCTAATAAAGTCCACAGACGCCTCCTTGTGTGATGCTCTCTGCAAACACTCCTGTGGCAGAGCTGGCATGGATTGTGGGCTAATTTGGTTCACGGGGCACTGTGAAAGGCCAAAATAGCATGCTGGCATCTAACTCATGGTTCCCTAACAACAATCTGTGCTTATGTACACTGTAAAAAATAAAATGCCATTTTTACGGTAAAATACCGGCAGCTGTGGTTGCCAGAACTTTACCGTCAAAAATATGGTACAGACATTATTGGTTTTACAGACTTAACTTAAAATATACACTAATAAACCATATTTCATTATCTGATATAATGTACCAACCTATTTATGTATTAATATCTGTTTTGTACCATTGTACTACACTGACAACCAACAAGCAGCAGTGATGGGAGTCACATGATAAATCAAAGATTATCACAAGTAGCTCTTCCACGAGAAAGTTAGTACTATTATAGAGAAGCTGCACAGTCTGATTCGCACAAACACTAAACAGCATCATGGTAACACATGAAATTTTAAAAATGCAATAAACATTAATTTAACAACATTAAATGTGACATAAAACTCTGATGTACATAACTGATCAGAAAAGACCTAAGCAAACTAAGAAGAAACAGTTATTTCAACCAAAATACATCAAATGTGAAGTGTCACGCAGGGAATTGTGGGAATGTCAATTTACGTTTTTTCACTGTAAATTATACAATGAGTTGTTCTTTTTCACTTTCAAAAACTGTAAATTTAACGGTATTTTACAGTAAAATTACATTAAATGTACCGTTAGATCTATCACAGTTATTTACCGTATATAGTAAGGAAACTTTCTGTTAACCAATTAACAGTTTTTCACTGTAGCATTTTCTGTTAATATAGTCTTTTACCGTTAAAATCACGATCATTTTTTACAGTGTATTTCTGCGAGAAAGTGCATGTTTTATGTCATGGCAAAAACATCAGGTTAAAGATGCAAACCAGAGACAAAACTAGAGCAATCAATTAATATAAGTTGCCACCAATTATCTGACAGTAGATCACTGCAAACATTATTTAAAGCTGCAGTCCGCATTTTTTCCTCTTTGTCGCCATCTCTGTTCGAAATCTGCAATTGCAATTATCAACTTTGCGTGAGTTGTAGTTCGACACCACACAGTCGAGTGCAGAGTGTGCAGCTGTCAATCAGCGCCCCGGCGTGGATACTGGCATTCAAAATCACAGATTATTATTTTTGGAAGTATGAATAACATAATAATTTTCACCAGAAGATGTCATCTGAAAAAGTAAGTAACATCCACTTTTGTTCTGGTTCTGACATTGCAGTAAATCGCACTGAATAAATCTAAAAATCGCTTATCATCACGCAAAACCGTGCAAATTATACTTTGTTCTCAACTTGTTAATGTTAACAACATCAGCATTGCGTGACTACATGTAATGTCCTTCCGATATGTATCCTTGTTTTCGCATGGGTCCGGTTCCAGTCTCTTTTTATACGTTAGCCACTCCGAAGTCCGAACGAAGTCTTTTGTATTTTACAACAGGTGAATCTGTTGTCACTGGTGATTGTCGTTTGAACCTTTCTGGATCCGCCATCAAATTGATAAGTTTAATTATATCAAGTGCTGTGAGAACACTAAAGTCTACAAATCTCCACCTCCAACATCCTCACACGCAATATAGCCTACTAGCCGAGACTCCTTCTTTATGTGTACAGATGTGACGTAATGACGCAAAGACTTTCTCGAATCTCCCGCGGAAATCCACCAGTACAACTGGAATTAAAAACATTATTACAAGCTTACCGTTTTGAATCGAGCTACGGCAAGCAGATAGCGTTGAACACTGGCTGGTTATGTATTTTCTCAAATATGTGTTTTGGATCATTTTTAACCCCAAAAAAAGCTACGGACTGCAGCTTTAATTAAATAGTATTTTTTATCATTTGCATATATATTTTTAAATTGAAAATGACTGTTTACATATACAACGGGGTCTAAAATCTGAGACCAGTAGTGAAAATGTCAACACCGACTCTGTACCTCTGTACCTCTGTACCGGAAAAATGTACCTCTAGAGGCAGTAAATCACATAAAACAGCTATTAATCCGTTTCTCACAAAATTACGATTATAGCAGGGACAGATTATAGATTAATATAGACTTATTTTCACACAGCTCCTTAACAATACTATGTTATATGACCTCAAAACACTTTTACACATGATTACCAAAACCAACATAATAAAACTTTTAATGCCCCACTCACTGGACATTTCTCTTTGAAAGTGTCACGAAAGAAGCAAAGTAAAGTAATTTTGCAGAGATGTCACCATAGGCGTGTTTTTCCAATGAGCCTGGTTTGGAAAATGCTTACAGCATTTTTGTAATTTAATTTAAAAAAATAATAATTACAATTATATTCTAATCATTAAAAGTTACGTGAAAAGAATCCCTTTAAATTTGACCTGATTTCTGGTAGGGTCTGGCCAGACAGCTGCATTGTGACTTTGTGAAGAATGTTTTAAATGGCCAGTCAATGTGTTAGATGGTCTGGAAATATGCGGTAAAGGCCTATAATGTGTCAAATGTTAATGACAAATGTAACAAACTGTCGACCCCTACATTTTTCTATGCTTTATGACCTGGAGTAAAGATTGTGCTGACCAGTCCAAACCTTTTACTGAATGTATTGAGATCCACTGAGTCAGCTGCATAAACAAAATACAGAGAACAACACAAACTCCTTCCAATTCTGTGGATCAGGAGACATGGTGAGAAACAGAAGGACCAATCTTTCAAAGAGAGAGGCCACTAGGTCAGACAGAAGAAAACTGCACTTCTGTTTGGACCTGAGACAAATTTTGGCTTGGTCTTTTTTTTCTGCCCAGGAGTTTGTTTTTGGTAGTGCAACATTATGGATTATGATACGCTTTTCACAAAATGTGAAATACCCATTATCATTTATATAATCATTTGAAATAATCATGAAATAATCATTTATATGTTGATTATACCAACATATAAATGATTCATTTATTTGTTTGTTTGGCTTTTTGTTTAAAACAACCTTCCCTTACAGTTTTTGTGTGGGTCTGGTCATGTCTATAGGGCACCAAGTGAATCCTCACAGCTACTGGTGTTCCTTCTAAAAAATACTAATAATAACAATGCAAGATGCCCCTGTTTATAATAATATTAACACAGGCATCTTCTCTGAGTCATCTTCCATCCCACATTGATTGACAGGGCAGATGGCTGTCTCATGCATTATGGGCCAGTAGGGCTGGCTGAGTCCCAGTTACCGAGACCAAATGATCCGCTATGGGTATTGCCCAGGCTCAGTTCCACATTCCTGCAGAGAAAGCCTGGGATCTGGGACTCCCTGTGTGCCATGGGATAACAGCCCTTATCCCAGTATAAAACAATCAATACCTCAGACAATGTGCAATAGACTAGTGATTAACTACAGCAAAAGGGAACTGTTTTGTCAAGATACTGTGAGTGCACAGATTCAATGAAAGGTTTCAGATATCCCCAAAAAGGTATGTTCCAATCACCTGGTAGTAGTTACACATCTTGGGAGTGGTTACTAATTGTGTATGAATGCAAAAGCAATGCCATGATTATGACCAGTTCACATTTCTTGGAAATTGAACCCATGACCTTGGAATTGCTAGTGACAAACTTAAAGGGTAATTCCACCGGTGGAGACATGAATATGTATTGAAAGTGGGTCATATATGTAGTAGAATAGTAGCATAAATTTCTAATTTGGGTCCTTCTTGGCCGATAAAAGGCAGAAAATGACTTTTTAGTGCTTGTGGATTGTAGACAACAATCCCCATAGTGCATTGCAATTCTCAGCTCCGCAGGCCACTCCCACCTCTACGCTACCGCCTGGAAATCATTTCACACAATTTCTAGCGAAGAGTTACTTTGCGAACTAATTACTGAATTACTCGTTTTTGTTTCGAAATGTTGTGCACTTGCATAGTACCGGCATGTTCAGCCAGCACAAGGAAAATACACTTTTCATAGATTACCCAATGAATAGCCAATGAAGGACTAAAACATCTGACGGTGTGCAGTCTACATTTCAATCCAGAAGATTTCGAACCCAACCCCTTGGTGTGTTCACACCGAACGTGAATAGAGCGTCAAATACGCGTCTATCGCGTCTAGTTAGACGCTTGAACATTCGCTCGAGTTAAAATTTTTCAACTTGTGCGGAAGACATTCGCGGCAAACGCGTCGCCCAATTTGCGTCATTCGCAACGCCCGGCACGAATGATGCGTCTATTCGCGTCTTTGCATTGACTTTGTATGTAATCCACTCGCGCAAACAATTAAATTCGCGTTCGGTGTAAACACACCAGGATTGAATAGACCCGCGCTTGTGAAAACCGCAATTCCGTCGATATTTACCTTGTCAGATGATGACGACGAACAGCCAGGAACGTCTGGAACTAGCAGTGCTAGTAGCGCTAAACGTATTTGCCTGGAGGTAAGGTTCTTTCTGACTCGACTCTATTAGCAGCTAGTGGCTACTGAGAACACACACTGACATAGTCGTCTGCTGTAAAGCAACACATCTCCTATGATTTGTCTGTTTACAAATTTTCAAAAAGTTTCTGCCGGTGAAATCAAACGCACTGGCACTGATCTGTGATAGGTCTGTTAGCGCATTAGGTTCAACCCCCTATGGGCGGGTTTGAAAGGGTGGGAGCTAGTGCTTGTAGTCTTTACAGAAATCCCCCCCTCTTACACTTCCTCCTACAATGACGTAAAATAACGATTTTTGCTTCATTGTAGGAGGAAGTGAAAAAGGTAAATAGCGGATTTCTCTCGTCTCAGGGGAAAATGAGAGAGTGTTGCACGACCATTCAATAGTATGACTGGATTTCTAACAATGGAAAGCTTAATGCAAATGTGTGGAGTGTCCCTTTAACTGTTTAAGCTATAGGAAAACTGTTGCCCTTGTCTTGTTCTGATCATGGGCCAGCAACAAAGTTAATCAGTAATGACGAACTACAGCACTTATTCCATTAGGCCATAACAAATTTGTATACCTTTCTCTCTGTGCAGTATTAGTACATAAACCACTGAGATAATCTAGACTTGATAAAATGACAAAACTTGCTACACTGTAGGCAGCAGTTCAATAGGTTAAGGGCATAAGAACTGTTTCCCCAGACCACCCAGATATATACACTCACCGCCTGTTAAAAATGCTTTTACAAGCTGTGTGTGTGTGTGTGTGTGCGGTCGGATTGCACGAGTATAACATTTCACTTTATACTACTGTCATAAAATGATGTTCAGCGGTAATAATGCATTTTATCTTTCAAACAACACATTACAACTCAACTATTCCAAAACAATGATTATCACAATCATAAACTGCTTCCACCTGTCCACCTCTGTGGTTGCCTATTAAAGTCAAGTAAAGCAGGGTGGTCACCAAGCAATAGTTCATGAACTAGAAGCGCAATGCCTTCGCCAGATGAAGGTTGTCCCATGCCCTATCACAAAGGTCTCAGGCAAAGGGGGGACCATCAGGGGTAATTCTGTCCCAAGCCCTGTGAACTTAAGCAATGGCCCTCTGTAAGGGCCAGGGTTATTCGGTTTAGCTTGGGGCATTTAGTCAAAGAGAAAAATGCTTAAAGGGGTCATATAATGGTACATGCACTTTTAAGTTGATTGTACTGAAATGTGTGTTGGCAGTGCTTGTACACAACCATCATATAATGATAAAAATCCATCCAGTGTTTTTGTTTTAATCTCCTTATGTTTTCCCCTGCCTCAAATCGAGCCACACGACGTCACGCGGTCGGACGCCCCTCCCACAATTGTTGATTGACAGCAGCGTTTCAACACAGACCAGCCCTGAGTGAGCTGCCATCATAGTCCGCTATTGTTGATACGCTGGAGCAGAATTGTGGTGTTTGTTTCTTGGGTGTAATAACGAACACAGCAGTCATTTTGATGTTCCTAAATCCGAACCGCTGAAGACACAGTGACTGAGTTTTGTTTTCGAAGGGAATATTCCCCGATCAATGTCAATGCGTTCATGTTTGCGCGAATCATTTCTCACCAGACTGCTTTATAAACAAGGGGCAGTGTGAGCTGGTTTTGCTAAGAAGCTGCTCCTGAAAAAAAAATCGGTACCAACTATTTATGTTCCCTCTACACCTCCAGAAGAAGTGAGTGTAAATTTTATTAACCTTTATATTAATCTTTGCAAATCGCGAAAAAAAAAATTTCATGACCATTAGTTGTAAAGTCAATCTGTCAATGAACTATACATCAGTAAACACACAGCGTCCGTTCCTCACTACTCTACCCTGCCAGTGCATACAAAAATAGATCAAAGTGACATTATGTTAACCAACCATTCAGAAACGTCCTGTTCGAGCATTGTCGAACTTCTTTGCGGCCGCCATCTGGTCCGACTCCGGTTCAAACTGATACGGTTGCACAGATGTGTCCTCAGAGACTCCCGCTGCCATTCTTTCTCCAAAATATACCCTCAACTGTTGTCAAGGCAACACTCCACGTGCGCTGTGTCAAAACGCCCGCAGAACAGAGGGGCGGAGTGAGCGAAGCTCATTATCATTTAAAGGCATATGCACTGAAACGGCGTGCTGAAAACAGAGCTGTTTTTGACCAGGTAAAATTAGTGTTTTCTTAAAATACTAATGAGAATTTTTAATAAAAGTATATTACAAAGTTTTCATTTAGACCCTAAACATTCATATTAACAAAAATGGCATAATATGACCCCTTTAAGATGATGCATTTAAGTATCAGTCAGTCTGAATTGTGTTTGGAATTTCAGGGCCATTTCTAAGCTGTCAGTTAATTGAGTTTAAGATAATAAAATAAGATTGTTTCCCTGTAATCTGGTTTTAGGTTATCTGAAGTTTGAGGTTTTAAGTACAGTTTAGGAGCTTTTCATAAATGAAACAATTAAATCAAGGGCCATGATTGGGCCATGAAGCGGATCTAAAATGCAACATGTACTTTAGTGAACAAAACAAAAGAGAGAAATCCAACAACGATATGAGAAAAGCAATGTAACAGTTGGCGAGGCACAACCAACGCCAGAGCCAGACAATGAGTGAAAAAAACTGAGGGTATGATATACACAACTAACAAAGGCTCAAAAAGAGGAACAGTTGTGTGAAATCTATAAAACAATGAGTAACCATGACAGACAACTAATCATAAACGTGTTAGACACTAGGGGCGGATACTACACAATATAGTATCCGAAAAACAGTTTGCCAACAGAGAAGTATGTCCGAATACATAATATTCAAAAAACAGTAGGCAAAAAGTAACTGGATGACCTACTACTTCCGCTGAAGAGCTCATTTGATAGACACTTTACTCTACCATGAGAGGATTTATGAATGGCGATGAAGCAACGCAACTGACACTGGTAGGTCATGTGACAGTAATAACATAGCGGATGTAGTACGTCTGGATTTTATGTACCCAATATTCAAACTATTTAGAACATACTTTTTTAAAGTTCAAATTCAAATGTAGTATCTACTCAGATAGTACACGATTTCAGACACACCACATGACAACAGAAAGGAAACCCAGGAAATAATGAAGAAAAACTAAAAATGAAAACACCACAGAACATGGATTTCAGTTATTTCTTTATAAAGTTCCCACAACTTTTGAGCAAAGATTTTCCATGACTTTACTATTTCTAACTTTTACAATCATTACATAGCCCTTACACATGAGATACACAAGTTAAGAAATTGTTCTCTAGTTTTAGTTAAATCGTGGCCATGATTAAACTAAATGAGGGAACAAGTTAGTTCAGTGTACATGATTTACCTAAACAAGGGAATGAATAAATAATTTGTGGCCACTTTGAACTAAAACAAGAGAACAAGTGAAATAAAATGTGGGAAAGTTGTGGGAAAGAATTCTTAATTATTGGCCACATTATGTATTGTTTTCCCCCTCGTGTCGTGAAGGGATCAATACATTTATTTTTAGATTTTAGCTTTTTTTTTTTTTTAACAAAAACAATTTCTGGAGCTGACCATATCTAGAAATGTTTATATTCACTATAAAAAAGTCTCAATTTTTACGATTTTAATTTACATTACTTTTCCAGGCTTGTAAATCACAATTTAAAAACAATCATGATGTGGGAACCCTGTCTTTAGGTGCAATTCTACAAACATTCAACATTCAATTTTGTTCACAGTCCAGCCAACAATTAACGTGTATATCAAATACTGAGTACCCTATAAAAATGCATTTATTGGGGCTGCTTGGCTAAAAAAGAGAGCACATGTAAGTGCTTTATGAAACTATGTGTTGTTTTCTGAAAAGATGAAAACAAATAAAACACAGAGAATGAGAAAGAAATGTCCAGGGCGAGGGGAAAGGAACTGTGATTCAAGAAGGTAAACAGTTGCAACTGTTGCTTCCTCTGCACTGGCATTCCATCCACCCTCTCTCGGGAGATGCTGGAACAGTCCGATCAGGCGTAGACGGAACAGTGTGTAAGCCTAGTGATGTCCGTCATGTTTTTCCCTCCAATTGGACCTCATCCATCCTCAGTCTCCCCACTCACTCTTTCTCACACCCATCACCACGTGCGGTTTCCAAGAATTAGATAGACAAACCACCCACATGAAACTTTAGTCTAAAGGGGCAGAGCAGGCCTGAGAGATATGCACTGCACTGCACATAAGTCACTTGAGGAATTTATTTTACTATCAGAGGGTGTGATAAGACGTATTACAGGACACGAACATAACTACATAAAGAGCGTATGTGTATTTGAAAACACCAACATTTACATACTATGGCTTTCAAGGCCTAAATACTGTATACTTTATTTTCCATGTTCTGCTCTGTCTGAGTACAGTTGAGCATGCAAGACTTTCAAAGTATACTTCATTGACCATGAGCACAGGTTTATGCATTCAATAAGTGAGCACTTCCAAGTAATGCATATAATCTGTAAAGTTTTAAAGCAAGAAATCCACGCCAAATGGAGTTTATCTTTTCAACAGAAAACACTTGCCTGAAATGCCTCGTTTGTATAGTCTTGACATTATTTCTGTGACTTAACTACATTACCATGTTACACATTTGCATAATGCCTGCCTACTGGCTGCTTTGGCCCACTATCACTGAGCAGTTGGGTAAGTGATTTTCCTATGTTGAGAAGATGCAGTGGGCAAAAACAAACAAACAAAAAACAATGCACTGACTACCAATACCAATGCAGTTACCATAGATATAATATTATTTACAGCTGCACATGAAGCCTTGGGAGCTGAAACAGGACTATGGTTAGGGGCGTTATATATTTCAACATTCTGTCTAAGTAGTAGACCAATCACAACAGACTGGGCCATCTGACCAATCAGAGCAGAGTGTACTTTAAAGAGACAGGAACTAAAACAGAACATTTCAGGCAGATGGTAAAAAGAGGTGCTGCAGCAATGCACACTATCTTTAAATCAAGATAATGTATTCTAGAAATAAAACTTGTAAATGAGCATAATAGGGGCCCTTTAATATTTACAATCTTTCTCTTCAGTGAAAATTTCCAAAAATATTGATGACTTTTCCTGAGTGAAATCCATCACTCCTGAACATTACATCATTTTTAGGGAAATGCATTTACGTGGTTAAGTGTAACTTGATCAAGACTAGGCTGATAAAATGAAGTGTAAATAGGTCCTCTTCATCTCTCAGGGTGTGTCGGGTGCATCCTGTTGTTTTGCCATGACTGAGTTCGCTCAGAGATTGCACTACTATCAGTTATGTTCACAGAATTCACCTTCATTTACTTAGGCTGTTTCTTCACTGCAGTCAAGTGGAGAATCTAATCTGTAATGCCATCCTAATGAAGTGAGTTAACTCCAGGAAGGGAGCTAGGGGCTGTTACCACTAATCTGATATGAACTGGATACACGTGAGACCATGCTGACCTTATGAGGATCACAATTGATGAACAAGCTTGGAAAAACATAGTGTTCAACTGAAACTCATCCGGAACACCAGCCTTCCATTAATGTACAAATAGAACTGGAAGAAGATTTTCTGAATAAATAAACAGCCAATGTAGACTAATTATGCCACTGAAACAGACATATGCACATAGATAATATAAATAAACATTTGTTTGTTAGGGATATTCTTCACCCTTTGTATTTGTCAGAATAAGCCTAGGGAAACCATTCCAAAC
The DNA here is from genome assembly GCA_030578255.1 of Tiaroga cobitis. Taxonomy (NCBI): domain Eukaryota; kingdom Metazoa; phylum Chordata; class Actinopteri; order Cypriniformes; family Leuciscidae; genus Tiaroga; species Tiaroga cobitis. The sequence continues at coordinate 17,347,969 of CM060599.1, read as the reverse complement.
ACACATCTTAAGTCATCATGAACGTATTTTTTTTGTAACAAATATTTAGACTCCCAAGAGGAGAAACAAAAATGTATGGTGAACCACACATACCACTAATGCTGCAAGGATTTAGGGTGGATTTTGCAATACACAATAGTTATTTTCCACCCATTTCACCTAAAAAAATGATTTAAATTGATTGAGCTCAGGGTGCCTTCGCTTTATAGCGTTCCCATTACTAACTTTTCAGTTGTATGTGATGACTGGATAAGTATGATTGCACTCACCAAATATATACTTTAACTAGAAAAAATGACAAGAAAAAAATATCTCATGATTTTTTTTACAGATGAGAACACTACCTCCCAAAACAAACCAACAACAACAAATGGTTACACCTTTTGGTGTTTGTCACACACAATACAAAGCAAAACATTATTGTTCTCAGGGCTATTGTTGTTGTAGTTGTTTAAACAGTGTTCACATACCTGACTTTTATACCACTCACAAATGGCATCAATTACAATCCAAGGCTGAGGTGACAGAGAGAGGCAGCTGTAAGGCAGTTGATAGGAACTCCACTATAAAAGTGCTGAGAAATTACAGATTCACACACTTTCAATGTAAATGCATGCCAGAGAACAAAATTTCAGTTCAGAACAGCTCGAAAAATCAATTGACCAATTGTAATTCAGTATTGCAGAGTTGTGGAATATATGGTAAATGTTGATTGTGCGTCTTATTCAATATAGCTATGTGACATGCCAGTTCAAACAAATTAATGCTAGTGATAATCCATCAACCAATTCTATTGGAATAGAGTTGCAAGGCATGTTCTGCTATTTTGGGGCAATGTATGGCTGTGTTTTGAAATCAAAAAAGAGTTATTCTTCATACAGACATAGGTTACTCCTACAAATATCTGCAGTATCAAGGGGTTTATTCATCCAGCAGATATGCCCTTATATGCATTCAGAAATATGACAAAATCACCAGATGTAACTGTTTTGTGAATTTTTCTCATCATTTTCATGACACAATCAATCATCCTGCCTGGTCTTATCACCCAGACACCTGTCATTTCCCGAATCCTTGCTCTGAAAGTACTTCCCACTGGAGCCCCGCCCCCAGCCACACCCCCAATACAAACACATGTCCAGCTAGATCTCTCAGATTACTGCATCTAGATCCTTATGCAACTAACATGCAGGAGACAGCTTTGCATACTTTATCTTGGGTAAACAGTGTAGTGGAAGTCAATTAAAAGTCATGATTTCTTAGATGAGTTGCAAAATGCCTGTAACAAATGGAAAACAAAGTCCAGATGGTTAAGAATAAGTTTACAAACGTTTGTGTTAACTGTATCTGTGTGCACACAAGCGTACAACATGAAAGAGAAGCCAAGGTTGTCTGTGGTTTCCCATTGGCAAAGAAAAAGGTAGACTCAACATGGCTTTGAAATGAAGACAGTCTCATATTTACTTTTTTTTTGTTATTTTTTTTGTTATAGTAGAACAATGAAATAACTGTCAGAAACATATCAAATGCAGGAGTTGGTGTTGCATGAATGTCTTATTGAATATTCATCCATGCTATTGCACAATGCATATTGCTGAGTATTCTTTTAGTTTACTTTTTATAATATTGGAGCCCTATTTTATTGTATTTTTTTCCTGTCATTGGTTTTATTTGCTTTAGCATTATTTTGTGTTACACAGTCATGCCAATAAACTAGGCTACTTTGCAATTGAATTAAGGGGGGTGGGGGACTATTGTTAAAACAATATTCGTGATATATGAATATACATTATGCATTTGATAATAATGGCATGCATTTATTATTTTGGTTACAGCATCAGAAGATATAATCATTCTGCTTGTTTCTAATAAGTAATCTCCATTTAGTGTGCTATTTCTGGAGAATTTTGTCGTTAAATACAGTTAAGTTGTATCCCATCCTTTAACTTTGTCAAATGGATAGTTTCGCATTTGAAAACTAAATTGGAATTTGAGCGCAAGCAAGTCGCGCGCAAGTTACACGCACTTCTCTGTGCGCGCGACTTAAGCCTCACGAGCTTATAACGGCACTCCTTATGGCCAAACCGACGACATTACTAATAAACAAACATTAAAGTTAGCATAAGTTTGTTTTCTAGTTGGACTTACCTTAGCTGTGCTCTTGTCTATGCTCAAAGAGACCGTGAGAAGAAAAACAGTGACACATGGAAGCCGCATCTTCACACTTACGAATAATGTCCAAAAGGACACGCTGATGACGGATTCTTCTCCGTTTCAAGCAATTCTTGCCTCTCTTCTACCCGAGCCTGAACTATACGTTTGTCTGCATCTTTGCCCGAAACGTTATGTGGCTGTTGTTGAAAGTAATGTCTTGTAGAATAGCCCACCACACCCCCTGTCAGGACCACGACCACCCATCAATACGCACCAACACAACCCTGTTTAGAACAACTACCACTCGCATGTCAGCATTGTAAGGAGAAGTTTAAGTCTTGAAGAACAGCAATTGTCTTAAAACAGCTTTGGAAAGGTGGATTTTAGGTGAGATAACTAACTTTCCGAAAGCGCGAACGCATCAGGATTGAGCGCGTGCGAGATCTGAGGTAAACTTCTGCCGTTACTTCACATTCAATAATGCACAAAAATAGCTTACTCTTAAAATTATTCAGCTTAAATGTGTTTTGTTGTCATTAAAAGCGATCAAATGATAACAAAACCAAGTGTTTGAAGTTATTTGACACATTTAGTACAAAATGGTAGTTGTGTTTTTGGCACATGTTCTTGGTTTCTAGCTCGTCTAATATGCGTATTAGTTGGTCGATTATATATGACCACCTTGAGCCATGTTTGTAGCTATTTCATGATTGTATAAGCTAATGACAGATTACCAGCTAGTTGCCATGTCCCAAATCACAACTACGGCTAAAGCTGGATAACAAGGAACATGAGATCTAAGATACAGTACATTTAATGTGTTTTATATGCACACAATATGCTTAAAACAGTGAGAACTAACTTCAGTCCATCTGTAACTTTCAGATCATTGAGTATGCAGTAACAGGACACTGGCATTGAGCAGAAGGAGAGATTAAATCTGTTTGCAGGCTCGCATGGAGGGTGACAACCATCTACAGCATTGGAACACATTAAGGTAAAGTCTGTTGTTTTGTTTTGTGTTTTAGAAGCATCTGTTTTTCCTTTGCATATGTAGTAATTAACTTTTTTTTCTCATATTGCAGGTGTTTTCTGTTGTGCCTTGCAGTCCTTGTCCTTACAACAGAGGTCAACGCAGTAAGTGTGCTTTTAATTTTACTATATTGAGTGGACAAGATTAAGTGCAGATTGTGGTGTAGGGTTTATGCCTCATGTATGGTGCAGCATGCTGAACTGAGCTCCTCAGATGAGTGGGAGTGTCCTTGTTTGGATTTCAATTTCCTCATATGTGCAATTTGCAAAATTTTGACCGTTTACAGCTCTTTGCAGAGTGTGCATGTTCCTTTAATTGAAAGCATGTTTTTTAAAAGCCACTTTTAATTTTGCCAATCCATTATAAGGCTGAAATGTGACCGTTTCACATCAGTCCGTCCCCACATCAATTAGGTGTGGTTGTTAGTGGTAATATAATTATCCCATAGTGAGAGATTAGACACTGACCTGAAGTTAATGAGGAAAATGTGTTCAGAGTCTGTGAGTGATTATGTTTTAATACTCACAAACTGACACTTTGTAATGTGTGTGATCGAATCCGATCTCACGACAATTCGTACAAATTTTATAAGGTGGCTAAATCGCACGGATACGAACTCACTCGTATGAATTTGTACGATTTTTGCTAAATTGTACATATTTTAGGAGTTGCCAATTCAATTCGTATGATTCCGTATGAAAGAGGTCGTACGAATTTGACAACTTTTAATCGCTCGTACAAATTTGTACGAATTGGTCATGAGATATTGTGTGATCATACTGTATAAAATACACATCTGCTTATTTACATTTTTGTCTCTCATTGCTGGTGTTAATTTGAAAAACTATTTAAGATGAACAATGCTGCCTTAGGAACTGGACTTTCTAGAATCTCCATAATGTTCCAATGCAACTTTCTAAACGGAAATGAACAGATTTAAAGTTGTGATGAAACCGATCACACTAAATGCGTCTTTATAGCACGCATGTGTATTGTCGTGTAATTTATATGCTAAAGTGAGTTTTTACGTCCATATGATACGCATTGGTTGGTTAGGTACTGTATATTTTTACAGACTGCAAAAATCTACAGAACAGACTATATTCTGCATAATTGGATGTTTTTAAATAAACACTGACAAAAAAAACTATACAAGTTTTAGGGCTGGACGATATGATGATATACAGTATAACATTAATGTAAGTGATCACTCGGATTTAGACCTATCTATATTGTATTTATATAAAACGTTTACAGGCAAATTTTCTTCATTTATTTCCCCGGCGTCGAAATCAGGCACATATAAATGTCAGGAAACACGATTCCTGGCTGCATGTCAATATCCATGGATCACTGGATCTTTGATAAGTTGTAAGGAACACTATATCGAGTCCAACTTTTAGTTTAAACTGATAATAGTTTGTTTTACTCGCGTTTTCGCAGTTTCCCCTATTAACTCCAGTCACGCAGCAGCTCTTCTGCCACTCAGTCCGGCTGAGGGGGGCGTGTTCCGGCGGGAAAGTGACGTTAATGCATTCCCTCTATACGTTTGGGTAGAATTAGTGGTGTGGGGTCCGTGTGTATTACACATAAATGAACTGCGTATCAAACGCACGCGAAAAACTGCGTCTCATATGCACGTAAAAACTCATTTTCGCATATAAATTACACGACAATACACGATGCATGTTATAGAGACGCATTTACGTGAGAACAGGCTGAAACGGAAGTAGTAACAGATTTAAAGTTGCGATGAAATGGAAGTAGAAACAGATTTAAAGTTACAATAAAACGGAAGTAGAAACAGATTTAAAGTTGTGATGAGAAGGAAGTACTGTAGCAACAGATTTAAAGTTGCGATGAAAAGGAAGTAGCAACAGATTTAAAGTTGCGATGAAAAGGAAGTAGCGACAGATCTTTTCTTCCGTATTGTGTCATGCATCCAAGAGTGATGGATTATTGAAAAAGAAAAAAGAAAATAGGGCAGGATTTGGTTCCATGCATCGGTTGTTGCTTGGATTTTGAAATGTGGGCATTGCACTCAAAAATGAGATTAGCTTGAGCTTGTAAGGGTGGATTTAACTGGACTAAATGATTGGGGAAGTCCAGCATACGTCACCAGAGAGAAGTCTGTTGTTTTAACCAAGATCGAGTTATGACATTTTGATTAAACATTAAGAGGTCAAAAAAGGTTTTAAAATGGATGGACAGATTAACTGTTCACAGCAAGATCTATAACAAGCATTTAGAAAATAGATAGAGCGAATGTGTATTTCATGCAGAATTTAACTTTGTGTCGTTATTGCAATGAAGGGTTATTCTGCATGAAATTGTCATTTAAATTAAGTGGCTACTTAGATGATTGGTGTATTATTTTGCTGTCATCATGCCTAGGTTTATTCAGTAAGTTATCATCAAAATTATTGTTAAGTTTTGCACAGATTAATAACCACCATTGGACAGAATAGTAGTAGCTATACCATTGGACAATAGTCTCGACATGTGTTATGATGAGTGTGTGAACTCCTCTTACAGTTTGAGGATGATTTCAACATGAGATCATTTCTTTTCCTGATCCTCATGCTGATGCGTTTCTGGCCACGCCCATCACCAGCAGCAAACACAGCAAGTTCAAAAGAGCTTCAGCTGTAACCTCATTCTTTTAGCTCTAGATCTAACTGCGGTATGCACCTTGGCACCTTATTTTTTGAAGAAGACATTGCAAACTGTGTAAGCCGATTTTATAATAGCATCTTAAATCTACACTGACGTGGCTGGAACGTGTCAATTCCTACTTTTCAGTTACATGTTATATTGAAAAGACAAGTTGACAATCGTTCAGTCATTCATTCTCATGTTCTACTTTAGTTTGCTCGCAATAGTTTCAATTTGGTCCATTCCAAGGCTGTGTGCTGATACAAATGTTCATTTTAAACAGTAGCCTAAGTGCTGATTTGGCAATTTGCCCCAAAAGAGATCTTTATGTGCAGTCAGTGGAAGGTTTTCTTTCAGAAAAAAATCTATTTTCACTCTTTTCCAAAGTTTTACATGGTTGGAACAATACAACTATATATGAGATTTTAAAACTTATGCACAGCCATGGGACATAGAAAGCAACAACACCTTTGGAAGAAAGTATAAAAGTATATTAAAGTATTTTTTATACTTTTTTTCAGATGCTTTTGCTCATTTGACTTGTCAAAATTTATATATTTAAGTGTTTATACGGTATAAAAATGTATAACTTTTTTGCATTATTCAAAGGCCCTTTTGGTCTATGAGAGGTCAGTCAGTTTTGCACAGGATCCTGTGGTGTGTTTCTGCCAAGACAAGAACTCCCTCTCTACAAAAAGGAATAAATATCAAGTATGTTTTTTCTTCATCAGTTAAACTGATTTCCCTGAATAGAAGAAGAATAAACCTCCTTGTCTAAAGCTTTATCTGATTTTGTGCCTCCCCGATCAAAAACTTGTGACAGCAGTAGGCTGAGGCTCTGCATTATACTGGTACAAGGAGTGTAGTGATTTCAGGTTTCAGGCCAAGCTAATTTTAGACAGGCAATGATCCGGCCTACAGGGTATGGTCAATGTAGGTGACCTCACTTAGACAGTAAAGACTGTTTGGTGCATGATGAAGAACATTAGAGATTAGAGAACCTAAATATAACATGGTCATACCCATATACATTGAGTCTCTGATGTTGAGCCTTTTTGCAATCCAAGACCAAATGCACAATTTTTATCCAAAAGTGACCTTTTTTTTTGAGAGCTGGATTAATTATGTGTAACGGTGGCCAGCTGGTAAATACTGTAGGTGCAGGTTCAAATGGAAACTGGTTGAACATTAATATATGATATATTGATATACCAATGCTCAGGCCTGTCTTTTGAAAGGGAGTTTAAACTATTTTACTGCATTTAATACACTCAAGTATGTGTTATGGCTATATAGTGTTGTCATGGAGATTCAGCACTTTATTTCACAACTTTGGTCTGATGAAAATGCTTCAAATAGTGTTATTATAGTCAATACAAGCCAAACCGAGACCAAGTCAAGACTAAGACCAGTGTGTGTTGAGACCAAGACAAGACCAAGGTAGGGCTAGACCGAGTCCAGACCAAGACCAGACCAGCACTCCTTAAATTCATCTAAACTAAACATGATTTACTGCCTGAGAAATGTATTATATTTAATCAATAATACATTTATAATTAGATACTACAAAGAGCTGTTACCAATTTGCTTATTTATATCACGTAAATATCATATAAATCAAGATGCAAGTACTTTTTTTGCAATCATATCTTGAATTTTGTGGGCATTTTTGTATTAATTTTGGTGACATTTGTTGATTAATTTTGGTGATTTCTGACCCGGCACAACAGTAAATCAAATTAGAAATACGTTATTGATTGTATTTGAAGCAGGAAGATTTAAATCCAATCACAGTAATAGTGTTAACAAATAAATCAGGCAATGCACCGGCAATTCAGTGATATCCCTGCAGTTGTGGTCTTGACATAAAATATCTCTTTTCCACCAGAACAGTTCGCGTTCTGCAGCCAGAGCCTGTTCTTGGCCAGGTGAACTGGAACTGGCCCCATGTTTCCACAGACCTGACGAACGAACAATGACGTAAAGCTGCTACGTGTTGTTTGCCTGACTATAAACAGTCTAAAATCAAACTGTGCGTATCCTGGTGTTTGGCAGGCAGTGCCGCCTTGCTGTTTTTGTGTTCACAGTACCGGTTCTACCCCGAGACAAGAACGAGTACAAATGCAGTCGAGACTGAGACAAGACCAGGACCTTCAAAAAATGGTCTTGACACCAAGACCACTCTCGAGAACCACAACACTAGCTTGAAGAATAACATTTTGGGATGGGATGTAAAAATTTGAGAAAGAGTGACATTTGCATTGTCAGCAAGCACCTTTTGTTTGATGTATACCGTAAAACTTCAAATAATAGCCCGGGCTTTTATTTTCCCAAATCGTCGAACTGCACCGGCTTGTATTTGAGACGGGCGTCTATATGAGACAGGCCTTTATAGTTTAGTGTTGAGATGTTGGTCATAGAGTCTCTAATCTTAAAAAAATCTACAAATGCTCCACTTGAAACTGCGGTCTTCCGACCTTTTACTATCGTGTCAATTGATTTTGATTAATATACGCGAGGGAGAGAGAGCAACACAGCGCTCATGTTTGAAGACATGAGAGTGCGTGCGGCCGGGGCGCTCTCTCTCTGCTCGTTAGGCGCCCTGTCAGGCGCAGCAGTCATTCTATTCTACATCACTCACCGATCAAAAAAAGGCTTTGGCGGGACAAAAATTTGCTTTAGCGGCCGCCAAAAAAGCGGATAATCTGACGGGTTTTATTAAATTTAATACAACCCGAAACTAAAAAAACAGACCAGGCCTCTAATTGAGACCGGCCTTGATTTACCCAAACCTGCAGCCACACCAGGCGTGTAAAAGAAACAGGCATCTATTTGGGACTCGGCTATTATTTGAAGTTTTACGGTATGTGGGATTTATTTTACGATATTATCTTTATCCTTTGGGGTTGATTACTGCCTCTTGTTGCTTGACCTATGTTTGGATAGAAAATCAAAGAAAGTGAAAAAGTTGGTACGAAAAATTGTCCCATTTGCAACAGCATTAACTGCATTAAAAACGCTGTATTTATGAACTGCATGCTATTTATCAACGTCCTCTGTGGAAATTCCTTCTACCATATAAGGGAAGAGGACATGGATGTGGTCACTAGGTGGTTCCTGAGGTTGTGCACGAGGATAAGAGCGCACGTGAAGTAAGTGTGTGCACTCTATACCCGTTTGAATAGGTGGACCAGCACAGCACAAAAGATGTCTACTGGTGATAAGGACAGGAAAAACGCTGCTACATCGCCTGCCAAAATAATCTGCTCCGTCAAAAAAGCAAAACAATTGGGGGAAAATCTATTGTGTTCGATAGAGGGATCAAGGCAGGATGTAAAATTGTTCCGAGGGGAAGACCTGTGCTTAGGATCTCTCAGCCCGAGCGACACTGGAAATAGCATTGCAGATAGCAGAGCTTTTGAAATTTTTTACGGAAGTTTAGGTTTTGAAATGAATGCACATTCTTTAGATCTACAGTGCATGTCTGTGTAAGTAATGTATGTGGTTGACTGTATACTGGCCCACATTGAAGGGGTAGTTCCCACAAATGAGTTGTAGTGGCACCACCCATGTCCTGTGTCAAATAGCGACCCTTTTGACCCCAGGCTGGTATGAAGTTTGTGTCTCGTGTGAACTTTCCCCAAAGCTGGGAAAGAGCAGCACACACAAAGCAGTAAAATATACATTACATTTTTATAAAATATCACAAAGGAAGTGAAAAACAGTTATTCAATCCTCTGTCTGGAGGTTTCTTGGTATTAAATTGTTAAACAACATGTCCTAACCAAATGTGACAAATCAATAAGTGACATCTTCAACAATGTAAATAAAATAGCTTACCACTGGAAATTTAAGTAAAACTAAACTAAAACTAACTAAAGTAATCCCTTGTGAAACAGAAAAGCACTTCATTATATTGAATGTACACTTGTAGTGTACTTCAAATTGTATATTTTTAAAAACTGCCCTTGAAGACAATATAATATCAATGAAATAAAATAAATAAAACCACTTAGGTATACTTTTAAAAAGTGCACTTCGTAAAAATGTTAAATAACAATTTTTACTTTAAGTATATTTTAAATCATTGTTTTAATAATGTTTTGTTGTGCTTTAAAGAAGTACAATTATTTGGTGTTTTGACTAACATAAAGCACATGTGAAGTACTTAATTATAAATTGAATTGTAGTGTGTCATTTTATACTATATTTCAAGTTAATATATTTTAACTTGAAATATAGTATAAAATAACATTTACTGTACTTGTGTGTACTAAATTGGAGCAACTTCAAGTATACTTAGAATACTTTAAAGGGGTCATGACATGTTTTTTTTAATTTTTTTTTTTTATTATGTTCCCAATTACAGTATTAGTATAGTTTTTTGGACACTTAAAAAAAAGTTATTTATGACCTTTTCCCACCCTGTTTCCCATCCTATTCAAACAATCTGTTTTGGGGTTGTTTCCCCTTTAAGAGTTCAGTGTTAACGCCCACTGTTATGATTGGCTAACGTCAGTGCTTATGCATGAATTATTAACGCGCCCTATCAGAACATGTGCAGATTCTGTGGAACTGTTTACAATAATAGCGGGTGATGATGCAAAATGAGGCGTAGTTGTCTTGCTCTGGGGGCGGTCATATGCAAATGACTGGTACGTCACTCCGTACCATGGATGAACAACGAGATGTTTTTAGAGCTTGATTAAATAAAATATTAAGCTATGCAACTTGCTGGAAGTTTTAATGGTACAAAGACCTCTTAAATACCAAAAGACCAAGGCAAATTTGGTGGTAACACTTTACTTGAATGGGTGTGCATAAGACTGACATGAGACCTTCATAACCATGACATGACATACGTGCATGTTTATGACAACTGTCATTAAGTGTCTTTCGCTCAATAATGACATTTTGACTGTAAATATGACATTGTTTAAGATGTCTTTGTTATGACATCTTGACATAAACCATAACATCATAACCTGTCAGTGTCTTTGTCATGACAACTTGACATTAAATTAAACTAAACTGTCATGTGGTTGGTTCTGACACTGGCTGTCATGAGGCCATTATAACTGTGTCATGAATATTTTTCGTGACCTCAAATACAGTGGTACAAATTGAATTTGTCATTAAAAAGTTATAATGGCTTCATGACAGCCAATGTCAAAACGAACCACATGACAGTTTAATGTAATGTTAACCAATAAAGCTAAGTGGTTTCTTAAGTTTGAAAATTAATCTGCTAGGTCATTTTTATGACAGGTTGTGTTGTCTTAGTAATGTCAAGTTGTCATGACAGAGGGTAATGCTTGGCGGAGGGTAATTTAGACAAGGGAATTAAATGAGCCGTCTTCGAGAACCGGTCCACTACGGTCAAAATGACCGTCTTGCCCTGGGAGTGCTGGAGGGCGGTGATTAAATCTAGCGCTAAATGGGACCAGGGTCTCAAAGGGACTGACAGTTGGAGTAACCCATCTGGGGGTCGATTGGAAGTCTTACCAGTGCCACAAACCAAGCAAGCCAAGACCAAACTGCGAATGTCGCGAGCCATTAATGGCCACCAGAATCGTTGCTTAGCCGAAAAACTGGTGCGGTTAACTCCTGGATGATATGCCACGTTGGAACAATGCCCCCACTGAATCACGTCAGACCGTAATCCCTCCGGCACAAACAATCGATTCGGTGGGCAACCGGGCGGAGGCGTTACACCTTCTAAGGCTGTCTTGACCTTCGATTCAACCTCCCATGTGAGTGTGGAGACAAATAGTGTCTCGGGTAAAATGCACTCGGGAGTGGAGGGGCATTGTGATTGATCAAAAATGCGAGAAAAGTAATCGGGCTTGATGTTTTTGGAATACGGGCGGTACGAGAGAGAAAAATCAAAACGACCGGAAAAAAGTGCCCACCGAGCCTGCTTGGAGTCTTTTGGTGGTTCTGATATATTCCAGGTTCTTTTGATCAGTCCAAACGATAAAAGATACCCCCGACCCTTCTAACCAATGACGCCATTCCTCCAATGCTAACTTGACTGCCAACAACTCTCTGTTACCAATGTCATAGTTACGTTCGGCAGGTGATAATCGATGGGACAAAAACACGCAAGGAAGCATCTTGTCGTCTGTGGAAGAACGTTGGGAAAGTACTGCACCTACCCCCACCTCTGATGCGTCGACCTCCACCACGAACTGACTAGATGGATCAGGGGCTATCAAGATGAGAGCCGAAACAAAGCAGCCTTTCAGTTTGGTGAATACAGCCTCGGCTGTATCGGACCACCTGAACGTTGTTCTGGGGGAGGTCAAGGCAGTCAGAGGAGCGGCTAGTTGGCTGAAATTGCGAATGAAACGCCGATAGAAGTTAGCGAACCCCAGAAACCTCTGTAGGGCCTTACGGGAATCTGGACTTGGCCAATCTATCGCAGCCTTAACCTTGTCAGGATCCATATGTACTCCCTCAGACGAGATGATTTAACCTAAGAAAGGAACAGACTGTGCATGAAAAGCGCATTTTTCCGCCTTGACAAAAAGCCCATTCTCTAGCAACCTCTAAAGTACTCGTTGGACGTGCAGAACGTAGCTCTGTGGTTAACGCAACGACATGAGCCTCACGGAGCTTCAAGCGACCCGAGATCGAATCTCATTGTAGCATACATGCTGTTAACCGATGTTGGCCGACAGTGTTAATGTTGTAGGCTACCGTTCTTGATGCTTAAATAAGTTAGCAAGTTTATTTGTTTAAAGTCAAGCGTTTTGTTTAATTATCAATGTCACAGTACAACATACATTTCCTACATTCCTGTAGAGCCGCTGCACACGACAAAACTGATGTGTGATGTAAAAAGACACTAAAATTACTTAAGTTTGAAACCCCATCGAACAATTTAAGGTTTAAATAAAGTGTCGGGGACAGTTTTTTTTAAAATTTAAAACAAGGTTGCAAAGAGTTTAGAGTTTATTTCCTTTGCGATGAAAAATAAGAAACACAGAATCTTATTATTGCGACATTTTAATGTGTATTGCCAAAGAAATTGCAGCTAAATTAAACGATTAAAACAGTACACAACGAAAATAGTCCAAAGCAACATAAATTAAAAACATGAGTTTTTCTTTGCCTCTCTCACGCTGGATCTCTTTTTAGCAAGTTTATTTAGTCTCCCTCGCTGCGCTCTCTCGAAATTAAACATTTCAGGGTAAAAACATATCATACAGCTGATAATACTGTTAATACGTGTCATCCATACACATGGAAAAAAAAACGAAACAAATGATTTAGCCTTTGTTGCTTCAAAGACACAGCATGCCTTGTTGAATTCACCTTTCACGAGTTCACACTTACAAACAATTAAAGGGAATAAAGTATAATGCGTATTTGGCGTGCTGTCCGGGGGGAGGGCTCCGAGCTCGGAATTCGGCCCGAACCCAGAGTACTCCCCTCTGTATGTAAAGCGGTTTAGGATTAGAAGAGTGGAGAAGGGGTGGTGGAGGGACGCTGCTAAACTGTCAGAGTAATGAGGTGAGACTGCTGAGTCTATATACGTTTTAATCATGATTGCTGAGTGCTCTCCACCCATGTTAATTATCTGAACGTGCTTCTCCCGAACTTTGTTAATAAAACATCATTACAATAAAATGAGGTTGATCGCGAATTAAAGAGCTTTTCGCTGCTTACTCGTTTCTTGGCATGAACAGTTCATGTTTAGATAATGCCAGATTGTTGACAATCATACACACTGCTCAAACATTATAAAAAATAAAAATAAAAGTTGAAACAACTGGATTGAACACTTAAATTTAAATTTAAATAGGCTACAATAAATAAACTACAATATTTGTAACTTAATAAGATATGGGCCTACATTTGGACACATCGAGAGAATTTAGCCTTTGCCTGCTCATCAGGCTGGCTATCGACATCTCCATATGAAAGAGGAACATTAACACCTATTGTCCTGCACACACGATAAAGCACTGAACTGTCCCTCCAAACCCCCCACAGGCTCTCTGAGACTGACTTAAAACAAAGAGAAGTCGCAACTCACACGCAATTCTAGACATTAGCATTAGGCTATTAAAGTGTTGATAATGAAGGAATTAAATGATTTAAGCTACATGTAGTGATATTTCTGTCATTAAAGTTTATTACTAAATATTTCATTATTTCAATAATTTAAGAAATAAAACTGGTTTGGGCCAGCTTTTTCCAAGCACAACCAAACGCATGCTCATTTGTTGTCATGAACAAAATGTTCAACTCAATATTAAATTCTACAGGGATCTTTGGATCCTTACAACCAGGCATGCAATTTGTGAATTAAGTTTTTTTTTATTACTATTATTCAAATAAATCTCGAACCACGGTGCTTCATGGTAGGCTACTGCTGCTAAACTAAATAACATTTATAGCAGTGGTTCTCAACTCCAATCCTCGGGACCCACTGCTCTGCATATTGTGTATGTCTCCCTTATTTAACACACCTGATTCAGATCCTCAGCTCGTTAGGATAGACTATATGAACTGAACTGAGTGTGTCAGATAAGAGAGACATACAAAATGTGCAGAACAGCGGGTCCCGAGGATTGGAGTTGAGAACCACTGATTTATAGAATAATTATGAACTTGTCAGAAATGAAACAATATCGCAACATTTCGACAAATAAATGATTTGATCTGTTTTTACATTTTAATTCAGGGCGATTTAGCCTATTTAATTAGAGCAAGATTTTCACCCTTGCCTTGTCATTTTCTCATTGGGAAGCGCTTGCATATCTAAACCTGTTTGAGCAGATCCTCTGTACTTCTCGCTTTCATATGGATTACATAATCAGATAACATTTATTAGCCTAAATATTTAGACATTTAAAGGCTTTAGACATAGACGATTTCTTTTCGTGACTGAGCTGAGGTTTTCGGTTCATTTTTGTGACGCGCAGTTCCCGGAGACAGAGACGACAGATAAACTTTTGTTGTTAGCCTAATAAAAGTTTACAGTTTTGAACAATGTAGGCTACTCTACTCTTATCTGTATGACCAAAAAATCACGGAGCAGCCTATTAAGTTATTTTAACTGTTATGGTTATAGCTGTTATGAGAAAAATAAATCCAAATGATCGGGCCTCCGTATTTGTCGAACACTAACTCAACATGCCAGAATAAACCCGACTTTAGAAAAATGCATAGCGCCACTCGGCGTGGTGTGCCAAAACACTTAATTATGAACTTATAAAATTCAAAATAATCTTAAAACGCGGACTACACTTAGTGGCGAGACGGATCACAAAACTTTTCACGGATCCGTGGTTTGATTAAAGTAAATTTTATTTTAAAATGCGCTACTTTGGCTGGCTCTGATATAGCTGCCGCTCTGCACGAGTCTGCAGACTTGCTCAATGTCCCACCCACGGCGCTATCTGATTGGTTACACCTATAGCCTATCAACACTTGCGAGACGGTTGCAGGTCCTCTGGGCAGTGGAGCAGTGTGTAGAAAGGAAGGCAGCATATTCAGAATATACATCACAATCTGATTATCTGTTTCTATGATGACAAGCAGAGTTAGGGTGTACTCACACTAGCCAGTTTGAACTGTGCCCGAGTGCGTTTGACCACCAAAGCGCGGTTCGTTTGACTAGTGTGAGTGCTCCGAACCGTGCCCGGGCGCGGCTCGATTAGCCGGCCCTGGCCCGCTTGGAAGAGGTGGGCCAGAGCACGGTTCAGTTGGGCTCGGGCACGGTTCGCATGCAGTGTGAGCGCTAACCGTGCTGGAGCACGGAACAGGACGCGTGACGTCATGGTTCTGCACTTCAGCTGGTACCTTGCAAACCTCCTCATACGAGCAGCACGATTACGTGAAAATTTTCGCGCCACTAAGGCGACACATCTGTTTAACAACAGGCTGTGAGAGGGCTGTGGACCACCGTGGACGTTTAGTAGCTTGCCTATGTCATTTGTAATGGAAGCCCGTTTCCGCCACTGAATACAAAAAAGAAAAGAAAAGGTAATTGTGACTTTAAACGACACAAAATTATCCACAAAGAAAACAGAGCGATGGACTCCATTGTGTTCAGACAGCTCCGCTCTTCTTGTTTATCCCCAAACCGTCGCACCATAATGACGTAAGCGTGCTCCGGCACGAATGCTGAAACCCTATGTGAGTGCAGGCCAGCGGGGGAGTGGGGAGGGGGGACAATCGTACTCGGGCCCGGTTCATGGCAACCGTGCCTAGTGTGAGTACACCCTTAGTGTCCCAGTCACACCACTGAGAATGGCCGAAGTTACACATACGGTGTTTCACTCAATTGAGGCTAAAGCAAAGGTGTTTTGATTACTTACTCTTGAACGTCTGGCGCGAGTGATTTCAATGTTAAGTCAATGTAAAGATCTGTTTAAGCGCGTCTAGAGGTCCTGCGGCGCGAATGAGGCATTTAGCGCGACGCGGTAGACGCGAATTCGCCTCATTCGCGCATCCAGTTCACGCAAATGAGGCGAATTGACTAACATAGATGATGCATCTGTCTTTTCTATCATTTCACTGTAGCTTAGCATCGCGATGTAACGTTAACATCATTACTTTAACTTAACAGCAGCAGTAAATAGGGATGTCCCGATCCGATCACGCGATCGGAAATCGGGCCCGATCACGTGGTTTCAGACTCGATCGGAATCGGACGTTACCTCCCGATCAGGACTCGGATATATGTAAATTAGGGGTGTAACGGTACATGTATTTGTAATTATTGAACCGTTTCTGTACGAGGCTTCCGGTTCGGTACGCATACAAACCGAACGATTCCTTGGACCATTTCTCCTGAAGACAAAATCCGCGCTGGCACGATCACCACAACGTTGCGCAACATCAAATGGCAAACGTAATGAAAGCGGAACGAATCTGCGCTACTCATTATATTGTGCTTAACGGCATTTATCAGTTCGGACCAGAAACATCTGTGCAGCGCGAGATCAAGCAACACTGTGCTAAGAGATCCAGTGAAGAAAACTTTTGAATTTGCCACTGAAGTAATAACATCGCTGCGAGATCTAGTGAGAAGCATTCACATTTCTCCGTTATTAATCGTAGTTCTCTATTAGATCAAACAGCGCTGACGTGGAAACCAGTAGAAACATTGTGCCGTGAATGAACATGGATTTAATGTTGCACTTCAAAACTCAAATATTATATAAATATATATTTAAATGTTATTTTTTAAGGTGATTACCAAAACATTATTTGTTCATCCTTCAAAGATTACCCCCATTCATAAACCTGAAAGTTTCAAGATGTAGGAAAACTCAAACTTATTTAAAAATAGTTTTTCTTTTAATAAATAGGAAATTTCTCTGGCATTTTTTTCTTTTTGCTGTAGGCTATCGTATCGAACCGCAAATTTTGTGAACTGTTACACCCCTAATGCATATATATATTCTCATTATTTTTTTATACACTTTTTAAACATTTTTATTTTTTGTTTACATGCCTGCCGGGTATTTTAAGTTGAGGTGCTATTTGTTTTTATATTAGACTTTTTCTATATTTACTGTTGCACTAAAGTCCAAAAGTGAAGATTTTATGTTATGTACCGGTATTACTTGATTGTTCAAGCTACCTCACAGAAGTGCTCTGTTTGTTAACAGAGTTGTTGAATGTTAAAATAAGGTGAATTAAATAAAAAATAAGGAACATCCTTGATCTGTTTTTTCTCTCTTCTTTATTCTTTTTTATGTATTATATAAGTATCGGATCGGGACTCGGTATCGGTAGATACTCAAAATCAAATGACTCTGACTCGGACTCGAGGGCAAAAAAACCTGATCGGGACATCCCTAGCAGTAAATAACCTGTCACAATAACAAATTTTGCTGGACGATAAATTGTCCAAGAAATTATTGCGATAAACGATAATATTGTCGTTCTGAGACCATTTACATCTAAAATAATGATAATGGCATAATAATGCAGGTACACCTTTTCAAAGATCAATAAACTTGTATTTAACAAAACAACCAAAAACAATAAAAGCAACAAAAATGCACTTGAATAAATACCAAAAAAAAAATGGATGTAAACAAAACCCGACCCTACCATATGATAAATTATTAAAGCATTAACACACAAACCACTGTTAATTTAACATAAAAGCAAGCAGACTACTGCGTGCATGGTTTGGCATGACTGAATGTGCGCAAAGTGCGCTCCCTTAATAATTCCTAAAAAGCTGACAGTTCATCGCGATCTCACACATCTCTGTTATTACATTGAAGCTGACTGCACAATGAATCTTTCATAATATCCACACTTTGTTTGTTATAATTAGAGGATTTGCCATCATACAGAATTCAGCACTGAACAAAAAGTCCGTTTTGAGCGGTGAGGGGAGTGTATCTTAAATGCTTCTGATTGGCCATTACGTTCAAGAAATCAACACATATGTCTGTGATTGGCTACATCGCTCAACGCTGCAAACATGTTATAAATAGAAACTCTGGCCTGTAAATCGTTTCTATTTTGATTTAGTTGTTCTTGTTGCTTTTCTGCAACAGATGAATAAAAATCTATTAGTTTTTATATGTTTTATTCATAGATATTTCTAGTTTGCGGGAGTCCCGCGAATCGTTTTACTCTCCCGCAACCCGCACGTGTACACAGAGTGAGTGCATTAACTTTGCAATCAATCCGTGGTTCAGCAGAGGCTGATATAAAGTACCCTACCCTATTAATCTATTGATTTAATTCTTGCATGTTTTTTCGTTGTGCATGATCACAGTTTATATGTGTGGGAAGCTATTAGAGTAAAAATATTGTGTTAGGCTACTTCATGAGTTAATAATACTTCATGTTCTCATGATTTTTTTTTATGAATAAAAATGTTTCAAAACATTCCTCCCTCTGTTTTTTTTTTCACAAATCGCACCCTGATTATACAGATGTAAAGGCGTTCTGTTGGATACTATCTGTTCCTTGAAAAATGTAAATGCATGGTAATTTTATTTTATAAATATAAGCAAACAACTATATGGTGTAACAGAGATTTAGAACTAGACAAATCTCTCTGCATTTATAAATATAAAATTTACAATAGTCCATGTTTGTTCGGGATTTGAACCCGTGTCATCTGAATGATCAAACCTTAAGTCTCTACCGCTCGGCTATGAACTTACTCACTGAAAAAAGCCCAAACGTTTGTTTCTCACATGAGCGAGAAAACGTTTTGTCGTTTGTCACGAATTGTGAGTGTAGGCCTACTTTACATGAATAAAAGTAGACCTTTTACAGTTTTTAAAAATGATATCTTATCTGTATGACCAAAAATTACGAAGTAGGCTATAGCCTATGATTTAGTTATTTTAGCTATTATGAGAAAAATAAATTCAAGTGAACGCGCTACCGCGTTTGTCGAACTCTATACAATGCCAGGATTAAACCCGATTTTAGAATACTCACTCGGCGTGGTGTGTCAAAATACTTAATTATAAACTTCAATATTACGTTCAAAACCACCTCAAAACGCTTTGTGACATTTTAAAAAGCCGTGAATCAATGTATTAAGGCCACTGGAACCAGGATCGTAACTGAAACGCGCTGCATGTTATCTCTCAATACGGGAGCAGATCATTTGCTTTTTTTTTTTTTTATAAACAGATAGCCTACACACAGAGCTATATAATAGTTCACTGTTCGTACAAATAAAAGTATATAGCCTATGCAGGGGCGGTTTCTTCATTTGGGCAATTGGGCGACGCACCACCAAAGTGTGAATGAAAGGGACTTTTTCAATTACATTCACAATCTCATTCAACCACAGAGTTACGCTAGCCGTCACTGTCTGGATATAGTCCAATCAGCGTCATGTCACGTTCTGTGGAGTACCGCCTCTTTTTGGGCGATTTCACTCTGGCTGAGAATCGCCCATGGTGTTCCCATAGACTTACATTCAAAGATGTTTTTTTTTTCGAACTGGAGCCACTGCAATGCGTTCTCTATGGGTTCCGGGAGGGCTCGCACTAACGTGCTTACATCATACTTATCCTTAACTTGTGCAGCGATTGGTGGGAACAAACATACACTATTAAAAATCTTTAAGATTAAGTGACAAATAATATTTGAAAACAATTTCGAATTTGAACAACAAGAAAAAATTAAACACTACTTTAATATCTTTATCAAATATGATTAAAAAGATAAAAATAAAAAAGAGAACGAAAACGAGAGCGAGAGCGAGAGAGACTGTTGGCACATCTCGCGACTTGCGAGTGGAGGCCAGTTGAACTTGAACAACATCATGGCGAACGCAGTGTATTAAGCGAGTGATGTAAGCAGTGTAATAATAGTGAGTATAGAAACAAACAATGAGATTTATTGTAAGAGTCATTATTTTTCATTAATATTAAAGTAGTGAAGTTGCCTTTACATGCTTAAGCTGTTAATTTATTAATTGCATGGGTGGACCTTATCATCCAAACATTTGCCCCCCCCTGAGAGATTTTGCAGGAGCCGCCACTGAGCCTATGTATACTACATGTATACTATGTATACTATAAATTGTATGATCGTTTGACATTAACCAAATTGTCTTTTTGTTATAAAAGAAAAAAAGACAATTGTCTTTCTTTCCAAATTGTCTTTAATTAATAATACAATTATTACTTTAACATGCAGTTTCTACTCCACCAAATTTTTTGTTTGTTTCATTATTGTACAGAAAATGTCAAAAACATTTTGATTTTTCATGTTTGTTGTAGGCTTATTTGGAAATTACCATTTCATTCTTACTGTTAATTTACATTAGCCCCGCTTACGTTTAAAAATGCGGCAATTGCTGCTGTTTGGCTAAATGTCCCTTTGCGCCACCTGGCGGTCATTTCGCGAACGACTTTGAAATGCGACTGGTTTATTTTTGCCGCGCTGGATTTGCCGCGGCAGTTGTTGCGGCGGTAATAGGCATTCTGGTTGAATACTTACTGTATATGAACTGATCAACCATATCTCTCAACACGTCATTGACGAGTCCCTGGAAAACCGCTGGGGAGTTGGACAGCCCGGTGTTAAACGTGGTTTTCCATTCATCCCCCTTCCTTATGCAAACCAAATGATAGGCATTACGTAAATCCAATCTTGTGAAGACTGATGCTCCCTGCAACCACTCGGAGGCTGAAGACAGAAACGGCAAAGGATAAGTATTATTTACCGTGATGTTGTTCAACCTTCGGTAATCAATACATGGTCGTAGAGAACGATCCTTCTTCCCCACAAAAAAGAACCCCGCCCCCGCTGGAGAAGAGGAAGGACGGATGAACCCCGATGCCAGAGAATCAGAAATATATTTCTCCATGGCTTCCCTTTCTGGGACTGAAAGCGAATATAACTTGCCCTTAGGTGGAGACTCAACTGGAAGAAATTCTATGGCACAGTCATATGGACGATGCAGAGGAAGAGAAGCAGCACAGGACTCACTGAACACTTCCTTCAGGTTGAGGTACTCAACGGGCACGTTTGATAAATCCACTGCCTCTTCCTGAAACACAGAACCAGACACAAATGAACAAGCAGACACTAGACAGGACTCATAACACTGAATACTCCATGTGGAAATGGAGTTCTGGCCCCAGTCAACTCTGGGGTTGTGTTGTGTTAACCTGGGGTGACCAAGAACAACGGGTGCTAGTGGAGAGTCTATGAGTAGAAATTACAATGTTCTTGACCATTAAGAGCTTTGACAGAAATCTTGTGAGTGAGTGATGTGATCGGAATCTGAAGTCTGTGAGCAAACTTAAGGTCCATTAAGTTACCTTCCGCTCCTGAGTCCAGTAAGGCTTGACAGTCGTGTGTATGGGTTGCCCATCTCAGTCTTACCGGGAGGAGAGTGGATGATGAGGTCTTCTTGGCGGAGATCGCACCCGATAGTAGCTTGACCTTTTACTGGGCAGGCGGGTAGGAAGTGGCCCGCTCCCCCACAGTAGAGGCAGAGTCCCTGGGATCTCCGCCTCTCTTTCTCCTCCCGGGAAAGCCGAGCTCTACCCACCTGCATGGGCTTGTAATCGAAGATGGGGCTGACCGTGTCCCCGCCGCTGGTTCGTGGGCTCTCAGCGCCCCCAGGTGGTCTGTTAGGACGTGCGCGTCGTTCCATCCGGTTCAACTGAGCGTCTACTCTCAGAGCCAGCTCGATCAGGCCATTCAAACTCGTGGGAAGGTCCAGGACGTAGATCTCCTTTTGGACAAGGTCAGCCTGCCCACGCAGGAACATGTCCCACTGCGCCTCCTCGTTCCCCTGGCACTCTACCGCCAGGGTGCGGAACTCGATGGAGTAGTCTGACACGGGGCAGTCACCTTGTTGGAGGTTGGCGAGTATCCTGGCCACCTCTCTACCCGCCACTGCGCGCCACAACACTTGTCTAATACCACGGCTGAACAAAATACCTGAGAAAAGTCGGTCGCGAGCACGCAGCAGACAGGAAGACCAGACCACAGGTTAACCCTTCGGCGGCCACAGATGACGTGACATCACGACACTGCCAAGACGCATATCCGGTCCCCAAAACCCCCTTCCTTTATACGCCATACAAGGCAGCCAATAAACACACGTAGGCGGACGGTCTCCCAATGGGTGGAGTTATTCCACCCTGCCACATTAGAAACATACAAGCAATATACCATAAGTGTGTTTATATATTGTTTTTATTTTTATTTAAAAAAGGGCAGTAGCTAGACAGGAAGTGAGCTGGGGGGACGGGGTCAGGAAAGATCCACAAGCCAGGACTCCCGAAGCACATGTCGGCGCACTTGCCCACGAGTGAAAAAAAAAAAAACTTGGATATTTTTAAATAATTAAACACCACATTTGTCAAGGTTGATATTGCGGCCTTATATATGGTCAGACACTTGCATGTGTCGTTGTTATTAACATTTTACCAAAATCAAGCTCAGATTGTCACAGGTTTCTTGTAGTTGAATCCACAATGAGATGCGTGACACAGAATGCTAACGAGAAATATATTTTGATAAACACAAAGAGCGATAGTCTACATTACATCAACGTACTGTTAGCACAAGACAATGAGCTGAGGAGAACTGAAAGCTTAAATTCACAGAAGATGATGATTAACAGAACTGGGAACAGGCATGGACTAATTAGAAAGCATGACGACAAATAAATGACTAGAACTAATGCAAATGGTGACAATGAAAACTAAACAAGACAGAAGCTAAACATGACCATGCCACAAAGTTTTTTTGACTGGTGAATGTAGGTGAATCACATTACGTTGTCATCAATTTACAGATAATAACATTTATTGTAGCTATGTGGGTGCTCAGTGTTTTCATTTGGCCAAAATATCATATTACCAAAAATGAAGTGCTATGGACACACTATTTAACCCTTTAGGCGCCAGAGGTTTTTTCCTAAAACGTTTGATTTTGACATCTTAATTTCAAAAGGCTATATCTTAAAAGTGATAAAACATAGAGACTTTCTGTAAATTAGAGAAATATTAAGGATGACCTAAAGTTTATGTAGGGATTACATTTTCCCATCTAATTTGCATATTATGACGTCATATTGTGGCGGAAATCTTGGATTATAGAATTTTCATGAAAAGTCACATGTTTAAATGATAAAATGCAGCACTTCTTCCGCCCCAAAATGTCCATCACCTTCTGTATGCTATATTGCACAATACTGAATACTCAGGTATATAGTAAGTAGTAAACAAACTGTGTAAATCATTACTAATAAATGGTAGAAACAAACCGAATGCATGTAGTAGTTGGCCTTTTGCTGTAGATTTTCCATTTACTAAATACAATAGGCACTCTGATTCCATGTATGGGGCACATATGTATTATTCATATGACATACAAACGCTCACTCGCCACGGCAAGGCACAGAACATGAGTGAGATGATACGAGGAGCGCGGCCAGATCCGCCTCGCGCGCACGCCGAGTGTGCACAGCTCGGACTACTGTCATTGTCATATTGTCATTGCGACTCCCCACCCTGCCTCCACATTGCCCCCTAACTGTCCTATGAATACTTCGACCTCATCTAACATACCCAGTGGCATTAGACAAAGTCTCCACCACAATACTGTTGCCGCGATTGCGGAGAGGCTCTGATAAAATGGCTCACTCGCACACTAGCTCTGCTTTTGATCACACTGATTCAATGCGCTCTAACTCGAACATTTTGTATAGAAGCATGACGTTTTTTTGATTCGGGGATGAAATATGAGATGTCTGCCATCCAGTGGAGGGGAAGTCGAACGAAATTTGACACCAAATTTGACAAAATCGTCCATTTTATTCAGTGCCGCATCTTGTCGAGTAAACTCGACCGTGGCACCTAGAGGGTTAAGACAGACAGTAGCTATGACTCAGACAAATGTTAGACAAGACTAAGGCCCTGTTTACTCCTGGTATTAAAGGGTTAGTTCACCCAAAAATGAAAATTAAGTCATTAATTACTCACCCCCATGCTGTACCAACCCCGTAAGACCTTCGTTCGTCTTCGGAACACAAATGAAGATATTTATGATTAAATCTGAGAGGTTGATCACTCCTCCATAGGCTGGCTAAGGGATTTCCACGACGCATGCGCGAGAATTGCGATCTCCTTCAACTACTTCAGTTAAGTTCTCGCGCGTGCGCGTCGTGGAAATCTCTTGAAGTCTCGTTTCAGGCCTACAAGGAAGAAAAGGAATAGTCGAATAAAGTCGTTATTTTTGTTTGTTTTTTCGCACAAAAAGTATTCTCGTCGCTTGATAAACTTATAGTTGAGCCACTGTTGCGAATATTGGAATAATTAAACATTTTCTTTAATGACTTTCTGGGCCGTCAAGTTTCATTCCCTTAGGCAGCCTATGGAGGAGTGATCAACCTCTCAGATTTAATCATAAATATCTTCATTTATGTTCCGAAGACGAACGAAGGTCTTACGGGGTTGGTACAGCATGGGGGTGAGTAATTAATTACTTAATTTTCATTTTTGGGTGAACTAACCCTTTAATGTGTTAGTTCAATCAGATCACAAGTAGACGAGGGAGACACATTCTCATTTACACAAGGGGTTTTAATCCATCTCTTCTGTCCACTTTCAACCACTTCTTTCGATCTGATAAACAAAATAAGCTTGTGCAATTTACATATGAACGCGAAAGGAGACGATGGAAAAACATACGTAGAGCAGCAGTTTTCGTTTCTGCTCTGACAGCAGCAAGACTGCGCCGAGTGCGGTGAGTGCGTGTTAGAAACCAGGAATGGTGAGAGAACATTTGCTTGGTACATATTTAGTCTTCAAACCAAACTTTAAATTAAAGTTTAAATCCCATCTAGCTGCATGGCTCAAAACCTTTTAGACCCCATTTACACCTGTATTTGGCCCCTGTGTTAACATGCAGTTAAGTTTTGCAAAACATTAAAATGCAGTTTGCACTAAAGTATATTATTTTAAAGTATAATATACTTTTAGCATATTATACTTTAAATCGTATCCCTTTACTTAAAATGTGGGCTTTTGTGAATCACAAATGGTTAATTGAAGTAATCAAAGTTAAGACATACAGCCAAGGTCAATTAAATGTAAGCAGGAATTCACTCTGCACTTATTACAGTATGTCACTTTCAAAAGTGCAGCTGTCCTAAGAATGTTAAGATTATTTTTATTACCACTTTATCATTTCCGGCTTTTTTTCATCCCCATGTTTATCAGAACTGTGAATTTCTGTTGGTCTCTGGTTACTACATAAAGACATTGCATAGAACTGATCTGGATTAACTTGAATTCTCTTACATTATTGGATGATTAATTCCCTCATTAAGCCTACATATTTACACTCCCCATCATCCTTGTTTACTTGTGGTTTTTTGTGCACGTGTGCCCATCCAGAATGCTTAAACATCTCATGAGAGAAAACATCTTTGTTTTATGCTATTGCTATGAACATGTCACATGTCTGAGAGGAGCATGTGGACATTTGACAAACTAAATATTCCTGCCTCAGTGACTCAGTGTTTCTATGGGACTTGCCTGTTGTATAATATTCTTCCAAGTAAACATTGTGGTACGGGGAAAAGTAATTAACTAGAGCTACTGAGAACAAAGCAATAACACACTTAATGCCATGAGTTACAGTAATTCTTTCCATAGGTAAGGGGTATTGGTAGACTCAGTATGAAGCAGAGGACCGAAAACCTAGTTAACTCTTTCCCCACCATTGACGAGATTTTCCTTCATTCATAACAAAATGCTTCCCCGCCTTTGAAGGGGTTTTCTATGTTTTCTATGTACCGTCTACTTACGGTAATCTATGTTTTGATCATCATTCTGACGAAATCTTTGACTTAAACGCACTTTTCTCAGCTTTCTCAGGTATTGATAGACTGGTAACACTTTACAATAATAGTACATGAATAATCATGTGCTAATACCTGAATTAATAATTACTTTACTATGAACTAATGATGAGTTATGACATGCACTAATGAGGAACTAACCTTAACTACAACATGAATCATATGAATTCCTGCATGAATATACCATCTTAACTACACGTTAGTACATGCTTGTTAATTAATGTATTAATTATATTAATACATTAAGACGTTGTTATGCATCTCTTTTTGTTCTAAATGGTTTATTTACTGGATTTCTCTGTTGTTGTTTTCCATCTCCTACTTCATTGGTCCGCTGTGTTTGCTCCCTCTCCTCATGTTCTCATCTCACCTGCCAAGAAAGAACTGTTATTCTCAAGTTAAGTATAGTAATAGGACGTCCGATTCATTTCCCCGAACCATTTCTTTTGGATGGTTCATAAACGCATATTTACAATAACTCAGTATCATGTTATGATCATGCATGAAACATTCAGATAAAGTCATGTGAACACATATTACTGATTATTAATTTTCATTCACCAAGTTGTTTGTCACAGTTTCATTTTGTGATCCTGCATTTGGAATAAAGTGACACATATTGAGTAGTTAATCTTAAATTAAAGTTTCCTACATTGAAGTTTTACACCTAAAGTATACAATGCAGACATTCCTGCACAAATACGGATTGAAGAATAAACTATAAAAAGAATAAACTAGTCTTATAAACTGAACAAAAATATTTTTGCATGTTTTAATAAAACGTTATTTAATACTATTCAAGTATGTTTCCAGTACGTGCATTAAGCTCTCATGCGCATATTGGCAACTCGCTTGTAAGATTCCTCTCTAATCCTTGTTAAACCGGCTCATTCGGTTCTTTTTGAGTCAGACATGACCGAAAAGGTAACTTTCAACTCTGTCTGTTTTTATTAATTCCGTTCAAACTGGTAATTTGGTTCAATAACCAGTCTAGTAGCTTCTAGTGTAGCCTCAAAGTCGTTCATTTCGAACTGGGTCTGGGTCTCGGGCTCGTGATCTGATTCATAAATTGAATAGAAACAAGGATCAGCAAGTTTATGTAGCAAGTTTAACCGGTATCATATAGCCTACTGTGGAGAGTCTAGCAGCAACAACAGTTTGATAAAAAGGTGTTCAATTATAGATTTTTATTTAAATATTGATAAATAGACTAGTTCATTTCATTAACCTAACTAGTTATTTATGTCAATGGAGTTTTCATTTCAATGCCTTCATTTATTTGAACTTTAGGCAGTCACTCATTCACATGATTCACACAAGGCCCATTAATATTTAATTGTTTACACTTTCTGCACTGGAGGAGAAAAAACACCTCAGGGTTTTTTTTTTTGTAGGCCCTAACTGAGCAAATAAATGCAAAGTGGTGCAGCTGCTGATATTTAAACGGCCAAAACGTAAAATGAGATTCTGATAGCTTGTAACGTAAATCAATGTGATCTTTATATCATGTACATGTACAATGATGTCACATCCTCCAGCTGGAGTGCCCATAATCTCCACTAGAGGGCCCTCCTCCTGACTCTTGTGTCATCTTATCATGGACTACATTTCCCATAAGCCACTGCCTGGACTCATTATGCTTGATTACGTTCTGCTGTGTCATCATCTGGTTAGCTTTGCCAGTTGCTGCCCCAATCCAGAGGCTGCATCCTTCGAAGGCCGTATTCGAAGGACGATAGCATCACCGCTGTGCAACAAAGGATGTCCCAACTCAAAAGCTCCTTCAAATGCGACCTCCAAATGTGTCCTTCGTTTCCTGTGAAAGAAGGATACAACAGATGGATCCTTCATGACCTTGCATACCCTAGAATATATTGCGTTTGGGGCTTTCAACTTACTCGGATTATTGATACAAATGTAAAAACAAAAATAAAAACTTCTAACTAAGATATGTTTAATTAAAGTTTATTATATATAGAAATGGACCTTGGTGAAGATTTTTATACAGTTTGTGAACCCTACTTTGTTTTCAGACAGTTTAATATAACTTTCAAAAAAGTCTTGTATAAACGTTATTGTCACTCATTAACGGCAGCTGTAAGTTGGAATGCGACAAGAACAATCCTCTGTAGGCTAGACCGTCCAATTTAACAATGCTCGTTCCGACCTTCGTGTCCTTCGAAGGATGCAGCCTCTGAATTGGGACTCCGCTTGTATAAGCCCAGTGTTTTCACTAATTCGTTGTGAAGTCTTGTATTTGTGTTACACTTCAAATCTGAACGTTATCTGTCATGCTTTCCTTTTCGGGATTACCCTTTTTTTTCCGTGTTTTCTGACCTGTTGCTTGTTTGGATTGTTTGCCCGTGTTTTTGACCTTTTGCCTGTTAGTGTTATGTGGATTACGATTCTAGATTGTCCCAATAAAGCTGAATTTGGATCTTCAACCCCAAGTCTCAGAGCAATTCGTATGTCATGAAGGAGGAAATTTTTTGAATTATAAAAAATATTTTATTTGCTAAATGTCGAAAAAAGCATAAACTATCAATTAGAAAACAGAAGGCATGTAGTAAATGCATCTGCAGATGCAAAACTACATTTCTACAACTCTTTGAAGCTCCCTGCCTCCTCTGCTGTCATTTCCACAATACTTACACCCAGTCAGCTGTACGATAAGGGGTAAGGGGCTTTGGGCAAAACAAGGGGGCTTGCAGACACTACTGTCTTATTCACAGAAAACCACAGTTTATCATGCCTCACATTCATCGCTCTGATTATTACATGTATGACAGACAAGACTTTATCTACACCATAGATCACTGTGAATGGAGATGCGGGCCACTCTGGAACATGACGCACTCGTTTCTCTGCTAAATGGATATCTGTGGATGTTCTTGTTGTTCAGTCTTACAGTAGCTCTCTGTGGCTTTTTGACTTGATTCTTTTGAACTTGAATTCCTTATAGTGTTTGTCCTTACACATCACCCCTCCTTTCCCTCTTTTCATGTTGACTAGTAATTTGTTTGTAATTGTTGCCCCGAGGCTCTACAGACAGACCTCATGTGGAGTACAGAAGTGGTCACTATAGGAAGCTTAACGGGATTTTGCATCCAAAACCAAAAAGCAGCGGCCTTCCACTAAGTGCAAATAGCATTAATGCTATTTACACTTAGTGTCTGATGTCTGATGCTATTTATACTTAGTGGAAATAGTAGCAGATACTATTTGCACCTCAGTGTATTTTAGTGTATTATAAAACAGTATGCAATAATAACAACATATTCAGTGTATATGATTATATTTTTGCTGTATGTATTATGGATGCTGCTTTATTGGGACATTACTTGTAATTTACATCACCTCCCCTAGCCCTAGGGTTGGGTATCGTTTGATTTTTATTGATTCCGATTCTGCTTATCGATTTCGAATCTTCTAAGGGGTTTACACCTGGCCACTTCATGCGTTTTCTGTGATCGGATAGCTATCCGATCATGAAAAGACCAGGTGTAAATGCCCTCCGAAACGCATTCGAGACAGATTTGAATCCGATCGCTCAAACCACTTCAGGAGGTGGGCTGGGCCGCATTTCAGACGGAACTGGACAAGTGTAAATGCATCTGGTTTTTGAAACCACATTTGTAAATTTTACTCCTCCCAACAATGCTGAAAAATAAACGTGTGAGAGCGTGTTATAGGCTATATGTCATGTTATAGTCAGATATGACTACGCTACTGCAGCACGCATCACAGCAGATGAGCAGCTGGACATCTATTCATCAAGCCAACGTGCAAATTATCGCAAATCAAAGTGAAAGAAAATCGGAGACGCTTAACTCACAATCATCTTCATTAAAAATAAAGAAACGAAATTATCTTACCAGGGCTGTTGCCCCTCTCTCTTATTGCGGTCTTTGATTTTGAAATTAGCTGATGATCAATAAATGCAGCTCATATCTGTTGCTTTCAGTGACGTGAACTCTGAAACGTGAAAATCGGGAATTGAAGATCGGATTTATATCCATTTTGCGAAAACACATTTATGTGTCCAGGTGTAAATGGAATCGTTTTGATAAATCAGATAGCTATCCAATCTGAGAAAACGCATAAAGTTGCCAGGTGTAAACAAGCCCCTAAGTCTTATTGCAAAACATTTCATTGTAGCTGAATATCATGATACAAAAATCAACAGGCTAAAGAACATTTAAACAAGGAATTTTTGCCTACGGTAAAAAAATACCATAGCAAAAACAACTAGCCGAACTAACATAAATTTCAAGCATTATTAAAGACAAGTAAACTCTCAGTAGTTAAAAAATAACCAATAAACAAATTAGAAATCACACAAATAAATACAACTGAACAAAGATACGCTTGAGATAAATATTTTCAGGTATTCAAACTGAGATCAAATTTAAAATAATACTGCACTTCATAAATAACATATGCATTACAAATGTAGTTACAAAAGTTATTCAGTCAAGAAAAGAGAGTCTTTTGTTGTTTGATTAACGTTATTATAGAGACGACAGGAATATTAGGCTGCTATCACTATAAGAGCTGCACAGATCCAATATACTGTTAGACATTTGTTATCTTTGTCAACTGTTTTCGTTCACTTAAGAAATAAGCGACTGTGTTTACGAGGATATTTTGACATATTTTTGTGTGTATTTGCCCATTCAAGTTTAAAAAGATGCGGAAGAGAACTCTGTTCAGTATAGCGCATTCTGTATGAGAGGCGGCTTTCTGTGCACATTGTTTTGGATGTGTGCACAGCACAGAAAACGGCGCGCGAGTTTTCATGCGCTTGAATGGTTTAAAATCACATTAAAATCACTTTTTTTCTGTGCATACACTTTGGATGTGAGTGCAGCACAGATAACAGTGTGCGGGTCTTCTTGCACTTGAATGGTTTAAAGTCATATTAAAATTCACACAAAGGATTTGATAAGAGGAATCAAAATTTTAAATTTATAACATATCTAATTCCTGACCTTAAGTATCCAACTCCAAAATTTGAATCGATTTTTAATTCCCAACCGTACCACTTACTTCTAACCCTACACGTTAAACACTTTATTCCCACTATTAAATACCCGTTAGGCACTTTATTTCAACTTTTGGATTTATTTTTTTTATTTAAATTAAAAGCTAATCCGGGATGATACGGGATGGGGGAAAAGGAAGAAGAACGAGTTTGGGAAAATGTGGATTTTTATTTGGAATAGAAATGTTTTATAAATGTCTTTAATGGCACTTGGTCGAAGTCCTTGCTGAATAAAATTAATTCTTTCAAAAAAGAAAAACATATTACTGACCCCACACTTTTGAATGAGAGTGTACTCACATTCCAAACATGTATTCTTTTATTTGTTCAGAATAAAATAGAAAAGGTGTAATTTCATGAATTATATTTTTGTCCTGTTTGCATTTTGTCAGAGGTCACTAAACCAGTCATTGTATTGAAAAAGAAGATTCTTTTAAATTAAATAAAAAATATATTATTTTGTGTTCCTCAGAAATATAACAGCATGTTTCGATTCTAATCAGGATAATTCATTTTTAGGTGAACTACCTCTTTAAATGGTCGATTTGAACTGCTTTTTTGATGTGTCAGAAACACAGACATACCTTTTTAAGGTAAGATATTCGAACAAATTTCAGCAAGTTCCTGATAGCAGCCATGTCAAAAAAACAGTAATGTGCAAAACGTAGACTCAACACTGTTATACAACCAGAACAGGGGTTTGTGTCAACCCCTCATGTTTAATGTGCTGTATAATAGACCTGAGGACGTCTACTCATTCTTTACACCCAAGGAGTTTAGACAAAGGCATGTGAAGATTTCACAATGCTAAATACTCCGGATGTCCAATGCTGTTCTCTCTCATTTCCTTTTATAGCCTGCTTGCTGCTCTAGTCTTCATTCATGATTTCGAAGTCTCTTTCTCTCTATCTCCACTTTTATTTTGTGCAAAGCTGGTCATGTTACTTGTCCTCATAGAGACATGAAGCATGTCTCCCCTTAATAAACGCATTAATCGTATTAATGAATAGACCTTTTAAATCAGCATCCTAACCATCATCGAACCACAAAAGTTACTGATTTGAAACGTGGAACAGAGCATATGTGAAGCATCAAGAATGGTTTCTGCTTTGTGTATCTAAACCAGACACTTAGAACAGCAATGCACATCTTCTGTAGGTATTTATTTCAGCCTGAAATAAACACTAGAGGCAGTATGGAAGCTTGTTTCCTCCACAGAATAAAACATTTCAAAATTGCCAGATTACGTTGAGATATAAACTCACAATTGTGAGTTATAAAGTCAGAATTGTGTGATGTAAAATCGCAATTGCATGTTAGAAAGTCAGAATTGCGAGATATGGGATAGTAAACATGTCCATCGTATGCACACTTCAGAATCTTGCTGGAAGAAGTTGGTCATCCGGGTATTTTTTGCCTACTCTTTTGTGAGTACTGTGAATTTGGACATACTTATTTAGTCATATACTGTTTTCAACCCACTATATAGTAGGGAAGTATGCAGTTTCAGATGCAGCCCATGTTCAAATAGTAGAATACTCCTTAATGCATACTGCACAGTATGCAATACTCCCTGCTGTTTTATAAAATAATATATGAAACAGTGCACATTATGCAACAGTAACCATTTCAAATGCATATACTGAGGTCCTGTAACAACAAAGTATGGTACACTACTTGGATTATACATTTTTAATTGATCAAGTGACCTGAACACACACTGATCAAGGTATTCCTACATCCTCAGATCTACTGGTTGTTTATGATGGCTTATCACATTGAACCCTTAAAGGTATTGTAGGTAGGAATTGTATAAAAAAAACTTTTTTCCAAATTTGTTTAAACTTTCTGTATTTATCAATGCATAATTAAAATGTAAGTACTCTGAAAAAGAAAGTATAAAAATCGAGTGTCTGTAGACCTCTCACGACTGTTTTAAAGACAGCTCATTATTTCCATTCACTCCACCCCCTCCCTTCTGGGCTCCTGCCGAAGCCACGCCTCCAAAACACATGAACGCGCGACTCCGACCGCTGAGCTGAAGACGCATTATTTACCTGAGACGAGCGGAGAGGAAGGAGCGCAGTGCATGTAGTGACATCATGTCAGAATCACATGAAATAAAAAAATCTAACTTTATCATTATGAAGATAAACAAATAAGATGTATTTTAGTACTCACTATCAAGTAGCATATTGATATTGGTAAAGATTAAAATATATATTTATTGATTCGCTAACGAGCTAGTTATCTACAAGGCAAAGCTAAAAACAGGTTGCATGATACACGTTTTTCCATTGCCATCATTTACACTGTGATGAAGATGAATTTCGTGTAAGATTCATAACATATATGGTGTTCTGCATGTAAGAGTTTCCATAATGAAAGCATTGTTGACTCTGATGAGGACTACACTCCAGAGACAAGCACCGCATCGTCAGGTCGAGGACAGATCCGGGGTCGAGGGATTTTTTGTTTAAAAACAAAACAAAGGCGAAAAAACCGTGCAGGTAAACTTCCAGGTGAACATGGTAAAAGAGTTAGACAGAGGGTAAATATAATTCTAAGAAAAGTTCCTGGATGCGGATCGGCCTACTATCTGTTAAACATGTATTTAGTTATCTAAAGCAAAATTATGCACAATTCAACACTATAGCTATCATCTTGAGCTAGGCATATATATTATTTATCATCTGTACTACGGCTCGCTAAGTAATGATATGTTAGCTATATTAGGCAGCTACGTGTGCTAATGACACATGCTTCATGAAAACATAAAGAAAAAAATATGTATGATCAAAATACAAAAAGAAAGATTTACCTGTCCAGCAGAAATATAGCCATCCAGGCGTCACTTTTCAGCCCCTTGAGGTCTCTCAGTTCTCGCCATCGCTGGAAAGCCACGCCGATATTGACATGCGTTTTATTTTGTTGTTTATCCAAAGATTTTTTGTTCATTACCTTTTCTAGTAACGTTACTGTCTTCCTTTTTTTGCCTGGTTTGCCTTCGCGAACTGCATATGTGCATTTTGATTGGTCTTTCTAATCTCTGCCATTGTTTTGCTATTCCTAGGTTCCGTGCCTCTTGAATTCCTCAAATCAAACGGATGCGCGCGCAAGTGGGCAGGTCCTGTGTGGCAAAAGGGTGGTTGCCATGGTTGCGAGAGAGTGACAGTCGCCTAAGCCAATCCTTTGTTTCGTCCCGAATGTAAATAATGAGCTGTGTTTAGTACAGATTAAACGGTCTAGAGTCACTCGATTTTTATACTC
Organism: Tiaroga cobitis; assembly: GCA_030578255.1. Lineage (NCBI taxonomy): Eukaryota > Metazoa > Chordata > Actinopteri > Cypriniformes > Leuciscidae > Tiaroga > Tiaroga cobitis. Next base: position 17,313,466 of record CM060599.1, on the reverse strand, counting down.
TTTTTATCAGAGTACTTACATTTTAATTATGCATTGATATATACAGAAAATTTAAACAAATTTGGAAAAAAGTTTTTATAAAATTCCTACCTACAATACCTTTAATGCAAAAATGTTATATTCACTATACACACAGCATGTCTTTGAATATACAATTGTATTCTGGCAAATAGCAGTTCTTCTACAATCTGTAAGTATTCACAGTCCTAAAGCTTGGCAGCTTTTCTAATTTGTCTCTTCCTGAGATATCCCAGTCCTGTCCACTCTCCCCTTCCTCTCCTCCCATCTTGCTCCCCCAGCACTCGGTCTATCTATCTCTATCGCTCCCTGTTTCATCCATCCGTAATTCCTCGAAGGATTCCTATGGAATTTATTCTCCAGACCGTTTTTAATTTGTCACACGGCACAACAACCGGAATAACCAAATCAAAATACAGTGTCAGTTTTCTTTACTTAGCTCCCCATAGTTGCTCTGTTTCCTAATCATTTTTTCCTGCTGGAGAGTGGATGGATATCACCCATCTGGAAACCATTTCTCTATAATAGTAAGAGAAAGGCTTTCTATGGATGCAGAAAAAAGACAAAGAACTAGGGCAAAATCTTCAAAAGGAATCCTCTTACAGAGTAAACCTTGCTGAAGTGATTTGGGGATGGGGATGGGAATGGGGATGGGGATGGGGATGGGGATGGGGATGGGGATGGGGATGGGGATGGGGATGGGGATGGGAATGGGGATGGGGATGGGGGGGGGGGGGATTTGGGGGGCTAATGGCTTACTTGACCTTGCATATTAAGCTGAGCAAAACTAACTTAACATCAATATCTAATTGTTATGAATCTTTTGGTTTCTGTTACATGTTTAGTCTCCCACATACAAAATGAGCAGTGTGACCATTTTTTGTTCCTTTCCATTGTACGGGTTTTCTTGTGTTCCCTGCTAAATGAAACCAAGAACTCTTCTTCAGTGTGGTTTAGATGAAGCTTGGTAGTACAAAGGTTTCCAGAAACTTCCTTTTGGAACTGGGACTTACAAGTTGCATATCCTGTGTACAGACCCACAGCTGCTCACATGAGAGGGCCAAAGGAATGTCCTTAGTTTCCGTCTGCTAGCTGTTTTTCTCAGCACTTATTCACTCTGTCCGATGACAGAGACCAGCCGTTATAACCCCCAGTCTATTAATTATAAAGTTATTACTACTCTCCTTCACACACATATATTCATACAGAGACTATGTTAAAGGAATTGTTCACTCACATCTTTCGTGGAGCACAAAATGAGGAATGGTGAACAATTTTCATGCTGCTCTTTTCCATACAATGAAAGCATGCAGTAAATACAGCTGTCAATGTTTAAAACAGAAAAAAAAGCTTGTGCTTATTAGAGCTGGGTAAAAAATATCGATTTCTCGATATTAATCGATTCTCATTTTTACGAACTGATATCGATTCTTAAATCTCAAGAATCGATTAGTCATCCTGTTTTCATTTGATGATCGCGTAGAACATTGTATCGTGCATCCCATCCAATAAATCGAAATACTCTTTGTGCTTTGTGACTATTATTATGAAATAAAGTCTCAAATTTCGAATTACGTCCATTTTCTTACGAAATTCAAAAACATAAATACTGTTTTGGCGCTGTGGCGTGAGATCGCTCTGGCTCAGCTCAAGAGAAGCAGCAGCACGGAGCGCACATGATCTCATTCTCCTCTTCTGCCTTAATAATACCAGTTACTCCGCCTTAATAATACCAGTTACAGCGCCAAATAAACATCAATGAGCATCTGAAAGTGTGTTAAAAGATAGAGTACAACTTCGAAATCCGTATCATGTAACGTGGTATCGCTCAATCAGTGTTTCATCCGTGGAAAGACGTCAGTTAAACAGCAAGTAAACAATGGCATGTAACGTCACATTTACCTCAGAAAAAAACATTAAACTTAGTAACTTAGTCAGTTAGTCAGCTAGAAAAAATAACTCTAGAGAGGAGAATTTTGCTAAATATATGCACCATATTACATATTTATTATAATTTTTAATGTTCTTCAATATTTAATGCATGTTTGAATAAATCTGGCAAGTTTTTATGACAGCCACCATTTAAATGTTTATATTTCATATAACTTTCTTATTATGAACAAAATAAATAAGTGTAATTTAAGTGTTTGTATAGCTAAATTAGTTAATTTTTACCTTCAAAATTATAGTAGGCTAATGAAGCCTAGTAGGCTACAACTGACTCCCATAGTTTACAGCATTAGTTAAGAGATTTGTTTTCCTTGAAAAAATGTGCCATGTATTGTACCTGATATCCAAAATAATCAATATTGAATCGAATCGAATCGTAATCGAAATCGAATCGAATTGTGAAATTTGTGTCAATACCCAGCCCTAGTGCTTATGTTCAATGTTAAGTCTTCTGAAGCCACATGACAGCTTTATGTGGCAAACAGGCCAAAATACTTTCAGATGAAACAGCAGCACACTTGATTGTCAGTCCTATCACTATCACTTACCCAATGGCAAAAAGTCTCATCATAATGATATCACTTATTTCTTTGAATATCGTTCAAGTTTTTACTTCCAGTTTTGTCACTCTAAAAGCATTTTGTCAGAAGTGGGATTTTTACCAATGCCTTCATTTGGACATCAGAATACTCCAAATGTGAGAGGGTCAAATCCTTTGAAGTTTGGCACCTGAGAATGCTCTATCATTTTTACTTTTAGGCAAAACAGCAACAAAAAAAGTGATGGTCAACGCTATCACTGGAGCTTGCCCGATTTCCAAAACTCTGCTTTATTAAAACCTACACCTCTATTTGAAGACCAGGGACCTCAACATGTAAGAAGGCAGAAAGCCTTTGAGTTTGGCACCTTGATGGTCATCGCAATCTATGGAGCTTTCCCGATGGCAAAAAGCCTCATAGCAATAATAACACTTAAAGTTGTGAATATTGTTAAGGTTTAAGCTTTTACTTCTAGTTGTGTAAAATCCTTTTTGCTAGAAGTGGGATTTGAACTTGCAGCTCCATTCAGACACCAGAGACCTCAACATGAGAGAGGCCGAAAACCTGCCATTCTGACTTTTATGCATTGCGGCAGAAAAAAAATCCCACTTCTATCACTGGAGCTTGCCCAGTGCTATACATTGTAATGTTAATGATAAAGCTTAATGCTTTGGTCTTGCTTTTGCTTTAAACATTGTACTCTTCACTCTTAAAGCTCACTATCAAAAGAGGGATTTGAACCCCATCTTCATTTGAAGACCCAGAACCTTAATTTTGAGACCAAAAATCTTAACGTTGCAGAGGGTTGAAAGCCGTTTAAGCATGATTTGATGAATAACTTGTCATTGGCGCAAATACTGCATGTCAAGTTACTAGCTGACAATTAAATGAGTTTTTCACAATCTGACAAATAAACCCAAAGTCAGTTTTTTTTTTTCAGGCCAATTCACACTGCACAAACCGACGGCAACAGACACTTCTTCAGGTTTTGTCGGATCAGTGTGTTACCCCTGTCAGAGTCTGTCGGAGCCTGTTTTGGCTATGGAACATGCTGAATCGGCGTTAAAATGTCAGAGAAGTGACAAGCTGTAATCTGGTGACTTAGTGTCGCCCTTGGTCTGTGTCTGTCGGTGCAGTGGGAATTGGTTGGCACAGACATAACACATTTGTGTGCGCACACGCACATAATCACAAATGGCGCTTTTCCATTACCAGTACCAGCTCGACTCGACTCGCCTTGGCTCGCCTCGACTCGGCTCGCTTTTCGCTCCGTTTTCCATTGCAGAAAGTACCGCCACAAATAGTACCCGGTCGTCATAGCGACGCCTTTCGTTCCTCGTTGCCCCATCAAGCTCTCGCTGGATCCTCTCTTCGGCAACCAAACAAAGGAATGTCTGCACCTCCTCGTTTGACCACGGCGTATTCTTCCGAGTTGCCATAATAATAGTAGTAAGTTTAGTAACTATCTCTGGCCAAACTATTTAAAAATGGCGGGGTTAATATTTATTCTGGATACTCCATCTGGCGCGTGCAATGATGACGCAGATTCTCTGTGACCAATCAGCAGTCGGCATTGTTTTCACGTCACATTTTAGTATCGCCTTAGCTCGCTTAGAACCTCGCCGGAGGTGGTACGAAAAAAAGTACCCGAAAGCAGGTACAGGTACAACTTTTACACAGTGGAAAAGCAAACAAAGGCGAGTCGAGTCGAGCCGAGCCGAGCTGGTACTGTGTAGTGGGAAAGCACCAAAATGCACCTTGCCGTACTCTGATCTTCTTATTTAAACTTTTTTTTTCTTCTCATGGTTCATGGTTACTCAGAGTGCCCTCATAGGGGCCGTCTATACACCCTTTTACCCAGCATCCTCGGCTTTCTGTCTTTGTCCGTGGTAGATGGGATGCTGGCGCACTGTCTCAGAAGAGGCAGATCCTCTGAACCCCGATAAGACAGGATTGCAGGTTACAAAAGTCAACGTCTGAAGGGAAATCTTTTTGAATGTATTGCTTCATTACAGTCTCCTTGTTGCATTTGATGGCATTTCATGCAATTAAAGCAATGTCCTTCAGTGCTTTTCTTCACCAGAAATTATATTGAAAATAGAAATGATCATTTAAAACATTATGCATGTATTTTCCTTAAATTTTTAATCAGTTTAATCCAACTTTGCTGAATAAAAGTATTAAAGGTACAATATGCAGGATTTTTGCAGTAAAGTATCCAAAAACCACTTGCCCAATGTTATATATTTTGTTTAGTTGATTACTTACAATATCCCAAATGTTTCCAATTATTTGTCAATCGTGAGAAAATTGCGATTTTAACCAAGGAAACGGGGCGTGTGAGCAGGGGTGAGGAGTCGCCAGTCAATGGCGTCATATCCGCGTTACCCCCGGTTTCCGCCAGGTTGGACCTCGTACTGCCATAGTAACCATGGCGACAGACGTTGACAACTGGGTTATGCCCGTTATGCCTAGAAGAACACTCGCGCTGTTGTTAATTTGTTCAAACATTTTGGACCATGGCAAGCAGACTTTGAGACAAAAAGAGGACTAGAACGAAGATCAACATCTTTCGAGATGCCGAGAGCTCCACGTCCGCGACTAACTTCGACTTGACAGAGACGCGAGTGTTGCATGTTACTTTATTAGACAGGTGAGCAAATGTACATAAAACTAATCAATGTTATGTAGTTCAACATGATGAAAAGTTAGAATATGATCTAATGTTATTCTAATGTCTCATACAGCCAACAAACAACCTAACTAACAATATTCCACCCGCAAATGCCGTTTAGTGTGATAGTGTAACTGTTAGAGCAAGTGAAACAGCGCTGCGTTACCTCAAGTTTAGTTTGTCTGATAAACTGACCTGTGTGAGTATTAATTCAGCATTTGCATGTAGTTCGGTAGAATGAAATGTCCTTATTCCTTTATATCCGCGGGACTCGCGTTGCGTGTGGCGCTGGTATACATCTAGCAATCGCACCCTGCTTCATACCACAGTCATGTTAAAAACATCAATGTATTCACTCATCCATAAAAAATCCATCAGCTTGACGACAAGATCCATAATTCCGCTTAATGCGGAATATACGTCATTAATATACGCCTTTGTTATTGTAAGAGGTTAGCGACCCCTGGTGGCGAAAAATCTTGCCTTTAATTTTATTAAAAACACAATTCTGAATGGTTGTGTTTGTTAATATGAACAACATATTTTAGTGTTGGTTGCTTGTTGATAGTGTAAGGCATATGTGGTTTAACCTGAAAAAAAAACAGGTAAACATCAAATGGAATTAGCATTAATTTAAACATTAATTTACATCGCACTCTAAAAAAAAAAAAAAATCTGGTTTATACAAGACCCCTCTGCTTCATGTTGGGCACTAGCCCTTCAAGGCTTATTTTACCTTAATTACTGTATAATATGGACATTCCCATATGTAAAATATTTGTAAAATATCTGTATAATACTCTAACATAATTCCTTAAAGTGCTGTGGACTTTTTTTACAGGATTAAAGATAAGTGGGTTGATTTTAAGATTTGATTACTCAGAATGTTATGCTTTGGATTGGGGGCTAATTGGTAAATCCTGTCTCTTTACATAGCTGAGATAACTTTCTCTCTCTGAAAGGTGTAGCCTTCACCCTTTAAACACATTCATATGTGAAGTTTTGAGGAAGCTACTCTAAAACTGTAGCTTCACAAGAATTAATGCATTAACAATAAATTTACAGGCACTCAAATGCATGCACTCAAATATACAGTATTTTTCATTTATTTTAGTTTATTTACATGAACTGTCAGAAAAAAAAAAACAGATTTTACTTGAAGCCTTAATCCATGATAAAGATGTTCATAATTTTTTTTTCCAATGCATTATAATTTCATTTATGTCATGACAACTGGTAAAGGATAAGACAATGTTTAAATGTTTGGTCTTGGCGGAATAGATCTGCTACGCTGCTGTGAGCAAGTACGGGACTTGCTACTGCCAATGCACCAATACGCTGCTGTGAGCAAGCGAGACATGCTGCTGCTGGACAATAGCAAACATGAATTACCCATAGCAGATCTATACAGGTGGAGCTGGGGAAGGTGGAGGGTTTCTGGATGTCATTGTGATTTTAAAAACAAGGTGGATATCACAACATGCCATATGTGACCTTTGTCATAAACACAATCATGTTGATCCAGTCATGATGGTCTGTTTGTGTGGTCGAATTCTATTACACGGTATCATGCATTATGCTACACAAGAACATATGTGTATCAGCAGGACGTCATGGTGAAATGCTGAAGTAACTCATACAGTGTGCTGGTATTCTGAACTTTACAGCCCAGCTGCTGCTCACACTCCCTCCGACATGTGAAACAGCACAGTCCCACTGAACTCCCACTGACCTGTGTGAGCAACACACACGAGCACACACATATGCAGACATGCACACACATACACACAGGTCACATTCCACTCTCATAGCAACTCATTATAAAGTCCTTTAATCGGCAAGTGGTATGGATCCCTTCTCCAACTCAGTCCATCAGTCCTCCTTGGAGTAATTAAACACAGAGGCATCATGCCTATTTAAAAAAAAAATATATATATATATATAATAATAATAGATACCATAAACGTCAAAATATTGTTTCATTAGTATAGCCACAAGAAAAAACAATATGTGTGTTAGCGTGATGTGTGTAAATGAAAAGAAAAAAAAAAAACCTCTATCCTTCTGTAAAGTTATGGCCAATTTTACAATTTCATTGCCATTACAGTGTAACGGCTAAAATGGCCACAAAAATTACGTGGAAAAACAGCCCAGAAAATAAAATAACTTTTAACTGAAGTGTTTTATTTTTTATATGAAATGTAATGTTCAAGATCGATATTTCAGCTGAAATATTTTGTTGTGATGGTCAACATTAGCTCTGTCAATTTAAGCCTATTTTAATTCAACTCTGAATATTCCTTAAATGTGCTCTAAGCGATGTCGGGTGACGTCACTTCTTGTTGACGTTCGAAGTATTGTCAAACAAAACGGAGGAGGCTAGCTAGACCCTCCTTCCTCTTCATCCCATCCCTCCCCCTGTAGTTTTAGTGATACTTCATTCAAGGTGTAGCGTTAATGTCGCCAATTTAGATAAATGCTTGCATATAATGCAAAACAGAATGCAGAAAAAGATAAACATTACCAGAAAAACACAATAAAACGTTTCGCCACATGAGGTTATAACTTTAGCTCCCATACACAAGGACGCGATAACGTTAGCTTCGCGTTTCCCAGTGAGCATAAACAACGGCTACGTTGTAGACAAATTTAGTTAAAGTTGTCAATAGGCAATGAATGAACATTCAAATTCATAACAAACAGTTGGTGAAAACAATCATTCACACAAACTGTCGCCCTACTGTGAGTTTGCTTGATCATTTACAATAGAGATCGATGATAGAGATGTTTTTTTTTTTTTTTTACTCCATTGGTCGTGTCTGATCTCATATCGTGAATCAATTGAGCCAGAACTTCCACTGGTGCTCCTTAAAAAAAAAGACTGCTTTTTTATGTCCTTAATGACCAAAGAGTAGAACAAAATGGGCTAAATGAATGAATGAAATGTTCAAGTGGTGATTCAGAGGGAAGTTTGTCTGCGGTTCGTGTGTCTATATAATGATAGTGTTGTTCAGGAACCGCTTTGTGCCTGGCCTGAATAGTAAATATGTGCTGGGAATTAAACCGTTTTGTTGTACACCATCTGTTGCGATAGAAATTTATTTACTGTAAAATTATTGCAAATTGTATTTAGTCTCTTGTTTTTGATGTAACAGAAAGCAGGAACAACATCCTGTCAGAGTCGCGGCCTAGTGGTTAGCACACATGCTTTGACACATTTAGCTACAGTGCTTATGCGGATGATGTGAGTTTAAATCTGTCGAACAAGACGTCTGGTTACTGTTTCCTCAAGCTGCAAAACATGGCCTATAGTTCCAAGAAGTTTCAAGCTTGCGTCACCAAGCAACACATATAATCTTATATAAATTATTTATATGAAAATAAAATTATTCCATCAAATATAAAAAGAAAGATATGAAAGATACTGTAAAATAACAGACTAAAAAGAAAAAAAGATCCTGAAAACACTTAACACTTAAGCTCATAACAGTAGCACTTGTCCTCTATCATCTTTCTAATCAGGATCCCAAGCCGAGGCGAGACCTCAGTCAAGGTCAAAGGCCAACAGGGGGCAAAAAGTCAGTGCTCAGAAAGCTTTAAAGTGATCTGGGATTCTTGACCAAATGGAGTTAGGTCACTGTTCAAGCAGACAGCTGAATAGTTAAAAGTCCTATTCAGTTACAAAACATCTCCCTCCAATAAGTGAATCAGTCAGGGTACAGCTCCAGTTTGGATCTGACTAAATTTAAAGACATAAGTGGCTTTATACAAGTGCAAACATCGAAAATGCATAGCTTTGTAATGTATATGGGAGTGGTTTGCTATGAGGACGAATGTGTTTATACTTCACCTTAATGTTGTTTTATGCCTGTAAACTGAGATTCCATCTCAAGGTCTTCAATCACAGAGACCTTTTGAACACAACAGTTGTTGAATTTTCCTATAGGCCATTTGAAATATGTAAATATTTAATGTTTTATGTTTTCAGTAATATTCAGTAGCTTGCACAAATGGTGTCTATAGTGTAGTGCATCAATGTGTTTTAACGGGGATGTCGGGATATCCAAACAGCTCTGGACACTCTCTAAACTGATGTTGCTCCACTTTATGATAGTCTTGTCATCACTTCCTGTCACTACATTAATGGAAATATTCTATAATGTATATAATTTGTAATAAACCGAAATGGACATCTTTGAAATTCAAAAACACAAATAAAATTATTTAACTGATCATTCCATGATACGTTTTGTACAAAAACATTGCACATACTGAAAGAGAAGAAATTGCACTGAAAAGGTCTGAAAAAAGAAAAACAACTACAAACTCTGTTCTAGCTGCTTCAAAGCTGGAATTGATTACAGAAAGGATGTCCTAATTCCCCGTCAGGAGGGTGTCATCTGCAAACAGTCATTAGCATATGTATGGCAAACCCTTACAGTATTTCACAATGTTCACAGAGGAAATCTTGGTTATCTCTAGTACATTTGCTAATGGGGCAGGACAAAAACTAAACAGATTTAAAGGGATAGTTCACCCAAAAATAAAAATTGTGTCATGAATTACTCACTCGCATGTCGTTCCAAACCTGTAAGACTTTCGTTCATCTTCAAAACACAAATTGAGATATTTGTGATGAAATCCGAGAGCTTTTACCCAGAAAGGTCGTAAAGACGTTGTTGAAATAGTCCATGCGACTACAGTGGTTCAACCTTAATGTTATGAAGCGACGAGAAATCCTTTTAACGTTCCTGTCTTCATCTAACAATTTGGCGTGCGTTTGCCGTACAACAACTTAACTTAATGCTTAACTATGATGCATCAGAGAATTAACTAGACGTGACTGTTTCCTGAAACCCTTGTAACTTTGTTTGTTGCATATTTAATTCACAAAAACAAGGCTGTAAGGACTAGATGTCAATGTTCAATGCATTGTTCTATCTTAAGGTCCTGTGGAAGGAACTTTTTTTTTTAAAGATACGATATTTTATCAGTTTAATGTTTGACAGCAAATTAAAAAACATTACAACCCACTGAGCAGACTATCTCTCCTCCACAGCCTTGATTTAATGTGTGATGCATGAAATATGGCATCTACCGTGACTAAAGTCTATAATCAAGCATAAACCAAAAACGTTTGTAAAGCATTTGTGTGTGCGTGTGTGTGTGTTGTTGATCAGTCTTCACGCCGATTTCACTCTCCAGTGGAAAAGGCCTAAAGCATCTGGATCCCAGTGTGTTCCAGACACCTGTTAGATGGTTTGGCCAAGGCTGGACAACAGTGTTGAAATTATTGTGGGAATTACGGTTACTTGGTTAACCACAGAGAGTTATGACTGTGGTACATTGAGAACAGCATGAGTCATATTGTCTTTGTGTATACAGCCAAACGCTGACGTCCATAAATGGATGTTTCTTTCTCTTTATCGTAAGAACGCATTCCCATTTAAACAAATGGGATAGAAGTCATTTTCCTGCCAGGTGCCAACACAGTTATGTAAACATTTGGTGCTCGAGTCATTATAATGTCATCACGCTGTCTAGTGAACACCGCAAAGGGTGACGTCCAACAAGAGATATCAAACAAAGTCATGTCTAACTGTGGGGACTTTTAAAATGGCCACCCAGTGGGAGTCTTATGTCATTTAACCACACAATTGATACTAATTTATAATGATGCTATCATTCAAACACTTCAAACCTTAAATGTGCCCTTAGTATTGTTTTGTTTATGTTGTGCAAATGTAATAGTTTCCCTTTTATATGTCTGTTCGTAGAGGAGGGACAGTAAGAGATATGTATCTGAACCTAACTGAACACTCACTCTATAGCATCAAAACAAGACCGGATGGAGCGTGGAGGAGGGGACAGGTTATGTCTTTGAGAGGAAAAGGACACATATCACTGTTATCTGACTCTAGTCTCTTTATTAGACGCATTAATCTCTCTGACACTATAGGCACTTCCTTCATAAAGTCTAGTCTAAGACAAGTTCTAGACTAAATATGAGTTTTTGCATACTGACACATTGCCACCCTTGTGAAAAAGAAGTGAAATAAAAGGCCACTTAAAGAGAGTATACATTCATGACTACACTTAAGTACACTTTGTAATCATTTCAAATTAAAAAGTACATTTTAATAAAACTTTGTCATGCTTTTTATAAGTACACTACTAAAGCACATGTAAAAGTTGCTTGATTACCCTTTTGAATGGTTTAAATTTAGTGTTGTTATTCAATATTACATTTGAAGTTAGTAATGTAAATTGCAACTTCATTTACAAAATATATTCAAATACATGACATGGTCAATAGAAATTACATTAAACTACATTTTAGTGCACCCTGAATGCTTGCATATTCGGCAGTACACTGCCATAAGGACCATAGAATTAATTATAAGAATTACATGTAAATGTCTAATAGCATTAATATCAATTTAATTTATAATACAAGTGTATTCTTTTTAAGTATATTATTTTCATATTAAGTATTCTATAAAATTTGCGAAAGTGTACTTCTCAGAAGGTTTGAAATTCCTAAAAAATGAACAAAGAGTTATTCATTACGACATTATTTACACCAAGTGTTAAAATTCAGCTACTAATAGAATAGGTCTCTGAGACATTGATTATATGTAATTTGGGCATAATTGTTGAATGATCATCAGAGATGAATGCACGTAGTTTCAGACTAGTCTGAAGTCATGGCTCTGGAATGGAGCATAGACTTCCCTCTGTGTCTTATTTAAGGAGCCTTAAAATGTCTTTAAATGAATGAAGCTTATTGAACACTCAACTTCCCTCTACATGACAACAAGACCTTTTAAATATGCATGCCCTATGGTCTCTAAGTGCATTGAGACTACAGCTGATTCTGGTTTGTATGGTTGGTTTGAAGCAGATTTTTCGCATGATTCCAACAGTATGTGAAAAGAGATTTAAAGGGGAAGTTGCAGGTGGTGAGTTTGGGCCAAGCTATTGAAGCAACAACCTCTTGACACTAAGCAGTGTAAGCATCATTTACTTCCGCTGTTTTATATGAGTGTGGGTTTGAGCTTCATAGTTAGACGGTTGCTAGTTCGTTCCTCATTAATCTATGCCTCTGTTGTCTAGTTTCATTGTTGTTTTAGCGGTCAGTGTCGTCTGGGACAGTTACAAATGTGTGTCTGTGTTTTTGTTCTCTGTTTTTGTTGGGTATTGTTTTTTGTTTAAGACATAGCCAAAGGCCTAACAGACTTCAGCCTTCTGACCTTTCTGCGAGGGCTGAACAGACTGCACACTGACCAAATAGTACATTTAAACATCAGGACATCCCTTTTAGTTGGAAAGATACTATCGTTCACTCTATATGAAGTCCCCAAGTATAAAGAGCACACGTATAAACACTTTTAATTTTAAAGTTCATTTTTTTAGTTTATTTAAAGGTGAAGTGTTTATGTCAGCACTCAACGATCAAAGTGGCAAAAATCAATATCGTTCAAACATTTGTGGTCAGTAAGATTTTTTTTTTAATGCTTATATTTACCAAAGCTGCATTAAATTGATCAAACATGACAGTAAAGACATTTATCAAGTAAAATATAAACATTTAAAAACAAAAGCTGTTATATTCATCATAGAATCCTGAAAATCCTGAAAGTGTATAAAATTTTCTACAAAAATATTCAGCAGCACAACATTGATAATAATAAGAAATGTCTCTTGATGTTACATCTTCCCTATGCTTGCTCCTGGACTTATGTTGAAATGTTTCCTGTTTCTTGTGCCATGGTTGTAGTCCTTTTGTTCATTGGTTCCCCTGTTCATTAGTTTTGATTGTTCCCAGGTGTCTAGTTAGATATAGCCCTTTTGTATTTAAGCCCCAGCGTTTCCTGTGTTCTTTGGTCTTGTTTGTTTGTTTGATTTTTCTCAGTTCTGTTCCAGGTGTGCTCCTTGTGTTCCCTGGTGTTGTTTTCATTCATTCTTATTCGGATCCAGCTCTCATTCGTTTTTTTTTTAGTTCGCCTTCGTTACACTTGAACAGCAAATAAGTTTAAAGAAATAAATTCATCATGTGTGAAACTTTTCTCTCAGCTCCTGTCTTGTTACAGGCATTACAGGAATGGATCAAATGAAACTGAGCAAGCTTTCTTAGTTATTATTAACTGTTGTTACTCATTACCCTTTGTCCTCCGGTGATTTGATTTGGAAAACCTCATTCCTTCATGCACAAAAACACACTCCTGAGTGCATATACTTTAGACCTTTTTCTCAGGTTGTGTCGGAAGCAGACATATGCTAATCAGGTGATCATTGTCTGAGGATAGCTGGAAAATGTTTTTCCAGGTAGTGGAGGAAAAGGTCGTTTTTTTTTGTGGGGAAAGCGTGGGGTGGAACAGGATAGAACACAATACTCCTCTCATCATCTGCTGCAATCATCAACTATTTAGCAATAAACTGAAACTGGCCAGTCTTACACTTATTGTTTAGGTTGCCTTGACGTTTGTGCTGCTTTTTAGTTCGTCATCTTTCCCACCTTCTGTAAGACAATGCTTCCCTATGGAGTCACTGTTTCAGGACTAACAGTGCTCAGAGAAAATAGCAGTTCCACACCTTTACCTTATTTAGTGGTTGATATTCGTTACACTATCTTCTATCCATTTAAATGTGTAATATAAATCTGGGCTCTGCAGTATGAATATTCGAGAGGAAGGACATATATAACCTTAGTCTTTCTTCTGTTAGAGGATCATGAATCTTTCTGAGGTCTCATTCAAAAGAATTCTTTGTGACTTGAGGCAGAAGGCTCAATGTGGCCTTTGTCTGTTGCTTGTCCAGCATCTCATATCAGACGAACAAGACAGAATGTCTCTGAAACACTTTGTCGCAGACAGTTTTGTCTTGGCCTTAAAGGATTCATGGACACACAGGGCTGATTCAGCAGTCTGTGGGATCCGTGTGTAGGTGTGAGCAGACATACTTCGTCATTGAACGAGACCCTCCAAAAATGAGGTCCCCTCTTGCAAAGAGAATAATAAATCATGTATTTATTAGCTCAGTAATTTACACACCCGCTTAACTGAATTCCTGTTATGGGTTAATGTTATGTATGTTATAAATTAACTTTCCTTTATGGTGAAATGCCATAGCTAACTTAGTCTAACTATAGTCATGCTTTGAAGGACATTTAATGATGGGTATTAAAGCTCCAGTCCGTAACTTTTTTGGGTTAAAAATTATCCCCAACATTGTTTTGAGCAAGTACATAACCAGCCAGTGTTCAAAACTATCTGCTTGCCTTAGCTCGATTCAAAGCGGTAAGCTTGTATTAATTTTTTTAATTCCAGTTGTACTGGTGGATTTCCGCGTCTTGGCTAGTAGAATATATTGTGTGTGAGGATGTTGGAGGATGAGATTTATAGCCTTTTCTCACAGCACTTGATATATATATAAACGTTGTAATTTGATGGCGGATCCAGAAAGGTTCAAACGACAATCACCAGTGACAACTAGAGATTCACCCGCTGTAAAATGCAAAAGACTTTGGACTGAGAGTTTGGAAAAAGAGACTGCAACCGGGCCTATGTGAAAAAACAAGGATAAATATCTGAAGGGCATTAAATGTACAGTATTCGCACAATGCTGACGTTGTTAACATTAACAATTTGAGAACAAAGTATCAGTTGCATGGTTTGACGTGATATGATAAGCGATCGTTAGATTTAATCGGCGCAATTTACTGCAATGCCTTTTTTCAGTTAGTTGATCAGGAGAACACAAGTGGATGTTACTTACTTGTTCAGATGACATTTTAGGGTGAAAATTCTTATATTGGTCATACTTCCAAAAAGAATAATCTGTGATTCCGAATGACAGTATCCACACTGGCGCGGTGACTGACAGCCTCACAGTCTCCTCAAAACATTGGATTCATCCGCGCTGTGCCGTTCCGAGGTACAACTCACAATAATTCCGCGAATAACTGCAATTGCATATTTCGGACGGAGATGGCGACAAAGAGGAACAACTGCGGATTTCAGCTTTAAGTTTTAAGCGTGTTTCTAATTCACAGTTGCAGTTTTTTCATTTAAGGGCTATTATTTGCTAATTATTATTGTTTTATTTGTTTAATTCTATTTTTTATTGTATTTAGAATAGCTGGGTGAAGAATAGAATAGGGTGAAGGCATTTTAAAAGCTTTAATGTTGTCTTAAAAAGAACAAGAAAGTTTAAATCTGATAGTTTTATTTAAATCAGTTATCTTCCAAAAAATTTAAAATAAATTATATATATATATATATTTTACATTCTCGAGAATATTTTTGAAAATGATCTTGTCCTCTAAATGACCAGGAAAAGAAATAAACAAATCAATGATGGTCTGTTGAGTGACACAGTTTGACCAAGCACAGCTGCAGTCACACGAGTGTCTGGAACATGATGGAGATTCACGTCAAGCTGCCACATTAGAAAAACTGACAGTACCGTGACAGCCTCTAGCACAACATCACAACTTTGCAGCATTCTTGTCTGTTATTTTAAGGCAAAACATGCTGTGAATCAAATGTACTGTGTCATTTTATATGGCTTAACATCTGATAGCACTTAGCAAGCTTTTAAACCAAACAACTCAACGTGCCATTCAACATTGTCTTCACACTTTTTCTTTTCTCTCTCAGGGAGTGAAGAAGAGCAGTGGACCATGTGGTGGGAGAGACTGCAGCGGAGGGTGTCAGTGTTATCCTGAGAAGGGTGCGAGGGTAAGTCTGTTTCAGTCTTATAGCCCAGCCTAAGTGTCTTTATCCATCCAGTGCTATGTTGGATTTAAAGGGCGTGTCCATCATCAAATATGAAAACATGACTAGAAATATAACACTGCTAGACTATCAATAATGCATCAATGTTTTTGAAAAAGATACATCTAGGTGAAGCTGAAGAGTGAATGAACACCAGTAAACTGAAGCCTTTTCTATATGACACATCCTATTTGAGATCCTATACACAACATAAAAGTAACATTATAACTTCTATCTGCACAAAAAGACCCAAATGCAAGTGAACCTGAACTAAGTTGCGTACTAGTCAGAAAGTGTTACTCCCATTGTGGATGAGATCTTCCCGTGACAACGCGCTGAAACACGTTCAACTAAAGCATAACGAATTAACAACATTCTATAGTTTTCTCATTGTAATGTTATGTATATGGCAGATTGGTACTGCACATCTTGCACCTAACTGTATTTTTATCTACTTTATCAAGTGACATCCCTGCACGTTTTCCAAGCCATGATGAGAAACGATTTTAATTAAAACATAGGTCTACTGTTGAAAAAATATCTCAAGACAAAAAAAAGAACAGTGCTGGAAACTGAAGCGCTTTCCTAGCAGGTTAATAAACTCAACCAAATGCATCATATATGAAATTAATCGAATATATACACTATAAAAGTAATTTACATCTGCACAAAAAGATTTGAATGCGCTAGTGAACTTGATTGTGCTTGTCTGAATGTGTAACGCTGAAACAAAGATAACTAAAGCACAAAGAATTAATATATTTTTTTAAGTCACGGCGATCATCGTTTTCATGATCGATCATCGCTGTCACTTCCGAGTACTCGAGGACTCACACATCCCTAAAATATAATGAAACAATCTAATTTTCGTTCTAATCCTGCAGTTGCATGCAGTAAACAAATTGCAATACTTCAATGGATAAGTGCTAAATGATATTGATATTATCTTGTACAACACTTCCAAACTAACTACATCAATAATACATAAAGCTTCATTTCAATACGCAGGCCTATTGAACTTGAAACATCATTTTTTTCGGTTTGTTGAACTTATATTGAACTGATTATATTCACTGGAAGTACATAGCAACTTTAAATAACAGATACGTTGCACTAAAGTTACACACACAGCACAGAGTAATTCAGATTGAATTCTAGGTGTTTGACAGTGTTTCCGGCTGTACAAGACATGGCTGTTTGTTCACCAAATCTGTGACCTCTCATCATCTGTTGTAAAAGTAAAGCTCCTTAGGGAGGGTGAAAGAGAGAGGAAATACATTCCTTAGCAAACATCAGGATATGAAGGGCCTCGTGAGTATGACTTGAGATGTCAGTTCAGTTGTCTTTTTTTTCCTGCACTGTAAAGGAGCAGGAAAAGGGGTATGATTGTTTAGTTGAGCCATATAAGTGCCAAGTCTGCTGAGGGTAAAGTGCACTCATTCCAAAAGACATTTTTTTCCTTTTGTTAAACATAAATGGAAACACAGAAGGGAAGGAATTGTAGACAAACACTCCCTGTTTGTATTTCTGACGCACATGACACACAACAGAAAAGTCATATTTCTGTTCAGTCTGACATTCTGTTATGTATAAGTCAGCTTTTCACTCTGGTTTATAGTTGTAATGCACGACAGGTTTCACATTGTTAAACCAATTACACTCTGATATTTGTTGTGCTATTAGCCATATACAGGGATTAAATATAAGCAACCACCCAGAATATTTACATTTGATAATTTACAACGCATTCTCATCCCAAGGCGTCAATTTATTCACACTTTTGACCATGCTTCAACATCCAACGCACATGGCACCCTTTAGCGTCAGTTAGATGACGCTCATCCTCGGGTGTCATCTAACGCCTTTAGCGCTTCCGTTATGGGTAGGTTTAGGTCTGGGGTAGGGTTAGGGTTAGGATTAGACCACTAGGAGGCGCGTCTCATATTGACGCTAAAGGGTGCCATGTGCGTCAGATGTTGACGCATGGTCAAAAGCGTCAGCTAGATGACGCCTTGGGGTGAGAACGGGCTGTAATTTAGCAGGTGCTTTTATTTAAAGCGACTTACAAATGAGGAATACAACAAGCAATTAATCTAAAAATGCAATAAACATGAGAAGTGCAACTAATACAAGGCTTCAGACATCATTCAGGATAGCACACGGGAAGGATTGAGGAATAGTGAGAGCTTAGCTGAATAACTAGGTTTTTTTTGGGGGGGGGGGGGGGGGGGGGGGGGGTTCTCAGCAGGCTGAAGTTAAGTACTCGCGGAAGACAAAATTTCTTGAAAACTCTCAGAACCCCCTAGCAACTCCATAACAACAACCTAAAAACATGTTAGCAACTGCATAGCAGCACCCTGGCAACCACCTACTGCTCTCCAGCACTGTGGCGGAAAAATGCAAAAGAGTGCAAAAATTATTCCATACAAAATTACTATCAAATTTCACAGTTTTGTTTCCTTCCAGTTTTGTTTCCTTCCTTCCTTGTTTCCTTTTTTCCACTGTTTGTGTAGTCCTTAGTTTGATGTATGTGTTCCTAAATGATGTTTATAGGGAAAAAACAGCCTCACAGATGTCTGGACGCAGTTCATGTCTCCCACTGGGTCCCTTGTGACCCCTCCTCTGTCCGGCCTTGACATGTGAGACCAGCGGGAAATAAACGTGAAACTAATTTGTGTAAAAATGGCAGGGCCCTTTATTTGCAACATTTAAGTTTTTTTTGGCCAGAGAAACTGTGGACATTTTAAATGATTATTTCTGTGGCCTAATACAACTTGAAGTGTTTATTTGTACAGGAAAATGTAATACATCTACAGTAGTTTGATGATTTAGATTTATTCGCAGTAGTATTTTATCAGAGAAAAATAGTCAAATGAATCTTATAGGATCACCCAATGGTTCATATTAAACACATTAAATTGTCTAGCAAATGTTATGAATGTAACTGTACTGGCACTGCACAGCCTAACTGAATCCTTGAGGCCTTTGTTTTGTTTTATTTTATTTTATTTTATTTTATTTATTTATTTATTTATTTTTTATGATATCACTATTCACTACTCTATCACTGTCTTGAATAAGAGACACACATACAGGACAGTTAGCTTTTTTTTTTAGCAGGAGGTGTAATACAATACGTTTCAACAGATAATTTCGTATGATAGTTTCTTGTTGTTGGGAAAGAGGCACAATTGCTCCTATCCTTCTTTTTTTTTTTTTTGGCTGTATCAAAAAGCAATTCTCTATGAACGGATCCATGTTCCAGGTAAATAGGTTGTGCATCCTGCGTCTCTTCTCATAGACTTCCATGTGTCTGTGTGAGAGAGGAAGAAATGGAGTACTTGAATTCCCAGTCTGTCTCTGTGGAAAGATCTGTTGAACTGCTTGTTTGCTCTCATTATCCGTTTAATCACACACATTCTAGTCCATGCCTGTACTCTCACTACATTAAACATGGATTTATATTGAAGACTGCAACTCTATGAGATTCATTCAGCCAGCATTATTATTATTTTGATATCTTTTTTTTTTAGATGTCACATAATGTTATGGAACATTTTCTGTTTCCCTCCTTCAAACAGATACCACAAGTATTTCCGAATGCCATCTTATTTTCCTCATGCCTCCATACTGAAAGAGACTTTTCTTCTCTTGTTTCTCAAAGGACTTTTTTATTTCCTTTAAATATCCCCCCTTCTATCTTCCACTGTGTCTGTGCCCTTTCCATATTCAGCTGTAGAGTTTTGGAAAAAGTCTCTTCAGATTTAAAGAGCACATAGACAAACAAAAGGAGCATTGTAGAAAGGGAGAAGCACAAGATGCAACTGGGCATAGAGAGATTTTTTTTTTTACTTTTAGTTTTAGTTAGGTGGGTGCGATCTAACAACTGCAATGCATTTCATGGATACAGAAAAGCATTGCCCCCACATACAAGAGACTACAGTCATGTCTCTGTTGTTGCTAGTGTGGGACAACACATATACGTATATATGTATAACATGTATATATCCGTCTGTCTATCCATCCATCCATCAATCCATCCGCCCACCCAGCAGTTGACTACTGCAAGTATTTACAGTACACCAGCCTAGAGCCATCAGACTTTAAATCTCTCTTTAAAATGCACAAGCATGCAAAATAAATACACACAGCCTTAACTTTCAGACTTCATGGCTTTTTCCTACTTTCAAAATATATATATATATATATATGTAACCAGTGGTTGAGTGAAACAACACAGGATACAAAAATTACTTTTGGGCTTTATTCTGGCTGCTGTCTCTATAAAGGACAGCGGTCGATAGGAGCAAATATTTAGAAACAAAAATAATATAATGAAATAAAGTCTTTCACATTTCTTTGGTGCACTTGTTTGGTATAAAAGATGATTGACACAAACTGAAAGAAATCAAATTGAAATGAAAGACATTGGAATAATGAAATAGGCAAATACAGTAATGAAATACGGTAGAGGCTAATAGTCCAATGAAAAACAGTACATTAGTCTACCATCAAACTTCACAGTTATCTACATACAGTTTTAAAGAAAGAGAAATTAGTACACTGTGTTCACACAGCATTCAATACGTTTAAGTAGCTCTTAACCATATATTCAATGTTAAAATAACTCACGGTTTTCTAACATGCACATCCAATTTAAACATTCACAAACACTGGGCTTACAATAAGAGGAACAATTTAATTAACATTTATAACAACACATACCCAGTCTTTGCACGTGTCCCACGCGTGATCAAACCAGATCCAGCTCACACATACGCACACAGGCGTCCTTAAAAGGCGATCTATAAACATTTCCCAATGAGCACACACATATGTAATACGTAAATATAACATTTAAACATTTTGTTCACGGGAATGAAACTGTATATTTACCTCACAAAGCCTTAAATAGGTGTATATGAACAAAACCAGCAGCTCTCACGTGCAATCACTGCTCTCTCTTCGCTGAAAACTAGCGCATGCACACTACACGAGGCAATGCCGTAAAGTGAGCGTCGCAACACAATCTCTTAAAGGAACCACGACCAATTTATGTCTAGTGTCATAATTTGTGATACTCATCCCACTTGGCTACATTCTCCCCTGCTAAATGTCATTGTCCTCGATGACTAATACATGCTCTTCACTTCTTTGACAGCTTCTCTAAAGAACACACTGCCCAAACTTGTTAACACCTGAGAAAAGACTTCGGGGCTAAGTGACACTGCATTGCATACTGATCTCGGCTCATTAAAGGGGTTTGAGTGTAGACCAGCATGGGCCCTTTTTGTTCTCCTAGGCGTTGGTACAGGCCTTCTCAGTACTGGTTCTTCCACTTCTAGAGCAGAGCTAGTGTCAGGGGCAACCTGCTCAAGTACAGAATCTTTTTGTTCAGTGCTAGCTGAAACCAAGCTGGATTGATCTACCAGTGCTTCATCATTTCCTGCGGAACTTCCAATCTGTGTTGTCTCCGGCAAACTGGGGTAAGTGACTTCCTCTAAAACAACAAAATCAGGATCAGGATCAGGATGCACTGCAACCGGCTCATGTTTAGAAACTCCTTTTGGCTGTGGTGTTGTAGGAGGATGGTTCTCCATCACTTCTGGCTCAGGAGCATAAGTGACGCAGGGCCGCAAGTCCGCTCTATGCAATCTCTTTATAGGGCCACCCTCAAGAGGCTCAACAGTGTGCGTGGTACCTTGCACATCTATGACCTTGTAAACGGTAGGACCCCATGAATCCTGTATCTTATTCCTACCCAAAGGTCGGTGGCGCAGATACACCTGCTGACCAACATTGATCTCAGGACAATACACCTTGTCATTCAGAGGGGCTAACCTCTCAGTGGCCTTGTGTTCAGCATATTCTCTTGCCTTTTTATGTGCTTCCTTCAATCTCTCCTGATGAACCACTAACCAGTCTTGTTTTCTGTCCACAGGTTGTTCGTGACCTAGCAGGGTATCGACGGGAAGATGTGGATGGACTCCAAAAAGTAAGTAGTATGGTGAGTATCCTGTGGTTGCATGTGGTGTGACATTGTATGCATAAACCAACTCAGCAAGGTGTTCTGGCCAGCGCCTTTTCTTTTCAGGGGGAAGTGTGCGTAGCAAATCATGAAGCGTTCGATTAAAACGCTCGCACTGAGCATTACCCTGAGGCCGATAGGGTGTAGTGCGGGTTTTCTTCACACCATACATTTTACACAGCTCAGCAATCACTTCGCTTTCAAAATTTCTTCCCTGATCAGAATGCAATCTTTCAGGTACACCATACTTCATGAACCACTCCCTCAACAAGAGTTTAGCGGTAGTTTCAGCTCTCTGATCTCTAGTTGGGAATGCTTGTGTGAATTTTGTGAAGACGTCGGTCACAACTAACACACTTTCCCGACCATCAGAGGAGGGTTCGAGCACAGTAAAATCAACTGCCACTACCTCAAGGGGTCTAGACGCTAGAAAGGGCTTCATCGGAGCGTGTATCCTGGGTTGGGGCATCTTTGTTAAGATGCATCTCTGACACTTTTTGATCCATTGCTCCACATCACTGTACATACCCACCCAGAAGCATCGTGGTCTCAACAGACTAATGGTGCGCTCAATCCCCTGATGTCCCATGTTTTCATGCACACTTTCAAGGACAGGATCTTTTAAACACTCAGGTAAGAGCAACTGTTTACCTTCACCTTGATGTTGATTCTTCACAATACGATAAAGCAAACCATCTTTCTCCTGGATACTTTTCCACTGCTTTATCAGAGATAAGGTGGACTTCGAAAGTCGAGATCTTTCAGCGCGGGAGGGCTTTCTCTTGATTTCCCAGAAGTCTCTGAAAGAACTGATGGTAGGATCATTCTTCTGGAAATCTACCAGCTCCTCTACTTTATAGCCCGGCATAGTATGCGTACTTCCCTGGCTGTCATTTCCTGCAACTTCTCCACAATCCAAGGCACGAATTTGTCTGACCCTGCAACAGCTCTCACCAGCAATCACCAAGTCAGGCTGCAGGACTGTCCCCTTGTTGACTACATTACAAATAGCAACACAGTCGTCATACTCGTCAGGAATGGTAAGCTCCCCTGCTGAAGGGTGTCTAGACAGAGCATCAGCAGCTGTATTGTGTCGGCCAGGGCGATATTTCACTTCAAAGTCAAAAACGGCCAGTTGAGCGACCCACCTTTGCTCAATTGCACCAAGCTTGGCTGTTTTAAGATGGCACAAAGGGTTGTTATCGGTGATGACTACAAATTTGGAGCCCAGCAGATAACCACGAAACTTTTCCGAGATGGCCCATTTAAGGGCCAGCAGCTCCAGTTTCATGCTGCTGTAGTTCCGGTCATTCCTTTCCGCCTTCCGAAGTCTCCTACTAGCGAATGCAATGACCCTCTTACACTCACCCTGTTGCTGGTATAGTATTGCTCCCAGGCCCTCATTACTCGCATCAGTCTCTAAGACGAACGGAAGAGTAAAATCTGCATACCCCAGCACAGGAGCAGAGGTGAGCTTCTCTTTCAGGAGCTCAAATGCTAACTGGCACTCAGACGACCACAAAGCACTGAAATCCTTCCTCGCACTGCCAAACTGGGAAATACACAGATTCACTAAATCATGAAGGGGCCCAGCAATCCTAGAAAACCCCTCAATGAATTTTCTGTAGTAGCCACAGAACCCTAAAAACGAGCGTAGTTCCTTCACTGTGTTGGGGACTTTCCATTGCCTCACTGCCTCAATTTTCCCTGGATCGGTAGCAACACCTTCTGCTGAGATTCGATGACCCAAAAAGGTTACTTCTCGCTGCAGGAAGTGGCACTTCTCAGGCTTAACTTTAAGACCGGTTTCCTTCAACCTCTTAAAGACTATTTCCAATCTCCGCAAGTGCTCTGGAAAAGCGGCAGAGTACACTAGTATGTCATCCAAATACACTAGCATGATCTGAAAGATTAAGTCACCCATTGTGGTCTGCATCAGGCGCTGAAACGTTGATGGCCCATTACACACCCCAAAAGGCATACGGGAGTACTCAAAGATCCCAAATGGAGTTGTAAATGCAGTCTTATGCCTGTCACGTTCGTGAACAGCAACCTGATGATATCCACTCGCCAGGTCAATTGAAGAGAAGAATGTTGCTCCTTGAAGCGCGTCAAAACTCTCATCAATCCTAGGTAAAGGGAACGCATCTCGGCGGGTCTTAGCGTTGAGCTGCCTGCAGTCAACACACAGCCTGAGGCTGCCATCCGTCTTCCTCACTAACACAATTGGGGAGGCATAAGCACTGGTGCTTTCTTGAATCACTCCCTTCTTGAGAAGCTTACTGATGTGTTCTCTGACTTCTCTGTACTGTGTGGGTGGGATACGCCTATAAGGCTGGGTCACTGGGACATCGTCGGCCACATGGATTTCATGTTTCACCTTATTGGTAAAACCAAGGTCTTCATCCTCGAGCGCGAACACATCAGAATACTGCATTAACAAATCACTCAGCGCTGCCTGCTGCTCAATGGTGCCACCAATATGAAGCTTACTGAGGAACTCTTTCGTGCTGTTCTCCAACACCTGACTGTTTTTGGCATTAACCGTGATCTCCTCCATATCAGCTGAAACACGCTGGAACTTAACCTCGTACATCTCATTTAACTTCATACTCTCAACAAGAGTTAAACTCCCAAGCCTGGTTCGGGCCTGTAACCAGATGTCTTCTGAGGAAAGATTTACCACTTGCACAGGAAACAATGATGTCCCTGATGACACCAGAGAAGGAACAACAATGAGTCCACCCAGTAATGGTGTGTTCATAGGCTCCAACAGGTAATCGGATGAACCATCATGAAGCACATCTTTCGCACCTTTGGCCATCACAGTGGCAACTGAAGAAGCAGGTATGTGGACCACTTCTTTTCCAGCTACCCGTACTGATATTCTCTTCTCTTGGCTATGGGCACTGTGCAACTGTTGAAATGCTTCTCTCCAATTTGATTGCAATTTCCCACCCAGCGTGGTATCAAACTCGGCATGGACCAGTTGCCTGCATCTGCTGATAACGTTCATGCCAATTAGCGCTGGTACTAGAGAGTAGTTCTGTGTGTCTCTGACAACAAGGAAGCCACATTCTGGAAGCACAATACCCATGGTCTTGACTTCCAACTCCAGGTAACCAAGATAAGGTATGTCCAAACCATTAGCTGCGGTCAGCTTCAACCAGCCTGCTGTTGAAAGTATATCTTTATCTTCACCGGATAGGTGTTCCCTGAAGAAACTCTCAGAAATAGTGCTTACTTGGCTCCCTGTATCCAGTAGACAAGCGACACTCACTCCATTGATACTGAGGTTAGCAACAGGACATTTTCCCACAGCACGCTCGAGTAGTCGGTCACGGCTAGTATCCATGTTAGTTGAGCCAATGGACTGCCCCCGAACTGCCTGGCTCACAGCAACCGAGGGTGGGCGTTTCCCGGCGGCACAGAGGCAGTGGCATTCTCTGTGACAGCCTGTCTGTTTTTCCTCACACACCTCCTAGCGATGTGCCCAACACCATTGCACCGGAAACATACTGGTTGGCCATCTTCTGTAAACCTTGGTTGCACTTTGGGTCTGGTTTGGTTCATAGGTTCTGACTTGCTGCCTTGTGCTGTGAGTTCTCAACTGCTCTTGTAAGCTCCCCTATAGCCTTTCCTTGTTCTGCTACAATTTTCAAAACGTCTTCCAGATTAACTGATTTCGTTTCAGGTACATTAACAGCAGCACACTGAGCTTCCGCAGCCTCAGAAACGACATTTCGACTGCTGACCACTTTTGTGACACGAGACTTAGGATCTTCTAAAGACCACATGAGGGCTTCATCACGCACTTCAATAAGTGTAGACTCTGGCTTGTCTCTAACAAGTTTCCGAAGTTCTCTTCTGAGACTTGTGTCTCTAATGCCCTCAATGAATTGGTCGCGAATGGCCAAACTCACATTTACCATTGCATTTGGTGACTGTTTCAGGATTGAGTTCTGAATCTGTGACAACGCATGCGAGTATGCGCGGATATCCTCACCTTCCATTTGTTTCCGACTATAGAAGGTCTGCAATAGCTGAGATATGCTGCGCTTTTCTCGAAAAGCTGCTCTCAGATACTCCAAAAGGTCACATGTTTGGTTTGACTCATTCCCCATTCTTAATCTGACCTCCTCTAAAGCTGCACCTCTTAGGAGTGACAGGACGAAGTCTAACTGATCCTCTGTGGTCTGATTTCTGACCAGTAGGACCCTCTCTACTTCTTCAATAAACTCATCAACATTCCTCCCATCTTTGTTTAGATCACCACTAAATGGTTGTATCTGACGTTCTCTTGGTACATATATATAAGACCTGGATGGCTCTCTGCTCAAATTAGCAATTGCTGCTCTAGTCTCTTCATGTTGGCGGCTAAGTTCTCTAATTTGTCCCTGCATGTCATGCATTCTACTTCCTGCACCCGGTGCATCATCATGCTCATGTGAAACTAAAACATCATCATCTGAATGTGACATTTTTTTTTTTTTTTTTTTTTTTTTAATTGACCAATTATCTCAGCTCCACACAAAAAACGGTTGACAGAGCAAAATAATCTCTTAAAAAGTCTCTTAATCAGTTCGTCACTATTTTGGAAGCAAAAGGATATGTCTTCAACTCTTTGGATAATACTTCTGTATCTCCTTCAGACAGTCCCTTCATAGATGTCTCCGCACACAGCACTCTGTGGATTCCGGTGGAAATAAAGCACTCTTCCTCTCCCTTCAGTATCGTCACCACCAGGTCACCTCCAGCCGACTTCTGTTCCCTGGACTTTTGCCTGGACCCCGGACGATAGCCTCCACTCCGTGTTCCACAGACACCTATCCTCACCTCTACCGTATTTCAAACCGAATAATAAAAAAAATACCTATAAGCTCCCAACAGCCAGATACCCCACTCCTGGTACCAAATTATGTAACCAGTGGTTGAGTGAAACAACACAGGATACAAAAATTACTTTTGGGCTTTATTCTGGCTGCTGTCTCTATAAAGGACAGCGGTCGATAGGAGCAAATATTTAGAAACAAAAATAATATAATGAAATAAAGTCTTTCACATTTCTTTGGTGCACTTGTTTGGTATAAAAGATGATTGACACAAACTGAAAGAAATCAAATTGAAATGAAAGACATTGGAATAATGAAATAGGCAAATACAGTAATGAAATACGGTAGAGGCTAATAGTCCAATGAAAAACAGTACATTAGTCTACCATCAAACTTCACAGTTATCTACATACAGTTTTAAAGAAAGAGAAATTAGTACACTGTGTTCACACAGCATTCAATACGTTTAAGTAGCTCTTAACCATATATTCAATGTTAAAATAACTCACGGTTTTCTAACATGCACATCCAATTTAAACATTCACAAACACTGGGCTTACAATAAGAGGAACAATTTAATTAACATTTATAACAACACATACCCAGTCTTTGCACGTGTCCCACGCGTGATCAAACCAGATCCAGCTCACACATACGCACACAGGCGTCCTTAAAAGGCGATCTATAAACATTTCCCAATGAGCACACACATATGTAATACGTAAATATAACATTTAAACATTTTGTTCACGGGAATGAAACTGTATATTTACCTCACAAAGCCTTAAATAGGTGTATATGAACAAAACCAGTAGCTCTCACGTGCAATCACTGCTCTCTCTTCACTGAAAACTAGCGCATGCACACTACACGAGGCAATGCCGTAAAGTGAGCGTCGCAACACAATCTCTTAAAGGAACCACGACCAATTTATGTCTAGTGTCATAATTTGTGATACTCATCCCACTTGGCTACATATAGACTGGCCAAAACCCTGTTAGTGCATTGTTAGTAGATTGTTGTTTCACTGGAAACACAATCCCTAACGACTTCGTTGAAAAATACTTATCCTATTCTCTTCATCAAAAATGCAAACATTTTGGATTTTTGCATTTTTGATGATTAGTCACCTTTAAGGACATATAATATATTGTTTTGACATTTCCTGTCTTGACAAACATTCCTCTCTATTTAAATTCTAGTGTCAAAGAAGAGAATGTGGAGGCCAACATAGATTCATAGGCCTTTAGCTTCCATTAAACTACACAATATACTAGAAAGTAAAAAAAAAAAAAAAAAAAGTTACCTTGAGTTGTAAAAATGTATTTATGATTACTTTTGTTTAATATGTCATAAGGGACAAGTAAATAACTTAATGGCATTGACAGTACAGTAGTAAACCCTATATTCCAGTCACTTAGATATATGTGTTCTACTAAGGCTATATGAAAAAGATGCCCCTGTTTTACTAAAGGCCATGGCTCTTTTGTTTTAGTCTCAACACAGGAATTAGACCTGTAGTTTCCACTCGGTTGGCGGTCTAAACAGTCATCTAAGAGTAATTAACATGAGTGACTTGAAAGGAACCAAGCTGAAGGCCGCTGAAAAGATGCACATGAGGTTTGACGTATGTTCGAAACATCTGTTTGCCTGTCTCAGTAGAGGCACATTTCCTGTAGAGGAAGTCTTGCTTTGGAGTGATTTACAGACAGTCAGTCAGTCTGTCTCATCATATCATATCTTATCTGTCTACAATGTGAAGAGCTTTATTGCTCAGGTACGGGTGCACCAAGATTGTATAAAGAACAGGGTCAAAAATGACAGTATAATTATCATTATTAAATATATATATATATATATATATATATATATATATATATATATATATATATATATATATATATATACACACATTTGTACAGATAGGTACAATATGCTACCTTTACCACATTTGCCTTTCGCTTACTGTAAATTTTCTATTTGTTTTATCTGTGAGTGTGACATATAAGTCAAGTTTGTTAAATAGGGCGATGAATTATTCACGCTTTCTATCAGTCACTCGTTTTCTCTCCCTCTCTTTTTGGGAGATAACAATAATCTATTTTTTTATACAGGAAGGAGGAGTTTAGTCTCATGTCAGTGAATAGAATCAGGTCATGTTATCTCTCTCTCTCTCCCTCTCTCTCTCTCTCTCTCTCTCTCTCTCTCTCTCTCTCTCTCTCTCTCTCTCTCTCTCTCTCCCTCTCTCTCTCTCTCTCTCTCTCTCTCTCTCTCTCTCTCTATCTCTCTCTCTCTCTCTCTTCTCCTCTCTCTCTCCCTCTCTCTCTCTCTCTCTCTCTCTCTCTCTCTCTATCTCTCTCTCTCTCTCTCTCTCTCTCTCTCTCTCTCTCTCTCTCTCTCAGATGTTCTGTGGTTAATCCTATGTTTAGTCATTAACCCTCTGAGGTCTAAGGATTTTTGGGGTCCTTGAGGTGTTCTGACATGCTCTGACATTTGTGCTTTTTTCAGTTATTTATAAACATGTTAATGGCAAAGGTGTAAATTCACTCAATATAGCACAACACGGGGCTACCGGAATTTCTCAGCAACAATTATGAAACATGTTTGTATTTTTGAGAGAATATTGCTTATGCATGGTTATTGAAAAAACTAAAACTTAAAGTGTCTGAAATAAGGCCACAAAACACATACTAAATATGTGTCCACAAGACTTTTGACTAATCAGTGTTGTTGCCTAGAATTTTTTGCTTCAAAATGATCTGAAAATCATCCTGCCTAATCATTTACACAAACACATACACTGATTTAAATTTTATTAGAGACCTTTGGTTTGGAAAGGGAATATGCGTGGAGCGTGTTCACACTGAGAAGACAAAGGCCGGATAATGTCCCCGCAAAAATGAGCAGCATATTAATTAGCCCTTTCACACAGGTGTGTCACAGGATCCCAAAGAATGCAAGGACAAAGAAATTATCTATATAGCCTATACATATTTTACAATTAGAAATTGTAACCAATTACAAATAGGTTACAATTACAACAATAATTACAATTTTAACAATATTTTCAAGTGTATTTCTTTGTAAAAACTATACATTTTATCATACGTATTAAAAAAAGGTAAGGATTCATTAGTTTGAATATTGGAACAAACACTATAATAACATCTTAGTTGATAATTCAATATACCTACTTTATTTTTGACAAAACATCATACTATAGTATATTTAACTATGAGCAGAAATTGGTGAACAAAAGCGTACCTATTTAATGTGACAGTTAGTCTTTTTTTTTTACAGTCAAAACTTTATAATCTATCCAAAACTAATCACAAAACCGTGTCTAAATATTCATATTTAGTCTGTAATATATTGTGTATGATATATTAGTATATACATGTGAATTTGCAGCTTTTTTGCTTATTCAGACATTTTATTTCAACATATTTCAGTCTATTTTTACTCATCTTAGTAGGCTATAGCAATATAGTTTGTATGTGTTGTTCATGTAAACATAACGTTTACTAATGTAGGTGTAAGAGTGAATGAACAAGGCACAGACACGCGCTGTATAACTGTAGTAAACAAAGCGCAGCGCGCCTATGCCGTTTCACTCATCATTTAGCCTACACACAGACACGCAATTCATATTTTAAACAGTCTTTTTGCGGTTTACAGTCAGACAAATTCAATATCACGATTAGAACAAAGCACTAGAATAAATGACTTACTACATCAGCTGGATCCGTTGCTCCTCGAAATGAAACTACCAGCACTTTCTGGTACATTTTCCAGGATTAGATAGTATTATTCCTCACAGCGAAAGGATACGCTGTGTCCACAGCTGTACAAGATACTTACTAACACGATGTGTTTTATAATCCAGCTGGTGGGCGTTGGCATGTTTGAACGGCTCGTCTTAGATCATTTGCGTTTGAATAGCGCGCGCTCTCCGTGGGCGTGGCACATTAACGCGTAATTAGGTGTAATGAGCTGGAAAGAAAAATACTGACATCTCTCTCTTTTCATACAGATTACATAAGCTGAGAATATTTGTTTTTTTATATAAATTCATTCATTTAAAAGAAGAGAGTTCAAGCTTCATTATGGAAAAACACTCGTGCCTGTATGACAAGTATTGCGGAATTAAAAATAATCTTAGACGCGTTTCAGAATGGACTTAACTGACAGAGAGAAGGCAGAACGCGCATCATGTTTGTTTTTCTTTATTTGGCGAAAAGCACAACACTTTGTTTTTATTGTGAGTATCCACAAAAAAATAGACACTTATCAGGATCTAATGATGTACAACACTTAATATGTTAGATCAAAATCAACAGAGTGTTTTGAGTTTCTTTTGCACTGATAAGAAAAAAGCGAGACTATCGCGCCGGCGCGATAGCCGACCTCAGAGGGTTAAATCATATAATTCATTCATTAACCCAGTGAAGTTTTACATTTTTGAAAACAATCTATATGTATAGATTTTATTTGGAGAATGTATCTAGTCCAGTCATGAAACTCTACAGGTTGAAATCTGCAATCAATCACATCATCACCACATGGCACAAGCTGATTGCCCTCTGCTAATCCTGTAGCCAATGAATTTGCTTGCTCAACATTTAAATAGTCTGGTTCATTGTTTGCTAAGCTAGTCCTGCAGTGTGCTATCAGAGTTCCTCTGAAACCCACCACCTCCCCAGCTCCACCTGCCTAGATCTGCTACGGGATTTATGTATGTCTATTTATGCAGCAGCTGCAGCAGCATATCTTACATGCTCACAGCAGCGTTTATGTGTATCTATTAGCAGTAGCAAGTCCTTACTTGCTCTGCAGCTGCAGCAGCAGAAGTGTAGCAGATCAAGTCCACCAAGGCCAATACATTAAAGGGTTAGTTCACCCAAAAATGAAAATTAAGTCATTAATTACTCACCCCCATGCTGTACCAACCCCATAAGGCCTTCGTTCGTCTTCGGAACACAAATGAAGATATTTATGATTAAATCTGAGAGGTGGATGACTGCTACATAGGCTGCCTAAGGGAATGAAACTTGACTGCCCAGAAAGTCATTAAAGAAAATGTTTAAATATTCGATGTCGCAACAGTGGCTCAACTATAAGTTTATCAAGCGACGAGAATACTTTTTGTGCGGAAAAACAAACAAAAATAACGACTTTATTCGACTATTCCTTTTCTTCCTTGTAGGCCTGAAACGAGACTTCAAGAGATTTCCACGACGCATGCGCGAGAATTGCGATCTCCTTCAACTACTTCAGTTAAGTTCTCGCGCGTGCGTCGTGGAAATCTCTTGAAGTCTCGTTCCAGAAAAGGAATAGTCGAATAAAGTTGTTATTTTTGTTTGTTTTTTCGCACAAAAAGTATTCTCGTCGCTTGATAAACTTATAGTTGAGCCACTGTTACGACATGGAATATTTAAACATTTTATTTAATGACTTTCTGGGCCGTCAAGTTTCATTCCCTTAGGCAGCCTATGTAGCAGTCATCCACCTCTCAGATTTAATCATAAATATCTTCATTTGTGTTCCGAAGACGAACGAAGGCCTTACGTGGTTGGTACAGCATGGGGGTGAGTAATTAATGACTTAATTTTCATTTTTGGGTGAACTAACCCTTTAACACATCCATATTCAATAACATGCTAAAACTATTCTGATAGTTGTTGTGATTTAAATATGTGAAGAGGTCTTTTCCAAAACGCTATAAATCCATTTCAATAGTTTTCAGGAAAATTACATTTTTTACCTAGACCCACACATTTTGTGAATATTCAATTTATCCTGTTAAAATGTTTTATTGGCTCAGTCTGAACATGTTGAACAATGATTATTAAATCAAACAACAATATTGTTTATGATAAATTAAAAGTTAATTTTTTTTTTTTTCCAAAACGCTATAAATCCATCATTTTTTTCCAAAACTGTATGGTTTGTCTTTAAAAAAAAAAAAACGAGAGCATGTAACATATAATCAGGGGCTCATACTATAAATTAAATTTAGTAACACATTTAGGCTAAAAGTCATTTGGTGCAGAACCTGAAAATAGTAATGATATCAATAGCTATTCAATAAGTTATTTAGTAATACATTCAGAGTCATTTTTAGTAAAGTGTCAAACCTGTAACAAGTAGGACCAATTTGTCCACTACATATGCGTAAAAAAAACAAATTATTAAAAATATTTAATAATGATAACGATATTCAAAAGTAGTGATGGGCACCCCTCCACCACACACACACACACACACACACACATGCGTGTATAGGCTACACAGCATGTGAACAAAGCGGAGCGGCGTGACGCTTATAGGTTAAAAAAAAAAACTTAAACATACGTTTCATATTTATGTTTAATAATATAGGCTAATGTTATTTTTTTTATTTAATCTATGTTGATTATATGAAAAGGGAACCGCATGAGATGAGTATGATAGGATCATAAGATGACCAATATATCGGAAAACATTTGGAATGGGTCAGACATGATTTTGACCACTTATTAAGTTTTGTTTAGTAGAAAGCCTTGCTTTAAAGTGAATTTCGTTTTGTATAAATTGTATCTTCATTTTAATCAATGTTTCATCAACAAATTGACTGGATTAATAATAAATAAATAAGCAAATATATAGCAGACATATAATCAGGACACGGAAGCGCCCGCGCGTGATCTGGAGAGCATCACATAAATGAACCGAAACACAGCGATACTTGCCTCACAATCCTGAGAAGTATATCTATAAAAAGCTTGAAATGTCTACATTTAAACAAAACAATAAAAAACGAAAAGAAATTGGCTACTCTCTGCGTATGTAGGCTAATTCAAAGTGTGCATTTCTCTCTATAGGCGCGTTCACTACTGCGAAGATGGCGAGTCAGCATATCAACTTTATCTTTTCAGCTATATCTGACAGAAAACACTAATTAAAAAATAAACAATTCAAAAGTTTCATGCATAGGCCTAATCATTACTTTTGTCGGTTCTTTGTGGCAAGCTTTATGCGTGAGATGCGGAATAGGCAATTAAAAAAATGGTCATTATGGTTTCTCTCCCATATTTAAATAATTAAATCAATAGAAATATGTGATTAAACTTAAATGAACTACTAAACTCACTCATTTTGAGGAATAAATGAACATAAACAAACCTCTGTTCAGAGCGCCACCCTGTTGGATTGCGTAGAACGTTCACCGAATTCTGATTAGTCGAGAGGATTTATCGCGTTTAGGCTAAAAATAGGTTTGGCGCTTATCGCGTTTTGGAAAGAAACTGCATCTTGTAGTACATTTTAAACAAGGAAATGTAGCGATTTGGCATGAAATGTTGATGGAGCAGTGAATAGGTTCAGTGTACAGCAACATGACATGACAAACTCATTTTTTTTTTAAATGGCGTTTATCGCGTTTTGGAAAAGACCTCTTCATGTATAGAATATATACAGTACCATTTAGAGTCAGTAAGATTTTTATTAAGATTATTTTATTCTTCAAGGATGCATTGAATGCATTAAACATGAGAGCAAAACTCGTGTATAATGCTCTTCTTACTTTCTATTCATTAAAGAATCCTGACAAAAAATAGCTTCCACAAAAATATTAAGCAGCACAACTGTTTTCAACATTGATAATAAGAAGAAATGTTTCTTGAGGATCAAATCAGCGTATTAGAATGATTTCTGAAGGATCATGATACACTAAAGACTGGACTAATGATGCTGAAAATTCAGTTTTGCCATCATAAGAATAAATTGCATTTTAAAATATATTCAAATAGAAAAGCAAATAAAAATGCTGTTTTTACTGTATTTTTGATTAAAAACAAAATATGCAGTCTTGGTGAAAATACTATAATTAACTGCAGTGCGAATTCTCTGGTGTAATATGTGATGCGCTCTGGGAAAACCCGTCGGATGTCGCGCTGGTACGTTTTCAGAAAGGTCTAAAAATAGATTGAATGTCAGTTTTTTGTCAAAATTGGGTTTTCAATAAATTATTATTCTATAACATCTTGTTTATCATCTCTGAATATATCTTGGGAAAATTCACTAGTTTAGTGCAGAAAAATAGAGATTTATAGTGGCAAGCTGAAAACACTGTCTTTCTCTTTAAGAACACGCATGGCGGAGCAGAGGGGCAAAAAACAAAATCGCCCATTTAGCTCTCCTTCTCTTAACACTACAAAGACAGTTTCGCCTATCAAAATAAACCACATAACAGAATAAAGGTCTCGCCAGTCCTGTGTAAATTACAACGGCACGGAAGTTTTTATTTATTTATTTTGATCCAGCGTTATCGTGTAGTGTGATGCGGAGCACAAGAGAACAAGCTGGGCCGGGGTCTCAGGATCACGTGAGAGTTATCCGGGCCGAATTCCAGGCAGGATTCGTCGACCGAAAATGCATGCAGGTCCCCTACCCTCTTGATAGAGGCCAATGCAACCAGGAGAACTGTCTTACAGGACAAGATTTTTAACTCAGCTGATTGCAGAGGCTCAAAGGGTGGTCTCTGAAGTGCCGAAAGGACCAGAGACAAATCCCAAGAGGGTATAGAGAGTGGGTGAGGACTCTGACTCTCCTCGCCCCCCTCAGGAATCTGACGATCAGGTCGTGCCTTCCCAACGACTTACCTTCAACTGCATCGTGATGTGCGGCATAGCGGCAACATACACTTTAAGGGTGGAGGGAGACAGCCTTCGCTCCAACCCATCTTGCAGGAAGGAAAGCACGGCTCTGATCGAGCTAGTTCGGGGGTTCTCCTCGTGAGAAGAACACCAATCAACTAGTAGGTTCCACTTCAATGCATAGAGGCGCCTCGTAGAGGGGGCTCTAGCGGAAGTGATGGTGTCAACTACCGCTGGGGGTAGGTCACCTAGAACCTCCGTGTCCCGTCCAGGGACCAGACATGAAGTTTCCAGAGGTCTGGACGCGGGTGCCACAGGGTCCCCCGTCTCTGAGAGAGCAGGTCCTCTCTCAGGGGGATGGGCAAGGGAGGGGCTGTCGCGAGAAGCACTAGTTCCGGGAAACAGGTCCGGTTGGGCCAACTCCGGCGCAACTAACAAGACCTGCTCCTCGCCCTCCCTGACTTTGCACAAGGTCTGTGCCAGAAGGCTCACTGGGGGAAACGCATACTTGCGAAGACCCTGGGGCCAGCTGTGTGCCAGAGCATCTGAATAGAACAACTGGCAGTGAGACGTGTCCGGGGCGGCAAGCAGATCTATCTGTGCGGTCCCGAAGTGCCTGAAAATCAGATGGACCACCTGGGGATGGAGTCGCCATTCTCCCGGTAGCACCTGCTGCCGTGAGAGCTTGTCGGATTCACGGTTGAGCAGGCCCAGAATGTAAACGGCTCGAAGCGACCTCAGATAATTCTGACTCCAAAGGAGGAGATGGCGGGCGAGTTGTGACATCCGGCGGGAGCGTAGACCACCCTGACGGTTGATGTACGCAACGGTCGCAGTGTTGTCCGTACGGACCAGTACATGCTTGCCTTGTAGCGACGTTTTGAAGCGGCCCAATGCAAGATGTACTGCTAACAACTCGAGGCAGTTGATGTGCCAATGCAGTTGAGGCCCCGTCCACAGACCTGAAGCTGCATGCCCGTTGTACGTGACCCCCCAGCCGGTGATAGAAGCATCCTTGGAGACCACAGAGCACCTGGACACTTGTTCTAGGGGAACACCTGCCCACAGGAACGAAGGGTCCGACCACAAGCGGAGAGTTTGGCGCGAGCCGCTCTGCCACGTCCATCTCGGGATTCGATCGTGGCGCCAGTGTTGGAGCGGTCTCATATGAAGCAATCCGAGCGGCGTAACCGCGGCTACAGATGCCATATGCCCCAGGAGCCTCTGAAATAGTTTCAGTGGTGCCGCTGTCCTGCGTCTGAGCGTGCTCACGCAGTTCAACACTGACTGGACGCGGGCCTCGGTGAGGCGAGCTGTCATGTTGATCGAGTCCAACTCCATACCGAGAAAAGAGATCCTCTACCCAGGGGTGAGTTTGCTCTTCTCCCAGTTGACCCGAAGCCCTAGGTGGTTGAGGTGACAGAGCACCATGTCCCTGTGTTCGCACAACTGCTCTCTCGACTGGGCGAGAATAAGCCAGTCGTCGAGGTAGTTGAGAATTGCGAACACCACGCTCGCACATGGGAGCAATGGCCGCCTCCGCGACTTTCGTGAAGACACGGGGCGACAAGGCCAGCCCGAAGGGTAAGACTTTGTACTGATATGCTCGTCCCTCGAACGCAAAGCGAAGAAACAGTCTTTGTCGAGGGAGAACCGAGACATGAAAGTACGCGTCCTTCAGGTCGATCGCTGCAAACCAATCTTGGGGACGGATGCATTTGAAAATGCGTTTCTGCGTAAGCATCTTGAAGGGTAGCCTGTGAAGGGACCGATTCAGGACGCGCAGATCCAAGATTGTCCGTAACCCACCTCCTTTCTTGGGTAAAATGAAGTACGGGCTGTAGAAGCCGGTCTTCATATTGGCTGGAGGGACTGGCTCGATCGCGTCCTTTGCCAGTGGGACTGCAATCTCCGCCCTGAGAACAGGGGCACTGTCCGCCTGAAAACGGGTGAACAGGATGCCCTTGAAAACAGGGGGGCGCCGGGCGAACTGAATCGCATAGCCGAGTCTGATGGTACGGATGAGCCAGCGAGAGGGGCTGGGAAGTGTTAACCAAGCTCCGAGAGGCCGATCAAGCGGGATCAACGGCACTACAGACGTACCCGGAGTGGGGCAGCGTGGCGGAATGCAGGGACCCGACTAGGGCGGCACAGCGGCCCGAAGTGGGGTCTGAACATGTGGTGCATAACGTACCTGCTTCCGTCGGAGGGCAGAGTGAGTGTGCGGAGGCGACACTGCATCCAGAACACAGCCACTGCTGCCCGCTGGCGATGAAAGAGGGGCTCGGGAGTGACAAGGCATAGAGTCGTTGACTGCCAAGCGCGCCCTCTTGGGGCCCAGAGGTTTCAGAAATTGCTCTTTCTTTGAAAAGGTGGGTACCACTGACCCGTGGGTACACGGCGCACGGGTCAGTGGCGGAACAAAAAGAAAAGGAAACAAAGGATTCTCCGCCCGGCCCTCCACCGGGGGAAGAAGTGGCGCGTTCGCCATCTCCTGAAGAGCAACTTGATCCACCTCTGGGCCGCCCGTCTCAGGGTCGTTTGCACAGATGCTTGCCTCCTGGATTGGCAGCGGCCTGGACGGGCGAGTCGGCTTCCTGCGGCTTGCTCCACGCTGAGGCCTGGATGGTGGCTGCTGCTGGGGCTCAGCAGGAGCGGAGGACGCTGCAGGATGTGTCGAATGGCCTCCATCTGCTTCTGTGCGGCCGAGAACTGTTGGGCAAAGCTCTCAACCGCGTCGCCGAACAACCCAACCTGGGAGAGAGGGGCATCCAGGAACCGATATTTATCGGTGTCCCTCATATCCGCCAGGTTGAGCCAAAGGTGGCGCTCCTGGACCACCAAGGTGGACATCGCTTAACCGACTGAACGTGCAGTTTCCTTCGTCGCCCAGAGGGCGAGGTCAGTTGCCACACAGAGCTCCCGAAGGAGCTTTGGGTCAGAACCACCCTCGTTCATGTCCATGAGCGCCTGGGCCTGGTGGACCTGCAGGAGCGCCATGGCATGAAGGGCGGAAGCAGCCTGTCCACAGGCCTTGTAAGCCATCGCCGTTAGACCAGACGAGAACTTACAGGCCTTGGACGGGAGGCGTGGGTCACCCCGCCAGGAGGAAGCGGACGCCGGACACAATTGCATCGCGACAGCCCGTTCCACTGGGGGGATCGCCACATACCCCTTAGCTGCCCCACCGTTGAGGGTGGCGAGGGGGGAGTAGCCACTAGGACGGCTTCGGGCACTATACGGCGCCTTCCACGTCCTAGAAAGCTCCTCATGCACCTCCGGAAAGAAAGGTACCGCGGCGGCGCACTGAGAACCAGCACGGCCCGCCCCGAGAAACCAATCGTCCAACCGAGAAGGTTCGGGACGTGGTGGAGGATTCCACGCAAGCCCGACCTTCTCGGTGGCCCGGGAAAGCATAGCCGCCCATTCTGGATCAGGCTCGGACAACGCTACACGCCCCGAAGGGGGCAACGCAGCCGAGTCGTCATCTCCAGAGGACTGAAGCTCCCCCTCCGATGCTGCGATCGACATCTGATCATCAGCTGGCGCCCCAAAGGAAACGAACGGTCGTTCCGGAGAAGGACCGAGCCGTTCGCCAAGGGGCGCCAATGGCACCAGCACTTGAGAGGCGTGAGGGGCCCGCGGAGATTGCCTCGACGGGGAAGCCCTCACGGTAATCCTCAGATCACCCTGGCCATGCGCCGAAGTAGGCCTATTCTGCGGGGCAGAATAAGCACTAGATCGGGGCATAGGCGAGCGGACTGCACCTCCCTTGAGGTAAGCGAGTCTCGATCTAAGTGCTGCGATAGTCATATTCCCGCAATGGGAACATGAACTATCCACAAAAGCTGCCTCAGCGTGTTGAATGCCCAAACACGAGATGCAACTATTGTGGCCATCTGCTGGCGCCAGGGAACGACGGCATCCAGAAACGCACAAGCGGAATGACATCTTGAAAAAGACGCAGGGTCCGCTTGTGTTGCTCTTTTAGTAAAATAAAAAAGGTTTAAAAAAATGCTCTCACAGTGCTGAGGCACCCAGGGGTGGCCACAGTGTGAATACACACACACAGAAACGACACACACACACAGACACAAACAATAGTGCTGTGAACAGCAGTTGAGAGCTGCACTGCTCGCGGCCACTGCTGATCGCGCCGTCACACCAACACTGCAGTCAGAGAGATCTCCTTTGAAGTCTTCAAAGCGCTGAATTCTTTTAGACAGAAGTCTCACAGAAACTCGTCTCCGAAGTGAAAGACAGTGTGTGTGTGCGCCCGCTTCCTGTTTTATACCCGCGCTGCGGGGCGGGGGCGCGTGACGCGTTCACGCGCGCCAACATTTATTGGCTTGTTCTTTAGATACTCGAAGTTGATAGGGCTCCCTGAAGTGATCCCCTAACGTCGTCACGTCGAACGTGAGCGACTGAAAGGGAACCTGTAATATGTCAAATTTCACCATGTGGTGGGTTTTCCCAGATCGCATCACATACAATATCGATAGTCAGATGTTCACACAAGGAAAGGCCTGTTTAGTCCAATACCAAGTTAAGCAATACAAAAAAATAAGGTTTGCATCCTTAAATTAAGTCTTCACCAATTCAGCAATTACAAAATGAAAAAAAAAGTGGATTGTTGCAATATATATAAGGAGATAATCTGTGCTGAAAATTAGTATGTAGAGTGAATATCTTTATATCTTTTTAGAGTTTAATATCTTTGAATATAGTCTTTAAACGGATTAGGAAAATCCATATAAATTAGTTGTTTAGCAGTTGTTAGCTCGACAACACTGTACATATGTTCCCTATCAAATAAATCCCCCTCAACGATGTCTGCAAGTTGGTAACACTCAAATCACATTTTTTTTCATGACTGCTAATGATACTGGCATCTTCTGGAATCTACAAACGCTCCAGTGGAAGAATTGAAATGACAGGATAATCTGTTTGTGGTTTAATTTGGTGGCCAAATCAGCAATGGATCCTTTCCCTCAATTGACTATTGTGTGTAAGACTCAAGAATCAAGCTGCGGGCCTTCAGTCCACCCACGTTTGGATCTCTGCCCTGGTTGTCCAGTTGGTCTGCTGGTGAGCAATGTTTTAGCACAGCTGGGACAGGAGTGGGTGACAGGTCATTTTGTGAGAGATGCGGTAAGTGATATACCAAACAGCTACTGGATGAACCAAAACAGATACAGTAGTTTTGATTTTAGTTAAAGCTTGTGGGTGTTTGACAGTTGACTTGTTTTTTATGTAATATTAGAACTAGAGAGTAGATGTTACTAGTTTGATGTGTGACAGTGATAGTGGTATCGTACAAATTGTGAAAGGATTGAAATACCTGGTTTCTTTGTGCAGTATTGTCTGTCCCATAGCCTGAAAAGTCAGATGGGGAAATTCTTTGTTCCACTAAGTTTGGGAATGTACCATTGTTAATAGGGAATGGATGTTCCAGGGACAACACGGCCTAGTTGCCTCTGATACATTTCCTGTTCAATGCAATGTAAATTATATATTTTAATAAGAGAGTCGATTGTTTAATCTGAACGCTATGACCAAATCGTTCTTCTAGAATTGATATGAATGGGAACATATGTTAACTGTTGTGTGTGTCATTTAATTCCATTGTAAGTGCCTTACAGTAAACGAGAGACGAGTCAAAATAATTTTTTCGTGGTCATCAAAATGATGCCACAAATGCAGTCGACTAAGCATAACATGACAAGCAAGGGTTACTTAAAATTGCTGTTGTGGACAAAAGTTACATGAATTTAAGTCGTTGCCACTCAAACGTGTGGTACTGTCATCACTCCATCAGCCTTGAACTATTCTAAGATGAAGAAAAAAAAATGTTACTTAAAGTGACAAACATTTCATGGTTTCCTCAAAGGAAACTTGATATTTCCAGCTTTCAGTTTGCTTTTATAAACCAGATCTTTGAATCCCATGGGCATGTCTGTTAGGAAATAAAAGGTAATGTGTCCATATGATGAGCTCTTCCCATAGCACAGTTCCCCAGCTTCATTCTCACTTATATTACAGCTGGATCCTGTCTGCACTCATAAGCCGAGCCTCAGAGGGCTCATTCCTGAATCTTGAGGCAACGGCGCAGGTGCCTCTGGCTCCTCAAAAAGTGAGGGGCCTAACCAGGCCTCCCAACACACGTGAATCTCATGCGCTCGCATAGACATGTATGGAAGTAAAATAATGTCAAATGTTTTTGAAACAAAAAGCATGTTGAATTGCACCAATTGAAAAAAAATATGCATTGCGTTAACCATGCTTGTCTGGTAGATTAAAACAGTGAGAGATCGTGTGGCTTAGTAAGAGCCACAAGACGCGCTCCAATACGGGCAAAGGAGCGAATAAAATATACGATAAGATGAAAAAATGGTAAATAAGAGATGGATTGCACTTTATGTGCTCTCATTGGAGTGTCTGGTTCATGTAAACAGTGAGAGATCTTGTGGCAGGCGCGACGCTAATAGGTGACGTGACGCGCGCTCCAAATGGACAAAAAGATATAAAATAAGATGACAAATACCCCTACTGTACGTAGCCCTGGATAATGGCGGAGACAATTCACGTTATAACACAGAGATGACCAGATATCATGGTAGAGATGTAATTTTTAATTGCTGAATTTAATTTATAATTGTAATTGGGTTGTATTTAATGATGCTATATTTAAATAAAATTGCCTTTGCCATCATGCAAAACCCAGCCATCAATTTAGTATTCCGTCATAGTGACTAAAACAAACAATTCACTCTGTCTCAGTGTATTACAGTTGTTTTACTAAAAGTTAATATCAATGCCAACTGCGAGAGAATTTAGTTTTGCAGTGGACAAATCACCTTACTTTGCACGGGGGTTAAAATAAGTATCATAAGACACTTGAGTAAACGCTTGTGTGTTTTGTGTCTTAATCAACCTTTTCCATACACATATAAATTATAACTCGTACTCATCGCTCTGTCCATTTCAGCAAATGACGTTTTGTGAAGGCCTTTCCTGTTGCTTTGGTGCTTGTCAACACGCGCGTGCACCCCCTGCTGGTAAAGCTGACTACAGCAGATGGAGATTATGATCGGTAATCTACTGCTTTTCCTGCAGTTCCTGGATGTCGACGTTGAATTTACTGTCGAATTTGAACCACTGAATTTGTGGAAGCGAATTTTCAAGGCGAAATAAAATGGACCGAAATTTGCCTGTTGAATATTATGGGTTGTATTTTTAAACAGTTTGAAAATTTTGGAAGTGAAATATGAAAGGTGAATATGGATTATTGAATTTTTAATATTGAAAATGTGTTTGAAATGTTTTTAATTGAAATATTCACAGCTTAAATATTCAACCATGTTGAATTTCAGCCCATAAAAATGCAAGCCTTAAAAATACAATGGATTAAAATGCAAGCATGGTTAACGCAATGCATATTTTTTTTCAATTGGTGCAATTCAACATGCTTTTTGTTTCAAAAACATTTGACATTATTTTACCTCCATAGACGTGCAAATGGAGGAAACTGTGTAAACACAAGGCATTTGTAAAACAGAATGAACCAAAACCAATGGGAGGAAAAAATTTCACCCACAGTCTGTGTTTACACGCTGCATTGTTTACTGTAATATCTTTCATGTCTTCTTTCTTTAACTCTGGATTGAATTACTTGCAATGCAATGCAATGTGAGGCACGTGTGGCAACACGTGGGCCAGACACCAAAAGATGATCTATCTGGGCCAATTAAAGACAAATCTAAACACATTAAAAGTATAATAAACACAGGATATCGGTGTAGCTGATCTGTGTAGAATACATCCTCTGACCAGGCCAGCAATCAGGAGAATGTCAGTAAAGGACTTACTATGGCTGGACAGTGTCTTACTTTCATTCTTTCTTTCTTTCGTTCTTTCGTTCTTTCGTTCTTTCGTTCTTTCGTTCTTTCTTTTTCTTTCTTTCTTTCTTTCTTTCTTTCTTTCTTTCTTTCTTTCTTTCTTTCTTTCTTTCTTTCTTTCTTTCTTTCTTTCTTTCTTTCTTTCTTTCTTTCTTTCTTTCTTTCGAATAGTACTGCTGACAAGTGGTTCAACATCTGCCTACAGATGTTGGCCTGTGTGTTGATGCTGATGATGCTTTTTTTTTTCTTTTTTTTTTTTACTTAAAAAAACTTCCTGCACAACACTGAACTGACCTTAAGGAACAGGCCCAAAATAACTCAGTTAGCCCTTGTATTTACTTTAAAACACAATTATAATTAATAATAATAATAATAATAATAGCCTGGCATCCACTGTATGCTGTATTTTTTCATGACATGGCAACTTTGATTTTGTAAATGATTAGTAATGATTAGTAAGGATTTCTGAAGGGTCATGTGACACTGAAGACTGGAGTTATGATGCTGAAAATACAGCTTTGTCATCATAGTAATAAATTACTTATTAAAAAAGCAAACAGTAATTTCAAAGAGTAATAGTATTTCACAGGATCTTTCATAAATAATGTAGTGTTTGCATTTTTCATCCGTAAGCCATCTATAGGCGAATTGCGCGATGTTAAATATAATGCTCATTTTCAGATTAATATTTAATTTTGACTCCCACAAGCTTTATTATTTAGCTCTGGGTTCTGAAGTTAAGAGGATGTGTTTGGAAATGTAGCAGGGAAATTTGGTTTAGTTTTAATGGATGAACACCTCTGGCACTTTATTTAGTCACCTATTTCAG
This sequence comes from Tiaroga cobitis, assembly GCA_030578255.1. NCBI lineage: Eukaryota > Metazoa > Chordata > Actinopteri > Cypriniformes > Leuciscidae > Tiaroga > Tiaroga cobitis. The sequence goes on along the minus strand of CM060599.1, from coordinate 17,269,284 downwards.
AGAGAGCAGCTATTTTTAACACTAATGTCAGTACCACTGTGAATAAGCACAGTGACCAAAAAGAGCCTTTGGGACACTTATGCAACACAAAAAATAATGATATGAATGTCAATGCATTTCATAACTAAATGTCACACCATTTTCTTTTTTTTGTTAGGTTTTAAATGATAACAATCAACATACTGTTCAATAATAAGGAAAGTATTTGTCCACTTTGTGGTTGTCTAGTGTTAGTGGAGCATGTTCATATGTAATGTGATGAACTACACCTGTGTGACGATGCAGCAAGGAAGAAGCGGAGAGAGAATCCAAATGCAAGGACTTTAATAAAACAAACAGGTAATCCAATGGAACTCAGGACAGGGACAAGAAAAGCAAACAACTACAACGACCGACAAAACACAACTGAAACACAGAGGTATAAATACACAAGCAGACAGGCTAAACAAGATAACAAGGGGGCGTGGTAAATCCGAGACACCTGGGAAGACTAATCAACATAACGGGGAACAGCTGAACATGGGAAAAGACACATGGCAGGATCACATGACAAACAGGGAATCACATGACAGACAAGAACAAGGAACAAGACACAAAACCCACACCGTGACATAGCCCCTCCCCTATGGGCGGCTCCCGACGCCCATAAAAACTAAAACAATAGTTCAGGAGGGTGGTGAAGCGGAGGCGGTCTTGGGGGAGGGATGGAGGACCAGGTCCATGCAGGGGAATGGGACCAGGGCATTGCAATGGCGGACCTGGGTCGTGAAGCGTGGGCGACCAGGGCTGAGCAGGAACTGCAGACGACCCTTCGGGCGGCCAGGGAGGAGACGACCCTTCAGGCGGCCAGGGCGGACCAGATAGTTCCGGCGGCCAGGGCGGAGCAGGATGCGCAGGCGGCCAGGGCGGCGAAGACCCTTCGGGCGGCCAGGGCGGCGAAGACACCTCGGGCGGCCAGGGCGGCGCAGACACCGGCTCGGGAACAGCAGACCCCGGCTCGGGAACAGACAACACACCCACTGGCTCGGGAAGAGACAACACACCCACTGGCTCGGGAACAGACAACACACACACTGGCTCGGGAACAGACAACACACACACTGGCTCGGGAACAGACAACACACACACCGGCTCGGGAACAGGAACAGACTCTGGCTCGGGAACAGGAACAGACTCTGGCTCGGGAACAGGAACAGACTCTGGCTCGGGAACAGGAACAGACTCTGGCTCGGGAACAGGAACAGACTCTGGCTCGGGAACAGGAACAGACTCTGGCTCGGGAACAGGAACAGACTCTGGCTCGGGAACAGGAACAGACTCTGGCTCGGGAACAGGAACAGACTCTGGCTCGGGAACAGGAAGAGACTCTGGCTCGGGAACAGGAAGAGACTCTGGCTCGGGAACAGGAAGAGACACTGGCTCGGAGGCGGCCATCTTGTCCGTAGACACTGGCTCGGAGGCGGCCATCTTGTCCATAGACACTGGCTCGGAGGCGACCATCTTGTCCGTAGACACTGGATCGACCAGCTTGTCCGGAGACACTGGATCGGAGGAAGTGACGTGAACAAACTCTGGATCGGCAAAAGTAACGTGAACAGTCTCTGAAACGGCCATCTTGTCTGTAGACACTGGCTCGAAGGAAGTGACGTGAACAGTCTCTGGATCGGCAGAAGGAACGTGAACAGTCTCTGGCTCGGCCATCTTGTCCGTAGACACCGGCTCAGAGGAAGTGACGTGAACAGATTCTGGATCGGCCATCTTGTCTGTGGCCCCTGGCTCAGAGGAAGTGACGTGAACAGTCTCTGGCTGTGCAGACGTGACGTGGACAGTTTCTGGCTGTGCAGACGTGATGTGGACAGTCTCTGGCTGTGCAGACATGACGTGGACAGTCTCTGGCTGTGCAGACATGACGTGGACAGTCTCTGGCTGTGCAGACGTGATGTGGACAGTCTCTGGCTGTGCAGACATGACGTGGACAGTCTCTGGCTGTGCAGACGTGACGTGGACAGTCTCTGGCTGTGCAGACGTGACGTGAAGGTCTGGCTCGGCAGGCGTGACGTGAAGCGAGGGCTCTGGACTGGACAGAACCAGTGATGAAGGCGGTTCTGTACTGGACTGGACCAATGACGAAGAGGGCGTTGAGCTGGACAGGTCCAGCGGCGAAGACGCCTCTGGACTGGAGAGGACCAGCGGTGAGGGCTCTGGACTGGACCGGCGGCGAAGAGGCCTTGGTGCTGGACGGAACCAGCGGCGAAGAGGCCTTGGTGCTGGACGGAACCAGCGGCGAAGAGGCCTTGCTGCTGGACGGAACCAGCGGCGAAGAGGGCTTGGTGCTGGACGGAACCAGCGGCGTAGAGGGCTTGGTGCTGGACGGAACCAGCGGCGTTGAGGGCTTGGTGCTGGGTTCATGGGCTGTATCGGATGTGTGTGCTGCCCATACACACAAAACAGCCATGGACCCCACAATGAGCACAGTGTCTTCCGGAGAAGAATGGACGGTCTCTGGCTGGACGGTCTCTGGCTGGACGTGGCTGACGTGAAGCTCTGGCTGGACGTGGCTGACGTGAGGCTCTGGCTGGACGTGGCTGACGTGAGGCTCTGGCTGGACGTGGCTGACGTGAAGCTCTGGCTGGACGTGGCTGACGTGAAGCTCTGGCTGGACGTGGCTGACGTGAAGCTCTGGCTGGACGTGGCTGAAGTGAAGCTCTGGCTGGACGTGGCTGACGTGAAGCTCTGGCTGGACGTGGCTGACGTGAAGCTCTGGCTGGACGTGGCTGACGTGAAGCTCTGGCTAGACGTGGCTGACGTGAAGCTCTGGCTGGACGTGGCTGACGTGAAGCTCTGGCTGGACGTGGCTGACGTGAAGCTCTGGGCTGGACGGGACCAGCGGCGAATGGGGCCCTGGGCTGGACATCACCAACCCAGGGTCGAAGAGTGGCCAGCGTGGAGTGTGGTGTCGGGGCTCCTCTCGACCACCTCCTCTACTGAGGCCTCCACGTGTCCTGCAAAACTTGACCAACCGGGTCCCCTCAAAAGAGTGGCCTCTCCTCCGCTCGGTGGCTGGAGAAGAGACACTGGCGAACATGCTGCTGGATTCAGTGTTGGTCGGTCGTTCTGTGACGATGCAGCAAGGAAGAAGCGGAGAGAGAATCCAAATGCAAGCACTTTAATAAAACAAACAGGTAATCCAATGGAACTCAGGACAGGGACAAGAAAAGCAAACAACTACAACGACCGACAAAACACAACTGAAACACAGAGGTATAAATACACAAGCAGACAGGCTAAACAAGATAACAAGGGGGCGTGGTAAATCCGAGACACCTGGGAAGACTAATCAACATAACGGGGAACAGCTGAACATGGGACAAGACACATGGCAGGATCACATGACAAACAGGGAATCACATGACAGACAAGAACAAGGAACAAGACACAAAACCCACACCGTGACAACCTGTGATTACTTGGATGGGAACTTAGAACTGAGCTAAGAACTCTTCTGTGGAAGTCTCAGGACCAAAAAATGTCTGTCCAATCATTGCATTCGGTCCAAATGCAATGATTGGAGGATGGGAGGGTGAGATCTCATGCTTTCAAAGCTAGTTTGCTATTGTTAGTCTCTCCGGAATTGCCTGCCCTACCTTTAATGTAAAATGGTTCTGAAATGTATTTATTTTTGGTTGGGTTGACTCTTGGTTTTGATACTTTGTATCTAATACAATGGCATTCATATTGTTTAAAGTGTGGCTAAAATTTCCAAATACTTTTTGGGCCACTATAAGGCCGTGTGTCCACCAAAGCATTTTTCCACGCGCCTGGCATATGTTTTCAATGGGAGCGCCGCGTTTTTAGAACGCCATGAACGTAACGAGGCGCTGAGCGTTTATTTCACGCTGAAACGCTGAGAGCTCTGCGTTTACTGGTCGCCGAGAGTTGAAGATTGTTCAACTTTGGGTAAAACGCAGCGCTCATCACTGTCACTTTTTACCCAGCCGTATCACAGTGGAGGAGGGGCGGGGCTAACACCACACCGACCAACTGTCACAACATTCTTTCTGTACAACGACATCAACCAGCAGAGCTAACCGAACAAAATGGATGAAAAATACATTTTTTGTATGAAACAAATTATCTGCGAAATCAGTTACAAGTAAACTGTGCTGTGGATATTCTGTATCATAGCAAGGAAACGTCTCAACGGAAAAAACGCTGCCTTGCCAAAACGCTCTCACGCGCCCACAGCTAGGCGTCTTCAGCAGAGCGTCTAGCGTTTTCAGCTGGCTAAAAACGCTTTGGTGGACACACGGCCTAAATGTTTTGCTTAAACATGGTATCAGACAGGGATGACACTTCAAATTTTGACATTATCAGACACCCACTTAGTGCCTCTCTCTGAATCTATCTCTCCACCATCCTGTTTGGATTCCTTCCTTCCTTAAGGGAGATATCTGTTACTAAACCAACAGTATGAACCATGACAACCACTTCAGCCCTTTAGCCCAGTCAGCAACACTGTGTAAATACCGTGGGGATAAAATAGAGAGCGCATATGAAAAAAGGATTGGGGGTATATGTGCTGTACTTGTGTGGGAGCAATCCCAGAGCCTCACTTGTATTTGGACAATCGCTTTTCCCAAGTACCGGAGATATTTCATTATGAAGATTAGTCATAGACTAAATAAAATCATCTCCAGTGGGAGATTAAATGAACTGCGACCCCTGACATGGTTTCCAAATATACCTCCGGATGAGCATGAAACATTAGTGACATGAAGCAACTGTAGTGTTTAACATAGAATACATTAATACATTATCTGTTTGTCAGAACACCATGTATGGCAGTTTTGCTGGGGCTCTTATGCTGAATGGTCAAATTCACATATCCAGTTAGTAAATTGCAGAGTGTATCGAAAATACAGATGTGTATGGCGAGGTTTACAGATATACCTGTTTTCATTCAATTCTACCAGGCTCACCTCCCTGTGTGATTATGATATATTTTCTTTTGCTTTCTAATTTCAATATCTGAACTAGAGTTGCCATGGTACCAATAGACAATATAAATACCATTTTCAGTACCACAGAAACAAAAAATAGGTTATATATAACAACTGAATAGTCATTGCTTTGAGTTTATCAAGTAATTATGCAAGTAAACAAAAAAAGGAACGTAATTAAACAAATAAAAACAGTTGACCAAAGATACAATTTCAGTATAAAGTGACTGAAGTTTGTAACAGCATTACATATTCAAGAACATTCTGAAATTAAAAAAGAAAAGTCTTATGAATCAACTCTCTCGATGCCCTTCTTAGTCACTCAGTAATCGTGGAGTACCTTCAACCGGCCCTGCTCAAAGTCATTGATTCTCCATTATCCATGGTTAGTAGCTCCATGTGAATGGTCTCAACGTTTTTCTGGATTGTCGATAGTCGGGTTGACTAGGTTTCGTGAGGCACACTCGCTCTCTCCCTCTCTGCCGTGCACACGCCGCGCGCTATGTATGTTATGCGTGCAGTATGTTCTATCTCGCTCTAGATTCCGGGAGATTTGAAATAACTAATTTGCGGGCATCAGGGAGACGCTAGCAATATGCGGGAGACTCCCGGAACTTCCGGGAGACTTGGGATGTCTGTATACATTGCACATAACCTCATTTCTCAAAGAGTCTGAAAACGGTTCGTTTGAAGATTGAGTTTCTCTAAACCCCTCCTTGCCGCCAGCGTACTCTGCTCTGATTGGTCAGATGGCCCAATCTGTTGTGATTGGTCTATCACTTACAGCACGAGTCGGAGATCAAATGCCTATTACCATATCTAAATTTCAGCTCCGGAGGCTTCCTCAGTGCTTGATTCGCAGTAATACGAACGATGGCGTTGGTTTTTCCATATCAATTCCAGTCTGAGTCCTCATCTTTTTGAAGTGCATGAAAAGAGTATTTGCAGTGCTGAAAACAGAATCTTCTTGACATTTCAACAACACGAACCAAACTTGTCCAGGCCTCAGCAACAGCTACAGTATTTGAGGGCAGGTCAAAGTAGATGTCATGCACAGGCAGCCAAGGAAGACATGGACTGGCATTATGGAATTTTGTTACTGGAAGAGAGAATGGGATTGCTGACGACTCATTTCAGCAGTTCAGAATATATTATATATTTTAGGAGACAATAACTTTGTGTGTCGTGCACTTTGATCATTAAAACTTTGCTGAGTTTTTTACATTCTCGATCAGCTATATTATACACTGCATGAAAGGTAATATTTGTATTTTTTTTTAAAACATAAAAGCAAATATATATTTAGTTACAGTATATAATAATCCACCTCAAAAAGGAGATGAACCAACATGTGATAAATGTCCTAATGAAGAACTGTGTCTGTGAGCTGTATTATGTGGCAAAAGTTGAAAAAGAACATGAAGCACAAGGTTCAGTTCAATCTGTGAGCATTTATGACACTACCTTTGACCCGTAACCCTTGACCTAAAGCTCCAAAGTGACTCAATTGGATTCAGATCCAGGAGGATTTTCCCATCATCCAAGCACATTGACCTGCACGTCCTGGCCTTAAGAATGTTTATTTGTTTGTGTTTTAGAGGGTAAAAGTCACTTTTTGGCTTTATTTCCCATCGTTTTTTTGTTAAAGGGCTTTCCTGAATGCTCCCCATGGAGATTAAGCACTCAGAGCAGATTTAAATTTATCGTCTTTTGGCACAGCAGCCATTAATAGCAGAGATCCTTGCCATTTTTGTTCATTCTGTTCTAATACTAGAATGACCCTCTAAATTACACATATACAGCATCAGCAAAATATGTAGTAGTAAAACATTCAGTGGTGGACTGTGAATTCATAATGCCGTGGGAATAGTTTTAATTGTTTTTTTTTTTGTTTTGTTTTTTACTTAATGGACTCCTAAAGAGCTCAGCATGACTGTATTTGGGTCTGCATGTGTGTATATAATTCTGTACTGTTGTTGGCATGACATTAACAGTGCACATACACACATAGATGCACATGGAGGTCTGGACTTACAATTTTTCAACAAAAAACAAAATTCAATTCAAAGGGGCTTTATTGGGATGAAAGTTTTTGAAACAAGTTGCCAAAGCATATATAAAATATACAATTAAAATATATTATATATTATATATATTATATATAAACATTTAACACAATGTTGTATATATGTGTGTGTGTGTGTGTGTGTGTGTGTGTGTCGGTCACTCACTGTCCCTCAGGTTGTGGCATGTTTGTACATATTGGGCAGCAAGATAAGTTCTGTCTCCTTCTCTCAGGAGAAAGTTTAATTTAGAAATTTCATTCAGGTCTTTGAAATTTGGGATTATATAGTTAAATTTGTTAAAGTAAAGGTTCCTTGTGTCTTTAAACGCTTCACATTGTAGGAGAAAGTGCATCTCTGTCTCAACCTCACCTGTCAGACAATGATCACACGTTCTGTTTTCTTTTGGTTGCCATTATTTGTTGTGTCTTCCTGTTTCAATTGCCAATTTGTGATCACTGAGCCTGTACCTGGTCAGGATCTGTCTCTGCTTTCTATCTCTGACTGTAGAGAGATATTCTGCTAATTTATAATCTCTTTTTAGGGTCAGATAACATTCTAGTCTACTTTGGCTTTTAGTTTCTTCTTTCCAATGTTCCAGATAGGTTTCTTTGCATGGTGCTATGATTTGCTTGACCCTGATTGGTGTTTGTAAGGCAGTGTTGTTCTGAGGCTGCTCAGACTGTCTCTGGCGTGGGACAGTTTGTCTTAGTACCAATTGACATAGGGGACTCTTTTCTGGGCTCAGCTCCTGGGTTCGGAGGGCCTTGGAGTGAAGTGTGTATTGGGGGCTGGAATTCAGGTGGTTAAAAAAGTTGAGTGTTCTCTTTTGGATGTTAATTATCAGTGGGTATCTGCCTAATTCTGCTCTGCATGCATTTGTTGGTGTGTTTCTGTGTACGTGTAGAATGTATTGCAAAATTCTGAATGAAGAGATACTGTTGGGTGTTTGTCCCAACGGGTATAGCTCTGATGACTGAGTGGACCCCATATTTCACTACCGTACAGCGCAATGAGCTGGATGACACTGTCAAATATTTTAAGCCAGATTTGAATTGGAATTTGGAAGTTATAGAATTTTCTCTTAATTGCATGTATAGCTCTTCGAGCTTTTTCTTTTAGTGCATTCACTGCCATGTTGAAACTCCCTGATGCTGATATGGTTATACCAAGTTAGTAGGGCCGCAACGACCCGTCGACGTCATCGATTACGTCGACTATAAAAATACGTCGACACGCATGGAATGCGTCGACGCGTCACATTCATTATTTACGTTTAAATATCGAGTAATGGCAGCTTCTGCTCCAGCTCATGGTGAAAATGACAACCTGACTTTAAGCCAGACTTTAATCACATAAAGCCAGACCACGATCATATAAAGTATGGGAATACTTTAAACTACAGCCGAACAGAAAGGTGCTTTGTTCACTATGCAAAGCGGAAATGTCATACCATGGCAGTAACCGCTATGAACGAGCATCTTAAGGAAACATCCCGTGACTCTGAAACATCTCCGAACTCAAAACGATGAGCCAGCTGGGTTAGTAGTAGGCTTTATTCCAGTGGGTTTTTGGAGTTGTTGCGGTTATACCTTCTTTTTTTAGCTATTACAGCTTGTATGCTAGGTAATAATGTTAATTGCTCACAATGCAGATGTAATTTATTGCCCCATTCGGCGACAGTAAAATGGACTTTTACTTCTTCAACTTAAATCTATCAACGCAGCTTTCAATCAGTGCATTTAAATGGTTAGTTTTTAAAAGTTATGTATGTACGTGTAGACTAAAGACCTGCACTCCCGCGGGACCCAAATCAACAGAATGAGGCGCGGTATCTGATGGCCGAGTGCGGGCGCAGACGGTAACGTTACCGCACTTGTGTGTGTGCTGGTCGGGGGAGAATAAAACGATTCGTGGGACTCCCGCAAAATAGAAATCTATAAATTGAACATCTCAAAACTAGTAAATTGTCATATCTGTTGCACAAAAGCAACAAGAACTACTAAAACAAAACAAAAAAACCTATTTACAGTCCAGAGTCTATCTATGTATATCAGGTTTGCAGCGTTTAACAATGTAGCCAATCACAGACATATGTGTTGATTTCTTGAATGCATTGGCCAATCGGAAGCATTTAAGATAGAATCTCCTCACGGCTCAAAACGGACTTTTTGTTCAGTGCTGAATTCTGCATATTGGCAAATCGATATTATGAAAGATTCATTGTGCAGTCAGTTTCATTGCTAATAACAGGTGTCAGCTTTTTAGGAATTATTAAGGGGGAAATCCGAAATCTTTAAAAATAAACGATAACGTTATATTTACATATTAACAGTTTAGGTTGGACTTTGGTCCTTTAAACTAAAGGTAGCATTTCAGTTGTTCTTTGCACAGTGTTTATGTGTTTATGTTTGACTTTGCTCCTTTAAACTTAAGGTAGCATTTCAAGTGTTCTTTGCACAGTATTAGGAAGTGTTTATGTTGGACTTTGCTCATTTAAACAACTTAATGCCTTCATATTAATGTATTTTTTTGCACTTTGTTTGGCAGAATTTATGTGAAATTGTTACATGATGCACTAAAGTGTTTGCAATATAATTCTGGCACTTTATTTTTTATACTAGGAAATTTCAATGTATTTTTCAGAATTTTTTTTTATAAAAGTTTGAAATACTAATGGTAGAAGTTGTACTTATTATTTATTGGAAATTTTGCCAATCCAAATCAGGTAATCCAAAAAATATGCGTTAGATTAATTGAAATAATAATCGTTAGATTAGTCGACTAATCGAAGAAATAATCGATAGATTATTCGACAACAAAAATAATCGTTAGATGCAGCCCTACAAGGTAGGTATAGCTCATGCTGTGTTCAATGACATCATTATTAATGGTGAATTGATGTTTGTTCTCCTGACATCTTGGGCGTTTTTGGAAGATCATGATATTTGTTTTCTTCATATTTACAGCCAGAGCCCAGTTCTGACAGTACTTTTCTACTATGTCTAGCTGTTGCTGTAATCCTTGTTTTGTAGGAGACAGTAGAACGAGATCGTCAGCATAAAAGAGGGACTTCACCTCTATCTAGAAGGGAGAGGCCAGGAACAGCACATTGATCTAACTCAACAGCAAGCTCATTGATGTACATATTAAATAATGTTGGACTTAAATTGCAACCCTGCTGAACACCTCTTTTCTGGGTGAAGAAATCAGTTTGTTTGTTGCCAATTTTAACAGCACACATATTTTCTAAATACATAGATTGAAATAGATCATACATTTTGCCCCCTATACCACATTGTAGAAGTCTGTAAAAGAGACCTTCGTGCCAAATAGAATCAAAAGCTTTTCTGAAATCAATGAAACAAGAGAATATATTACCATTTTTAGTTTGGTGTACATGTGTTTATTAATTAATGTGTGTAAGGTATATATATGGTCAGTGGTGCAGTGTTTTGGGAGGAAACCAATCTGACTTTTACTTAAGATGGAGTGTTCCTCAATGAAATCTAGCATTCTTTTATTTAGAATGCTACAGAATAATTTGCCTAGACAGCTGCTGACAGAGATGCCACAGTAGTTATTAGGGTCTGATTTGTCCCCACTCTTATGAATGGGGGAAATAAGCCCTTTGCACCAGATGTCAGGAAAACATCCTGACTGTAGAACGATATTGAACAGTTTTAACACTGCAGCCTGCATCTCTGGGGTGCTGCATTTGAGCATCTCGTTTTTAATGCTGTCTGGACCACAAGCTTTCCTCGGCTGGAGAGATTTTGTCTGTGTGATCAATTCTTCCCAAGTAATTGGAGAATCAAGAGGGTTTTGGTTGTCTTTAATTGTTTGTTCTAATGTTTGGAGTTTTTCTTTTATAAAATTTTGTTCTGGTCTAATTTGTTTAATTGGTATGTCTTTGTAAAGGTTTTCAAAGTGTGTTTTCCAGATATCACCATTTTGAATGGGTAATGCTTGTTGTAGTTTTGTGTTAAACTTGTTCCACATATTCCAGAATTGATTTTGATTAATGGCGTTTTCAATATCTTCAAGTTTCATGTGGGTATAATTTTGTTTTTTGTTCCTAATTGTACATTTGTATTTATTTAAAATGTCATCGTATCTAATGCGTAAGGCCGGGTTGTTTGGTTGGCGGTGTTTTTCATTTGCTATATTTCTAAGGTCCTTTCTGATAGTCTTGCATTCTTTATCAAACCATTCCTCAACATTTTGTCTTCTAATAGGCTTATGTTTCTGTTTTATGAGGTCAGCTCTGATAGCAGCCTTATGGAATATCGTGTTGATGTCATCAATCGCCTTGTTTACACCGTTTTTGGTAGGGACATATTGAGTTTGGTTATATATGAATATGTCATTCATCAGATCAGGTGATTTCAAGGCCTTGATGAGTTTGTATCCACTGTCTGGGGCCCATCTGTAGCCAGGATTTAACTCATACAGCTTACTGGGTTGTATTGTTTTGGGATTTAATTGATCTGGGAGTTTAAATAACAGATTTATTTGGTTGTGGTCTGAAAGTGGGGATTGCTGTCTGACAGTGAATGCACTGATAGTTGAGGGGTCCATGTCAGTGATTGCAAAGTCTACGTCACTAGATCCATGAGCTGAGGAGTAGGTGAATCTCCCTAAAGAGTCCCCTCTGAACCTACCATTAACTATGTACAGGCCTAAAGCCCGACAGGGATGCACTATCTCTCTGCCACTTTGATTAATTTCGCAATCGAGGTTGTTCCGATGGGTGATGGTTGGTGTGGTAAACAGGGGGGCCTGATCAAATACATGGTTGTGGCTGTGTGGGTCGATGACATCAGGTTCAATTCCTGTTTGTGCATTTAGATCGCCAGTTAGAAGAACATTTCCCTGGGCCTGGAAGTAGGTGATTTCTGAATGGAGAGTATCAAAAATATCTTCTTCAAAATAAGGAGAATCAACTGGGGGTATATATATTGCACATAGATAGAGATCTTTATCAGTAATGCCAAGGGTTTGATCTATTCTCAACCAAACATGGGATTTACCCTGTTTTACTGTTGTGATCTGACTGCATAGATCTCCTTTGTACCACACCAAGATCCCGCACCCCATACTCTTCCCTCCCCCCTCCCCCCCCCACCCCCCACCGATGTTCTGCCCTTACGTATGTTTTTAAATTTTATAGAGGGCACCATGATTTTGTTATATCCTGGGGGACAGTGAATGAGTGAATCATTTTTTTACCATGTTTCTGTCAATATAATTAAGTCAACATCTTCAACTATCTATCCATTTATAATACTAAATAAATTTAGTAAATATTTAAAAATTATAAATATTACCATTATACTAATTTCTACCATTGTTATTACTATTACTAACTAAATATATATCAATGTTCTCTTACCCAAATGGTAAAGTGTTTTGTGTATGTATATCTTAGCTGGGCAGAAGTCGGGTACACAGAGTTTGCAGCATCTTCCTGATGTCTCCCAGCTCAGAGGCAACAGGGGGGTGGGGGGCTGTGGCAGGGGGGTTGTGGCAGGGGGCGGGGCTACAACTGAAGAATAACTCCGTTGCTGTGGGTGGGGAGGCAGGTCAGGGACAGGTGCTGTTGTGTAGCCCTGCTGTCGATGTTGTAAAAGAGGACGTGGGAAGGGATTAAGGAGGGGGAAAATAGCCTTCTCTGGTTGTGTTTCACCAGGGTTTGGTGTGGGGGAGGTCCAGGCTGAGCTGTTGTGCCTCCTGGCAGCAGGGGGGATGATCCTGGGGTGGTGGGGAGGAGGAGGTCTGGGATGATCACTGAAGCGTGTAATTGAGGAGAGGGTAGAAGGACTGCGTCCTAGGGCCGTGTCTTTGAGAGTCTTCGCAAAGATCTTCACCTTATCTTTGTGGAGATGGAGTCCATCTTAGAGGTCCCAGATGCAAATGGTTGGGTGGAAGGCCAGGTGGACATTGGGTAAGGTGGCACATCCTCTTCTGATCTCCATATTAATGTCATGGATGGCATGAGGGGGAATGTCTGTCCTAGGCAGCAGGGTGGAGATCACAATGCGGGTGTCAGGAAATTCCTTACTGGCCTGCTCTGCCATCTTCTTCACTGCCTCAGCAGTGCCTTTTCGGAGGCTGTGCAGATCATTTGTTCCTGTGTGGATCACCAGGCATTGAGGACTCCTGAGGGTCTCCTTTTTTAACAGCTTCATTGCCTGGCATGTGGTGCTGCAGCATTTAGAAAGCACTTTCTTACCAGGAAAAAGCTTGTTTGTGTCCAGGAATTCAATTTGTGTTCAGGAGTCAACCAGTAGGACCACTTGTGGGGCTTGTTCTTCAGGCTGAGTGGAGGCAGGCTGTGATGGGCAGAGCTGGTTGTTGGCAGCTGGCAACGTAGGTGTAGAAGGAGCTGCCAGGGTGTTGTTGGACTGGGTGCGGAGCAGAGATGGTTGTACAGAGACAAAACAAGGCTTTGGGACACTGGCAGGGAGAGTCTGTGTCTCTGTAGTTGTCAGGATTTCTGAGAGTTGCTCTGTCAGGTGTTGGATCTGCCTGGTGAAGCTCCTTTCTCTGTTCTCAGCATCTTCCTTTACTTTGGCCATTTGGGTATGAAGTATCCTGTTCTCCTGCTTCAGTGCCTCTATACGTCCTCTTAGGTCAGATGTCAATGACTGGTTGTCTCTTTTGAGCTGTTGGAGCTCCTCTTGAATCTGCTGCACAGTGCTGTTTTGGGGCTCACACAGCCTGGCCTGGGTCAGCTCTTTAAATTCAGCAAAGTCCAGCTCCAATAAGGCCATACTCTCCTTTAGCCTGTTGGTAGAGGTGGCAGGTGTAGGAGGGGCAGAGATGGACAAGGTGGTGGGGTTTTCTGTCTCATCATCTTCACTGTCAGCGTGAACAATCATCCTCTTGGTGTTCACCTCTGTTTTTAACACAGAGAATGCATCGTCAAAGGACTCCAGGTTGGCTTCATTCCCCTGGACCATGTTCTTTCGTTTGGTGTAGTATGTGATGGTGAGAAAGGGGTCCTCCTTGTCCAGGTGTTCATCTTTGCAGATCTTTAGTCTGCCCCCTGAGCCGATGCCTTCACTGGATACATATGGGTAGTTGTTTGACACAGTATCTTTCCAGATGTAGATGGAATCAGTAAAGAATATGAGGTTGTTTTTCTTTCTTCCATTCTTTTGTTGGAAGAAAGTGTGTGTCTTCTTGTGTTTCTCCCTAGATGCTGCACTTTTACATTTGACGGTGTATTCAACCTCTCTGCTGGGAGCTTTGCTGTGCTTAAATGCCTTCTGACACGTTTCCATGGTGACCATTTGTTTACTCCAAACAGGTGGCTAAGCTACTTTGTTGTTTACAAGACTTCAAAACAGTTTCTTGTTCTTTCTTATTTTCTTCTTTGTCTTTGTTAAATATCTCTTCTGTTATCTCTTCTGTTATTGTTTAGCTCAGTTTATTTAGTTTCTTAGGCAGTCAGTAGCCCAGTCAGCTGATGACAATAAGCTGAAACAGTTGACAGCTCCCTAGTTTACATACCGGTATATTCACTTATTTCACGTATATCTTCTGTTTTGCAGATTATTAAATGTACCTCTTGCAGTCCTCTCTGAAGGACAGCAAAGGCATTTGAAGGGGTTTTTTTTTTCAGAAATGTCTCACTCTTTAGGTCCAAGTTGATGAAAATATTCAGGAGCTCATTTTGATGAAGCTTTTTCTCTGCATTCCGTTGGTCATCTCTCTCTCTCTCTCTCTCTCTCTCTCTCTCTCTCTCTCTCTCTCTCTCTCTCTCTCTCTCTCTCTCTCTCTCTCTCTCTCTCTCTCTCTCTCTCTCTCTCTCTCTATCTTGCCCAGTCTGTCTTTGTGTCTGTGTGTTTATTGGCACCCATTAGGGGAAGTTGAGAGAATGAAGCTCACACCATTTAAAGCCTAAGATAGTGTTCTGGGCAGAATTCTGGGTAAGTACTTCACTGTACAGCCGGCCGAGGTCACTCGCAGGTTCACATCTTCATGAAATGTATTTGCTATACCCTTTGATCATGCTGAAATATGTTCTACCCTCAGCCAAAATGCCTAACCAAAGAATTGTATCTGATTTGTTGAGTCAGATGTCACCTCACTGTTATGACATCACTAGCATGCTTCATATTACATGACCTGCCCACTGTTTACTTTGTATGGATCTGCACATCACTAATGACGTTATTCTTTATTAGATACCTTACATCAGTGCTTAGTATCCAAAAGACTAACTGAGATGTCAAACAAATGAAAAGAAATTTAAACAACAGTCCCAAGTCATTATACAGTAATTGCTTAAAGGCACACAAGAATCCTTGCATCTTTTAAATGCCAAGTCTTCTGGCATCAGCCTCTCTCTTGTATAAATACATCCACAGTCACTGGACCTTCCCAATGATGGGAAACAGTGAGGGTTGGTTAAGTGGTACTCAGTAGCTGGGATTCTGTCCAGCCGTACACCTCTGATGCTGCTTCTGTGCAGACCAAAAGTAAGACAGACTCAAAATGTGTAGAAAAAAATATTACGTATTTTTGAGATTTTCAGAGATGGATGACTGTGCATTATTTAA
The DNA here is from genome assembly GCA_030578255.1 of Tiaroga cobitis. NCBI lineage: Eukaryota > Metazoa > Chordata > Actinopteri > Cypriniformes > Leuciscidae > Tiaroga > Tiaroga cobitis. The sequence continues at coordinate 17,253,651 of CM060599.1, read as the reverse complement.
ACAGTGCAGACTAGTGTTGTCACGGTACCAAAATATCAGTATTCGGTACCAATACCAGTGAAAATCCACGGTTCTCGGTACCAATTTCGGTACCAAAGCTTAATTTAGATTAAATTTACACATATTAAAGTGTATATCACGGTTACAAAGATGGAAACTGTAGTATTAAAAAACAATTTACAATAAGATTCTATTTGTTAGATAACATTAGATCAACTTACCTAACAATAAACAACAGTTATATACTGTAGCAATTATTCTCCATGGGGTTAACTTAAAAATGTACTAATATATTTTAAAAATCAAAAGTTTTATCTGTTAACATTATTTAATGCACAATGAATGAAGTGAACAAACATGAACAATCAAGTGTTTCTATTAAATAACATTAACAAACATTAATTAATGTTGTAAAAATATATTGTTCACTCAATGTGTTGATGTTGCATTAAGTAATATTAATGAATGGTGTCTTATTGTAGTGTTACCAAACTATACAGGAGATAAAACATGTTTTATTTGACTTAACTGTACTTTTATTTAATCCAAAAATGTCACTCATGCCTGTCTTCAAAGCTTGAGAACCCTGTAGCTGATTTCTAATGCAAGGGCTAGAAATCAATTAATTCTGATACTTCCTCGTCATCATGGAGAGCGTATCCCACCGCTTTCTCCTTTCCACAAGCGCTTGCTTTCCCGTGTCTCCGGTATGCAACCATGAACAGCGGCGAGCCTGGAAAGACGAGCTCGCACGTCTCTTCTATTATGAGCGCGCTTGCCGCGCGCCTACATTTGAAATTTGCACGCGCAAAAAAACGCGCTATATAAACGTGTGAACGGCCCTTTATGGCAACGTGACTTTAGCCTAATTCAAAATATTTCCATATGTGGCTCTTTCCTCCTTTCTTGTCAACAAGTGGATTCAGAGCCACCGTATTAGCAGCGCCGGTCGCCGTGTCTCAGAGTGTTTTTTATGAAGAGTACGCACCTCTGCATCTTTCCGACAGCGCATCAAGAACCGGATTAACCCAGTACTCGGTACCTAGAAAAGCTGGGACCGTAACCGTTTAATTTTTTTAGTACCGACTTGGTACCGAAGTACCGAGTTTTTTGACAACACTAGTGCAGACATTGCTGATTATATTTGTGAAACAAGTACTAAATCATTTTTTTCTGACCCTGCATCCTAGCTTCCCTCAAGTTTGAGACCTTGATAAAAACAAAACAGCAATGCAAGGCCAATATTAACAAATATTTCACTCAGTAATAAACATTCTGTCAACATTTACTCACCTTCATGTCAATCCAAACCAATATGACCTTCATTCTTCTGTAAAACACAAAACCAAATTCCATAAAATGGCAGTACACCTCACTTTTTAACACTAAAATAAAGCACTCAAGAGTGTCAGCAAAAAAAGAGCATGTGGCTTTCTGAACATTTTAAAGTTTTATTGAAAAATAGTATTCAGATTTTTAATCAATGTTTTAATACAATCATGACTGCTGCCATTTTCTCCTGTCCACCATGCAGCACTTGACACTCCAGTCCAGTAGATGTCAGAAAGGCACATTTTACATTGGTTTGCCAACTGGTATTAAAACTTCAGAAGCAGGTGAATATTTCCACTATCTACTGGACTGGAGTATGACATACTGGATTTGAAAGGACATGAAGGTTAGTCAATTATGACAAACTATTTTGCTGAAACATGGCTAGTTGTCAACACCCAGAACATGAAGAATCATGGAGAACATGAAAAGTGTTAGTGGCGAAAAAAATGTTTTCGCCACTAACACTTTGTTGTGGATTAGTTGAATATGTGTGCTATTGCATGAAGGACCTCTGTCAGTAACGTAACCTTTTTGTAAGATAAAATGCGTGTTAAAAAATGGCATCAGAGCACACAGCAAACCACATTGAGAAAAGAGCACAACCCAATTTGTCTTGAACATCAAATGTGTATGTTTTATTTGATCTACTACCCTCATTTAGTTAGTATTTTGGGTAATTTTCAAATGTTAAGACACAATAAAATGAATTGCTTGATCCTTAAAGCTCCCAATAGTGACATGTCAATGATTCAACCCATGTCATCAAAATCTCACTATTGGCAGGCAACCAAAGTTGGCAACCCTGACATTTCTGCTCAGGTGTCTGAAGGTTCAGTTTCCCAGTAGACGTAGTTCTGCTTAGCAAAAATAAATATTAGAGGGAACATTACAGACCACCCAACCCAGTCCTACGAGACCCTCCGCACCTGCTCGAGTGATTCACGTTTAACACATGATGATGATGTCACATGTACTCTCAGGATAGGTAGTATATTATTTTTGCAGTTAATTTTGTTCTGGTCCTGCCTTAGACAATGTGTGAAAACAAATAGGGCACCTGGAGTGCCGTCTTCTCATTCACTTTTATTGTAATCAGGATAAATGACTCATGTCCTCAGACAGATGTTCTTAGTTTAAAAAAAAAAATCTGTCTTGGGTGTTTTTAAAGGAATGTTATGGGTTTAATATAAGCTAGACACTATTTATGGGTTCATGCTTGGCTGTATTACTTGAATGAACTTTCAATAGAATTCTATGGGTCAAGGCACTGCACTGTTCTGTTTGTTCTTTTCCCACAGTCGTGTTGTGGCCTCAAAGAGCTCTTGTGGGTAATTTGATCCAGGGCTGGGGCTGGATCTATTCACTACTGCTTGGATTTCTGCCTTGGAACATAATATTACACAATCATCTACAAGTGGGCGAGGACATTGAAATGATCATGGATTGCTGTGAAATTCTCACCTGCTGTGTCCCAATTCGCATACCGGATGTCCTAAATACTATTCGGAAATAGAATTAGTACATCCAAAATCGTAGTATGTTGACTTATGAGTGTTCCAAAGATACCCGGATTGTCTACTATTTCAGGTCAGAATCCGAAAGTTCGGATCGATGCGCACTCTACATGTTCTACAACATTTCTCTCCGAAACGGTAAGAAATTAAATTAGGGTGCTTTCACACCTGGATCAATTGGAGACGTTGTTTCGAAACAAAGGGGCGTTTCCCTTTTGGCCCGGTTCGTTTGGTCATATGTGAACACAACAATCGCACTCTGAATCGGAACAAAACAACCAAGCCGAGACCGCCTAGAAGAGGTGGTCTCGGCTCGATTAAATACGAACCCTGGAGCGGTTCGTTTGTAGTGAGAACACAACCGACCCACGAACCGGAACAAATCAATGTGTAGCCTGGCAACAGACGCCAATAGATCGCTTGTCTCGTACCTTTATGTACTGCTGTCGGAGTTTTTTTGCCTTTGCGCGGCACTGCTCGACGGACCGTTCATAACCCCTCTCTTTCATTTTATAGCTGATCTTCTTGTACACTTCAATGTTCTTGTGTGTAGTGTCCAACATCCGGGAGATGTGTTCTTCCGACCAAATATCTATGAGACATTTCACCTCTTCATAGCACCAAGTCAACCCGCGATTCATTTTGTGTTTGGCTACTGTTGTCATGGCGATGTCCCACAATGGAATGTGCAACCTGCGCGGTAGTGACGTAATGGCGTAAAGAAAGCCCTGGAAGGGTGCGCGATTTGGACCGCTTTACAACAGTGTGGTGTGAACAGAGTGACGTATTAAATTGATTCGGAACAAAGTATTCTGTTTCGGATCTGTTCCGGAACAAAACAAATCGATCCAGGTGTGAAAGCACCCTTAGATTAAATAGAGGATTTTAACTGTGACAAGATGATTGACAGCACAGTTTACGGTGACAGGATGCACGCGACAGAGCTGTCCGTTAAAGATGATGAAGTAGTATGTCCCAAAGCTTGCCTCTTTTCAGAATCAGAATCAGAATCAGCTTTATTGGCCATGTTTGCAGAGACAAGTTTTGCTAAACACTCAAAAGTATGTACTTTTTCTTCATAAAAAGAGTATATACTTAGGGCGTAGTATAAGTAGGCGAATTGGGACGCAGCCATCCTTTTCTGGGTTGGACTGTGTTTCGAAAACTTGTAGAAAAAGTCCACTAAAGAAATTCTTGCAATTTTCTTCGAACGTTCTCATTTTGTGTTCCACTAAAAATAAAAAATAAATAAAAAAAGGTTTAGAACAAATGAGGGTGAGTAAATTGTGACAGAATATTTTTTTATGAACTATTCCTTTAGATATCTGGTAATATCCACTTTCAGTGGCATTTTTGCTCTGAGACCTTTCTGAACCTGCATTCCTACAGTAGTTCAGAGAGTATTCCTCATGCTCAGGCATTTGTCTGCGCTTCCTGCCTTTACTCTTCAGAGTACTTCCCTTTTCCTGAGTCAACCTCTCAGATTACAGCTACTGTTTGTAGCTGATTCAGAAACACATGACTCAGAGCTCACATGCAGCTCTGTGATGCTGCATTTACTTGATCAAAATAGTAAAACTGTAATTTTGTGAAATATTATTAACATTTGAAATTAATGTTTTCTGTTTTTTTTGTTTGTTTTTTTTTTTATAATTAATTCCTGTGGCAGCAAAGCTGTATTTTCAGCGTCGTTACTCCAGTCTTCAGTGTAACATTATTTGAAATTATTTTATTATATTTTGTAACTTTATAAATGTCTTTACTGTTACTATTGATGATTTAATCCAACCAGGCTAAATTAAAATATTAATTTCTTTAAAAAACATGTATGTATTTTTTTTACATGTATGTATTTGTATAAACATATATAAATATGGGTATTCTGTTTTTCTGTATTCTGTCACTCACAAGCACAACATCTGTCGCCAGACCATTTTAAACATCTGCTCTTAATTTGCTGTAGTTGGCCTATGAAGTCTAGTTTCATTTTTCATACTATGAACAGCAGACCAGAAGAAAGACCCTGGGCATTATGTGGGAGGGCTCACATGTTCTACAGCACCAGTTTCAGCTGTGTCCCCTCTTGCATCAACCACATGTACCACAAGGCTTTACTAACTAGTACAGTGCATCATTCATACCAGAGGATGTAGCAATCAAAGATGAAAGCTCTAAGCTATTTTAAGAGTTTGGGACATGATATCAAATTATTACCCATGTAATTCCCACATTAAATCTTGTTTTCAGATAAATATAATGCATTTTTTAAGTAAAAATAAGTAAAAAATTATAGTCAATTAGGAATAAGAAAATAAATTTTGTGAACCGTTACACCCCTAAAATATATATATATATATATATATATATATATATATATATATATATTTTAGGGGTGTAACGGTTCACAAAATTCACGGCTCGGTTCGATGCGATACACATGTCACGTTTTCGATACAGCAAAAAGAAAGAAATGCCAGAGAAATGTCCTTGATTTAATTTTTTTAATTATATTTTTATTAAAACTAACATCATAAAGTATGATATTTTTTTACTTTGAGCAAAGATGGAGCTTTACTTGACTTTTCTTAGGAGCATATAAAACAAACCAGCTCCTTGGACAAAATGAAATGTAATATTGTAGTAGTTATAAACAAAGGTTTATTTTAGCTCAGATTAACATTTGAGGGCAGCAACTGTATTCATAATGTCAAAATAAAACCAACGTAATGTTACTTGAAAGCATTATAGCCTACTATTCCTGCCAAACTTCCATGGTTACAGTTAGTAGTGTGACTACAGTAAATCCATGGTGAATGTTGCTGATCTGTGGACACTGGATAGTTCATTCATGGCACAATGTTTCTTCCTGGTTTCCACGTCAGCGCTGTTTGATCCGTTAATAACGGAGAAATGTGAATGCTTCTCACTAGATCTCGCAGCGATGTTATTACTTCAGTGGCAAATTCAAATTTTTTCTTTACTGGATTTCGCTGTTTAGTAACAGTGCTGCTTGATGAAGATAGGCTCGCGCTGCATTGGTCCAAACTGATAAACGGTCCGTCAACCACACAATAACGAGTAGCTCAGTTTCGTTCCGCTTACATTACATTTGCCATTCGATGTTGGGCGGCGATGTTGTGGTCACGCCAGCGTCTGTTACATTATGAGCCCGCTTGCCAGGCGCGACACGCCTACATTTGAAATAACGAAATGCTGGTCGGCAGGAAAAATGGTCCAACCAATTAAAAATGCGTACCGAAAACCGAACCGAAAGCCTTGTACCGAACGGCTCAATACGAATACGTGTATCGTTACACCCCTAATATATATATATTTGTGGTTTGGATCAGCACGCATTGTTCAACTGATAGAGTTAACAGTGCCATGGGAGGATGCGGTAGATGAGGCATATGAGAGGAAGAAACTGCGGTATGCTGTATGCAGAACAGCGAGGATGGAGAGTCCAGGTTTATCCAGTGGAAGTGGGTTGTTGAGGTTCCCTTTCAAGGGAACTTCGAGCTGCGTCAAACGCTGCGGGAACGCCTCTGCGTTGTGCGTCATGAAGCACGTATGGAATCAGCCCAATGGAGAGATGAAACGTCATAGGCGGGTGACGTCATCGACCAGGAAACTATAAAGCACCCCAAAAACATAAGCGCAGTAGCTTCTGTGCCTTCAGTCGCGCTACATGTGAATCTGTCCCTGTCTGATATTGTTTGTCTTACATACTGTGCACCACACAAACAATTTATATTGAGAGAATGGCGGATAAGCAACAGTTTAAGAAGTGTGTTCCTCCCTGCTCGCGTTATTTAACGGGCGGGGATACACACGTTCTTTGCGTTGTTTGTCTGGGAGTGCAGCATGCCCAGTCAGCTCTCGAGGGAGCTGACTGTGAGCATTGCGAGTGTCTGCCGTTAAAGACGCTCCGCTCCCGCCGGGCGCTCTTTGACGAGAGTGGTTCGGTGCGCGCTCCCCGCGGTTCGGGTCCCGCTTCTGCCGAGGCAGAGCGGCGGCGCTTATCGTGGGGATCGCAGATGGATCTCTCAGCGGGGGTTGAGACGGGCGCTGCCTTATCTCTCCCTTCACCTGAGAGATCCAGTGCCTCATTCCTGGGTTCGGAAGCACGCGCTGCGGTTTCTTCCGCTCGGGATGAGGCACCCGTACTACAGCTATCCAGTTCTGAGGAGCTGGATGTTGTTAGTGTGGAGGGAGAGATTGAGGATTCACCACCTCACTCTCCCGAAAGTGATGAGCTTATGGAGGTTTTAACACGAGCTGTTGAAAAAATCAGTATTGAATGGCCAGTGATTAGACAGGAGTCTGTGTCGAAATCGAAACTTGATGAAAGATTTTTGCCCTCATGTGTTCAGCCTCCACGCCGGTGTCTGCCGTTCTTTCACGATCTCCACACTGAGGTGTCGAGATCGTGGAAGAAACCGGTTTCATATAGAATATTTAGTCCCCAGACATCTACATATTCAAATATAATGGGGGCTAGATCATATGGTTATGGCGCTTTGCCTCGCGTGGAAGAGACGCTCGCGAGCTATCTCTCCCCCGAGGCGGCGTCATCTTTTAAGACACCGGTATTACCCACCAAGCCCCTCAGAAATACATCTTCTTTGGTGGGTAAAGCGTATTCGGCTGCAGGTCAGGCTGCGTCATGTCTGCATACAATGTCAATCTTGCAGGCATACCAGGCTGACCTGCTGAGGGACGTGAGTGAGAGTGAGGCAGTCAGTTCTGACGTAGTTCGAGAACTGCGTCAGGCTGCTGATTTATCCCTGCGCGCCACCAGAGAATCGGCCAAGCTAGTGGGTCGATCTATGGCAGCTCTGGTGGCCGCAGAAAGACATCTCTGGTTAAATCAGACAAATATGAAAGAGAAAGAAAAAGCTTTTCTTTTAGATGCTCCTCTCTCTCCATCGGGGTTATTTGGCGAAGCTGTTAATTCTGTTAGAGACAAATTCCAGGAAGAGAAAAAACAAGCTGCAGCTTTCAAAAAATTTCTCCCGTTAAAAATTCACGTCCCTGGGGCTGCTGGGCGGGAGCAGCCCCGGCCGTCTACAAGCTCATCCCATAGGGCGCAGCAGAAGCAGAGTGTCGCGTCTCGTGTTCCCCCTGCTGGACAGTGGGCTCAGGCGCGGCACTCTCAGCCGAAGTCTTCTAGCAATAGACCTGATCTGAGGACAGTGATATTGTCTAAGAAGGCTTCGGCTAAGAAGAAGTCCTGACGCCGAGGCGTTCAGGATGCTGAGGGTGGTCCCCACCGAGGCGGAAAGGAGTTCACCTCTCTTTACGGTGCCCATTCTTCCTCGGTGCCCTCAGGGGGCCGTTCTGCCAACCCCGCCTTCATGCCGGGGCGTAGGCGGTCCCAGCGAGCGTTTTCCCGAGGGACGCTCGCTCCCTCCGAGGAGGGTCTCACAGCAGTCAAACCAGTCGTTCCCTGCCGGTGCGCCGTTACAGGGCGCTGTGTTTGCTGCTCAAGTTACACCAGAGGCCAGTCTCGAGAGACTGGTACCCTTAGTAGATTTTCTGGCAGAGTGGAAAAGCCTTCCAAGAATATCTCATTGGGTCCTGCAGACAGTAGAAAAAGGATATGCTATCCAGTTCAGGTGTCGTCCACCAAAATTCAGAGGGGTTCTGCACACAGTGGTGGGCCCCGAGCAGGCTCTGGTAATGGAACAAGAGGTGAAAACGCTCCTCCAAAAGGAGGCTATAGAACATGTTCCTCCTCCCAGTTTGGAGTCAGGTTATTACAGCCGATATTTCATCGTTCCAAAGAAGGATGGGGGGTTGCGTCCAATTTTAGACCTGCGCCTATTGAATCGCTCGGTAGGGAAGCTAAAATTCAAGATGCTCACTATCAAGCAGATCGTGTCTCAAATCAGATCCGAGGACTGGTTTGTCACGATAGATCTAAATGACGCATACTTCCACATTTCCATCCTTCCACAACACAGGAAGTTCCTGAGGTTCGCCTTCGGGGGCGAGGCGTACCAGTACAGGGTTCTTGTACGGAGCAGATGGCGGTTCGGCATCGAGATGTCGTCCTCGCTCATATCAGAAAGTTGGGGTTGAGGCTGAACGCAAAGAAAAGTGTACTATCTCCTTCTCAGAAGACCACTTTTCTGGGTGTCGTTTGGGATTCGGTCTCGATGCGGGCGCGGCTCTCTCCGACCCGCATCGCTTCGATTCTCTCAGCTGTGAAACAAGTAAAGCTAGGCCAGCTACTCACTGTGAAGCAGTTTCAGAGACTGTTGGGTCTGATGGCAGCAGCGTCCAACGTTATACCTTGCGGCCTGTTGTACATGAGACCGTTACAGTGGTGGCTCAGGACCAAGGGATTCTCCCCGAGGGGAAATCCGCTCCGCACGTTCAAAGTCACGCGGCGCTGCCTTCGTGCTCTGGTCATGTGGAGAGAAACTTGGTTCCTATCCAAAGGTCCTGTGCTGGGGGCTCTTTGTCGTCGCATAACGCTAACGACGGATGCTTCCCTCACAGGGTGGGGGGCGGTCATGAGTGGCCGCCCAGCCCAAGGTCTGTGGCAGGACCATCATCTATCGTGGCATATAAATTGTCTAGAGATGTTGGCTGTGTTTCAGGCTCTGAAACACTTCCTAACAGACTTGAGGGGCCATCATGTGTTAGTTCAATCAGACAACACGTCGGTGGTCTCTTATATAAATCATCAGGGGGGCCTGCGGTCTCGCCGGCTTTACAAGTTGGCCCGTCAGATCCTCCTGTGGTCCCAGGGGAAGCTACTATCACTGAGAGCAATGTATCTTCCCGGGTATTTAAATGTGGTAGCGGACTCCCTGTCGAGGCAGGGGCCGAGGCCAGGGGAATGGAGACTCCACCCCGGGGTGGTGGAGCTCCTTTGGTTGAGTTTCGGTCGCGCCGAGGTGGACCTATTCGCTTCCAGGGAGACCACGCATTGTCATCTGTGGTTCTCCATCAGTCATCCAGCCCCCCTGGGGTTGGACGCTATGGTGCAGCCGTGGCCGAGGTCACGCTTGTACGCCTTTCCCCCGATTGCTCTGCTACCAGGAGTTCTGGAGAGGGTTCGCCGGGACGGGGTCAGCCTACTATTAGTAGCCCCGTTTTGGCCGGCCCGAGTATGGTTTGCGGACCTGATTTCTCTCCTGGACGGCTCTCCCTTGGAGCTCCCGGTCAGGAGGGATCTACTCTCTCAGGCGGGCGGCACGATATGTCACCCCCGCCCAGAATTGTGGAAACTGTGGGCTTGGCCTCTGAGGGGGCCCAGCTCGTAGAGTCTGGTCTCTCAACCGAGGTTGTTGAGACCATTCTTCACTCCAGAGCTCCATCCACGAGGAAGCTTTATGCCTTGAAGTGGAAACTTTTCACTTCTTGGTGTGGAGAACACCTGCAGGACCCAGTTAACTGCCCAGTGGGTGCAGTGCTGGAGTTCCTGCAGGAGCGCTTCTCCACAGGGTTATCTCCCTCCACACTAAAGGTGTATGTGGCGGCACTAGCTGCTTACCACGTCCCTTTCAGTGGAGTTTCTCTTGGGAGACACCCGCTTGTAACTCGTTTCCTCCGTGGCACTTTGAGGCTGAGGCCAGCAGTTCGTACGAGGGTGCCGACCTGGGATCTGGCCATTGTATTGGAAGGTCTTTCCCTAGCTCCTTTTGAACCTATCGAAGAAGTTCCTGAGAAGTTTCTCACTTTTAAAACTATCTTTTTACTTGCTATCTCCTCATTAAAAAGAATCGGAGATTTGCAGACTCTGTCGGTGTCACCCTCGTGCCTGGAATTTTCGCCTTGCATGGTTAAGGCTTTTCTGCATCCTAGACCAGGTTACGTTCCCAAGGTTCCTTCTAATGTTGTTAGACCTACGGTTCTGCAGGCTTTCTGTCCTCCTCCATTTATGTCATCGGACCAGGAGAAACTTAATTTACTCTGCCCTGTTAGGGCGTTAGACGCTTATGTCCACAGAGCTGCCCTGTGGAGGAAATCAGAACAACTATTTGTATGTTTCGGGCCATCCAGGAAAGGGTGCCCTGCGTCTAAACAGAGAATGACCAAGTAGGTGGTCGAGGCTATCTCACTTGCTTATGAGTCGGCTGGTCAGCCTTCACCTTTGGCTGTTCGAGCCCACTCTACTAGGAGTATGGCTGCTTCCGAAGCTCTATTGTCGGGGGTTTCCCTGAGTGATGTTTGTGATGCGGCTGGATGGTCTTCACCGCATACGCAAGTTCTATGACCTAGACTTAAGTTCTACCCCTGGGGCACAAGTGCTCTCGTCCTCTGTGCGCTAGTTCTCACATGGCGGTCATTTGGTCCTATGGCGACGTGGGTATTCGCGTTCCCGCAGCGTTCGACGCAGCTCGAAGTTCCCTTGAAAGGGAACGTCTCGGTTACGTATGTAACCCTAGTTCCCTGATAGGGAACGAGACGCTGCGTCATTCCGCCATACTCCCGGCACTCCCGTTAGCGCTTCCTTCAGGCCTATCAGAAGCTACTGCGCTTATGTTTTTGGGGTGCTTTATAGTTTCCTGGTCGATGACGTCACCCGCCTATGACGTTTCATCTCTCCATTGGGCTGATTCCATACGTGCTTCATGACGCACAACGCAGAGGCGTTCCCGCAGCGTTCGACGCAGCGTCTCGTTCCCTATCAGGGAACTAGGGTTACATACGTAACCGAGACGTTTTGTGGCACACTCTACAACCCGGTTCCTCAGAGACGTCGGATTCAGTGGCCAAGAGTTGCGTCGCACAGTAAAGAACTTATCTGAAGCAGCAGAAAGGAGCAGCAACTGGCTGTGGTTGAGACGGAAATATTCTAGCTGGCTGTGTACAGGCCGCCACGCTACTGTTTCGTAGAATTCTTGAAAAACTCAAAGAGTCTGTTGGTTTATTTGTATAGGTTGTATAGTATTTACAGTCATTACGTTCCTGTGTATATTGCGTGAATGACGGGTGGTTGGGCGGATATTGTGTTTTTGCGGTAGGTGGTATGCCATACGGAACCGTTGCCACTGAAACTGCATATTAACGCACCAATGGGCCTCGACAGCCTTAGTCAAACGGGTTGGCGCGTATGGTTGGGTTGCGGAGAGATTGTGAGATTGTGGTTAGGTCTCAGCAGCAGGAGGGATGTAGAGGTCAGTAAGCTGGGCTGAGTTGAGTGGGGGACGGAGGGAGGTGACTCTGGGACGCCAGAGTCACTGTCGAGCCCTCTTGAGGTGTCGTGGGCTAGTCGACGAAACACTGAGGACGGAAGGTGCCCACTTGAAGACCCTAGAGATGCCCCCTACTTGGCTCAATCCAGACGGTTGTCGTGCTGGTCCACTAGGGAGACCACACTGTAGTTGCAGCCGTCATGTGTGCTGACGCGCCAAGTACACTGCAGTCGTTAACGCCGGACAGAAGGGGAGTCACACCACCATACGGAAAGAAGCGTAAATGGATGGAGAAGCATAGTTTACTGTAAAGCTACGTCTTAGTGTTGCTTATCTTGGCGAAAGCCGAGTACAAATCAGCATGAAGTTTTAACATCTACTCTCATGTAATGGAAATCATTATATATATATATTTTTTGTAGTAGAGTTTATATAAGTACTTGCAATATCCTGCCCTAACCAATGGCCACCAGAAAATGCAGTCTCTGATAGCTCAAGGTTTCAACTATGCATTTGAACATACAGTGTATTTTGTCTATACGCCAGTATTATCCTGCTATGCATCTTGCTTAATTGCAGACAAATACATTAACATACATAACTGCCTACATCAACTCTTCCGTGTCTCCTGTTTTTTCCTGCAGATTGTTGGGTGATGAGGTAATGGAGGAGGTGGGGAGACACTTAACCCTTCAAATGTGGCATTACTGTTACACTCAGTGAACACACAGGGGGTTTGCATGGGAAACATGGAAAGTTCAAGAAGAATTGAATTTAGTTAAGGCCAACAGGGTGAGCAGATTAAATAACAGAATTTAAACAAATTGTTCTTGGAGAGACATGCAGAGAAATGAAAGGAATGACAAAACAAAAGACATGAGATTTATGCAGAGAGGAAACAATCGTGTAGGGCAGAAGCAGAGGGTAAGAGGAACATGAAATGACCTATACTTTTAGGGGTTCACTCTGAACTGGAGACCCCTGGGAGAGTTTCACTCTCACCTGGCACACCCAGGAGCTGTCAATGACCTGAACTAATGGCTAATTGCTTATTTCCTCTTCACACAAATGTACACTTAGGGACATGTCTGTTTGTATTTTTCTAAATATATTAAGTGCCATTCAGCTCTCCCATTCCTCTGGTTTTCCTTTGTTTCCTTAGAGTTTTTAGACTTGCTTTGCTCTATTTCTGACTCTTGTCTTCCCTCTTTTCACACAGCTGAACTTTAAAGGACAAGTTTGCTGATTTTTAACCAGCTTTCAAATAAAGATTTTGCCATAATTTACTCACACTCATTCTTAACACCAAACTTTTTGTTATTTTTGATATTTACCATGTTCTTTTTGTTGGCTTGCTTTTTGTTTTTCTTGACAACAAAATATTTTTCTTGAAGAATGTCCTGGCCACTCTTTTCGATATAATGAAAGTGAATAGGGACAAAATGTCAAAATAGTTGCAATATGGTCTCCATATGACCTGTGCACTATAATCCAAATCTGCTAAAGCCTTGCGATAGCATTGTCTACTGAACAAACAGATTTAACTTAAATTTAAAATCGAACCTGGCATGATGAACTAAAAGTACCATAATCAAGAGATATTTTTCAAGTGAATTCACAATTTTAAGTCTTTCTTCACACAACTTCAACTATTGTATGTCTTCAGAAGATTTGGAGGACTGCAATACACAGTGACAGCTCCAGTCACATTCACTTCCATTATATGAAAATAGGGCACATTTCTTGGAACATTTCACTGTTTTAGTTGCCAGAAAAGAAAAAAAATCACAGGAGTTTGGAATGTCATCAGGGAGCATAAATAAATTTGACAGAACAGACTTTTATTTTTGGTTAACTATTCCTTTACTGGGATAATTCGCCCAAAAATGAAGATTTTGCCATAATTTTCTCACTAAACAGAATAATTATTCATGTCAACTCTTGTTTTTGGTTTGTTGTCAGTTCTGAGTTGTGCCGCTCACTCCTCATTAGCATCTGCACTGGTAGGATGGGACAGGACAGACATGAGTATTGATGAGTAATGAGTATTCACAGTTGAAGGTTGAAGGACGTTTGATCTTAAAGCAATGCCAGATGATGGTGAGCAAAAAATGTTTTAAAATTTAACAGACCCTAAATCTACCTTTGTAGAGTTAATCAGAGACATTGGCTTCATCTGAGTGTGCTTATGCTGGTGTGTGGAAGGTTATGGCTCCACCCAAACACACGCTTGTATGCTTTCACGCAAATCTGCGATTGATAGGACTTGGGCCAAGAACCTTTTCATCTGAGTGCATTTGCTGTGTAGTGTGCCAGTAATTGATCTCAGATTTAAGTACTGCAGACTGCCAGTGTTCATGCTTGTCTATCATTGTTACTGGCTCATTTCACCAAATGTACACCTAAAGAGCATTGCCAGTTCCATTACTGCCAAGGCCTCATGACATTACCATTCAAAAGTTTGAGGTTGGTGAGATGTTTTTATTGTTTTTAAAAGAAGTATATTATGCTCACCAAGGCTCCATTTATTTGATCAAGAAATGTATCCTGATATAGAACCTTTTTGGCATGTAGGGCTCAACCCTAGGGTTCTATATAGAACCCCATTGATTTTTTTTTTCTATGAGTGCCGTAAATAACTATGCATGAGTTTAAAGAGAGACCACTACTGAAATAAGTTTTTGTGTTTTTTTGTTACTTTTTTTTTTTTTTTGTTGTAAGTTTGCTGGTTCCGTGGGGCACAGCAGGTTGGTTTCCCCCTGTTGAGCAGAATAGAAAATGGGTCAAGGAATCAGGAAGACACATAGTAGGGGGCAGGACGTTTGATGGCCAGCAGGGAATTGACCTGGTTGTTGGTGATGGACCAGGAAATAACAAATCTCATGTATTTGATCTTTTATACCTTGAAGGCTTCGCATCTGGGCACAAATACAAAGCTTTTTCTGAAGAAAAAAAAAAAGGCCGTGGCCATGGAGTAATGTTATTTTAGTAAACTTTGTTATATTTTCATTGACTGTGACTTGCAGATAGACTAAGCCCAGATATGTTAATGCTTTATTTAGCTAAAAACAGATAATGTGTCTGCACAAAGCATATCAAGGACATGTAAGGGTGAAAAAATGTGCTGGAGGGCATTACACAGGATGTTTATATTTACTTTAAAAAACAACAGCGACCATTTGATTTCTTGGGTCCTTGCTAGTTTTGTAGGGGTGTAGGGTGATTGTTGTTTTTACATGTGTTAGCCACATCCTAGCAAAGGCCATAGATTTGCTGAATTTTGGGGATGTGCATAATATATTTGGCAGAAACGGTCCGGTAAACATTTGGTTCTTGAGAAAGAAAGGATTTTTTTGGATAATACAACAGCTAAATAATGAGCTGTTTAACTATATGGGCTATTGTATGTCTATGTAAGGACTTGTGGTGCATTTTATGGAGAACACTCTGGACATCCATGTCAGTTACTTTCCTCTCTAGCCATAATCTCACTGTAAGGCAGTAATTCACAGCGGAGTCTGAGTAGTCTGAGACTATATATATATATATATATATATATATATATATATATATATATATATATAACGTGACTCTTTGTACAGTCAGTCAGATGTTCAAGGTCTTTGGTCTTTGGATGATCTCAACCCTGCTGAAAAATCCAGCATTGCTGGTCACCAACTTAAGGTATGTTTTGGAACCATCAAGTGGGAGTGCCTTTGGACCAGCTACACCAGCTCAGTTTTGCTTGAGAACAGCATTACTATGCAGATCCACCAGCACTATACCAGCTCTAAGTAGTATATGCTGGATTGTTCAGCAGGGAAATCATGCTGAAGAACATGATCATCATTTTGACACAAACTTGTGGCTCATTCAGCTCATTGCTCATTCAGCTTGAGCTATTAAAACTGCTATAAGCATTGAAGCATTGGTTACTTGTTTATTATTTCAAATTCTACAGCCTGTGTATCAGGTCCAAATTTGAAATATTTTAGCCTGTATAAACATGACCTGTATGTTAAATTAAATGTGTAATTTAAAAAAAAAGAAATATAAATCAAGCCGTAATTTCAAGGTTTTTAGGCTCAGTATAGACATTCAACAAAATATATTTTAGTTGATCTATCAGTCAAGTTATTTTTCCATGCCATTGAGACATTCCCCATGCCCCATTTCCATGGTAATAAGTTGCAGAGTTAAGAAATGTTGTTGTAAATGCTCCCTTGGGTTTAAAAAAAAGGAAATAATTATTTGTAATAGATGATGTCTCATTTCCTGAGAGATGTTTCTAGAAGCACTTGTTTTTTCTACCATGGGACATTAACAAAGTGCCCCCAACACCAACCTCACTACTACTGTTACTATGCCAGATACATTTGGTTCATCAAAATTTAGCTCTCACAGTTGCCACTTCATGTTCAGTCAAGTAATCATGTTCATCTTCAAGTAATTTTTTCTTTTGACCAATTATAAATTCATAGAAGCACAGTGCCACCATGTGAAGTGGCTGTCCCCTACACATCACCACTCTTAAAGTCCCACAGAAGCAAGGGCGCAGATGGCACTGAGGACAGGGGGGACATGACCCCCCCCCCCCCCCCCCCCCCGGTAAAACCGAGGAATAACCAGTGGTTTCGCTATGTATATTAGCCAAAGTAATGTCCCGGCCCGCCGCTGCTTCAGAATCGCATCGGGGCAGACGCAGGCTGACACACAATAATAATCTACACCGGTCACCATTACTTGGTACACGTTCTCACTACACGCCGTTCTGTTGTCAATAAACACACGATGCCATCATGTCATCGACGTTTACACTCTCGATGTGTGTGTGTGCCACGACTCTTTCTGAGTGACGTCGCTGGGGTCCTATGAGGAGCTGGTAGCTGCCTCATTCGTGCCTGTAGGAGCACACCGGTAACCATAGTGATGATCATATACCATCTATGACTGAGCTGAGTCTGTGATTTTCTGAACAGAAAAAATTAAGAGACAAAAAACAATCACCTCGTTTTTTTTTTTTCAAAAAACAAACAATGTAAGTATCCTATGCCTGTTGAATTTCCCAGATGTGGCAGATTAGATTTGTTAAGGGGAATAGCTAGTCTGACAATAAGGCTTTTGCACTTAGTAAACATAGCAAAATGTGGAGACCAACTATGCATTTAGGTGAGTGGACAGAGGCAAATAATGGATGAACACAAAAAGAATGTTTGGATAAATCAAACAATTTATCGTCGTCAGGAAATGATAAGATACATTTTTTATCTTATCATTTAACCCATTGTACTGTATAAATTGACTGAGGTATACATGCATGTTCACTACAGGTCGTGTAAGCCACTATACAAATAATTATAATAAGTAAGTTTGTGTGGTGCCAGGTTTATGCAAACAAAAAATAAAGGCCTACATAAACTTTTGACATCCTATAGCAGGAAAGCATGTTTTTTATTGTACTAAACAACAGAGGATATAGATTCTTAAATTATGGGCTATGAAAAAAGCTTTCATTTGAAAGATATTCCTAATATATAAATTGCAACAAACTTGTACTTACATTTAAAATGTTTAGCTATTCTTAGACATTTTTGAAATAGTAGTTTTAGCCATTAATCAGGAATATGTTGTATTTCACATTGTTGTGAAATTCTACAGAGGTATAGAGGGTGAAATTATGAGATTTAAAATGTTTGTCCTCCTGGCTTGCAGGAAATTTCTGATGACAGTAAGGCAGGCCCTAGTCAGTCAAGTGAGGATCTGCAGGAGGGCAGCCACAGTAGAAAAAGACAGCATGAGGAAGGAGAGACAGTAGAATTACAGACAGAAGAAGCAGGGACAGAACAATAAGGAGGGACTGCAGGCAACACAGAGGGAGAGGATGTTGACATGATAATGACACATACAAAGCCAAATCAACCTGATCCTAAAGTTTTGCTAAAACAAGTGATGAAAGACCGGACACTGACATTCCAAAAATCATGGTATGAGAAGTATCCTTGGCTGCATGTTAGTATGGGTACAGATGGTGTTCTGTGTTTTTATTGCTCTAAGTACTTCAAGACAGGGAAACCAGCACAAGCCAAGAGTATAGACCCAGCTTTTGTCAGTACTGGATTGAAAAACTGGAAAAAAGCACTTGAAAAGTTTTCCATGCATGAGAAATCAGAGGGTCACAACATTGCTGTTACAACTGCTGCCTATGAAAACAGGCCAGTTACTACACAGTTGAGCAGTGCAGTCAGTACACAGCAGGCAGAAAGCAGAGCTAGCCTGTTAAAAAAATAATAGGGGGTGAGATGTTTCTGGCGAGGCAGGGATTGGCCTTTAGGGGGCATGAACATCATCAAGGTAACCTTAACCAGCTTTTAAAATACAAAGCTGAAGATGATCAATCATTCACTAGGTGATTATCTGCAAAGAGGGGGGTGCTCACATCTTGGGATTGTCAAAATGAGCGTATGAATTTGATGAGTTCATCGATTATCAGGACAATTGCAGATGAGATCCGGTCCCTTCCAGTGTTGCAGTATTCGATAATTATGGATGGGACAAGGGATATCTCTGGTGTTGAGCAGGAGGCGCTGTGCCTACGTTATGTTGACACTGATTTGCTGGTGCACGAAGACTATATAGGGATGTATGAAACAACTTCTACAACAGGTGAAAACTTTGCCAGAATCATTTTGGACGTTCTGTTGAGACTGAATTTGCCAATATCTGGGCTCCGAGGTCAAGCATATGATGGGGCTTCAAATATGTCTGGAAAGTACTCAGGTGCCCAGGCTGTTATTCAGCGAGCACAGCCACTAGCGCCATATATACATTGTGGAGCACACTGTGTTAATTGAATTACACAACAGGCTTGCTCAGCCTCCAGTGTTGTGCGAAATGCTCTTGACTGGATACATGAACTTGGCACATTTTTTGGACAGTCTGGTAAGCTGAAAGACCAGTTTAAAGCCATTGTTGCAGCTGAAGGGGAAGGGCCAGCCCTGATCATCAGGCCTTTATGTCCCACTAGGTCAGTTGTGGCCAACCCTGCTCCTGGCGAGCGACTGTCCTGCACAGTTTATCTCTAACCCTGATCAAACACACCTGCCTTTAATTTTCAAGTAATCCTGAAGACCTTAATTGGTTGTTAAGACCTTAATTGAAGATCTTCAGGTGAGTTTGATTAGGGTTGGAGATGAACTGTGCAGGACAGTCAATCGCCAGGAGCAGGGTTGGGCACACCTGCACTAGGTGGACTGTACGCTCACCTGCTATCCGTCCTGTTCTCAGCCAATATGGGATGGTACTAAATGCACTGGATGAGATGGCTGAAAGTAATTCTGGATCTGCAAGCCGGGCAGAGGGCTTACGTGTTCGACTGCAACAGGGTAATGTTGTACTGGGACTTCTGCTTGCTTTAGATGTGATCAGTGAACTAGAGGTTCTAAATGCATCTCTCCAGAAAAACACTCAGACAGTGGAGGGCATGCTCTCTGCAGTCTCTCTTGTCCAAGAAAGCTTGAAATCCAAAAGAAATACTGAACACTTTGAGGCAGTCTTTAAGGAGGCAGGAGACATGTGTGACAATCTGTCTCTAGAGACCATTGTTCCACCACGCACACATAGGCCCCCTAAGAGATATTCTGGGCAGGCTCCTGCATACACACCTGGATCAGCTGTGGATTTTTACAGAGTAGAGTTCTACCGTGTCCTTGACACAGTAGATGCACAAACTACTGAGAAGTTTATGCAACCAGGCATTCAACCTTTAAAAAAACTGGAAAACTTTCCTGACTCCCATTACAAATAATGCAGCAGTTTGTAAATATCCTGAACTGAATGAGGAAGACTTGAAAGTCCAATTAACCATGTTTAAAAACAAGTACAAGGTCAGCACAACTGCAGATTCTGTGCATGTTTTGAGAGAAATGCCCCCTTAAGTCAGGGGCCTATTTGATCAGGTAGAGACATTAGTAAGATTGTTGATGGTGGTGCCCATATCATCAGCTGAGGCAGAGCGCAGTTTTAGTGGGTTACGCAGGTTGAAAACTTGATTGTGATCAACCATGACACAAAAAAGACTCAATGGCATTGCTGTGTGCCATATTCACCAAGAGAGGCTTGACAGACTGGACAGACAAGACATTGCCCAGCAGAATGTTCAGGGTAATAAAAGGAGGAGAGATGTTTTTGGGTCCTTCATTGAGTAAATTTGTTTGGCTGCACTAGAAGGAATTTCTCATACTCCGAATAGCCTACTTACTTATAATATGTTGTTGTTGTTATTTTATTATTATTATTATTATTTGCACATAGGTTCTTTGCTTTTTTGTTCATAATGATAAACTGTGTATGCTGAGATAAGCAAATGTTTAAATAAAACATACTTTGCTGAAGACATGAAGTTTTGGTGGGTGATTGGCATACTTGTCAAATAACAGTCTGATCATGCATTGGCTAGTGGTGATCAGGTAGGCCTTTGTTTATCTTTGTTCATTGTTGTTTATCCATGAAATTTCATTTCAAATAAGAATCCCCCAATGGCTTTTAGTGCAAATCATTAGCCCAAATTACGCAAAGTAACTACTTAAGCACTAGTTAAAGCCCAAATTACTTAAAATAACTAATTGAGTTGAAATCATTTGCTGACAGCTTGGTCCCCCCCAGTTAAAAAATCCTATCTGCGCCACTGCACAGAAGTGCCTTGAAACGCACAGCATTATTCAATGTGTTGATGTAATTTCCACTGAAACAGGAAGACAGGGCGGGACATATCAAGCAGCTCCTCCCCTTTTTTTTTTTTTTTTAAATAGCCAATGGTGTTTAGTTAATATCACAGCTCGGCAAGCACCATTGAGCTCAGTAAAGCCGCAGTTTCTGCCTAATCTCATCCATATCGCTTTAAAATATAGCATTCTGTGCAGAATTTAAAAGGGTCCGAAATTTTTTATGATCTGTGCCGACTCGAACATGAGATCCGCTCTGTGCTTTTGTGTCTCTGGACTGAAACAGACTGTTTGCGCACTGCGGCGGTTCGCATGACACTAACGTGAAACCAGACCTTAATTCACCCCAATGTAAAGCATGTTTACAATGTCTGAATTGTTCCCTGTCCCCTACATAGTGCACTTTGAGCAAATCACCATATAGAAAATAGTAAATGCTTGAACAAGTGACCGATTTTAGCCGCAGCTTCAGCATCTATTTATAGTGTAGGGGGCGGGACGCTTTAGATTCTAGAGAGTATTTGATTGGACTGAAAAGCTGATGAGAAGCTGAAATGCAGAGTGATGTCATCAAAATCATTTATCCATATTGGTGGAAGTGAGAGACTGTAAGTTTTGTAACGCTTATTATCTTCTAAATGCAAATTATGTCATTGTTATGGAGCACACTAGCTTATAGACAGGGGCGGCGCCAGATAATTTTTAAGGCAGGTGCTGAGGGGGTGCTAGATCATTGACAGGGGGAGCTGCGCAAATATATATATATATATATATATATATATATATATATATATATATATATATATATATATATATATATATATATATATATATATAGGCCTATATATTAGGCTACACACACACACAATTATTTAAATTAGCAAAATTTATGATGAGATGTGCTCCAGTTCACGTGTAATGCAATTGCACCGGCGCCTCCATATCATGATCATACTGCTATATTTGCTTCTTATTTATTATATCCAGGCAACTGGTTGATGAAAATTTATTAAAATTAAGATACAATTTATACAAAACGAAATTCACTTTAAAGAAAGGCTTTCTACAAAACAAAACTTAATTTAGTGGTCAAAATCATGTCTGACCCATCATATCTTCCGATATATTGCGAATCTTACTCATGCTGTTCAATTTCCATAATCAGCATAGACGTAAAAAAAATAACATTAGGCTATAATATTTTAACAAAAATGAAACTAAATGCGCTTATTTAATGGCACATACTATAGTGGGCCTACTACAGACTCTCTAAATATTGAAATTAACATTAATAATGCTATAGAAGTGCAGTTTATTAATAGTAAATGTTAACTGATCTAATTAAGTTACCGATTTTTTTATACACCGATTCAGAGGTCTGGTGAGTTCAGTGTTGGACAGGTCAGTTGTTTTAACTATTCATTTCGGACGTGTCATAGTGGACGTCCAGCCTACAGCACGCTTGTGTGATTATCTCAGCAGTTTAGGACATCGCACACGATTTGCGTCAATACAGAAAACATTTAATCACTGGACTGGATAGGTTTTTTCGTTTAGTGAAATGTGGTTTATGTCAGCTGAATGGGCGGAACGCTTTTTAGAGAAGATAGGGCAACGTGTTTTTTTTAGCACAATTCACACACCGCGGTAATTCAGGAGAAAAAAATCTCCAAATGCTCCACGTGAAACTGCGGTCTTCCGACCTTTTTCTATCGTGTCAATTGATTTTGATTAATATGCGCGAGGGAGAGAGAGCAACACAGCGCTTGTGTTTGAAGACGTGAGAGTGCGCGCGCGCGGCCGGTGCGTTCTCTCTCTCTCTCTCTCTCTCTCTCTCTCTCTCACTCTCTCTCTCTCTCTCTCTCACTCTCTCTCTATCTCTCTCTCGCGCCCTGTCAATAGCTGCAGTCATTCTATTCTACATCACTCACCGATCAAAAAAGGCTTTGCGGGACAAAAATTTGCTTTGGCAACCGCCAAAAAAATTCAATGCAGGAAAACCCCTGTTATTATGTCGAAATAAGGAGATATTATATTGAAATAACGACTTAATATCTCGAAATAACAAGATAAGTTTTCTTTTTTCTTCACCATGCGGCTTCCATAGAATACAGCCTGAATATAATTGATTCCAGACATTATGTTTGGGGGTGCTATCGGGGTGCTTTGGTCTTTCTTGGGGGTGCTGAAGCACCTGCTACCCCCTCCCTAGCGCCGCCCATGCTTATAGATAACAGTAAGTCTAGCATATTCATACTAAAAGCCAAAAAACTATAATTTTGATTTCATGGGGACTGCATGTCAGCTGCGACAGTCTTTTTTTTTTACCCCTATTGTGACGGATATCCAAGTGAAGTGGCTTCTTGAACAAGAATAAATGGAGGGCGAGACTTCATTTTGTCCATCGGGAATTGATTTGATGGTTGTGCTTTGCTATTGCTCTGACGTCATGTGAGTGACCATAGACTGTAAAAAAAGATGGACGACGCACCTTCACTCTCTTCCATTGAAGAAAAGGGAAGAGGCCAAAGTCCCAATATTGCGCTGATTTGAGACCTGATTCTGCACAGTAGTGAACGTGGGACCCGAGTCTGCGCAGTAGTGAGCGTGAAGTGGAGCCGCGAAATCAAGGTCCCGCCCACACTCTCGCACAAAAATGCACAAAAATGTCCGTTGGTGCCTCAGTCCTACTTCGTTTAGAGAAGCTGTCAATCACAGCTGTCAATCATGACATCACATTCCCGTTTTATAGCATCAAATAACTAAGACCAAAACTTATTTCCAAAAACGAACACTTACACTTACATCAGCATGATTAAAAACTACTTAAAATGACGGAAAACATCTTTGGAAAAAAAATTTGAAATGTAAATTGATTGTTTAGTTTCCCTCGTGTCCCATTAGACTACATGGAGAGGGTGGGGATTATGACCTATACTGGGACCAACCACCTGGGGGTGATCGAGACGCTTTGGCTTCACTTTTCAGAACTCGTGTGGCATACTTGTGAGTGACAGGTTGATCCCACCCTCACACATCATCAGAGAAGAGAAGAGTCTGAGTCCCTTTAAAGCAACACAAAATAATTTGTTTTACCTTAAAATAATGTTTCCAAAATCGTATCAGTGGTTCATCAAGTCGTAACAGAGTGAAAGGCACTTCTGGATTCGCTTTGCAGCCCTATATCTGCTATAACCACACTATGCATGTTTGCCAGACCGGGTCATGTTTCTGTAGTTCAAATGAGACAGAAGAAAACTACAAATTTGACTTGCTTTACGTCAAGCATTACTATAGTCATTATTTAGTTTTTCTTTGTTTCTGATGTCGCAATGCATCATACTTTCATGAAATCATGCAGCATACTCTACCTTGTCTGTGGACATCGTTCATTCCAAAGCCGGTGTTAGATAAACAGCGAGCGTGCGTGCGACAGTAGGCTGCGGTAGGTTAAATAATTTACGACAGCGGTAACGGACAATTCCGCTCCCAACCTGTAGGGTGACCGAAGAGGAAAAGTTATTCAGTGTTGCTTTAAGAGGTAGGAGAAGTTATTTTGATTAAAGATTACGAAAGCACACAAATTAAAAATCAAAAAAGATGTGCATGGATAAAACATTTAATAAATACTGCAATATTACATAAAACAAGAATTGTCAAGTTTGATTTCATTGAGACTTTACTGCAACATATTGTAAGAGGCTGATGAGATTTAAAATGTGTCTCCCCTAAATGTTCAGATTGTTTTTACACCCCAGTGTATAATATTAATAATAATAATCTGTCTGAATGGATGATACAATAAAAAATAAAGGTTCAAAATGGGGTTTTGGCAGAGATGCCATTATAATAACTGTTTTGATTTCCATAAAGAACCTTTCAGTGAAGAGTTCTTTAATAGAATCATTTTCTTCTTAGTGTAAAGAACAGTTTAATCATTTAAATAACCTTTTTCCACTATAAAGAACCCTTTGGGCAATGGAAAGGTTCCATTGATCTGGTTCTATGAACCATTGATGGCAATAAAAAGGGCTTTCGCACCGGAGGATCGTTTTCATAGTTCCTATAACTATACACGCTTTTTTGCGTGTTCGGACAGCAGGAATTGGGAACGATTTAAGTGATAAGAATGATATTCCCTGCCATTTTTAAAAAGTTTACATACTCTACAAACTAACTCCATAAACATGGAAAACAGCAAAAAATGAACTGCGCACCAAAGTCACTTCTCAACCTTTATGCTATAGAGCTGTTAACTTTATTGAATGTTGCGCTTAAATGACGTCTCTGTCAGCCGGCTTACCTCATTGTAAGCTTCCTACTGGCTTTGCGAATGCAACCAGGAAAATGGCTCTATAGGATAGGGGAACATTTAGTTCTCGGGGGTATGCCCTGGTGGCTAGTCCCTATAACGGAGTTCCTATAACTGTGAAAGACCCTATAGAACCTTTATTTTGTGAGTGTATACAGAGCTTTATGGAAGAGTGGAGAAACAACTTTGTGCTCACTGTAGACTATCTTACTTACCATGCAAAGCTCAATCAGTGTCTTCATCAAGTCTCTTTCTCAAACAATCAGCACACTACCCAGATGCCGCTACTAATCTGAAATGTTTTTTTTTTTTTATGCTCTGTTGATGTGGCCGGCTTTGTGTGAATGACATCCAGTACATAGCATTGTCTTTGATCAGACGGAGTCTTGCACTCTTAACAGGGTCTCAGATCAGTTGGCTGACTGTGGATTATGGGCAGGGCAGGGGGTTTAAGTGTGCATGAGACTGCAGGGCGTCTGTTTATCAATCTATCCCATCAGAGTAGAACACGGTTTGTACACTAAGTTCTTACCCACACAAATCTCTAGACATGAACACAAGCACAATCTTGTTTCATTGCCATTTTCCATTTAAAAAAAAACTGCACTGAAAAATATCATTTGATCAACATTAATTGCATTTACAGGTTGCTTTTAGATTTGAAGCAGACAGATCTACAGATAATAGGGCAGACTACAAATCACACATCTAATATCATAGTTTTACAGTTTGACTAGTACATGTTTCAGCTCCTGAATGTATTCAGATCAAGTTAAGGAACAACATGTTTAAACTAAAAACTCAACATGTGTAGGCCTACTCCACAATTTATCAAACACTCATAATATGCAGTGTGGTGTTGGAAGCACTGGATGGTGCTATAGAGCTTTAGAATGTGTTATAAAAAATAGTCATATTTTTATTCATACAAAGTATATTTTGCCATCTGGTGGGCATGTTTTCAAATGTAAAAGATTTCTTGGTTGTGTTCTAAATTAAATATACTAGTTTACTTACTACTAAAAAGTATGCAGTTTGCGCTGTATACTGTGTACTATTAAAAGGTATGTGAAACGAAATGCATTATGCATTTTTGCAACGTTCCATACTACTGTTTAATGCATGTGAGAAACTTCTTTGTGGTCTTAAGTGTAAATGAGGTTTACACATTACTGTGTGTGTATATATATATATATATATATATATATATATATATATATATATATAATAGTAGTAGTAGTAGTAGTGTATATATATATATATATATATATATATATATACACTCTTAAAAATAAAGGTGCCAGGAAGAACCAAAAAGGGGGTTTCACAGCGATGCCATAGAAGAACCTTTTTTGGTTCCCCAAAGAACCTTTCACTGAAAGGTTCCTTGAAGAACCATTCTCAAAGGTTCTTTAAAGAACCTATAACAGTTCTTCATGTCACTTTATTAGGTTCTTTGTAGAACCATTTATGAAAAGGTTTTTTGACACCCATAGTAAACAAACATTACTAAGCAAAATGATGTCCAAAAGACGTCTTTTCAACGTCTTTGTCACAAAAGTCGGACGTTGAAAAGACGTCCACTGAGGAGCACGTGTTCTGCACGTCCGATATAGACGTTCATGGACCCTCTTCGTACAAGTTTAAAAACTAGTTCAAATGTGGTCATTGTGGACATTTTTTTTACATCATTTATGGTCTCATTTAGACATAATTACTTTGACTATTGCTGTCAGATGATCTTAGTGTGAGAATTAGCAGAGGTTTAGATGTTGATATTTGTTTCATTTGAAGTGTCACCATTGTGGTGATCAGCGTTTGCTTTAGTTGGGCTCTTGGTCCCCTTTATTTTTACTTTAGCTTTTCTTTGGTTGCTGTAACTATGTGTTTGTATAACACAATTGTTGTGGCAGAGAAACCCAAGATAAAGTAGCATCAGGTGTTATCAGCTTATTATTGATGATGACATAATCATCACAAAAAAGCAACAAATGTTAGTTTGAAATTGTTGTTATATTTGGCATTCATAACCACCAACCTTATGAAATGGCAATATTGGTGCCAATAGAATAAAACATATTTTGAAAGTATAAAAAGCATGTGTACGTTCTGAGCAAATGCATCATGTAGTCACACACAGACATCAAGATTTTGGATATGATTCACAACAACGGTGACAATAAAAACAAAAATTCTTGGGAATCAATGATGAGTTTTGAACTATGAAAGCTACCCATCATGCATTGCAGCATGACAATATTTTTTTTATTCTCACCATTGTTGTGAATCATATGCAAAATCTTGATGTCTGTGTGACAAGATGATACATTCGCTCTAAACATTGTATGGACATCATTTTTATCCACCTCTGAATAAGTTATATAAACACTATTGGTACCAATATTGCAGTTCCAAAAGATATAGGCGACTAGAAATGCCAAAGTATCTGACAACATTAGATACTTGTTTTGTGATCATCATCATCATCATCAACATGAAGCTGATAACACCTGGTCTTACATATTCTTGGCCTTCTTTGCAACATCAATTGTGTTATACAAACACACAGTTACAACAGCCAAAGAAAAGCTAAAGTAAAAATAAAGGGGCCCAAAAGCCCAACTAAAGCAAACGCTGATCACCACAATGGTGACACTTCAAATGAAACAAATATCAACATCTAAACCTCTGCTAATTCTCACTAAGATCATCTGACAGCAATAGTCAAAGTAATTATGTCTAAATGAGACCATAAATATGTCCACAATGACCACATTTGAACTAGTTTTTAAACTTGTACGAAGAGGGTCCATGAACGTCTATATCGGACGTGCAGAACACGTGCTCCTCAGTGGACGTCTTTTCAACGTCCGACTTTTGTGACAAAGACGTTGAAAAGACGTCTTTTGGACATCATTTTGCTTAGTGATGTTTGTTTACTATGGGTGTCAAAAAACCTTTTCATAAATGGTTCTACAAAGAACCTAATAAAGTGACATGAAGAACTGTTATAGGTTCTTTAAAGAACCTTTGAGAATGGTTCTTCAAGGAACCTTTCAGTGAAAGGTTCTTTGGGGAACCAAAAAAGGTTCTTCTATGGCATCGCTGTGAAACCCCCTTTTTGGTTCTTCCTGGCACCTTTATTTTTAAGAGTGTATATATATATATATATATATATATATATAATAGTAGTAGTAGTAGTAGTGTATATATATATATATATATATATATATATATATATATATATATAGTGTAGTAGTAGTAGTAGTAGTAGTAGTAGTAGTATATATATATATGTAGTAGTAGTAGTAGTAGTAGTAGTAGTAGTAGTAGTAGTAGTAGTGTATATATATATATGTAGTAGTAGTAGTAGTAGTAGTAGTAGTAGTAGTAGTAGTGTATATATATATATATGTAGTAGTAGTAGTAGTAGTAGTAGTAGTAGTAGTAGTAGTAGTGTATATATATATATATGTAGTAGTAGTAGTAGTAGTAGTAGTAGTAGTAGTAGTAGTAGTAGTAGTAGTAGTAGTAGTAGTAGTAGTATTTGCTTTTATGATATAACTTATAAATGTATAACTATAAGTGTACCTCCTCTTCTATATGTAATTTAAACTAATTGTGTTACCTCTGTATGTGAACTACAGGGATTGCCTGGAGCCCTTGGTCCCCAGGGCCCCACAGGCCCTAATGGACGACAAGGTGACACTGGTCTCCAGGGCTCTAAAGGAGAGAAGGGAGACCATGGCAAAGGAGGCGTTATGGGCCCAAAAGGAAGTGTGGTGAGTCTCTCTGTCCTGCTCTCTATTCCTGCTGTTATGTAAGGACTTAGTAAAATGCTTTTTAAAATACATAGGTTTAAAGTTTAAGCTGCCTTTTCACTATCTCCGACATCCATGTAGGGGAGAGCCGGGACGGTTGAAGCACTTTTCAGATAAACGTCATTTTCTAAGATAAGATTACAGATTTTTTTTGTTTTTGTAATCAACAACTCACATATGTGTTCTCTTAGTATCATGTGTTATTCGGTACAAATATAGAATGATTTAAGTAAAAATTGACTTTGAATGGGAGTTGATCTTTGTTTCAATCGTCCCGCCTCAGCGGAACGGTTGCAACACAGGGGTGGGACGGATGAAACATTACAGTTTAAACGGCAACTATTCATCTAATGTTTGTTTTTATGAACAATACCTAACAAGTTAATTATGTACATAATTGTTACAAACATGTTTTGTAATTTATTTTAATTTAAAGGTTCATATTAACCATTTTGTGCTGTCACCCAATAAACAATAGGCGATAAGCCGTGCGCATTTTGCGTGATCTTTCTAATATGCTATTTTGACGAATCCGTTTACAATTCATATTCTTACATTTCTTCCTTAAATCATATTGAGTGTTTGCTAGTTGAATAGCCTGTTATTATGAAGAAAACGAGGTCAACCGGTATATGATAAATGAAATTTATTGAAAATTGGACAATTAATGATTATTAAAGAGATAACATGGAACAGTAGCCTATATGAATTTATTAACAGTAGGCTATAGGCTGAATAAACAAATATGAAGAGTAGCCTATAGGTTAAAAAACAAATATATATATATATATAGGTTTTCCTATGTAAGAGGCGCTGTCGGGACGGTTGAAACACTTGTTTCAACCGTCCCGACAGCGCCCCCTGCCAGTTAAACCCGTTTTACACTTAAACTAAAAAACTCTGATATTACACACTTAAAGGGTTAGTTCACCCAAAAATGAAAATTAAGTCATTAATTACTCACCCCCATGCTGTACCAACCTAGTAAGGCCTTCGTTCGTCTTCGGAACACAAATGAAGATATTTATGATTAAATCTGAGAGGTTGATGACTGCTACATAGGCTCCCTAAGGGAATGAAACTTGACGGCCCAGAAAGTCATTAAAGAAAATGTTTAAATATTCCATGTCACAACAGTGGCTCAACTATAAGTTTATCAAGCGACAAGAATACTTTTTGTGCAAAAAAATAAACAAAAATAATGACTTTATTCGACTATTCCTTTTCTTCCTTGTTGGCCTGAAACGAGACTTCAAGAGATTTCCACGACGCATGCGCGAGAATTGCGATCTCCTTCAACTACTTCAGTTAAGTTCTCGCGCGTGCGCGTCGTGGAAATCTCTTGAAGTCTCGTTTCAGGCCTACAGTGCTGTACGTGCTGACGAAATTTGACATAAATGACGTGAGTTGTTTTCGAGGAAATCGCTCTGTTTCATCCGTCCCGCGTTTCAATCGTCCCGGCTCTCCCCTACTATTGTTAATTTTCATCTCTTGGCAATTGCAATGAACTTTCAAATTGGCCGTGTTGAAGCCATTACCCTCATTTATTCAACATGGTAAAATTAATGAATAGTGAATGAATGAAGGCAAATCAATTTAAATAATTATAATAATTTCAGACATAAGTATTCATAACCCCCCATTTTAGAGGAATAGTGTTTAACCCTCTGAGGTCTAAGGGTTTTTGGGGTCCTTGAGGTGTTTTGACATTTGTGCTTTTTTCAGTTATTTATAAACATGTTAATGGCAAAGGTGTAAATTCACTCAATATAGCACAAACTGGGCTACCGTAATTTCTGAGCAACAATTATGAAACATGTTTGTATTTTTGAGAGAATATTGCTTATGCATGGTTATTGAAAAAACTAAAACTTAAAGTGTCTGAAATAAGGCCACAAAACACATACTAAATATGTGTCCACAAGACTTTTGACTAATGAGTGTTGTTGCCTAGAATTTTTGCTTCAAAATGATCTGAAAATCATCCTGCCTAATCATTTACACAAAAACATACACTGATTTACATTTTATTAGTGACCTTTTGTTTGGAAAGGCAATATGCGTGGAGGCGTGTTCACCTGAGAAGACAAAGGCCGGATAATGTGCCGCATAATGAGCTGCATATTAATTAGCCCTTTCACACAGGTGTGTCACAGGATCCCAAAGAATGCAAGGACAAAAGAAATTATCTATATAGCCTATACATATTTTACAATTAGAAATTGCAACCAATTACAAATAGGTTACAATTACAATTTTAACAATATTTCAAGTGTATTTTTTTGTAAAAAAGTATACATTTTATCATACGTATTAAAAAAAGGTAAGGATTCATTAGTTTCAATATTGGAACAAACACTATAATAACATCTTAGTTGATAATTCAATATACCTACTTTATTTTTGACAAAACATCATACTATAGTATATTTAACTATGAGCAGAAATTGGTGAACAAAAGCGTACCTATTTAATGTGACAGTAGTCTTTTTTTACAGTCAAAACTTTATAATCTATCCAAAACTAATCTAAACATTCATGTTTAGTCTGTAATATATTGTGTATGATATATTAGTAAATACATGTGAATTTGCAGCTTGTTACTTATACAGACATTTTATTTCAACATATTTCAGTCTATTTTTACTCATCTTAGTAGGCTATAGCAATATAGTTTGTATGTGTTCATGTAAACATAACGTTTACTAATGTAGGTGCGAGAGTAAATGAACAAGGCACAGTATAACTGTAGTAAACAAAGCGCGTGTGCCTATGCCGTTCACTCAGCCTACACACAGACACGCAATTCATATTTAAACAGTCTTTTTGCGGTTTACAGTCCGACAGTATTCAATATGACGATTAGAACAAAGCAGAATAAATGACTTACTACATCAGCTGGATCCGTTGCTCCTCGAAATGAAACTACCAGCACTTCTGGTAGATTTTCCAGGGTTAGATAGTATTATTCCTCACAGCGAAAGGATACGCTGTGTACACAGCTGTACAAGATACTTACTAAACACGATGTGTTTTATAATCCAGCTGGTGGGCGTTGGCATGTTTGAACGGCTTGTCTAAGATCATTTGCGTTTGAATAGCGCGCGCTCTCCGTGGGCATGGCACATTAACGCGTAATTAGGTATAATGAGCTGGATAGAAAAATACTGACATCTCTCTCTTTTCATACAGATTACATAAGCTGAGAATATTTGTTTTTTTTTTATATAAATTAATTCATTTAAAAGAAGAGAGTTCAAGCTTCATTATGGAAAAACACTCGTGCCTGTATGACAAGTATTCGCGGAATTAAATTTAATCTTAGGACGCGTTTCAGAATGGACTTCACTGACAGAGAGAAGGCAGAACGCGCATCATGTTTGTTTTTCTTTATTTGGCGTAAAGCACAACACTTTGTTTTTATTGTGAGTATCCACACAAAAAAATAGACACTTATCAGGATCTAATGATGTACAACACTTAATATGTAAGATCAAAATCAACAGAGTATTTTGAGTTTCTTTTGCACTGATAAGAAAAAAGCGAGACTATCGCGCCGGCGGGTTAAAGAATAACCCGACCTCAGAGGGTTAAAGAATAACATCTTATGGTAGTTGGTAGTTCTCACCTTGCTCTCTTATTTTTGATTAGATTACATCACATTCAGTCTGGTGGTCGCAGGCTCTTGTGAACGTACATCAACTTAAAAAATAAGATTCAGATTCAGAATGTTGATCAAAACACAGATGGAGTAGATCTTGTCCATTAACACCATAATGATTGCCCCCCAATATACTTTTGTGAAAACTTAAATTTTTTGGATGCCTAATTAAATGTTAATTGCAATTAAATGAAAATATATTATAGTTTAAACTTATATTAAATGCAGAGTGTCAGTTATGTTCAGTTGTTGTCATATTGTTCCTGTGTTTCGGATTCCTGTATTCTTTTTCAGGGTACGCTTACATGACATTAATATATTACACACACATTAATATATGTGTGTGTACCGTGTATAATTATTTTGCTTATATAAATACACACACATGCATGTGTATATATATATATATATATATATATATATATATATTTATTTATTTATTTTTGAGAAATATTTGTACTTACTATATACTGTATATATATATATATATATTAGGGCTGTCAGTTAAACGCGTTATTAACGGCGTTAACGCAAACCCATTTTAACGGCGTCAATTTTTTTATCGCGTGATTAATGTTTTTTTTTGCCTAGCAAACTTCTTTTTTGGTTTGTAGATTGTCTACAAACCGGAAGGTTGTTGGTTCAATCCCTGGTTCCACCTGACCAAGTGTCGACGTGTCCATGAGCAAGACACCTAACCCCAGCTGCTCCCGACGAGCTGGATGGCGCCTTGCACGGCTGACACCGCCGTCGGTGTATGAATGAGTGAGTGAATGGGTGAATGTGAGGCAAATTGTAAAGCGCTTTGGTGGCCATCGGGTCTGTGAAAGTGCTATATAAATGCAGTCCATTTACCATATATTATGTAAACACAAACTTTTATTTTGGATGCGATTAATCACGATTAATCGTTGCACAGCCCTAATATACACTCACCTAAAGGATTATTAGGAACACCTGTTCAATTTCTCATTAATGCAATTATTTAATCAACCAATCACATGGCAGTTGTTTCAATGCATTTAGGGGTGTGGTCTAGACATGTGCCGGTATTCGGTAATGCGATAAATCGCGGTAATTAATATGCACGATATTGTTATCGCGCCCACTTCAAAATACCGTGAAAAATAATAGATTTGAATTTAGACTTTTAGAACACGCATTAGCTAATTTTCTATCAACCGCTTAAACACTGCGTATATGCTCCGCAAAACACGTGCGCACTCTGATGTAAACAATCCCCACATGTATAAGCACTGTGTGCACGCGGCGCAGAGCGCACTCTAGTCTAATGTAAACAATCATCACATGGAGTAGAAGCATGGCGGAAGGAGGAACGCTGCCGACGATTTACCCCCCGCAGGGCTGCCAACTCTCACGCATTCAACTTGAGACTCAAGCGCCTTTCAGACAGGACGCAGAATACTCGCGGGGACGTTTTGTTGCTGCGTCGACCAAAGCACGCCGGGGTCAAAGTTAAAAATAGTTCAACTTTTTATTTGCAAAATAGCAAATCGCGTTCTGTCTGAAAGCCGCTTTACGGAATTGACACTTTTCACACGCTCTCACGCAGAGAAAAATCGCGGAGCAAAGAGGACACTGACACCGACAGACTAGACAGAGCAGGTTACTTTTGATATGAAAAAAAAAGGTTCTGTCCATTGTGACAGATCGCTGCGCCTCAGTTCAAGTAAACCGATCATCTGTTACTTTTTATTTAAAGATACAGTACAACTTACCTTAAGGTTTATGCCTCATAAAAAATGTCGATCAATCAGTGTTTTTCACAGAAAGAGGTCAATAAAACTGCAGGAGAACAGTTATGTCACAGAACGTTACATTTACCTCAGGAAAGCCATTTAATGACCAGCACTTTAGTTGACTAGAAAAAATGGTCATTTTGCTAAATATGTGCACTTTATTACATATTAATTATATGTTTACTTGTCATTACATAATTGTTATTATAATGAAAACCGCATTATATTTAATTTCTCTGTTTACAGCATTATGTGAGATATATTTTTTTCTTGAGAAAAATTAACATGCAGACTGTAGCCTACCTAATATTTATCCAAATGAGTCAATATTGAATTAAGATTAAAATCAAATACAAGAATTTATTTGAATACAAACAGTAACCTACCAGTCATTATACCATGTAAACATTGTAACACGTTGACACTAAACTTAATAAAATTCTGTTTAGTTACCATGTTTTGAAAATCACAATTACACATTGTGATGCAAGTTGTTTTTTTAGATACCCGCAATCCATCTGTTTCTCTTGAGCAATTAAAATATCGTGATAATACCGTATACCGTGATAAAAGCTCATTCAATTAATCGCAGCACGAAAATTTGATACCGGCACATGCCTAGTGTGGTCCTGGTCAAGACAATCTCCTGAACTCCAAACTGAATGTCAGAATGGGAAAGAAAGGTGATTTAAGCAATTTTGAGCGTGGATTGGTTGTTGGTGCCAGACGGGCCGGTCTGAGTATTTCACAATCTGCCCAGTTACTGGGATTTTCACGCACAACCATTTCTAGGGTTTACAAAGAATGGTGTGAAAAGGGAAAAACATCCAGTATGCGGCAGTCCTGTGGGCGAAAATGCCTTGTTGATGCTAGAGGTCAGAGGAGAATGGGCCGACTGATTCAAGCTGATAGAAGAGCAACTTTGACTGAAATAACCACTCATTACAACCGAGGTATGCAGCAAAACATTTGTGAAGCCACAACACGCACAACCTTGAGGTGGATGGGCTACAACAGCAGAAGACCCCTCCGGGTACCGCTCATCTCCACTACAAATAGGAAAAAGCGGCTACAATTAGCAAGAGCTCACCAAAATTGGACAGTTGAAGACTGGAAAAATGTTGCCTGGTCTGATGAGTCTCGATTTCTGTTGAGACATTCAGATGGTAGAATGGTAGTCAGATGGTAGTCAGAATTTGGCGTAAACAGAATGAGAACATGGATCCATCATGCCTTGTTACCACTGTGCAGGCTGGTGGTGGTGGTGTAATGGTGTGGGGGATGTTTTCTTGGCACACTTTAGGCCCCTTAGTGCCAATTGGGCATAGTTTAAATGCCACGGCCTACCTGAGCATTGTTTCTGACCATGTCCATCCCTTTATGGCCACCATGTACCCATCCTCTGATGGCTACTTCCGGCAGGATAATGCACCATGTCACAAAGCTCGAATCATTTCAAATTGGTTTTTTGAACATGACAATGAGTCCACTGTACTAAAATGGCCCCCACAATCACCAGATCTCAACCCAATAGAGCATCTTTGGGATGTGGTGGAACGGGAGCTTCGTGCCCTGGATGTGCATCCCACAAATCTCCAACAACTGCAAGATGCTATCCTATCAATATGGGCCAACATTTCTAAAGAATGCTTTCAGCACCTTGTTGAATCAATGCCACGTAGAATTAAGGCAGTTCTGAAGGCGAAAGGGGGTCAAACACAGTATTAGTATGGTGTTCGTAATTGTCAAGCCAAACTGGACAAAGTATAAATAAATTATAGACAAGAAAAAGAAAAAAAAAGGAGGGAAAAAAACAACTATAGTAGTATCTCGGCCAATCGGAGCAAGGAGTGGAAAACGGGAGAAGAAAAAAAAGTTGGGGTGTATGAGACGAGTCGGACGCGAGCTCTGTCGAAAACGGAACAGCTGGACACGGAAAAAGTGCACGAACTGTAAATACATCGTCAAATCCCGAAGTGGCAGCCCGTGAGAACTAATAATTCGTTTGCTTCTGTGAATGGAAGAGAATGACGCTTGTGTAGCGGCAAATGCCGGATTAGTTTGTGACGCAGCATATGTGACCCTGGACCACAAAAGCAGTCTTATGTGTCCATTTTTTTAAATTGAGATTTATACATCACCCGAAAGCTGAATAAATAAGCTTTCCATTGATGTGTGGTTTTTGGCATAAAAGAAAAATCGATCATTTTGACCCATACAGTGTTTTGTTGGCTATTGCCACAAATATACCCGTGCAACTTAAGGCTGGTTTTGTGGTCCAGGGTCACATATATGAATAAAAATCCTCATTGGGTAGCTGACTGTGGCTGCGTTCTGTGATAGGCTAGTTTATTGTGTTGCTGTGTCCCGCTCTGCTCACTCACACACAGAACACTGAGAAGAGAACAACTGTCTCTCCCTCAGTCACTCAGGTTCGCGGGTCTTTTCCGTTAACGTTTAGGGTTTCTTGAGCTTCAGGTTTGTTTTTTACTTCGGTTTGTAGTACTTACTTACTAACCAGTATAGTTCTGGTAAACGTGTGGTTTGTTCAGACGTGGTGCATGGTAGAATGTGACTCACGTTGCATCTCTGCCTGTCTGAGATTTTTTTTCTTTTTTAAACCGTCAGCTGGCTCTAACCAGTTTTTTTTTACTGAGTGTGTCTGTCACTTTCTTGCTGTATTTCATAAAAAAAAGGAAGTAGTGCCAGGGGCGATTCTAGGGTCAGAGC
This sequence comes from Tiaroga cobitis, assembly GCA_030578255.1. Lineage (NCBI taxonomy): Eukaryota > Metazoa > Chordata > Actinopteri > Cypriniformes > Leuciscidae > Tiaroga > Tiaroga cobitis. Next base: position 17,216,646 of record CM060599.1, on the reverse strand, counting down.
TTTAGGGATGCTGAGCACCCAATGAGCCCCACTGCCACCACCCACATTTTACACCCATATACGCTCCCTCTCTCTCTTCATTTCTTTCACTAGTCAATTCCCTCTCATCCCTTTGGACTCTCCCTGTTGTTTTCCTCTTCCTTTATTATAAAAAATGTGGTGTAAAATAATGTTACAAAAAGTAAATGTAATACTTAATGGCAATACGTTAGTATAGGAGTATGAGTAATTACTGTTTTGCTTGAAACTAATCACTATTTGTCAATTTATTTTTGTTTCCTCACCTGGTACTTCCTGCAAGCTCTCCCTTTCTCCTTCTCCCCCTCTTTACCTTTCTCCAACTCTATCAAGTCAAGTCAAGTCAAGTCAAATATATTTATATAGCGCTTTTAACAATACAGATTGTATCAAAGCTGCTTCACAGTATCAATCAAAACAACTTAACAATGTTTGTTTATTACTGGAAAAAAAAGACATCCAAGTTTGGTAGAGCTGATCAATGGTATGATTGGTTAATTAATTTGAATATCCCCATCTCCCTCTCTTTCTTATTTAAAAAAAAAAAGTATTTATTTGAATATCTCTATCTCCCTCTCTTTCTTATTTAAAAAAAAAGTATTTATTTGAAAAGGGGACAGTGTACATTAATCAACATTAGAACAATGTAAATGTAACCGAGTTAGCTAAAAGAGCTCATTTTCATCGGTAGTCCCCCAGCCAGCAGTAAAAAAGGCAACACAATATAAAATTACATACAAAACATTATAAGAAATAAAATTCATGTAAAATAATTCTATTTTGGTTAAATGCACACAGAAAGGATCAGTGCCCACAAGTTTGGCTCTCTACAAGCCATTTTTTATCATTCTTTTTGAATGAAAAGAATGATGAAGACTCTGATGGTTTCCATGTACTAAGGATATGATCAAAAGGCACATAGAGATGTGCCATTTTAAATGTCATATTATTAGTATTATTGGGCTTAGATTTTTTTTTAAATCACAAATTCCTTTCATAAGAAAAACTGTATTCTCCATTGTGGATTTGAAATAAAAATGTCAAAATCCATGAAGACTGACCGGAAAAGGCCCACGTGACGTTATGTTTACATGACTCCCGATTGTTAAAATGAGTATCAAATTAACAATAAACTTTAACAACAGAGACATGCGTACGCACTACACATGTGTGCAGTTTATTTGTCGCGCTGCTGTTTTTTTTGTTTTTGTTTTGTTTTGTTTCACGCTCTAGCAGTTATAATACGGAACTGCATGCGTCTTGCGGAAGAACATTGTAACCGGTGCTACTTCTCTCCGTTTATTACTATGGACGAGTCACCCAGGTCCTCTGATACTCCACAGCGGCGGCGACCCGCTGGACTAAAATAGTCCGAAAATAAACACTTATTATAGGTGTACCGATTCAGGATACTGACTCCAGTACTCACCGATATGGTTTCGGAATCGGAACAACTCTAAGGAAAGAAGTGTGAGACTCAGCTCTGGAGCATCTTAGTTGATTCACAACACTACCTAACGGGTTCTCATAACTCTGCGTGTGTTTCGCGCTGGATGACGCCCGTGCTGAGCGGTGCAGGTACAAAGAATTAACGTTAGAAGAAGAGATGTTTTCATTTTCATTTAATTTTAAAACACAAACTACGGAGTATGTTTGGACATTATTTAACCGTGTCAAAGACGAACAATTTTTTTTAGAATAACAACATTTCTTACTCCAAGTTTTAGGGGTGCTGAGCTCCTTTTTAGGGGTGCTGAAGCACCCCTAAAAAGGGGCTAGCCTCGCCCATGAATAGTGGTATAAAACTATATTACAAATTAATTAGCTACACATACACACTCTCTCTCCCTCTCTCTGCCAGTCATCCAAAACACCAAAACATGCCAAAACTCTTGTTCATTGCATTTTACTTCATAATTGCAACCACATGTGTTGTATTCATTGTTGCAAAACTTGTCCTGTATATAGTTCGTTTGTTGTAGTGATCAAAACCATTGATCTGAAGCCCAATGCTAATGCTGTCATGTAAATATAGTTTTCTAATCCGCAATAAATATAACAATTTCTGATCAACTCATATCAATTGCATGCTTAAAATAACATACTAGTTAAAGCCCCGCCCATTTCAAGACAACCCGACCCACTTCCGGGTTAAATCCCGTCCACTTCCGGGTTAGGCCCCGCCCAGTCCGAGTACAGATACAGATAATTCATATGGTTAACAGATACAGATACAGATAATACCGTACTCGCTCATCCCTAATATATATATATATATATATATATATATATATATATATATATATATATATATACACGTTTAAGATCTAATGTACACTACAAGTGTACATTAAATTAAATTAATGATACTTCTTTTTTAAGCCATTTTCACCTTGTTGTACGTTATCCTTCTATTTAAAACATACTCAAGAGCAGTTCTGAGAGCGAATTAAAAAGTGAAACTTCACATGAAAAAGTGTAATGCTAATGTCTTTGTGTCTTTCTATAGGGAATGGTGGGGGTTCCAGGGTTTGATGGAGCAGATGGTGTTCCGGTAAGTATTTTGTTTATATCAACAATATTATGTTAATATTATGTATTATGTTTAGATGTGTGAAGTGAAGCATTTAAAGCAACAGCAATATTACAACAGACACCAATGTTCAATAAATAGATCCATTTATTAAAATTAATCACAGAAATAAACAAGCCTTCTAAGAAATTTAGTTCAAATATCATAAATACTTTGCCTTAGACTTCTAAATGCAGTTTTTATTGTGAGTTTTGGATTCACCAATTCTGGGTCATTGGTAATCTCTCATCAGGGCCACCCTGGTCCATCTGGGCCTCGTGGAAAACCAGGAGCTGATGGCTGTAATGGAACCCGGGGAGATTCAGGAACTCCGGGCCCTCCAGGATTCGATGCTGGACCTGGAATATCAGTATGAATGTTCATTTATTTGTGTGTTACAGAGTGAATTGTTGAGACAGAATCTATTCATAACTCACACATGACCCATCTAACCTATAACGATTTTATTTTCTCTCACACTCTCTTTCAATTACTTTGTCTCTGTGTACTTGCCTATCTATAACTTTTACCTTCTGTATAGGGTCAGCCAGGAATAAAGGGGGAGAAGGGTGACCCTTTGGAGCTGTGGGTCTATATGGAAAGATTCAAGGTAAGTGTCACGGGTCTATGAAGGAGGACTCAAATGCAGAACGAGTGTTAACAGGTTTGTTGACAAACAGTAGACAGATGACAAGATGTGGTGGGAGAGGTGAACAGTCCAGACAATAGGCAGGGATGAGACACAATGACAGCCGTTGTAACTAGCCGAGCAGCAGTAACTAGCAAGATGACTAAGCTGGAGAGTAGAAATGGCAGAGCAGAATGACACCTGAGAATATTAGCAATAGCCAGACAGGAACTTCAAGTACAACAGCAAGGCACTCAGGGATCTCAGGATCAGCACCAGGCTTGCTCCAAAGCAAAGAGTGTGAGCAGCCAGGGACGCTCTACTAGCAGGATAGGACTGGAAGTAGAGACACAGGAGACAAGACCGATGGCAGAACTAAAGCACTAAAAAACTTCTACAAATAAAACACTATAGACTTTAGTAACAAAAAACAAACTATGTAGCACAGAAGTACACAGTAGCACATAGTCTAACAAACTGGCAACACATGAGGGAAGAGCACACTTATAAAGGGAGTTAAGAACAAGAAAACGAATCGGTTACCTAACGTAACCTCGGTTCTCTCTAGATGAGGGAACGAGTATTGCGTAAGCTAGCTTACGCTACGGGAAAGATTCATCTTTTTTGAGATATTGAAGCCAAAAAATTATCCTTAATTTTTGTATCCATTGTCAACGCAGTGCAGCAGCTGCAGACCTTGAGCGGGCTAGCTTGCGAGCTCATTGGTTGCTCTGCGGCAAACTGCTGCAGCCTATAGACGAACTTGAGTGAACTCGCGTCCAATGAGAGGCGCTCATGCCCTCATAGCATCATAACCCGCCAGAATGGGCGTGGCTAGAGTGTATATAGGCGCGGTTCGCAGGCTGCATCCCTGGTTTTCATTGAATGAAGCGAAAGTCGCTCGTAGCGTGAGCACGGCCGGCTACGCAATACTCGTTCCCTCACCTAGAGAGAACTGAGGTTACGTTAGGTAACCGAATCGTTCTCTTACGAGAGGTTCTCTCGTATTGCGTAAGCTAGCTTACGCTATGGGAACCCATTTCTTGTGAATGGAAATCCCGCTGGACCATGCCCACGAGGAGGCCATGCCTCTAGTGGAGTGAGCCCTAATGCCTAACGGGCATGGCAGGTCTTTTGACGCGTACGCAGCAGCAATAGCGTCCACTATCCATCTAGACAGTGTCTGTTTTGAGGCGGCGAGACCCTTAGCGTGCCCTCCGAACGAAACGAAAAGCTGCTCAGAGCGTCTGAAAGAGGCAGAGCGCGCAGTATACAGTCTCAGTGCTCTAACTGGGCAGAGGAGATTGGCGTCGCATTCGCTATCGGATGCTGGCAGAACCGATAGGGAAATGATCTGTGCTCTGAAAGGAGTACCGATCACCTAGGGGACATAGCCGTGTGTAGGCTTTAAAATTACCTTGGAGTCATTTGGTCCAAACTCAAGACATGCAGCGCTGACAGACAGCGCGTGAAGGTCTCCCACACGTTTAACTGATGACAAGGCAGTCAGAAAAACGGTTTTGAGTGAAAGGTATTTCAAATCCACGGATTGAAGTGGTTCGAAAGGGGGGGCTTTCATAGCTTCGAGAACTATAGAAAGATCTCAGATAGGAACTGATGGGGGGCGCGGGGGGTTCATCCTTCTAGCTCCCCTGAGGAAGCGGATGACCAGCTCGTTTTTACCCAGTGACTAGCCGTGCAGGGGTTCAGCGAACGCCGCGACGGCCGCCACGTATACTTTCAGCGTGGATGGGGACCTGCCCTTATCCAGCAGCTCTTGTAAAAACACGAGCAGCGACGACACCCCACATGTCCGTGGGTCCAGATCTCTGTCGGTGCACCAATTTAAAAACACAGACCATTTGGACGTGTAGAGTCTTCTCGTGGAAGGAGCTCTAGCGTGTATGATAGTGTTTATTACTACTTTTGGCAAAGCGACGGGTAGTCAATGATCACCCACGCATGCAGCGCCCAGCGCTCTGGGTGGGGATGCCAGATCGTGCCGCGAGCTTGAGAGAGGAGATCTGCTTTCATTGGAATGGGCCACGGGGCTGCGTAAGCTCCGGGAACCATGTCTGATTCTCCCAGCGCGGAGCTATGAGGAGCACCGAGTGGCGCGTTTCCCTGGTCCTCTGTATTACCTGTGGCAATAGCGAGAAGGGAGGGAAGGCGTAAAGCGGGCGGTTGGGCCAGTCCTGGGCCAGCGCGTCCTCGCTTTTCGAGAAAAATACTGGGCAGGGAGTTCCCCTCTGACGCAAAGAGGTCTATCTCTGCTCTGCCGAATATGCGCCATAACTTCTGGACTGTTTGAGGGTGCAGGGACCATTCCCCTGGGGGAATATTGTCTCTGGACAGTCTGTCTGGGCCGTCGTTCAGGTGGCCTGGCACGTGTGTCGCCCTCAGCGAGCGCAGATGGCACTGGGACCAACTCAGTATGCGTTCTGTCAGATGGAAGAGGTTCCTGGATCTGACACCCCCCTGACGGTTTAGATAGGATACCACAGATCTGTTGTCCGAGCGGACCAGGACGTGGTGACCCTGAATGATCGTGAGGAAGCGCACGAGCACGTACTCGACTGCTATTATTTCCTGACAATTTATGTAAAGGAGCTTTTCCTGAACTGACCAAAGGCCAAAAGCCGGTGAGCCCTCGCAGAGCGCGCCCCTACACGTGTTGGATGCATCTGTCGAGATGACTTTTCGGCGAGATACAGCTCCCATCGTAACTCCCGCTGGTACCATCCGGCCACTGTCCAGGGCTGCAGAGCTGAGATACAGGTCTGAGTCACTCTGATCGGCTGGCGGCCAGTGGGCCAAGCCCGGCGAGTCGCACGGGTGTTTAGCCAATGTTGAAGCGGGCAAATTCGCAGTAAACCCAGCTGGAGTACTGCTGCGGCTGAGGCCATGTAACCTAACATTACATGATTTGGTGAGCTCGGCGTGGAGTTCTGGCAGGAAGGAGGCGGCCGGGGCCGCGGGCGCCGCGCGGCGACGGCTCTGAAGAAAACAGCCGTCGAGTCGGTTGGGAGCCTGCTCAGGGGGCGGTGACCACTCGAGCCCGAGGCGGTCGACGGCCTTTGAGAGGAGGCGCATAAGTTCTTCCTCGACTCCGGCGCAGGTCCTGCTGGATTCCAGGGCCGAGGAGGAGGCGTGGGGGCCTGACCACTCCTCGCTGTCCGAAGCCATGAGGGAACAGCAGCCTTTTTCCTCCGCCTCGTCCACCGAGATGGCAGCAGTGCGGCCGCTCAGCGGGAACGATGGTGAAAGCGAGGCTAGAGGGAGAGGCTCCGGCGAGACAGTCGCTTCCAACACCGGTTCTGGCAGCCTTTGGGAGAGGGCGCTTCTTCTTGCGGCACTTCTTCTTGCCGCAGAGCAAACCAATGATCTCGCTAGCTAGCCCGATCAAGGTCTGCAGCTGCTGCACTGCGTTGACAATGGATACCAAAATTAAGGATCATTATTTGGCTTCAATATCTCAGAAAAGATTAATCTTTCCCGTAGCGTAAGCTAGCTTACGCAATACGAGAGAACCTCTCGTAAGAGAACCAGGTGAGCACACTCAGACAAGGACCAGGTGAACACACTCAGGTAAAGGAGGACTCAAACATGGGAGCAGAGAACATGAGGAACAGATGACAACACTCAGACAAACGAGGACTCAACTAGACAAGAGGGTGTGGTACAGGGAAACAAGGAGGCAGGGACAGAGGAGCACATGGCCAACACAAACAAAACCATATGTTCAAGCACAACACAAACATAGAGACATGAAACAAAGACAACACAGACAAAGCTGTCAGGGCAGAACCCTGACAGTAAGAGGAACTTTACTAGTTTAAATGGAGTTTACATCAATGCATTTGGTTTAAGTAACAAAAAAAAATAGGAATGGTTTCCTGTCACTTTGTCCCTTTTTTCTGTTGTATTATAGGGAGATCCAGGGCCACCAGGTGTTCCAGGATTTTTTGTAAGTTTGACTTTCGTTATTCATCTTGTGATATCAGAAACTGCAATCAGGGATGAAAAGATGAAGGGATAGATGTGTTTTCTAAAACATCTAATTTCACTCTTACAGGGACCAACTGGTAACCCAGGGTACAGTGGACTGCCAGGATATCAAGGACCTTGGGTGAGTTAGCCATACAATAAAATTACTGAGTTTTTATTTGTCTATTTGTTGTATTGGTTGTATCACATTGTCTGATTAAACCAGACATCTGATTACATGAAAGGTGGCGTGGAAAGTAGCTTTTGTCACCACCGACCCAAGTTGGAATCTAACTTGTTGGATTAGTTGGAACTAATTATTCTCCTTTTTCTTATCACATATCAGCTAAACAATTATTGTAATCAAAATGATATTCGAAAAGTGGGAAAAAAGTGCCTAACCATTATTTAATAAAGGGAAAAAAGGGTAACACTTTATTTTAAGGTGCTTGTAATAAGCAGTAATTAACAGTTAATAAAACACTTATAAGACCTTATAAGATGCATATAAGATGCATATAAGCATTACCTAATGATAATAAATAAATTAAATTAAATAATACATTTCTCAAGTATCAATACATTGCACTTTTAGAACAGCCGAACAAACATAAATGGTAACACAAACTCCCAGTCACTTAAAAATTGACCTTCCCAAGAGGGAGTAGTTTCCCTGATCTCTTCAGGGCCTGGACCTTTAATTAACCCTTATATGAAGTAGTTAATGTTTATATGCATCTTATATGCATCTTATAAGGTCTTTTAAGTGTCTTATTAACTGTTAATTACTGCTTATTACAACCCCCTAAAATAAAGTGTTACCGAATAAAGTGTTTAATGGTTATTTAATTGGTATATAATTGTAATTGGATGTGATATCCCTGCGTGACGTGCAGCTCATATTACCACACTCAAAACCATGGCTCCCTTTATGGACTTTCGAGGATACCTTTGCTGATCAACAGGTTCAATATGGTAGGATGAGGAGTAAATTTAAGGGATAGGGACAAGTAATGTCTCAATAAGTCAGCATACATTTATGATGTTAGTGAAAATAATCATATACACTGAAAATGTTGTTATTATTGCATACTGTTCTATAATATACTACAATAGACTGAGGTGCAAAAAGTATCTGCCACTATTTGTACAGCATCTAACAACTATTTACGTTTATTGCAAAACTGCAAATAGCATCTAAATTTACACTTAGTGCAAAGAAAGTACTGCTATTTTCACTTAGTTTAAATAGCATCTATCACTATTTGCACTTAGCATCTCCCATAAAATTATACTGCTTGTTTTATTTCAAACCTACTATTTCTTCTTCTCACTGTATGATCTTTCTTCAGGGTCCCTCTGGTAGTAAAGGTGTTAAAGGACAAAAGGTAATAAAACACAATATTTTGCTTAATTTTATTTTAAAAAACTACTTTCAAACAGGTATATTTTTATGGCATCACAATCCCACAATCATTTACAATCACTTTGGTAAATGAACATCTATGTTAATGTACATGTGTCGCCTCTATACAGGGTGAAAGCAGTAAACTATTAAAAGGATTCAAAGGAGAATCGGTAAGACAAATATTTAGTGTCATATATCACAGTGTCAGACTAATATTATTGTGTTTAATCTGCACTATTAACCCATCTGAATTTCATATACTCACCTCAGGGGGACATTGGAGAGCCAGGCCCACCAGGAACTTACTCGCAGAGAAGACCAAACATTACAGAATTCCAGGCAGGAAGAACATGATTGAAGTTTATTACAAATATTTTCTCTCAGGGGGAGAAAATTATCTTGCTACTGTAATTTTCATCTTCTGTTCATTTTCTGGTTTTCTTCAACAGGGTGAAAAGGGGCGGAAGGGTTATAAAGGTAAACCAGGAGATTTGGTAGGTTACATTTGAGCTTTTTTGCACACAAATTTTCCATTCCTTTAACGCAAGGATGTTCATGTTATATTTGTGGAATAGTCAGAAACAATAGAAGAAGACAAACCACTTATAGAAAAAATAGGAGAAATTGTAATTCTTAATGTGGTGGTTGTTGGAATAAAAGCCCCATCTTTCAGTTAAAAGGTTCTTTTTGATTGACGTTCGGAGTAGCTCGATCACATTGATTTTATTGGTCATTTGAAATATGTCATTGAAATGTAATCTTGAGTGTTACAGATGGTCTTTCCTCATTCAAACAGATAAGAGCAGTATGTGACTTGAAAATAGCTGTCAATGTAACTAACCACTGAATGAACCAAAAGAGACTTGGCAATATCTTAATGATAATCTTTTTTTTTTTTTTTTTTTTTTTCAGGGATATACATCTACGAAAGGAGAGACTGGTGTGTCAGGGTTACCGGGACAACGGGTATGATTGTTTAAGTGCTGAAATCTCTTTATTAACGCTATGCAAAGTCTATCAAAATGTGCAAAAAAAAGCCCATTTGGGTTCATTTTGGTTTTTGGATGTGCACACATATTCAACCTTTATATATATATATATATATGTATATGTATATGTATATGTGTATATATATAAAATGTAACCAATTACTATTAATTACAGGGAAACCCAGGATTAAATGGCTGGCCAGGACCGAGGGTATGAAATTTTGATCAATTTCACAACAGTGTAAAGCATTTGTGTTTATTTAAACCTTTCAAGTCTCTCTCCATTCCTACAGGGTGACACTGGACTACCAGGTTTCCCAGGAACTTCTGGCCTCAAGGTAATAAATTAATTTCTGGTTAAGTCCTACATCTTGTCATACCTTACCAATCAATATGCATCATAAGTTCTATGACCTAAATTCATATCATTCAACAGGGAGACATAGGAGAACCCGGAGAGCTGATAGGAGGTTCAATTGAAGATAATGGAGGTACTAAAGATAATGCACTGATCGCTGTTCAAAGGGGTCCTATTATGCTTTTTCTTTTACATTGTCAACTTTCTTTAGTGTGTGTAATTGCTGTTTGATAATGAAAAAGGTCTACAAAGTTTCAAAGCACAACGTCACTCCAAAAGGGGTTATTCTCTATATCAGTTATTCTCTATAAATACTGTTTCTGATCTCCCTGAAGTGCCTCGATTGTAGTCTTGAGTTTTCTTCCGGGAACGTCACAATATCCCTCATTTAGATAAGTCCCACCCGAGGCATATGCAAAAAAAGTATCGAGGCCCGATTGAGTTGTGTTAGTAGTGTGTTGAAACTCGTGGTTATGGTAAGGAGCGTGACATTTCCAAAACACCCTCGAATCGGTTGACCAATCACAACACACCAGCCCAGCTGAACCAGCAGACCAATCAAACCACAGTGCTCTTTTCGGAAGGAGGGGCTTCATAGAGACAGGAACAAAACAGAGTGTAACTGACAGACTGGGAAGAGAGGTGCTGCAATAATGTAAATGATGTGAAAAATAATATTTTTTAACACTCAATCATGAAAACCTACTCTAGTAGACTTCAAAAACAAAATCAAGACTTTGAAAAAGGACATAATAGGGCCCCTTAAATGTTTGGTATTTGAGTAGTCCTACTCTAACCTCCAATATACAATTTTTCACCACATTCTTAATATTTTTCTTTCTTTGCTTCTGTCTGTTTTTCTTGTTAATACAGTGGGTCCTCCAGGATCTCCAGGGGAGCGTGGCCTAATTGGAAATTATGGTTCTAAGGGTGTTAAAGGACAGCCAGGTCCCCCAGGACCCCCTCCCTCTGAACAACAACCAGGTATTTCATGACTGAGCCTTGTCTGACAGTTAAACACTGATAGTTCAATCTAAAATGGAAATTCTGCCATTATTTATTCACCCTCATGGTGCTTGCAAACTTTTAAGTATGTAAACCTGTTGTCACAGAAACGTCTTGGTTAAGTATGGTAACCTTCGTTCCCTGAAAGAGAGAACGGAGACAAACGTCGTGACCGGCGAATAGGAATCTCGCCAAAGAAGCCAATCGACTTCGAGCGAAACCAAACGAGCCAATGCAGTATGCAATCACCCGCAACAGCTGCTCCGCCACGCAGCACAGGCACACAACGAGCAGCAGGTGCGATTGCACCTCAGCCTTTTGCTGAGGAGCTGAGCCGGTAACCTGGCTGCCCCAGCGGGCCGTAGCAAATGTGGCGACGGGACATACGTCTCCCTTCACCTCCTTCTGGGAACGAGGGTTGCCACATGTAACCGAGACGTTCCCTATCAGTTGGTCACTCTCCACGTGCGTCGTGACCGACGAATATGAATCCCTACCAAAGCGCCACAGCTGCTGACCCCATCCAGCGCCCCGTGCAAGCCGCTTGCCCCTTCTTGCCTGGAAGGACGATAGGAAAAGGCTTGGTGACTACTGGGTGACTTAACCCAAGGGAAAGACACAGGCTTCCGTTTAGGAGCAGCCGTGGGAGAATACGCATATGGGATCCGCGCAGGGTCACACATATGGGACCCAGCCTAGACCCGGTTCTCAAGGATTCAGCGGATAATGGCCTGGCGCCGGATGCTCAGCCACGTCTGGGCCGAGGGTGTTGGAGGACTCAACAGGTTTTTAACACTGAAGTAATAAGGGTGCACAGTAGGGTGCAGCAAGCCGACAGAGCCTGGCCTCTCAGTGCTTCTACCCGTTTAGGGTGAGAACACGGGAGGAGACTGGCTGTACACGTAGGCTATAATATCTAGCGAACGTGTTAGGTGTCGCCCAGCCCGCAACTCTACAGATATCTGTTACCGAGGCACCACGTACCAGCGCCCAGGAGGATGCAACAACTCTCGTAGAGTGAGCATGCAACCTGAGCGGGAAGGGAATGCCTTGTGCTTGGTAAGCCAAGGCGATGGCATCCACTATCCAGTGGGCCATCCTCTGCTTGGAGACGGCCTTTCGCTTCTGCTGGCCTCCGTAACAGACAAAGATCTGGTTTGAGGTCCTGAGACTTTGAGTTCTGTGCAATTACAGACGCAGAGCGTGGACAGGACAGAGCAAAGCCAGGGCTGGGTCTGCCTCCTGAAGGGAGTGGTAGGAACCTTGGGCACATAGCCAGACGGGGGTCTCAGTACAACATGGTTGTCACCCGGTCCGAACTCTAGGCACGATTCGTCGACTGAAAATGGCACCAACTGGGTGAGGTGCCTGAGCACAAGGTCCCTGTGTTTGCATAACTGATCTCGAGAGTGTGCTAGTATGAGGCAGTCGTCTAGATAGTTGAGGATGCGAACGCCCTGTTCTCTCATGGGAACAAGCGCCCCCTCCATGACTTTTGTGAAGATACGGGGAGACAGAAACAGCCCAAAACTCGCAGGTCCAAGATCGGTCGTAACCCACCGCCTTTCTTGGGTACAATGAAGTAGGGACTCTAGTGCCCTGACCTCATATCGGCTGGAGGGACCAGCTCTATCACGTCCTTCAGCAGTAGGACTGCGATCTCTGTTCGCAAGACATGGGCATTGGCTGCTCTCACTGTAGTGGAGTGGATGGCCCGAAACTTGGGGGGACACCTGGCGAACTGAATCGCATAGCCTGATGGTCCAAATGAGCCAGCGAGACGGACTGGGAAGTGCTAACCAGGAGCGCAGAGGCCGTACAAGCGGGACCATAGGGACCGTAGGCGTACCAGCATTGGGGCAGCGAGGTGGAACGCAGGGACGCGGCTCGGGAGGCTCTCTATGGGTGTGCTGTGCAACACTTACCTGGTTCCACTGGGCAGGAGGCGCAGGAGGAGGCTTGGTTGTGTTCTCGAACTGCACGCTACTGCCCGCTGGCGATAGAAGAGGCGGATGAAAGTGGTGAGGATTCTCTCTCCCCACTGCTCTCCGGGCCCTCTTCGGACCCAGAGATGGAATAAACTGCTCTTTTATTGCAAATTTGGGTACCGCTGGTGGAAGGATGCCCCCGGCAACGAGCAGACTGAGGGGCCGCAGGCAGCAGCTGACCGCCAGGGCAGGATGTGCTTAATCGCCTCAGTCTGCTTTTGTACAGTCGAGAACTGCTGGGCGAAGTTCTCGACCGCATCGCCGGAGAGGCTGGTCTGGGACACGGGGGAGTTAAGGAACCTGACTTTGTCGGTCTCCCTCATGTCAGCCAGACACAGCCAGAAATGGCGTTCCTGGACCACCATAGTGGACATCGCACGACCCACCGACCGCGCGGTGACCTTCGTCACATGAAGCACGAGGTTCGTCATGGCACAAAGTTCTTGGAGAACTTGGGGATCATGACCACCCTCATGCAGGTCCTTCAGTGCCTTGGCCTGATGGACCTGCAACAACGCCATGGCGTGTATGGCAGAGGCGTCTTCCCCACAGGCCTTGTAAGCCTTGCCAGTTAAGTCCTACGAGTACTTGCAGGCCCGGGAAGGGAGACACGGCTCTCCGCGCCAAGTGGAGTTAGGGCACAGTTGCATACCTGGTGGGACGTGTAACCCTTAGCCGCCCCGCCATCAAGGGTGGTGAGGGAGGAGGCAGTGAAAGGTGCCGTCCATGACCCAGTTAGCTCCTTATGAACCTCTGGGAAGAAAGGAAAGTGGTGGATTGCTGAGAACCAGCACGCGCCACCCCGAAAAACCAATCACCAGCCTCGAGGGCTTGGTACACGGTGGAGGGTTCCACACGAGCCCGATCCTGTTGGCGGCCTGGGAAAGCATGGCCATTTTAAAAACTCTGTTGCGATGCCTGCAGTAAGAGTTGTTTGCTTTTCGAATCAATAATGGAGTTTAAAAAAATTACAGATGGGCCGACGACGAGGTTCAGGCTTTATTAAGCTTATATGCGGAGGACGAAATTCAGCGAGAACTGGAAAGTTGCAGTCCTACATCACCAGACTATTTGCCTTATCTTCACAGTACTTTAGACCGCGATGGAAATGCAGACAGCAATAGGTCTGGGGGGAAAAACATTCCTAAAAAGTTCCCGGGTAATTTAGTTCTAAAAGTTCCCGGGTAATGTAGGTGGAAACACGGCTTTAGACATTACTTTAACCAAATTCTGTCTCTGATATGATTGTTTTTCTGATCCACAGTGGATCTGTGGGGTCCAGAGGGACCACGGGGACCAAAGGGAGGCAAAGGTGAAGCTGGAGAACCTGGTAATCCTGCCACTCAGCCTGGGCCGCCTGGCTCCGATGGGCTGCCTGGATTTCAGGGACCACCTGGACCCAAGGGCTCATGTAAGTGTGATGCCAATAAAGCAAGTACTTTTTGTATACACACTACCATTCAAAAGTGTGTGGTCGGTAAGATTTTTAATGTTTTTGAAAGTCTCACCAAGGCTCCGTTTATTTAATAAAAAATGTTTTAAAATGTAATTTATTCTTTTGATGGCAAAGCTGAAATTTCAGCATCATTACTTCAGTCTTCAAATTCACATGAACCTTCAGAAATCATTCTAATATGATGATTTGCTGCTCAAGAAAAGCTTACTAACCTTATCTGACTGTTCTTTTGAACAGTAGTGTATATAGTGTGTGTGTGTGTGTGTGTGTGTGTGTGTGCGTGCGTGCGTGTGTGTGTGTGGTGTAATTATTAAATATAATATTTTCCATTTGACTGAAGATTTCAGTCTCTCCCCACTTGTATGACTATTGCTTCAAAAAATAGCCCAGGATTATTGACTGTGATGGCCAAAATGACTCTGATGGAAGTGATTTATCTTAAAGTGACATTAAACTGAATTAGTACTAAAGACTTTATTAAAAACTATTAATATGTCTTTATACAGTGGAAGACTTCTTCAGAGGCCCAGCCGGACAACGTGGACGTCCAGGGAATGCAGGAAAAAAGGGACCAAAGGGTAAGATAAGTGGAAACAAAGTTGCTTTAAGTTTTTAATAAACGACTAGGGTTATTTGCATGGCCAAGATCATGTCATGTTGTACATGGCACTGTGGGAATGTTTTTATTTTAGAGCAGGGACATAAATTATTCTATCTTCTCTATGAACATAGAAGGTGTTTGATATTTGTCAGTTGCGAATCCTGCTATATTGGTTATGTTTTTATCATTTGATCAGGTGACCATGGTCTGTGTGAATGCAGTGTAAAATCCCAGCCTGGCCTTACGGGCCCTCCTGGTGATGCTGGAGACCCTGGAATGGCAGGGGAGTGGGGTCAGCAGGGTGATCAGGGAGATGCAGGACCCAAAGGTGTTGATGGTGTACTTGTAAGTAGACATACACCATGCCCTGATGTCATGCCTTGTTAAGGTCACAAGGTATATAAAATCTTTACATTATCCAATTAAATCCATTTAACTTTTGCGATGTTTCCGATTTACAGGGTCATCATGGTGTTAGAGGATTATCTGGACCCAAAGGCAGAAAAGGAGAGATGAGAGCAGCTATACAGAAAGGTGCAATAGTCATCCGTTATATGTTTAGGAAACAAACAGAAAAGTACATTGTCGCTGTCGGGCAGGAACCTCCATATCTCTGTATTTCATTACTTTTATTTATTTATTTATTTTTCATAATCATTACTATTGGTCACCCTTTACACCCTTTTTTTGCAAGTATTTAACCAATGAAAAGTATTAAAAAGAGCTTTTGACTAAACCTCGTAACTCCATTGGCTCCAAAAACTGTAGTAAAACCTCATACCTCCACCCCGCCTCAATCTTGAATGAAGTGTCACACATGTTTAGACTGTCTCTGCTTGTTTGCAATGCAAGGGTAAATACTGAACTGGTTCTTTAAATAAGTACAACATTTTCTTTTCTTAAGAAACACCATATATAAAGACTATAGTATATTTGTAGCGGAGAAGAGTGTCTTAGTCTAGCATTTGTCATCAAGTCATAGCTAATGCTGTCTTAAATAGCCTGTGCATAGCACTTCATCTTTTATAACATGAGATTTTGACCAAAAGATAGAACGAGATGCCGCGTTATGGTGTTGACGCAATTGAAATGCTATCAGCGTGACCCGGTGTCTGAGTCACATGTAGGACACGCCAAGCCATTGGCCTGGGACGAAGTCAGGTGACGCAATGATAGCTTAATAATTTATATAAATAACACCTGCAGGAGATTGTCACTAGATTCACTTGTCTGAAGAAGCTGCTCAGGTGTTCACCCAATGGCAACGACAATACCCATGCCGCCACACTGAGAGGATGCCTGCATACAGGTTGTAGAAGTTTGCAAAAGCACTGTAGTAAAGGAAGGCCTCATCCTGAGAGGACCTGACATCCTGGGGTTGACTCCACATCCACACTATAAAACCTGATGAATGTGTGTGGAGAGGACAAGTCTACCCCAGCACGAACATTGTACACCTCTCTTGCTAACACCTTAGAAGCAGCAAAAATTTGGGTAGAATGGGTCCTAACTCCTAGAGGCGAAGCGACTCCGTGCACCTCATAGGCCTAGGGTGCAGTATCAACTTGATTAACTTCAATAACATAATTGATTAACATCAACTTCAATAAGCAAAGCTACCTTGAGAGTCAGAAGCTTCACAGAATCTGACTCCAAGGTTTCGAAGGGAGCATTTGACAACCCTTCCAATACAATAAAGCAGGGGTTGGCAAGTAAGGTTGGCATCGGGCCAAAAAATATTTTTGACACTAGATGGCGGGCCAGAACATAGTCAATGGATCATTTAAGAAATTAATTGATGAAAAATGCATCTAGAATTGCCTGTGACAGACTGTTACAGTGTCTTTTGTAACTGGTAGTGAGTGTTACTCTGTGTTAAATCCTGTAGTAGGACAGTCATTAACCCTCTACTGCACGCATTATTATGCACTCATGGAAAAAATTTTTACAGTGTTTTTATATATTTAAAATGAACTCAAATTAACTTTTTCTTTTTTTTTTTTTGGGGGGGTACTTTTGGGTGCGTTGCCATATGGCAACATTGTGCAACAATGGAACAAAAATTTTTTGAAAATTTTCTCCCAAAATGACATGAAATTCATAGATGATTACAGACCTGTCTTATAGAAATTAAAATTGTTTTTACTACTTAAAATGTTTTCAAGAGCTTTGTGTACAAAATATGAAACAAATTTTCAAAGTATTATTTCAACATTTACAAAACATCTGGCGCAAACTGCCAGAACTGTTCAAGTGAAACTACTCAATGTGAAGCGATTATTTCAAGAACATTTACAAAACATCTGACGCAAACTCATAAGAACTGTTCAAGTGAAACTACTCAATGTGAAACGCCTTGAAGCAGTTCCTTTTCCACCCCAGGAGGTGCAGGTGCCTCCTCCTGAACTTCAACTTCAAATGAAATATAAGAAAAAATTGTTACTGCTGCCATCAAGTGTAGGATGATAGAACATGCGTGTGTGTGTGTGTGCATGCATGCGTGCGTGCGTGTGTATGTGTATGTGTATGTGTGTGTGTGTGTGTGTGTACATCTGCATGGGGACTGCACAGCGACTTGTGTATGTGGTTATTTTTTGTTCATGTATTTTTTAAATTCTGAAGAAATATGAAAAATTGAGGAAAGTCTTCACATATTCACGAGCACTTCTTCAGCAACTGGAGTCATCAAAAGTGTGTGAAGAAATGACAGTTTAAGGGTGTGTGTAGTGTGATGTGATGTCATCAAAGCATATCATTGGGTACCACCAGGTTCTACCATGAATTTAAGATTAATATAAGCTTATGTTTATTTTTAAATTTCAAGAAATGTCCGAAGAAAGGGTATGTTGCCATATAGCAACACCGTGCAGTAGAGGGTTAACAAAAATTAATAAAGCAGTAGGGATGAGTCACGATTTTCGAATATTCGATTTGTTGATTTAATTATAGAATATCGAATAGGTTGTGCGATTATTGTCTAAAAAAATCCCGATGTTTTCGGTGTTGATTCGGTGGTGACGCCGTGTTCATGTAACCAGAGGGTGACGCTGCCAATAACGCAAAAGCTGTCACAAGGAATCGGCAAAAGTAATGATTATGAATGTTTCAAATATAGTAAGGAGACATTTTAATGTGTGTCTGTGTCGGCTGCAATAGTGACCGCAGTAGTTAACGCGCCTATAGAGAGAAATGCACATTTCATATGGATTACATAAGCAGAGAGTAGTCGGTTTCTTTTCGTTTTGAATTGTTTCGTTTAAAATTAGACATTTTTAAGCTTTCTATATATTTCTCGTGTCTGTGAGGCAGCTTAAACGCTGAGTTTCGGTTCATTTATGAGAAGAGCTCCAGTTCACGAGCAATGCAATCTCGCCGGCGACTCCATGTCCTGATTATATTGTCTGCTATATTTGCTTCTTATTTATTAAATCCAGGCAATTGGTTGATAAAACATTGATTAAAAATAAGATTCAAATGAGACAAAACGAAATTCAATTTTTAGAAAGGCTTTCTACAAAACAAAACTTAATGAAGTGGTCAAAACTATGTCTGACCCACATGTCTCCCGATATATTGCGCATCTTGCAACACATCCCGCCTTGCCAAAACACACATGTCGGAGATGCGGAATGGATAAAAATAACTAAAAAAATAAAAGAGGACTTGAATAAGCCCATTAATGGCATTTTTGAGTCATGCTCTTAACGAACTATGTTTTGTTTTCTCTTTCCATATTGTGAATAATAAATGTGCATCATTTTAATTTGCTTGTTACACAATGGAGTCTAACTTATTGTAATAATTATTTGACGTAGACTACTTTTAAACTTAGAATTATTCCTTGGCTTCCTCGCATACTAAACTGCATTTTTTTTATTGTTTGCGTGCTGGAGGTACGCTATTACGTCGTGTGCAGAGTGATGTTATCATTTAAGCTACCTGGTGAGAGAAAATGGCACTATTAAAGAGTCTAAAGAGGAAAGTTGACAGCGAAAATAGCCATACAAAGAATAATGAAAAGACAACTATGCGTTCATCCTACCTAGTTTTGTAAATGCAAAGCCGGTGTGTCTTACCTGCAACGACAACCCGATCACACTAAATGCGTCTCTATAGCACGCATTGTGTTTATCGTGCCATTTATGCGTGAAAATGAGTTTTTACGTGCATATGATACACATGGGTAGGTTTAGTAGTGGTGTCGGGTGCGTGTGTATTATACGTTGGGTAGGATTAGTGGTGTGGGATGCGTGTGTATAACACGCAATAAAGTGCGTATCAAATGCACATGAAAAACTGCTTATCATATGCACGTAAAAGCTCATTTTCGCGTATAAATTGCACGATAAACACAACGCGTTCTATAGAGACGCATTTAATATAATATTAGACATTTCATGACGGTTATTTTAGAGGTGTGTCTAGCGATCCACAGACTCTTTTGAATGTCTTTCAGAACTTTTCAGGCTGCGGCGCAGGCCAGATATTATTGCTGGCGGGCCAGTTATGGCCCGCGGGCCGCCTGTTGCTGACCCCTGCAAGAGAGATCCCATGAGGGAACCTGCAGGCTGCAGCCAGGCCTCAGCCGCCTAGCATCACGCAAGAAACCGGACACCAGGGCATGCTTCCCCACTGAAGCCCCTTCAATATGGTTGTGGCAAGCTGAAATAGTGGCCACATAAACCTTAAGGGTAGCGGGGGTCAGTCCAACTGGGAGACGCTCTTGAAGAAACTTCAGTACTGAATCAACTCCAGTATTGAATCAACTGGGCAGTCGGCTGGGTTAAGATGGCATTGTTCACACCATGATGAGAAAAGATGCCATTTAAGAGTTTACAGCTTTCTAGTACACGGAGCTCTAGCGTTTAGGATGGTATCAATAACATCGGTTGAGAGACCAGAATCTATGAACTGGTACCCCTTTAGGGGCCAGAACCACAGTTTCCAGATTTCCGGTCAGGGGGTAAAGAATGTCCCCCAAGCCTGAGACAGAAGGTCCCTCCTGGTTGGAATCTCCCATGGAGAACTTTCAAGGAGAGATCAGGCCAGACAGAACAGGGTTACCAAAATTAACCACAACCCCTCTTGACAGAACTCCCTGTCACGTCTGTGACATGGCATCCAGCCCCAAAGGAGCAGGAGGATGGAGAGAAAACCAAAGGAGACGGTCCATTGACTCCTCGGAGGCAAACAAGTCCACTTCTGCCCTGCCAAACTTCTGCCATATGGACTCCTCTATTTGAAAGTGGAGTCGCCAATCCCGGACCTCAGCCTTTGCCTTCAACAGGATGTCTGCTCCCGTATTGAGGTGTCCCAGGATGTAATCTCCCCTCAGGGAAAGCAGTTTGCCATCCAGAGCAAACTAAATTCCTGATGTGAGCAAGAACGATACCTTGATGTCGAACTGCCATCTCCTGCGACTTGACTCAAATTAAGTACACGGATCCCCTTGAGTCGCAGTGGAGCCAGGGCTGCATCCATGCACTTGGTAAAGGATTGAGGAGACAAGGCTATGCCAAAAGGAATAACCCGATATTGGTACGCTTTCCATTGCCCCCCAAAAGTGAACCTCTTGTGAATGGGTAAAATTTCTATTTGAAATTTTGCATCTTTCAGATCTATCGTGAGAAACCAATCCTCGGATTGGATGTGAGATACAATAAGTTTTAATGTCAACCGGTTGAAAGACCAGCCTGCTGGATCCGGCAAGGGATGAACTGCCGGAACCCCTCAGATTGCTTTGCTACCTAAAACCCGTCGATGACTGTACTGACAGCGCCGCCAAACAAGCCAGATGGCGAGATCGGGACGCCCAGCAGAAAATCTCTTTCTTTATTCGATATCCTCGAAAGGTTGAGCCACAGATGCCTCTCCGTAGCCACCAAAGCAGCCATAGAACAGTCGATAGCACGGGCCATCTGCTTAGTGGTGGAGATCTGTGGCCATATGGATCTCTTTAACCGCTTCAGGGCTAAGGTCCTCACCAGTGTCAAGTTTTCTGAGCAGGTTAGCCTGGTTGGCCTGTAACACCGACATGGTGTGCTGGGACCCACCAGCCTGACCTGTCACCTCATAAGCCTTGCCCACTAAGAAAGACATTACTCTGCATGGCTGTGAGGGTCTCTTCTACCCGAGGCATCAACTTGTTACCCATGCTCAGTAAACCCAATGATAGTTAAATAATCTGACGTCATTGGGTTATGAACGCGCCGCTTCCCTCTTCTAATCGGGCCACTTGATATTTAATGTAGCCACCGCATGAGTGACGACCTCTAGCAGTTTCTCATACGTCTTAGAGGAAGATGTAGACCGCCTGCCGGTCGCACTCGCTCCCTCGAGAGCTGATCAAACGTGCTCCACTCTGAGACAGAGAACACACAACTCGTGTTTCTCGTCCCCCAGGAATAGCACATGATTTATTTCCTTTTTTTCACTCTTGTAATAAGACAAACAGACAGATTTGCACACACAGTGACAGACAAAGCGGCTTCTGAAAACAAGAAGCTGTTGACACTCACGTGCAGGTGTTATTTGTAGAAATGATTAAGCATGATTAAGCACGCACGTTGTTGCGTAACCTGCCATCATCACAGGCCAGTGGCTTAGCGTGTACTACACATGACTCAGACACTGCTTCACGTTGAAGGCAATCCCATTGCATCCATCCCATGGTGCGACGTCTATATTCCCTTGAAAGAGAACCTAATATGATGTACTGTACTTAGTGCCTCAGATGCAGCCTAATGATGGACAAAACACATATATCTGACATCCGCTGGTCAAAAACCTTGTGAGCTTGCTTTTGGTAAAATGATAATAATATAATGACACATGTAAGTGTCTGATCATATATAAAGCCACAATATCAACTTTGACAACACAGTGTTTAACTATATAAAAAATAAAAATAAAAAAATTCTGAAAAGTAACGTTTTGGACATACAAGGTTTCCATCTGAAAGCAACGATGTTAAAATTGTAATATTTTGTCTGCACTTGTGAAATGCAGGATTACCTGGTGACCCAGGGGACCCAGGTGCTATTGGTTTCCCAGGAGTGCAGGGAAGGCCTGGACCTAGTGGAGAAGATGGTGAACCAGGTCTTAGAGGATCTCCTGTGAGTCTTGAATTTCAAAACACTTCAAAACAACACTAATCTGTATTGATGTGCACTGTGAATTCTGTAGTGACTTCCGTGATATTGATCAGGAAAAGTTTTAACTCTGATGCCAGTCTTAACCAAGGTATGTAATTTAGATGTATCTGCATGCTTGTTTTTCCTTCAGGGAGAAGGTCCTGTAGGTGAGCCTGGAGAGAAGGGATACCAAGGTGCTCCAGGTCTTCCAGGTCCAAAAGGCCTAACAGGCCAACCTGGCCAAGTTCTTGGCGCTACTAAAGGTGTAAGGGGCCTTCCTGGAGATAACGGACAAAATGGTTTTGAAGGAGTAAAAGGTTTGCCTGGTGCTCCAGGTGTGTATCAGTGTTATTTGTGTATCATCAATATACAGTATTATTATAGTTTGTGTTCATATTTTGAATTAGGTTTTATTTTTTATCTTTTCTGTTTTCACTTGAATTGTTGTCATTTTAGAGAATTGCTCATTTTGTTGTTTGATATTGTCTTTTTTATTAGACCTAATATAAAGTGGAACCAGTTATTCTGGTAACACTTTATTTTGACGGTACCTTTTGAACGTTCTGCTGACTATAAGCAACTATGCAACTACATGTCAACTAACTCTTATTAAATTATTAGTAGACTGTCTGCTTAACAGATCATTATTTAATGTGAATTAAAATGCTTGCAAATGTCATTAAACTTAATTCATATATAATCTAGTGCACTTTTTGTTTTAGATTTACAAAAGTAGAAATAAAAAAAGCTGTTTGGTAGCTATGAGTGATCCAAATATTCAACAGAAAATTTAACAATATAAGAATGAACATTTCATTTTGATGGTCCCTTTAACATATTCTGTTGACTATAAGTAACGTTGCACCTACATGTCTACTAACTCTTGTTGTGAACTTATTTCTTCTAAAGAGTTTGAAAACTCAGAAGCGAAGACCAGGAGATTTGGGAGTATCTTTTAAGCAAGGTTCTTTATTGCTGTTGCATCGCTGTAGTATTCTCAAGTCTGCTTCGTCCAAAAATCTTACCCAAGTCTGACCTAAGCCAAAATACCTTGTGTTCATATACCGTACAAGGGGGAGGGGTTACATAGAGGTGGAGACACTCTGAAACAAAGCATGTTGATTCAGCTGTTTACCTGATTTCATCAGCATAACAGTGTAACTCAGAGCCTTGAGATGCTAATCCAATCAGCCTGATTAGATCAACAAAGGCCCAGCTGAAGTTTGAGAAGTGACAAGAGGTTAATGTCCGACACCTTGATTGCCTCAAAATGGAAAAACAGTGTGCAGAACTTTCTCAGTTTATATACTATAGTATTGGAATCTAAATTAAACATTTTAATGAATTTGTAACACTACACTCTCATTAGGGTTCGAATAAGTTGACATGTAGTTGCAAAGTTACTTATAGTCAGTAAAATGTCTGTTGGAGGACCATCACAATAAAGAGTTATCAGATATTAATGGAAGTTATTATAAAGTAAATAAACAACGTTTGGCTGCGGATCGAACAAACGAGCCAGGAGTTAAAATGCCCTAAGACCACTAGAAATTTGTAATTTCTGTGTTTTGCTTTTTGTATTGAATATTTTTCTCTTTTTTTTCCTTTTGAGTTTAACAAATGTACAGTATGTTATACTCTTCTTCTTAGTCTTTTTATTCACGTCTATCTTACATGTGTCTTACAGGAGACTGTAGCTCAAGAGAAGATCAATGGAATATCGAAGGTAGCTGGATCAAATCTACAACACGATCTTAAAAAAGATAACTGTAAAGATAACTATGACGTTAACTGTTGTGGTCCATACCAATGGATAATAACATTGTGTTTATTATAAGCAAGCACTGCAGTTGTCATCTTTCACTTTAAACACTGGAACACTTTAAAGACAGGTGAATTCTGATTTGCTGTCAATGTTTTTATCATTCATCAGCTGAAACTGTTCTGAAAGGTATTCCAGTGATATGTAACCCTTGGCATGAACGGGTCTTTGGTGCTTCACCACATTGCAGTCAATCCACCATCCATGATCACCAATAACCAACTGTGTTTATTTTTATAGTTTTTTTTTTCATATATATATATATATATATATCTTATTACAGTGGAGTGTATTGGAGATCCCGGGCCACCTGGAGAGACGGGGCAGCCTGGACTCCCAGGGTTGGAAGGATTTCCTGGTAATTGGATGTATTATTGTAATATTTTCCACAATAAAAAAAACTATTATTTTTATAATAATTTTCTCTTTATTTACGTTTTAGGAGTACCAGGTGCCAAAGGCATGCCAGGTCTTTCTGGAGGACCCGGGGCCAAAGGAGAGCAAGGTGAACCAGGAAGAGGAGGCCCACTTGGGCCAAGGGGTAAGCATTGGGTGGCCTGTGTGTTATTGTACATTTTGTTTAATCATTCTGTATACTTTAACCCCTGTATGTCTATTAGGTCTGTCTCCTTTTTAGCTCTGATCATTTGATTTTGACCACATAGGTTTTGTTGGACCTCGGGGCAATTTAGGATATCCTGGCACCAAAGGTGTGGAAGGAGCTCCAGGCATCTTTGGTATACCAGGTTTGGATGGTGCTTCAGGGGAAAAGGGTGAACATGGAGAAGTTTTAGGAGCATCTACTGGAGCTCCTGGAGAACCAGGACTGCCAGGACAGAGGGGTGAAACTGGCCTTCCAGGAGACCCAGGCCAAAAAGGATACCCAGGTGAGAACTTCATGTGTCTATGGCCCTGTTTACACCTGATAAGATGAGTTTTCAGTGAACCGATCACAGGTGGTCAGCCTAGATGCATTACGGTTTATGACTGGTATTTTTAACATGCATTTTAAATGCATCTCCTGTGTTTTTTGTTCAGATTTCGTCAAGAGTAGACCCTTCCTTCTGTTTTTGTCACACTCTACATCACTTTCGCAGAAGTGCAAACTGCAACGCAAAAAATTTAATAATTGAAGCCATTATGCTTACGAGCAAGGGCAAAAGGAAGCTAATGGAAAGGATGTGAATATTAACAGCGATTTTGATCAAAATCCATGTATTATTGGCACAACATTGTGACATATGGTATTAACATGCGAAAGTTGGAAACATTTGTTTTGCGTTTTCGACTACCTCTGGAAGTGGTCAAAAGTGGACAAGCTCAAAACATTTTAGACCCCATTTACACCTGTATTTAAAGTAATCCACTTGTGTTTGGATCAACGTAAACGTATCTTAAAACCAGGGGCCCGTTCTTCGTATGTCGCTAACTCAGTTAGCTGGATTTGATTGTTGGCGATTTGGCATGATCTTGGATTGTTTGGTTCTTCGAAGCTCATCCTAGACTTGCTCTCATAGCAACAGGTCCGTAAGCTTGAACCTGCTCGCGAGCAGGCTTAACTCATGTTAACTGGAGTACATCGCGGCTTTATAAGCAGAGCTGATAGGGGAAGTCTTTTAACGCAGCGTGATAGTGTGTTTTTTGAGAGATATAATTTTTCTCATGACTCGTGAGGATGTCGTTTACATCATACATTTTTTGGAAACGCACATTAAATGTTCGTTTCGTCGGAGTTGGCCTTTAATAAGAGCACAAACTGTGTGCATTGTCCTGCGATTTTTTGTGAGTGGCTCTTTCATGCAGAGATGCGGAGAACTTGATAAGTGCTGTCTGTCTGTTGTGCCATTCGCAAAGTTGAGTTTTTTTTGTGGCATTTCCATGCCACTTAAGACCCAATGTTGTAGGCTATAGCAGGTTTTGTTTTTTTTGTTTTGCCAACGCAGGTACATTATAATTTTTAATGAAGATCATCCAATCATGACCATGCCGATTAATATGACTTACAGTAGCCTATATGTCCCTCAGGCTTCCCTAATGTGATTGGTGCCATAGACTGCACATGTTCCCATCAAGGCCTCAATGAAGGGGATTTTGTGAACCGAAAGGGGGATCACAATGTAAATGTGTAGGCAAGTTCCTATAGTGATTCTTAATATTCCAGATTCTTAATAAAAAAGGTTTAAAAAAGGCAGTTGACAGACTAAAATCTCTTAGATGATGTGTGACTATGTTCCATATCACAATTGTGGAAGCAAAATGGGCAGGATCTGTGCATGACTCAAGAATTTTCAGAGATTCACATTTATGCACATTATTTGAACGTGGTAGGGGAAAATATAAATATCAAGCTCACTGTGTTATATACACAAAGGCAAACAGGTGTTTTATGACCCCATTCCCTGACCCAAACCCTAGACCAGCTACAATGCAGCTCTATCAGGACAAGGGCACAGAATGAAGTGAACTTTGGCCAACTTGGCCAACTAAAGGGAAGATTTCAGTGTCTGAAAACAAAGTCTGAGGGTTGCACCTGATAGGGCCTGTGACATTGCATGTGCCATGTTACACAACATTGCCATCATCAGAAAAAGAAAACATTTCATTAATAAAAGACAAGGCAAACATGCTTAGTTCCTTGAGTTTTATTTCAATTGTTCTTTGCAAAGAAAATCCAGTGATCAAGTCATCTTTTGCCTGCAATAAGAGATATTATGCAAGGTCAGCAATAGTGCTCTGTGTTGAATATTAGCACTTAATCTGAACTTCCTTTGAAGCAACTCTATCTCTAGTGCTAGTTTTTTTCTTTAAGTTGACAAGTTTTTTTCCAAAATACTCTATTTTCTAGGGGTAGGGGGTGAGGGGGTGGTGGGGCAGGGGGACTTGGGGTAAACCTGTCAACACATGCCAACAAAAATTAAAAGGAAAAGTAGAACACTGGCCACCTCTGTATCACTGCTTTGTGTGGACTCTTCTGGAGGCTTTTCTGTAGACGTGGACTCCTGCAACTCAGATTGCATTCAGAAATAATAGGTACTCAAGTGTAAATTAAGTAAAGTTATTTAAGCACTTACAGATAGCCTACTCTCTCCAAAAGACAGTCATCTGAGAGGGTTTCTTCACTGTCCTGTGCATTGGGGAAAAATGGGCATTACAAAGTGTTGTACTTTCTTCCCTTTTGATGTAAAGAAAAAGTCTTACTGCACATGCTTCAGCCAACACTTTCTTGGGAACAGATAAAAGTGTTGGTGTGTTGTTTAAAACTGCACAAAAGAGGAAAACACAATTTCATTAATCAATAACTCATGGCAACATCTTTTTTTACATTAATGTAGTTTCACACATGTTTCACAAGTCAAAGCAATTCATTACTACTCAACGTTTAACAGCTGATATGACTGGACCAGCCATTGGGATTATAGGCCTACTTAATTTAATGCAGCAACAAAATATTTTACAGTGTACTAGGATCATTTAAAGTTCATTTACCAGCAGTGAAGGTGATGCTGCTCCTGGCCTCTGGCAGTGTGTCTGAGGAAGAGCTGAACCCAGGGATGCCCTCCACAATGGGTCGGTTTATATTCAATAAGGGCCAGCTCTTCTGCCGGGGTATAATGTGGGGGTGCAGGACCACCACCTATTTGTTTTTCTTTTCTTTTTTTTTCTCAGCCTTTTTCTTGGTTGCTTTTATAAACAGGCAAACATTTATTAACAGTGCATTTTTTAAATAGATTAGTATAAGTGGTTCAAATTACCATTATGTAGAATATTCTAGTACTTCACTTTTACTTGTTCCCATGTTCTAGTAGTGGGTGGTGACTCTGACATTACAATGAACAAAGAAATTAGAAATTAGAAAAAAACAAAAATATATACTGTAATAAGTGATAAAAACATATAACATGGGTCACTACAAACTTAATTTGGTGCTTTTTGCAGCCCTCTCTCCTGGCTTTTGCACATTTGAGGTGAAAACTTTTAATTAAGTTTTCAAATTCTGCATATTCTTTAAGCAATAGCAGCATTGCTGATCAATGTTTCTACTATCGATACATATCCCCTTTTAAACCAGCGCATGAACGCGCAATTATCTCAGATAACTCAATCCAGCGATACTAATCATAAACAACAGGAGTGTTCGAAGAACCCAATTAGCAGGATCATGATTAGCACGATGATATGATCTTGGATGTCTCATTTGATCTCGGATGTTTTAAGCAACGTACGAAGAACGGGCCCCAGGTGTCTATCAAACCCCATAATGATTGACATATGCTAATAGTTTATAGTCTTCTGACTTCAGGACTTTTATAAGCATTTTAAAATTCAGGCAAACATACTTTCCTTTTCTAGTTTCTTCCTAGGCCTGCATATTAAAGTCATGTGCCAAATCCAAAATAGTTTTAAAATGTTTTAGTGTGTCAACAATCTATGTATGAAATGTATGATTTAGTGATTGTGAACCCTATGTAAAAACATTTATGCCACCTCATGGATCTTTAAAAAAGCATATTTTAAGCCACTTATAAAACTTCTCTGTTTCCAACCCTCAGAAGCTCAAAAGTGAAAGTCTTTCTAAGGTGGATCAGTTCTGTTGTTATTGACACTCACTAACGGATGCGATGTCACACAGGTATGGAGGGGATGCCAGGTATGATCGGCCTCAAGGGTGAAGGTGGTCCTCCGGGTCTTCAAGGAGAGATAGGAAAACCTGGACCGCAAGGGACATTTGGCTTTCCTGGGCAGCCCGGTTACGTAGGACCTCCCGGACCATCAGGAAATAATGGAGAACCAGGTAACTAAACTGACTGGAAAAAACAATCTTTTTTTGTTGCCCTCATACCGGATAAGAAAAGTAGAGAATAAACCCAGAACTACCAAATACCTTCAATAACAGGGGACTTGTTACATCTGCCAAAGCTCACTCCTCATTTTTTAAAGTTAGGGTCAGTTAAGCAAGCGTGTTTATCTAGCAATCATTCAACAGTACCGTATGTGGAAACAGACTAGGAAATCAATGGACAGTGTACTGGACTCTTATTGACTAATTTTCCTTTATTCTCTGCTCCAACTGTATAATATAAATTAAGGCAATTGGTCTTTAGGAGATTCTTAATCTAATGGTCTTCAGGATCAGAAACATAAATTCAATCAAGTATGTCCAAACCAATTGACTTGTAGTGTATATTATACATTAGATTTGATTTCAGTGGTATGAAGAAAATCCTCTTTCTCCTAACAATGGTTAAATATACTATGTCTCTGTAGGTCCAAGTGGAATAAGGGGAGACCAGGGAGACCCAGGCCTTTATGGACCCAGTGGAGTAAAGGGTGCCATTGGAGACCCTGGAAATGTTGGGGTACCAGGAAATATTGGGGCCCCAGGAGATCCAGGACAACCAGGGCCCTATGGATTTAGTGGTCTTCCAGGGTTAAGAGGTAATTCTTTTTGTTCTTGATTTAATGTTACTTGGAATTGGCAGATTTAAATATGTATAGTTTGCAATAAGCAGATATAAATAGTTTGATCATTGATGGTGCTTAAACTCAAAATGGCACTAATTCAATGTTGCGATTTTTTTTTTTTATATAAACAACAAAGGTTCCAAAGGTGGTCAGGGCATGTCAGGTTTTCCTGGAAACCTAGGTGAGCAAGGTTTGAAAGGACCCTCAGGAAAGAAAGGGCAGATAGGCTTTCAAGGACAACAAGGTGCAAAAGGATTTGATGGCCTTCCAGGAGAAAAAGGTGAATCAAGAGCATGATAATGTATGCATGTGTATGCAAAATATGTAATATACATTCTACTGTGGTCATATGTTTGATTTATTATTTATTTTTCCCCACTTACAAGTTTCCCTTATAAATGTAATAATTCCATAATTCCGTTTTTCATAGCCTTTTCTTGGCTTTTCTTTTTAGTGTTTTTTAAATATTTTTAACTGTTCCATCTGTCAACAACAGCCTCTTTTCAAAATTACACACTGATTAAACAATCTGTGCTTAAATGTGCTGCTCAAACCAAAGGTTAGACTGAAATTATTTGCAACCTGTATTTGGACTGTGGAGGAACTTTTGCTTGATTTTCACATTACATAACATCTTTATTAATGACGTATGTTTCATTGTAGTATATATATTGTATTCTTAGTGGACCATTTAAGATTATATTGAAAATAAAATATGCATAATGTCTTGAGTATGTGGTGTATATACTTTTTCTCAAGGTGACAGAGGGGTGGTGGGACCTCCAGGTGAAAAGGCAATCATGAAAATACCACCACAGATGATAGACAACATGAAGGGAACTAAAGGTGACCATGGAACAATGGGAGAACCTGGCTTCACAGGTCCCAGAGGTGACTACAATCATATTTATTTTCTACTCAAGGACACAAAGGGTAGCATACTTCATATGCAGGGTTTGAAATTAACTTTTTCACTCTCCAGCCAATTTGGCTACAAAATCTTTAGGTTAACGCGCATTCAGAACTTCTACTAGCCAAAAATAATAATAATAAAAAAATAAATAAACCAGATTAACTAAATCACAGCTTTATATATATATATATATATATATGTTATAAAATTTGGATTTCATACATTCATTTCTTATTCAAACAAAATCCTGTCATCCAGCCATCTCATCCCTTCCTCTTTTATCCTCATCACCAAAAATGCATTTTAGGTGGACAGACAGATCAATACAGTACAAAGAAAATAAAAAAATGTAGGATGTTGGAAAATAACAATGTCTTTTCTTTTAACCAAATGCTTTTTAATCTTCGCTATTGATTGAACAAATGCTCGCCGTTATTTGTTGACGTGCATGTTCAAGTAAGCCAGATACAGTATGCGCAGATTCAGTGCAATACGCTGTATTTAATATATCATGATGACTCACGAGTTGAGTACCCATTAGTTGAGTACCCACCCGTTACCCATTTAGAGCTGAGCCCGTTCTCAGCTCTAAATGTCGAAATGTCTGAATGTCTCATATTTTCTGTGTATTTAGTAGAAGCCTTATTTCTGCATACACTGACCACGTTTACATGCACAAGTACATTACAATATTAATATGGAAGTAAAATAATGCCAAATATTTTTGAAACAAAACAGCCTGTTGAATTGCACTACTTGAAAAAAGTATGCATTGCATTAACCATGCTTGCATTTTAATGCATTGTATTTTTTGGGCTTGCATTTTTATGGTTGAGTATTTAAGCTGTGAATATTTCAATTCAAAGCATTTCTAACACATTGTCATTACTAAAAAGTCAATAATCCATATTTACCTTTCATATTTCACTTGCAAAATGTTCAAACTGTTTAAAAATACAACCTATAATATTCAGCAGGCAATTTTCGGTCCATTTAATTTCGCTTTGCGAATTCACTTCCACAAATTCAGAGGTTCAAATTCAACCATAAATTCAACGTTGACATCCAGGAACTGCAGGAAAAGCAGTAGATTACCGCGCATTATCTCCATCTGCTGTTCGTTTTCCTTACCAGCAGGGGGCGCAAAAGCGTGTGTTGTTGACGAAGACCAGAGCAACAGTTAGAGCAAGCCATTCATTCATAAAAACTAGTGTATTTGTGATTATTATGGCGCGGTTTTATGTTAAATTCAGGGTCTTCACGGTTACTTTTCCTTTGTAGCCTACATGCATCTTTCTCTACCGTGAACGAGATTATAATGTTATTCCCCCGATGCAAATGTACAGATCCAATGTTACATTTGAGGTTGACACATATTAACAACTCTTGGTTGTTTATTTGCCTTAACGTTATATTGTGGCGATGTGCTGCATGCAGTAGGCTTCTAGGTTTCCCTCAATACTTCAGGATTCCCCTGCTGGACATATAAAACGCTTAACGTAGCTTAATGGACTAATGCAGTCATATAAAAGACCAAACTCACAGGCAAGCCGATGGACTCAGAATATGAACGACGCGCAAAGTTTAATGCTGAGCGTTTCCCAGTGAAATACTGGCATACAGTTGGCTTGACATTGGACATTTGTACATTTAGGGACCATCTCTAAAGTTATACAGTATATGACATTGGTATACACGTTTCAATAGCATTTGAAGAGAACGACTTAGTCATAAAACGTCTCAGGTTACGACTGTAACCTTTGTTCCCTGAGAACAGGGAACGAGACAATACGTCATCGACGTTATGGGGAACGCCTCAGGCGTGACAGGTGTCTGAAATCACTATCAAATCACGTCAATCACATTGACCGGCGACAGCCCGTGAATCATTAACGTGAATGATTAACGTGCGACCTGGAAGTATATAGGGGCGCCTTGCAAACATGACAAATCACCTTATCGTCTGAAGGGACTGTACGGTAGGCAAGCCCCGAGGCATGGCAGGGAGACGTATTGTCTCGTTCCCGGTTCTCAGGGAACAAAGGTTACAGTCGTAACCTGAGACGTTCCCTTTCGAAGGGAACTCAACAATACGTCATCGACGTTATGGGGAACGAAATACCCACGCCACCATGCTGAGGGGAGTGCATGCCCAAGGGCAGTGACAACTGTCCGAACCAGCAAATTCAAATGAAATGCTAGAACCACTCACCCTCAGGTCACACTGGGCTGTCAGTGACAGCATCCCCTACGGTCATAGCCTAAGCAAAAAGCCTCACAGGAAAACCTCCATTAACATAGTTAAATGAAAGGCCTACCTGGGCCTGCTCAAAGGCCTAGGACCACCACTTCAATTACAAGGGGGTCCCTTCTAGGGAATGTGGCTAGGGAACCCGAAGGAACCCCAGCCAGTCACTATTCAGGGGAACGTACTCACCCCGAAGTGCCACCAGGACGGCCTGACCTGGCATCAGAACGTAGACACTAGTCTGGCCAAATCCTGTCTGTCTGAAGACAGAGACTCTGGACAAAAGCCTTAAGAAAGGCATCCAACCCGAGGGACTGCGAAGCTGGCAGTGAACCACTCGGCCCGGATCTCAGAGACGGGATATCCCGGAGAGTATGACTCAGCATAGTGCTTTATGACCCTTGCTAGCGAGGGGAGTTTCTCTACTCGATCCACGGATCAACCCAGTGTCTGTGTTTCAAACACTGAGGAGGCCTGTGAAGGCCTAAGGGCTGATCTAATTGGGAGGCCTCTCGAGAGGCCTACGACCGTCTGACCAGACTCAGGAAGCCGCATGCTCCTAGAGACCCTCAGTGAGGGGAGCACAAGGTCTGCCTGGTAGGCAAACCAGGCTGTAGGCAGGAAAAGGGAACCAATAGCAGAGAATAAACACTTTAGCGAGCCAGGGCGAAAGCTCGCCTTCAGCAGCTGCCTATTAAGGCTAGCTGAAACTGATAGCAAGAGGCCACTAGCCTCATAAACCCAGCACCATTAGGGAAATGTTACAGGGAGGCCCGGAGAGGCCTACTACCTGATAGCCAACGTAAGTGGGAATTCGCCTTCAGGGAGGCCCGTGAGGCCTACTACCTGATAACCACAGTATGTGGGGTGCTCCACCTTCAGGGAGGCCCGTGAGGCCTACTACCTGATAACCACAGTATGTGGGGTGCTCCACCTTCAGGGAGGCCCATAGTGGCCTACTACCTGATAACCACAGTATGTGGGAACTCACCTTCAGGGAGGCCCGGTGAGGCCTGCTACCCTACAACCACAGTATGTGGGAGCTCACCTTCAGGGAGGCCTGGTGAGGCCTGCGACCTTACGACCACAGTATGTGGGGAGCTCACCTTCAGGGAGGCCTGGTGAGGCCTGCTACCTTACAACCACAGTATGTGGGGAGCTCACCTTCAGGGAGGCCTGGTGAGGCCTGCTACCTTACAACCAAAGTATGTGGGGAGCTCACCTTCAGGGAGGCCTGGTGAAGCCTGCTACCTGATAAATCACAGCTGTTCGGTTGTCAGTCCTTGGGCTCGTCTCCAGGGAGGCCTGGTGAGGCCTACTACCTGACAGCCAATGTAGGTGGGTGACAGTTCCAAGGCGGCCTGCTAAGGCCAGCCGGCTGGGGACTCGCCTATCAGGGAGGCCTGGTTGGGCCTACTAGCTGATAGCAAGTCAATTCTGCTACAAAGGAACACTGTTGGGAACCATACCGCACCAATGTAACTATTGGGCCCACCCACAGGAGGCCTAGTATGGCTAGCTACCTGTAGCGGCTATAAAGTATGTCCCACAATGTTGGGACTCACCTCCGAGGAGGCCTGTTTAAGGCCTACTACCCACCAGTGAGTCAACCGCCCGAACCACCAAGGCCAACCATTTCTCTCGAGAAGTGGCCTACAGCGCCCTATTGGGGGCTGCCCATACAAGGAGGCCTGCTGAGGCCTACTACCTGATGGCACAGCCTTCGTTGGCAGATAAGCTGTTTACACAGCGCCTACAGCATGCTGGTGCCTAATCACATTGCCCACGGCAGTGTACTCAGCAAGAGAGCTAGCACCCTTAAAACAAGGGGAGTACAACATATGCCACTCTGCCTAAACGGAGGCCCCAGAAGTCAGGGGCCTACCATCTATGCATGGGCGTCAGCTCAGGGCAATGCTCTGGCTTCAGGGGAGCGAACTTCGACAAAGGAAGAAGTGAAGGCTTACTTCGTACTCGACCCGAGCCATAGCGGTGCGAGGTAGGAAAATACAGAACTGGGAGTGAAGTGCTGGGAATACTCACACTTCACCCTGAGGTTACCAGGGTGCAGGCCTGCCAGCGGCTCTAGGGGTGACAGAAATGTATCTGTGCCCAACTTAGGTGAGTGGGGACTTCCTAGAAGCCACCACCTACAACCCAGCACTCGAGCAGTAGCTCGGGGAGGTAAGTAAAGCCTATACTGGCGGCCTAATCTGTATGCCAGTTCTGCACGGCAGGGTCGGGCAGACAAACCCCCGTCTTCTAGTGAAGCGAAAGACGACCTAACCCTGCTCAAAAAGACAGAAATACCACGGAGGCCTGATTGAGGCCTACCACGTCCTTATAAACCAACCTCTGCACCAAGCTGTATTACTCTTAGTCGCCCCAGAATGCAGAGAAGGGGGCGGGTCATGGCCTAACGACTCCCATGGGAGGAGGCTGTTATACAGGGATGCAGAAACATACATTCAAAAAGTGAAGAGTCAGAGGAAGAAATGCTAATTTTAACAGAACGCCTCTAATATCCCTGGCACAGCCTAGGCCAGCTACAGAGGCGGTGAGGGCCAGCCTGTAAGCATAGATCTATCTGAGGGCTCGGAGGAGCCACAGCCTACTAAAGAATATAGTCTGTATTATTCCATATAAAGGGCTGCAGAAACGCTCAACCTAATGAAAACTCAACAGAGCTCAAGGGGCGAAATACTCAGAAAAGTCAAAACGGTCCCATGGGCCGGACATAAGATCTATCTGAAGCTCTAGCGTCAGTCAACACTCTAAGTAAAACATTCTATCAGAGAGAGACCAACTACTTTACCCTGAGGTGGCTAATAGCCCGAAGGCTAACATAGTTATCGTTCTGGCCACCTAACGGGGAACTTCAGGGCCCTGATAATCCAAAAAAGTTCTCTTACCTTTTTACCTTGACATGGCCCCATAACTCTATACAGGGAACGAGGTCTGTAAAGAGAACATAATATTTTTTAATCACAAAAAATACTCTTTGAAAGACCAGCAGCTCACCTGCGGCGTGCAAAGTGAAGATTCACCAGACAGTTCTTCATGAACATGGGGTCTACCACCTTTACATACCTGAAAGGGGCACTCTCACTAACCAAGCCGAGGCGGGCCACCAGAACATTGTTCTAACCACGAGCCCAGCCTCAGGCCTGATGTAGGAAGCGCCTGGGGAGTCGTTCTTTTGAAGAGCTGGGTACAGCTGAGCGCGCCTTCGCCTCTCTGAACTTTCCAACCACCGTCAACACGGAGGTGCCGAAAAACTCAGAGGGCGAAACCAGCGAATCGAGGAGAAAGCCTTTGTCTTTCTTCCCGATGTCAGCCAGGTTCAAACACAAATGTCTCTCCGTGGCCAGCATCGACGCCATCGATCGGCAGATTGCGGCAGCAGTCTGATTGGTGGCCCGGAGAGCTATATATATATATTTTTTTTTTTCATTTGCGGCGCAGCTCAGTAACCCCCTCAGGGGCCCCACCTCCTGGTCGAGATCCCCCAGCAGATCGGCCTGTGTACCTGCAACACCGTCATGATGTGCAGGCTAGCACCGGCCTGACCCGCTGATGTGTATGCTCTGCCATAAACTGGCAGGGTTTGAGCTCTCAGTGTCGATTGTTTTGCCATCGACGCATACCCACGCTCTCCTATCCTCTCAACATCAGTGAGCCCGCTGATGTTGGTGGATAAAGGCAGAGTAAGGGTTCTTCCATGTCCTCTCGATCTCAGTATGAGATCAGGAAGAAATAAAAGGCTCACCTGAGCTTTTCTATGACCGGGGAAAAACCCGCTCTCATCGCGAGCGATTTCTCCCCCAACGAGCAGCCACGGCAGCTGCAGCCTGCCCGCGGCGCGTATCATAAAACCAACCAGCTCAGCATACACGGGGCAGGGTGGCTGAGAAGATACAATATCCTATTATTACCACCCTCATCAGCCATCTCCTGTTTGTCCGGGAGAGCGCTCGCTGCCGGACTAAGTTTTCCCCTTTTTTTTTTTTTTTTTGAAAAACTTTATCCAATTGCAGCTTACCCTCGTCAGCCGCCGCATCGTCTGAGAGGATTACACCCCTCTCAGGGCGATCGGCGCGCTTCATCTGCGAGAGCGGAGCGATCACAATTGTACAGGCAGTTCCCTCGAGAACTGCCTGTGCGCGCTTCCTTCCCAGACAGAAAAATGCACAGTTCGTGTGTGTCACGGGCCTCAGCACGGGTCTGCACACTCCTGAAAGCATTTCATAATAACCTGATTTTCAAAGCAGTAACAGACAAAACAGTCCCTGAAGACGATGAGATGATTTGTCATGTTTGCAAGGCGCCCCTATATACTTCCAGGTCGCACGTTAATCATTCACGTTAATGATTCACGGGCTGTCGCCGGTCAATGTGATTGACGTGATTTGATAGTGATTTCAGACACCTGTCACGCCTGAGGCGTTCCCCATAACGTCGATGACGTATTGTTGAGTTCCCTTCGAAAGGGAACCAACTGTAAAGTGTTCATGTAGGTGTCAGGCATAATGCGCACCTTTTATATTTTTTATATTTATTCAAATAAATTGAAGTTTGCTAGTGAAGTTAGAAACGTGTATACCAATGTTGAGTGTATACCAATGTCCAATGTCAAGCTAATTTTACATTTAGCAGACGCTTTTATCCAAAGCGACTTAAACTAACAATAGGTCAACAATATGCAAGTGCTATGACGCTTACCAGTTTAATCTAATGCAGTACATGTAGGCATATATATATATAGAATAGAATAGAATAGAATGGAATGGAATGGAAAGTGTTAGTATTAATTGATCAAGTGTTGATTGTATGCCAGCATATCAATGAGAAACGCTTAGCATGAAACTTTGCGCTTTAAGTTCATATTCTGAGTCCATCTGCTTGCCTGTAGCATATATAGTAAAGCCTACATCCCCAATAAGGTGCGAGTTTGGTCTTTTATATCACAGGCTATTAGTCCATTAAGCTACGTTAAGAGTTTTGTCCCGACGGAATGGGAATCCTTGAGTATGATGAGGTGTTGAGGGAAACCGATTGTAATCCCGTTCATGGTAGAAAAAGCTGATAACATGTAAGGCTACACATGGAAAGTAATAATGAAGTTATTGAATGAAACATAAACACAGCTTTTGTGTCTTTATCGTCTTTTTTGCATATATACTGACCCAGAAAATCATCACAAAAACTTAATGCATGCTCAATTGCTGTAAACGAGTTTTTATGAATGGCTTGCTCTAACTGTTGCTCTGGTCTTCGTCAACAACACGCGCTTGCACCCCCTGCTGGTGAGACAAAGTAACAGCAGATGGAGATAATGCTCGGTAATCTACTGCTCTACTGCTTTTCCTGCAGTTCCTGGATGTCAAAGTTGAATTTACTGTTGAATTTGAACCACTGAATTTGTGGAAGTGAATTTGCAAAGCGAAATAAAATGGACCGAAAATTGCCTGTTGAATATTATAGGTTGTATTTTTAAACAGTTTGAATATTTTGGAAGTGAAATATGAAAGGTGAATGATGGATTATTGAATTTTTAATAATGAAAATATGTTTGAAATGTTTTGAATTGAGATATTCACAGCTTACATATTCAACCATGTTGAATTTCATCCTATAAAAATGCAAGCCCTAAAAATACAATGTATTAAAATTAGCCTAGAAATCTAGACGCACCCTAGCGGCAGCAAAAATTATTTTGCAGCAAAGTGTGGTCTAGCAACTCTCCGTTGGCATTCGAGCTGTAAAAACCAAACTCTGGTCAGGCCAATCACATCGTGTATAGAGTTGGTGGGCGGGCTTAACATAATGACGGCAGAGTTGTGACGGTTCCGCGTGATTTCCATAGGTGATTTCCCTGCTACTTGAAAACAAAGAAGATGCTGCTGGCGAACAGCGGTCTTTCGAATCGGCTTTGGCCACGACTCTGGATGATTTGGAGTTAAGAGAACGCCACTTAAGTCATTCTTAAAAAAGGAAGATGTGTTCGGAGTTTTGACGACCGGATACGGCAAAAGTTTAATATATCAACTCCGCTGGTGGGAAAACGCATGGGACTCACTCATCCACAGCCGTTAATTGCTCTGGTTGGTTGTAGCGCTGTCCTATTGCGTGCAGAGGGAATTTGAAAGACAACAGTTTATCCCGCCCCTCGGATTGAGGTATGCCAATTGTGAGTTCCCAGACCTAACATCTTGATGTAGGTCTGGCTTTGCCAGGCTATATTAAAATGCAAGCATGGTTAAAAAAATGCAATGCCTATTTTTTTCAAGTAGTGCAATTCAACAGGCTTTTTTGTTTCAAAAATATTTGGCATTATTTTACTTCCATATATTAACCCTTTTAATGCATTGGGAAAAAAACTGGATACACCTGTTGGATTTCCGGGTCCATTCGGTTTTCACCATGCTATTGTTATATTTACCCCCGTTTATTAATTAAAATAAGAAGAAATTGTTACAAGAACTGCAGCAAAAACCAGTGTGATACGAAATAATATCTATTTGTATCAATATTTACTGAATACATTTAAATAAGTTATTTGAATATATCATGTGAAATTTATAAGACCATATAATATGAGAATTATGAGTATGGATTTTATTAAATTCCTTTGAACTTATAACTCATGACTGCTCAAAACAGTCCAAATGTATGAAATCTGCATGTTCTTTTTCAACATCAATATTACTCTGAAATGTTTTCAAACAAAATTTGTTCATTTGACTTGCATAAACGTTTACTTTCAGATGAAAAAAAAAAGATGATAAACAATCTCCTTTT
Organism: Tiaroga cobitis; assembly: GCA_030578255.1. NCBI lineage: Eukaryota > Metazoa > Chordata > Actinopteri > Cypriniformes > Leuciscidae > Tiaroga > Tiaroga cobitis. The sequence goes on along the minus strand of CM060599.1, from coordinate 17,177,256 downwards.
CATGGTGCAGTGCTTCATCAATAAGGCGGCAGTAGAGTGAAATGTGGACTTCTCCCTTTTCAAACCCTCTTTCTCTTCAAATTTAGACTATTTGGTCTATGGACTTTTGATCTACAAACAGACATTATCATTTTATCTTAATTTGCGTGAGTGCAGGAAAAGAGCTAAAAAGGCAGTAATTCGAGACATATCTAACGCTGTTTTTCACTGTCGGGGGAATAGTTCTAAGAATGGTAAGGAACAGTTCCAGTTATTTTTTCAACTTGAGCTTGGTTTGGCACGGCACGATTACAAACCATTCTCAGCCCGGACTGATGGTAGGTTGATGCATTTGTATCACAATACAAAGAGCCCCACAGTGCAAAATGAAAACATATCCGTACCGACTGGGCCTGATCGCCACGAAATGGAACGGTTAAGCAATGAGAAGGGTTTGGGCAGATGGTAAAAAAAGCTGCTTATCTAATAGATGGAGAGAAAAAAAAATGACGTGTAAAGCCACAGTTCACTTTCGGGTCAAAACTTACTGGAACGCAAAAGGTGTAACAATTTAGTTCAAGTAGTTCTCCTAAATCTGAAAACAGTCAAGTTTCATTTTCATACTAAAAACTGTGGATTTTTTTTTAGAAATGTTTTTGTACATCTTCCAGGTCAAAACGGACCCGAATTCAGTAATCAGAATTTGGTCATATTCTGGTTATTTACATTTCTGCGTTTGGTTTTTGCTGATGTGAATAGAACAAAAAGATCCCTTTCAGATAGATACTTAGAGCTTTTCTTTCAACTTGCCTTTGGCTATAGGTACAAAAGGTGGGCCAGGTTATCCAGGAGGCGATGGGAAAGATGGACATCCAGGTGAGCCCAGTGATGCAAAAGGTACTAAAGGTGTTCCCGGAGAAGAAGGTCATTCAGGGCCTAAGGGAATGCCAGGGCCTACAGGACAGTCTGGAATTGAAGGTTTCCCTGGAATGCCTGGACCCAGGGTAGGAAAATGAGCCCCATCTCTCTCTGACTCCTAAAACTACTTATGATTTAAAACATTGCAGATAATCTCCTTGTATATGGGGTCCTGTTAGAATGTCTTGGGTGTTGTGCTTTTAGTCATTGTGGCTTATATTGCAGGGTGACAAAGGCTCACCTGGTGCCTATGGACAGCCCGGAATTTCTGGAATTAAAGGAATAAAAGGTGCTCCTAAATAAACCTCTGAAGTGTCCATATTATGCTTGATGTATGACTTTCTCATAATCCTTGAATAAACTGCCAACAAAGTTTACATCCAATTCCTTTATTTAAGGTGACTTGGGTCCTACCATGAGTCTTCCAGGATCAACAGGACTGAGAGGCGAAACTGGGCTGTCTGGAACTTCAGGTTAGGAATTTCCATAATTCTACAGTGCATCAAACAATATTATTGTCAGAGGATGATGAATAAGAAGATGATAACAATAGGTTCCTGTACGAAAAGTCTTTTAATAATAGAAAAAACTCAGATGGTGTCACAGTGTGTGCGTGCAACAAAGCAAACACAAAAACAAACATCGTCCGACAACTGAGGGTGCACAGGGAGGAACTTAAATACTTGATGGTGATGAACTGAATGATGAGCAGCTGTGAGGATGATTATAGCACAGGTACTTCTGTAAGATGTCTGCTGGAGATCTGGAAAACATCTGAGAAACATCTTAGAAAGAGCAGTTTTACATACATTCTAAATATAGGGATCTTCTAAATGTCTATATAAATCTGACAGGAGACGTCTCAGAGATGTATTGCAGATGAGCAAACACTCTAAAAAATACATCTTGCAGATGTAAATACAGACATTAAATAGACGTCTCTAAGGTTTTTAGTGTGCTATTGGGGTGTCCATAGAAACAGATAAGTGACGGGAAACGAAGACAAAGAACACATGTGACTGATGAAAACAAACTAAAAGTCCATGAAAATGGAACTAGGAACAAACACAACTGAATAAGCGTGACAATTATATAATATTATGATTTATTATGATATTTTACTGCACTTGCTGTACGCACTGTGCGTACCTTGAGAGGGGTTAATTAATGCCATTTGAATTTTTTACATCATTTTTTTAATGATTATTAACATGTACAACACTCATGACATTGAGAAACAAAAGAGATTGAGAATAAATAAAGGTTTGCATTTGTGTGTTGTAAAGTCAAATGTGTGTATGTGCGTGCATGGGTGGGGGATGAATGAAAAGAAATCTGATTGGCTAGTTTAGTTTACACACGAAAAAGACATTACAGATAGTTCATGTTTAAAACCAGGCTCAAAATGAGTAAACGCTCTCTAAAACAGCTACACTTGATTAAAACATGTGCAAAAAGGCCTAAAACTTTTTAGTAGGGATGGAAAAACAAAGCCTCTTAAATCTTTGAAGCTTTCGGGAAGATTCGAAGCATCGAGAGTGTCAAAACCAGTGCCATCTTTTGCCAGGTAAGATTTACAGCAGCCAGAGTGTGTTCAGTTGCATCAGCTTTTCTAAGTGTATGGAAAGAGACTGTCGATTTGTACAATATTAGATCGTTAACACCAAGACACAATAGAGCGCAACAAATATGGTATCAAAGCAATAATTTATTGCTTCTATTTGCGGTTCTATATAAATCTATTTGCGGACGGGTGGGGTACTTCTGTGCGTACCCTGAGATAAAATCCTGCAGGTGCCCCTGGTCCCTGTGAACCACTTCTTAAATGAGTTTTTAATTTACATATCTTAGGTGAGAAGGGAGTCGCAGGTCAACCTGGAGATAGAGGAGGTCCTGGTTTTGATGGCATTGAAGGGATGAAAGGCCAGCCGGGTGAACCAGGAAAATCTGGACCACCAGGTATAAGAGTTTTGATCATTTTTCTTTTATTAAGCAATTTCGTTGTTTTCGAAAATAGTTTTTAACTGGATCCACTTTTTCATCAGGCTCTGATGGCCAACAGGGTTTCCCAGGAAATCAAGGTCATAAGGGCTGGCCAGGAGAGCCTGGGCAGAAAGGAACCCCTGGATTCCAAGGCCAACCGGGACAACAAGGTGTGTGGCTCTAATTGTCAAATTTAATGAAACAAAAACACAGCTATGTTAATACACCTTGTTTGTATACGCTTTCTGGAATGCTTGATTCTAATTGGTTGTTCGTAACATTCCAAAATCGGTCATAATGACTGTTGTCAATAGCAACACTATATAATGTCCGCTCGTTCAGGTATTTGAGGCCTGCACTTCCATGATCATCATTGTCACATTATTTATAGTATCTGAAATTATTTATTAATAATCTCTGTCATTTCTACCACTATATATTTAAATATATGCTCAAACATTTCCTGGCTAATTTTTCCTCTAGGATTTCCTGGTCTTAAAGGCATTTTTGGATTGGATGGCCTGAAAGGTCAAAAGGGAATCCAGGGTGTTCCAGGTACCTCTTCAGTTGTATTTGTTATCTTAGAAATTATAACATTATAAATCCTATATTAACTAATACATTTTAATTATATAACATGATTTACAGTTTAGCAATTTTATCATTATTATTAATTATTATCAATTATAAATTAATATTATTTAGATTTTCATGCATATTACCTTATGTAAAGCCACATTGTTTTTATGCAGAATTAATGATATCTTTGGTGTATTTTGTTCCCTGCAAGGCACTGACAACTGGGGTCCTCCAGGTGACGCAGGAGCGAAAGGAGATAGAGGAGAGAGCGGTATCCCCAGCACTGAGGCTGGCATCCCTGGAGATCTGGGCCTCAAGGGTTTCACTGGAGATCTGGGTAGCTTAAAATGCATATCATTTTCTGAATCAGGGGCAGTTCAATGGTCCCTGGAAATGCGGGGCTTTAGCACTCTTTCACTGTTAAAACTAAAGCATCGTGTTGGAATTCGCACTCGTCTTCTGTGAACGTAAGCCCCGCCTTCTTTTATCTGATTGGCCATCACAATCATTTTGGCATTGACGAGCACTGTGTTAGACCGCTGAACTTTTAGTCAACAAACCAAGCAGTGTGTAATGGAGTGTGACAGATCAGCATCAATAATATAAAATACATTGCAGCGAATCTATAATTTCCATATACGGTTTATTGGCCATAATGACAGGATCGCAAAAGTGTAGAACTCGGCGAGCTTGCGCAAATCAGATCTTCAGCGCAGCATATTGAAACACCTCTGATTGGCTGTTGCGTTCAACAGACATGTCTGTGATTGGCTACAATGCTCAACGCTGCAAAAGCATGTTGTAAAGTAGTAACCTTTGATGCCAAAGGGGAATTTTTTTTCATAATTAGGTAATCGCGTCAGCTGTAATCGTATTCACGATTATTTTTCTGATTAAGTGTTGAGCTCTATAAGAAAAACAAGGTAACAAAACTTTCGGGGCTTAATCCCCCATAGCCCACCGCTAGCACCTCCCCTGTTCCAAAAATGAAGTTTTGTGCATTATTTATTTGATACAACTATGCATTAGTTCTTAACACTGGAACTGCTGTGTTTACAGGTGATAAGGGTGAATCTGGGCGTCCAGGTGTCCCAGGTCCTCCAGGCGCACAAGGATTCTCTGATATACAAGGAGTTCCAGGCGACTATGGCTTTCCAGGCACTAAAGGACTTCCAGGTGAAGGACCCATTGCTATATATTTACAATAAACACTAGTAATGCGTACTATAGACTGTATAAGAAGAAGGAGATGTACTAATTAAAGGGACTTTGGTCCCCGTTTGTCCAAATTATTCACAACAAATTATTATTTTATTACAATATTATTTTGCAAAAGAGGGTTAAATATGTTTTGTAAATTAGTGAAGTAAATATAAAGCGTCACTTTGTCAAACAAAAATAACTTATTTCTTAATCTAAAATCTTTCTTGAAAATGAATTTTGAAAAAATGTCTTGATACCTGTTGCTGTCATTCTTCAGGTTTTCCTGGTCCTAGAGGGATTACAGGTGAACCATCTCCATTCGGAGCAAAAGGAGATAAAGGAAATTCAGGTGATTTCGGATTCACCGGAGAAAAAGGAGTCCTGGGGGACAGAGGAGAAAAAGGACCGTCTGGGGAGCCTGGAGTGTCAGGAAGAAAAGGTAGATTATGAAATATGAATATGGTAAAGGTCACTGCATTGGCGAAATCAAAACAGCAATCTAATATTCATTATGATGATTAATACAAGACCAAATAAACGTGAACAAAAGATAATTCAATAGAGAATTTAATTGTTAAATGTGACAAAATGTGGAATTCGTATATGTAAATCATATTCAAATGTTTTAGATGAGCTGAGCAAAACACCCTGTTTTACACTCACATATTTTGCTCACTTTGATTTGGTACGAGACCTGTTAACTGAAAAAGAACTTGAGTCATGTAGGAATGCTTTATTTCTTTTAAAGGTGAAAAAGGAGAACAAGGAATGATGGGCTTTCCAGGAAGACGTGGTTTTGAAGGCGACAGGGGCCCTGTTGGACCTAAAGGAGATACTGGACCCCCAGGTGATTATTTGAAACCACTAAATGATTTGTCTGTATGATCATTTTTTGTTTAATATAATTAAATATTTTCAATTTACTATCCAAACTTAATATGCAGAAATAGCTCTACTATATGGCTTTTAGTCAACCAGTTCAATCATGTTCCATATGTAGGTTATACAAATATGGAGGTAAAATAATGACTAATCTTTTGAAAAAAATGTTGAATTACACTAATTGAAAAATAATACATTGCATTAACAGTGTTTGCATTTTAATGCATTGTATTTTAAGGGTTCGTAAGCCCAAAATTGACTTCAGCCATCCGTGTCCGTGCATCGTCCGCGTGACGTAATTTTCGACATCAGGAGAGTCCGCGGACGTCCGCACACCCCGTCCACGAGTAGCACAATTTTTGTGACCGCACAGATGGTGCGTGTACAACAGAGCATGTGTGAGTAACTTGAGCGCTTGAAAACAAAATCCGCTAGACAGTGTGCACGCGCCCAACCCCTCTTTCTGCGCTCATGGCCAAAGGAGTGTACTTTGATAGGCTTGTGCACTCAACCGTGCGCAAGACGGAGCGGAACGCGGAAAATGAAGTATACCCAGGCCTTAAAGGGCTAATTCACCCAATAATGAGAACTGTCCTATAATTTACTCACACCAAAGCCATCCTAGGTGTATATGACTTTCTTCTTTCAGCCAAACATAATCAGAGTTATATTAAAAAATATTCTGGCTATTCATCCATCATAAAAGTAATCCATACGGCTCCAGGGGGTTAATAAAGGCCTTCTGAAGCGAAGCGATGCGTTTTTGTAAGAAAAATATCCATATTTATAACTATAAATTATAATCACAGGCTTCCGGTAACGGCCGGAGACGAGTCTTTTTCGGTGGAAATGAGTGGCGCAAAAGTCTTCAAATGTAATGTATGTTTTGCTCATCAGCGTCTGATACACAAAAACTGATTTACAGAAATGGAGCAAATCTTATTTCCTCCAAATAAGATTTGCTCCATTTCTGTAAATCAGTTTTTGTGAATGAATGAATGCAACAAACACAGAATGAGTTAATCACATCTGCGTCCGAAACCGCATACTCTCTTGAGTAGGTACTTATTTTGAATAAGTAATTACTCAGTGACCGTTAAAAAAGTATGTTCTATATAGTATGAATGTGTGTAGTGTGAATGTAATATAGACGTACAACATTCACCATGTTGTCATTATCATGTGAACTACCACATAATCACATCTACCTCAGTTGCATCGCTTCACTGCCATTCATAAATCCTCTCCTGTGGCCTCATGGGATCGAAGAGTGTCCATCATATGCACACTTCAGAATCTCACTGGAAGAAGTAGGTGATCCGGGTTCTATTGGCCAAATCTTTTACTGTGAATTTGGACATAATTCTTTTGTCACATACTGTTTTTTACTTACTATATAATAGAGAAGTAGGCGATTTCTAATGCAGCCTACCTGTTGTTTTGGTCTTCCGCATCACCCACTTGCACCACCTGCTTGTTAGGTGACCAACAGCATCGGTAATCGACTGCTATTCCTGCAGTTTCTTGATGTGCAATGTTGAATCTTCTGCTGAATTTGACCCAATGAATTTGTTGAAGTGATTTTTTTTTTTAAAGCAAAATAAAATGCACTGAAGTAGGCGATCGAGTAGGCCTGTCGAATATTATAGGTGGTATTTTTAAACAGACTGAATATTTTGGAAATTAAGTCTAGAAGGTGAATGTGGATTCTTGAATTTGTAATACTGACATTGTGAATGAAATGTTTTCATTTGAAATATTCACAGCTTGAATAACTATGTTGAATTTCAGCCCCCAAAAATGCAAGCCGTGGAAAATACAATGCATTAAAATGCAAGCACTGTTAATGCAATGCATTTTTTTTTAATTAGTGCAATTCAACATGCTTTTTTGTTTCAAAGGCATTAGTCAGTGTTTCCATGTACATATACTTCCAAATACAAAGAATTTAGTCTGCATACTGTATTCATGCATTCATGTTGTCTGGCCTGCAATTTATATATACAGTATATAGTAACAAGATGCTTGACCAGTACATCTAAATGTGTTGGCTGGATCTAGATTGTATATTGAACATTTAAAATGACTGGTTTATTCAGACCATAAACGGGATCAGAAGCATTTGTTGCAGTGTTCGAAATACAAATCTAGTTTGACTGCACCTTATTCATTCTCTCTACCTTGTTCTTTCAGGTTTTCCTGGGTTACCTGGTGCTAAAGGACTTCCACCAATTCCAAAGAAACTTCCAGGGGAGATAGGAGCACCTGGCCCAATGGGTATTCAAGGACCTCATGGACACAATGGAAATCCAGGCCCTGCTGGACCTCCTGGTGATGCAGGTACAAGAATTCAAAGCATCAATTTTAGCCTCAACATGCAGTCATGCATGTGATATATAAACTTCTTCTGTGGTTCTGTTGCTGCGCTCCAGAATCACAGTTCATTGTGTAAATAGCTATTATCTGTTTACAGGGTTTTTGGGTCCAAAGGGGCACAAGGGCATGCCAGGTCTCCCTGGAATACCAGGAAATCCAGGCTTCCGTGGAGAATCTGGACAAATGGGCCACCCTGGTCTGCAAGGAGAAGAAGGTAAATAGTAGGGGTGTGCAAAGCAGCCGGTATTTGTAACTGTATTTGTTGAGGGGGGAAAAGTATTTGTATTTGTATTTGTATTCGAGTAAGGCCACGCCCCCTTGTCGGGTTCTGACGTTTAATGACGTAGGGCTAGCTCATTGGTCGCACGTCAGAGGCACCCGCGCCATTGGATGTGATGGTGCTAGCTGTGCAGCTGCAAATGCGTTTTACATAAAAGCTTCATTTTCCTCGATTTACTGAAAAGGAAAAACTCCTTTTCCTCGATTTACTGAAGCTTTCATGTAAAACACATTTGCAACTGCAGCTGCTGCACAGCTAGCACATTGAGCGTCTGGCTCACTCATAGTCTGTGCTGCGGCAACTGCACATCCAATGGCGCGGGCGCCTCTGACGTGCGAACATGGAATAATCTCTCGATCAAACTCCGCTTCCCGAAGTTATAAACTGCCTCCAGAACCCATTTAAGGTACAAAAATCTATGCAACAAAAATAGTGATGCAGTTAAGTGTTTTTCTCGCTCAGCCGAGCCCTCTCTGTTGCTGTGTGGAGCAGCCCGTCAGTCACCTCTTCCTGAACGTCACTCACGCTCTGCGGTCTCATGAGGAAACGCAGCTTTTTGATATAAAGTTTTTCTTGTTCCCGAATACAAATATTTGTAATAAGTATTTGTTCGAAATAAGTATTCATAGAAAACACGTTATTTGTACCTTTCCGAATACCGTATTCGGGTTCGGCTCCACCCCTAGTAAATAGTGTGTTTGTGTAGATGGATGAGGATTATGGGATTCTGGGCTAGATTAGTGGATTAAGGGTTGCAGACGACTGGTCACCAAGAGGTCCAGGTTTATTTTGAAATGATTATGAGTTTATTTTTTGTTGTGTAATTGTGGGAACTGGTAACATTCTTTAATTTGTTCAGTTAGGACAATGTCATTGTTTGAAACAAAGTTTCTAGATTTTATTCATTCTTAAAAAATTATTGGTTTTGTATAAACAGAAAGAATTCAATGAAAAGAATGGAAATAATTTATATAAAACAATTCACAAGCCGATAATGAATCTGAATTCACAGGGTCCCGAGGACGCTCTGGTTTACCCGGTCCTATCGGAATGGCTGGCCGCAGTGTCAACGTTGGCTACCTGCTGGTGAAGCACAGTCAGTCGGAACAGATCCCCATGTGCCCTGTGGGAATGTCCAAGTTGTGGGATGGTTATAGCCTTCTGTACTTTGAGGGACAGGAGAAGGCCCACAACCAAGACCTGGGTGAGTGCAGATGACAACGTAATAAAATCAATAACAAGATGTTGAGTCATTGCATGTCTGACACCACCATCGCTTGTACAACTTTAGATCCAGAATATGAATGTTGAATTACATGGCATTGTGTAGTGTTCGTTTATGAAATTGAAAGTGCATTTTCTACAGCATCTGCATTTACATGGACCCTAATATTAGTTTGTAACCGGACTAGTAGCACAGTCAGAAAAAATCCTATGTAACAGCATCAATCGAAATGAATTGGCCAAATGCGGTATGGATTGTAAGGGTTAGTTTAAACATGTTCTAATGCTTTTGATAGGACATGTATAAACTTGAAAACCAGAACTGGAAAGTTCTGTTCTATTTTTTTTTTTTTTTTATCATTAACTACTTTGTGATTCTCTGAAAGCTTTAAAATGCCTCACAGGTCTCTGTTTTGTTTTCCAGGTCTAGCCGGCTCGTGCCTCCCCCGTTTTAACACCATGCCCTTCCTGTACTGCAATCCGGGAGACTTATGCTACTATGCCAGCCGCAATGACAAATCCTATTGGCTGTCCACCACCGCACCAATTCCCATGATGCCTGTGGAGGAGGCCGAGATAAAACCATACATCAGCCGCTGTTCCGTGTGTGAAGCTCCAACTGTGGCCATCGCCATACACAGCCAAGATATAACTATCCCACAATGCCCAGCAGGCTGGAGAAGTCTCTGGATTGGCTATTCCTTCCTTATGGTGAGACTTCAGTTCAAAATTGTTACACTTTGATCATTGAATCGTGTTTGCCAAGACCTCTAACTGGTTCTGTCACACTCACACAGCACACGGCAGCTGGAGATGAAGGTGGCGGTCAGTCTCTGGTGTCTCCGGGCTCTTGTCTCGAAGATTTCCGCACCACTCCCTTCATCGAGTGTAACGGGGCCAAAGGTACATGTCACTACTTCGCCAACAAGCAGAGTTTCTGGTTGACCTCTATCGATCAGTCCTTCCAGAGTTCCCCTGTCTCTGAGACACTTAAAGCCGGTCAGCTCCTGTCACGCATCAGCCGCTGCCAAGTGTGTATGAAGAACCTGTGACCTGTAACCTATGAACTTTGACACTATTGCAGCAGCATTACAAGTAACACCTGCACAATTCAGAATTCTTCATTCCAAATTGCAATCGGATGTCAATGTTGCAAGTTAGGCTTTTGAAATTACTTCATGTATTTAATGCATCACATATGACATGCCCTCAGATTCACTCTTCATCACTACTGTGTGCCTTATGACCGAAGATATGTACCTGTGCATTATGAGAAGTGAAGCAAGAGATGCATGAAAGCATAGCTATGATATTTCTCTGTATTATTTACTTTTCTATGTATAAAATGGTGCTTAGTTTCTAACTTATTACCTCAGCATTATGAAACCTGAATCTCTTGTTATTAATACATACAGCTGAACCAAAGAAGCCCATGCTTATGCACTTCTCTGCCCTTTCGTGTCATGTGGTAGTGCTTTGTGAATCAAGAACCGGTTCTTATTCAGAACTGGTTCCATTATTTTAAAAGGCAGTGTCTATTTATACTAAATGCAAACCGACATTGTTAGCAAAGGCTATTTATCCTTAGTACAAATAGCATATGACTTCTATTTGCACTTAGTAAGTAAACAAAATCTACTTTTTGTTACACTTAGGCTACATTCACACTGCAAGCCTTAGTACTCAATTCTGGTTTATTGCTCAGATTAGAATTGTTTTTCCTTTTTGGCTGTTCAAGTTATTCACGTACTTCCAAAGAACTAAAATAACCAAAGAGTGACTTCCATCAGGGCAGAATTGTGACGAATGTTGCGTAAAAGTCACATGCATTACGATATGACTTCAGACTGAGGTCGCATTGCAAAACATCCAGTCTGTATCTGTTTTAGGACCACACATGGAAGTGGCCCAAATCAGAATCGAAAAGATCAGATCCCATGTGGTATGCGATGAACAAACAAACAAAAAACAGATCTGAGTCATCAGATATCTCAAAACGGATTTGTAAAAATCCTATTTCATGTGATTTTTTGCCATTCACACTTGCTAAATATGACCGGATTCCAATAAGATATGCAAAAAAAATGGATTTGGAGTCTGAACGAAAATGTAGCATTAGTGTAAATAGCATCTGCCATCTCTTTCACTGCCTTTAAAAAAAAACTGGAACCCAGTGATTTCAGTTAAAGTCCCCATGTGGTGAAAATCCAGCTTTTAATGTTGTTTATGTCTATGTGGTGTTTTTAATACGCTTTAAGACAAACCATGTGCAAATTCATAAGTCAACACAATTGCTGAGTATTTTCTCCTTAAAACTGCAGTGAACCAAAGACAGTCTCAAAAACACGGTTTGAAATCGCTGGTGTTTCTGACGTCATAAACAACCTTGTAACCAATCACGTCAACGTGTGATCATCAACGAGTGGATTTCTGAGCTGGTGTGAGTGAGTTGAGGCGGGGATAATTTGCATATTCATAGAACCGCGCATACTAAATGAGGCAAGGGTGCAGAGTTACATTCAAACTATTTTTAAGGCATGAAGATTTTTTTTCAAAGGAAAAAAACTTTAAATATGTAATTTTTATGATCAAATATTAGTTTTAAGGGATAAAATTATTGACTACAGGGGGACTTTAATGGCTTTTTGAACATCTGAATTCAACAACAGATAGCAAAGTTGCAAAATACAATTTGAATTAAATACAGTTCATTTTTAGATTGTTGTTTTGTTCTATTGGAATCTGAAAGGATCTAATCATTTGACGACATGATGTCTGAGGATAGTGATGGCAATCAAAATTTCAATAAGAACGTTCCCTCTTCTTTAAAATTACTAAAATAATTGTTAACAGAACCATTGAGGAACTAACTGAATCAGAATCTGAACCAGAATAATTTAATTAGACATGATCATTAAGGCTCAATAACACAATGCTTAACCACAAGGCCGCTTAAACACAGTGCTATCTGCTATTTTTAACCATTATATAAATATAATTTCACAAGACTTACACTAACACCATCTTCTGATGCCTGTATATTATTTTTGCTTTGAGTTTGTTTATGTAATGAACAGCTTTGAATCATCACTCTTGGATATGTTTTTTTTTTTTTTGCATGCACCCTTTATCCTCTAATGTTGTCACACACTATTCATTGGGTTTTTATTTAATAAAAGGTCATAAACTTTGAGACTTGAAGCTTTTTACTAGAATTTTGTCCAGTCAAGAGGCTCATTCTGGTTTGTTTGTTTGAACCCTCTGTTGGTTACACCAATTGCACTGATTTCACTGAGGTTTACATGACATGTACATGGCCAGGTCATTAGAAGACTGTAGTTCAATCTTTGTCCCACTTCCACTTAAATGCACAAACAGGCTATATTCTCCATTGAGTCTGTAAACAATGGCTAATGTGGGTCACCTGAACGTTCTGGACTTTGAGCAGTTTTGCCCATTTTCAGTGCACATTGCACAAGTATTATTGCCCTGAAGCCCATAAACCACTAACATGTATGTGATACCAGTAAAGCGAACCAAATACGATTATAATTCAGAATATTTGCATTGAGAATGTCACTGCTTTTTTTTTTCATATTTTCTTTTTTTGTACTTTCAATGTAATTATGTGGAATATTTGAATACATTGATTTTGAATCATAGCGTTATTGAATAAAACAACAATAAATGCTTTTTGTTTGTTACATTTGTGTCATCTCTCATTTTAATTATATCTGAACAAGATCTACCTTTTAGAAAGTATGAAGTTTATTGATTCATTCATTTATAAAGCACCTTATATAGGGCCCACATCAATTCTTGTAAAATAAAAGTAATTGAAGACCACTTTCTGTCTATTTCAAGCATATGCTGTTCTTTTGAACTTTCTATTTATCAAAGAATTCTAAAAAAATGTATCATGGTTTCTACAACAATATTAAGCAGCACAACTGTTGATTATACATTGATTATAATGTTTCTTGAGCAGCAAATCAGCATATTACCAGCATTTTGAATGACAGTGTACTTCGTGAAGCTTTCTCACACTAACCACACAGATTAACCCATTTATTCCAAGATTTAAAGCTGCAGTCCGGCGTTTTTCCTCTTTGTCGCCATCTCTGTTCGAAATCTGCAATTGCAGTCATTCGCGGAATTATCAACTTTACGTGAGTTGTACTTCAACACCCTCGACACGGCACAGCGCGGATGAACACAATGTTTGAGGAGACTGTGAGGCTGTCAGTCACTGCGCCGATGTGGATACTGGCATTCAGAATCATAGATTATTCTTTTTGGAAGTATGACCAACATAAGAATTTTCACTGGAAAATGTCATCTGAACTAGTGAGAAACATCCACCTTTGTTCTGGTTCTGACATTGCAGTAAATCGCACTGATTAAATCTAACAATCGCTTATAAGTTATCATATCACGCAAAACCGTGCAAATTATACTTTGTTCTCAAATTGTTAATGTTAACAACGTCAGCATTGCGTGACTACATGTAATGTCCTTCCGATATGTATCCTTGTTTTCGCATGGGCTGGTTGCAGTCTCTTTTTGTCTGTAGCCACTCCGAAGTCCGAACAAAGTCTTTTGCATTTTACAGCGGGTGAATCTCTAGTTGTCACTGCTGATTGTCGTTTGGACCTTTCTGGATCCGCCATCAAATTGATAAGTTTAATTATTTTAAGTGTTGTAAGAAAAGGCTATAAATCTCATCCTCCAACATCCTCACACGCAATATAGCCTACTAGCCGAGACTCCTTCTTTATGTGTACAGATGTGACGTAATGACGCAAAGACTTGCTCGAATCTCCCGTGGAAATCCACCAGTACAACTGGAATTAAAAACATTATTACAAGCTTACCGCTTTGAATCGAGCTACGGCAAGCAGATAGCGTTGAACACTGGCTGGTTATGTATTTTCTCAAATATGTATATTGGATAATTTTTAACCCAAAAAAAGCTACAGACTGCAGCTTTAAGAATTTTTATTTTTCTCATATTAGAATTAGTGAAGCAGTATCAGAAAATGTTCATAGAATTTTTACAAAATATAATGTAGAAATAATTTCAAAAAAATAATAATAATCACAGAGATCATGACCATTCCATTCCATTAATGCAAAGAACAACAAAGAAAGTAAAAACTATTTCACAAAATTAAAACAAAGACTATTCAGCAAGATCAAGTTATTCTATCTTTTAATTCCTCCCCCGCAAAAAAGTTTGTTTTAATACTGCTCTGGAGTAAAATAAAAAATCAGCACATAGCAGTAGTTCAAATAAACTCTAGTTTAAGTAAGTGGCGGTATGATTTATATCCATTCCTTCTTTGGCACTGATTGACAACACAATCCCACAATCCTCACGCCTCCTATGTTTGCCTGGCTCTAGGCACAACATCCTGCTTTAGTCCTTTTCACCTCCATTGGCTTCTCCAGGTCCACAGTGGAACTCTCTCCTTCGCTCCGTTTCTTCAGAATGGAGGGCAGAACCAGATCGAAGAGGGTTTCAAACAAAACGTCCACATTGTAACCCGTTTTAGCACTTGTCTCAAAGCACACGGTCTCGGCAGGCAGACAGGCCTTCTCCTCCAGGCCTTTGTAGCGCAGCACGCGGGCGTACAGAGCGACGGCGTCCTCTCTGCTCACCTGTTTGTGCTGGAGCGCAGTGCCGGGAGGAGTCGGACACGTGACCTCGGGCTGGGCTTCGTCCCCTTGCTCGCTCTCTGTGTCTGGCCCTTGAGCTAGAGCGTCCGTAAGGTCTGCTTTGTTACCCACTATGGCGAATATGCAGTCAGTGTTGGCGGTGTCAGTCAGGGACAGGAAGCGGTTCTCCAGCTCTGCCAGGCTCTGCCAGTTGGTAACGTCATAGGTGAGAATGACTGCAGCCGCGCCACGGCAGTACATGGAGCCCAGGCCATGGAACTGCTCTCGACCTGCACAGCACAAACGTGACAATCAGTATTCATTTGGAGAATTTGCACTTTACTTGAGTACAATTTAAACGGAATACTTGTACATTACTTTTCTAAGACAAAAAAAAAAAAAAATAGTATTGGGACACTGACACATTCCTGCCGCTGTTTTGACTCCTTTACACATTTATAAGCTCTTCACGAGTTCGCAGCTGGTCGGGAATACCAGCATATGTAGGCTACGTACATACAACGAGTGCATTTATCCTAGCACACAGCATTATTTTGGATGTTCTGTCAGTTGCGTCTCGAAATATACATAATAAAAGCTGACCAATCAGGTTGTGAACATATCCCTATGCCTTTAGGTTTGGTATCTTTAGGTTCGGTGTTAGGTTCGGACTCCTAACCAAACAAACCAAGCGAACCAAACTACAAGTGTGAACACACCTTAAGTCAGTTCATGAAATTTCATCCTTGCTAGATATTCCAAGGTCAACTGAAAGTGGTATTATCAAAAAAGTGTAAGCATTTAGGAACAGCAGCAACTCAGCCATGAAACACACGACCACATAAAGTCACTGAGCGGTTCACCGAGTGCTGAGGAGCATGGTGTGTAAAACTCGCCTACACTCTGCTGATTCCATCGCTGAAGCGTTCCAAACTCTGGCATTAATATCAGCACAAAAACTGTGTGGCGGGAGCTTCACGGAATGGGTTTCCATGGCTGGGCAGCAGCATGCATGCCTCACATCACCAAATACAATGCCAAGCAGTCGGATGGAGTGGAGTAAAGCATGCCGCCACTGGACTGGAGCAGTGGAAACGTATTCTGTGGAGTGACGAATCACTCTTCTGTATTTTGAAGTCTGATGGGCGAAATTCGGTTTGGCAGAAACCAGTTGAACATGACCTGTCTGACTGCATTGTCCCAACTGTCAAATTTGGTGGAGGAGGGATAATGGTGTTTTTCAGGCTATGTCCCCTTACTTCCAGAGAAGGGAAATCTCAATGCTTCAGCACACCAAGACTTATTGGTCCATGCTATGCTTCCAACTTTGTGGGAACCGTTTCGGAAAGGCCCTTTTCTATTCCAGTATGACTATGCCCTAGTGCCCAAACCAGGGTCTATAAATAAGTCAAGTCAAGTCAAGTCATCTTCATTTATATAGCGCTTTTAACAATGGATTGTTTCAAAGCAGCTTTACAAAGATAAACATATAATTTAAGGTAACAGATTGTTTTGGCATTATAGCGGTTCTTGAATAATGTTATTTCCAGCTAAAGTTAACTTTGATTGATTCACCTCCGTCGAAATGATCAGACTTTTAAACGCGAACCTGTGATTAACGCTGACGGCGTTCCCTTTCTAATTCAGAATTGATTCTATAGTTATGTGCTTTTTAAAATATGTGCGCAGATTTATAATTCATACAACCCAGCCTAAACAAACTACTTTTCTTGCCTATAAATTTTGATACAGAATTTTGTTTTATTTTATCACTTCGGGGTACGCGAGCCAGAATTCACAACGCTTCATCTGTGATCAAATACATGGTTTGGATGAGATTTGTGTGGAAGAACTTGACTGGCCCTGACCTCAACCCCATCGGACATCTTTGGGTTTAACTGGAGCGGAGATTGTGAGCCAGGCCTTCTTGTCCAACCTCAGTGCCTGACCACACAAATGCTATACTGGATGAATGGGCAAACATTCCCATAAAAACAATCTAAGATCTTGTGGAAACCCTTCCCAGAAGAGTGGAAGCTGTTATAGCTGAAAAGGGGCAGCCAACTCCATATTAATGTCTATATATTAGAATGTGACGTCATTACAGTCACTGTTGGTGTAACAACAATATATTCTTACGCTACGTCTTAGTTTGTGCTTATCTTGGCGAAAGCCGAGGACAAATCAGCATGAGGTTTAACATCTACTCACGTGTAATGGAAATCATTTACTACATATTTTTATATTTACCCTAACATAACAAGCCAATCAGATATTTATTTATTTATTTATTTATTTTTGGGGGGGAGCCAATGAAATGTGTAAAATGTATTTGGCCACAACTAGATTTGTCCTCAAAAATGGAAATGTTTCATCAGTCACAACAACACAAAGGTAACAGTTAGGAAACAGTTTTCAGGACATTGGTTTGAGTTGAACTAAATATGGTGTATATTTGAGACTTACAAAGTAAAACATATTAAACATTAAATACAACCTGCTGTATACAAATTTTGTGCATTAACGACGTTACAGTTAGAAAAGGTCATGTTCTATGTACGTTTTACAACCCTACTGATGAGGATTCAATGGTACAAAGGTCAACATAATTAAACACAAGTAGCCTGAATAGTTCTGAAGGGCCAAATCTACTTAGTTAAAGAAATAAAAAGTTACGGATGGGGGTAAACTTATCACTTTCTCTTTTCACTTTCTCCTATAAAAAGGTTGTCAGTCATTATACTGAGAGCTGTAACAGCAGAAATACAAGGGCGTATTGTTGTAAAAATATGTAGTGGTCTTCAACCAACTTGGCTTCTACTGTCTGTGTCTGAAGGATGTGAGAGAGAGCTTTGTTCCTTATTCTTATGCATTTCATGCTGCAAAATGAGTAAAATTATAGACCTCTAATGAAAATTAAACGTCTAATACTTATAAGCACGGCTCATTTTAATTTTTCAAATACTTGCATGCCACCAAATCAAGTTCAAAGTTAAAATCATAAGAAATTAATTCTAATTAATTCCTATTTGAGATAAAATGTTCATCGTAGGGATGATCCGATCAGTATTTTTGCAGCCGATACGACCACTGATTTTTTTGTAATCATGATCGGCCAGTACTGATCCTGATCATTCAATCTTTATATAAGTGATATGTAAGCTCTCCGTTGACTGTCACGGGTAACTTTTTTTTTCTGATAAAGTAATACCACAGATGTTGCCTTGGTTCTATTATTTACAGTAATGTTGTAGGCCTATTTTATTTTAATTGACAATCAAATAAATTAGCACAACAAATATTCATTTTACAATGAACATTTTAATAGGCCTTTAAAAACAGAGTTTCCGCAAAACACTATCCATATTAGGATGCTTCGGCTTATCAAAGAGCCTAGAAGACTTTAAACAGTAACTCGTTTTTATTTTTTGGGAGGGGGAGCATGGCCCATGAATGCTTCCCTTTGGTGCCAGCCCTGGCTCCATATCTTCATCCAGAGGCCACACAAAGAAAGTGATGGAGTTCATTCAATAATACGCTTAAAAATGCGGATTCATTCATCAATAAAACAAGGTGTTGAAATTAATTTAATTTTGAACACCACTTTACAAGGCTCAATCGTTGTGTAACACGTCACCTGGGTAACGCTGAAGCTTTACATTGATTCAATGCATTGAACAGCGTTGACGGATGGAAAATCCCCTTAAACATTGAACATTAAACATATCGCTTTCATCTTCTAACTGATGGCAAACTGATTTTTTCAGAAATATATGACTTGAACTGATGAAGGACAGACGCAGGTAATCACACACACGCTGTCTGCTCTGTGTGTGTGAGTGTGAGTATGTGTGTGAGAAAGAGTGTGAGGAGGAGGAGCTGCCTCAGCCACCTAGACACCGAGAGCAGACGACCAAAAGATTTTCTTCTGAAAATGTCTATGAAAGCTCTGTTATGTATCCCCCATGTCTGTTGGTTGTTAAATGTTTTTTATATGTTTCTTGAAATGTAATTTTTTAAAAAGTCGACGTCATCGCGTGTTTGATGCCATCAAATTGGTATAGGTTCGTGAGATTGGCCAAATTTAGCAACTATGTTATGCCGATCGAATCATAGGCTGTATTCAAAATCGCATACTTCCCTACAATTTAGTAGGCAAAAAACAGTGTTCGGCAAAATAAGTAGCCTATGTCCGAATTCACTGTACTCATATAAGAGTAAGCTAAAAGTAGCAGGATGACTTATTTCTTTCAGTGAGATTCTGAAGTGTGCATATGATGGACACCTTACTATCCCATGATGCCACAGGAGAGGATTTATGACTTGCAGTGAAGCGACATAACTGAGGCTGGTAGGTCACATGATAATGACAACATGGTGAATGTACTACGCATTCATACTACATAGAACATGCTTTTTTTTTGCGGTTATGAAGTAATTACTTATTGAAAACAAGTACCTACTCAAGAGAGTATGCGATTTTAGACGCAGCCATCGAATGTGGTTATCGGCTGATAATGATCTGCGGCCGATCGATTGGAGCATCCCAAGTTCGTACATAAATTTGTACTGAAACTTTAACAACTCAAAACTTCCTCCCCAGTGAAATAAGCTTACACAACATCGAGATGTCATAAAAATGAATACATTTAACATTGGGATTTACAGTATATACATGGTGTACAATTTATTAGTCCATACCTTCCCTGAATTCAAACGCATGAACTTGGCGTTGCTAGCATTGTTCTCTGCTTTATGAGCTTCAGAAGCACCAACAATATCCACTCAGACATGGTGAGGTAATACAGAGAAAGTAAGCCATATATATTATTACTACCGTCACCAGATGAACTAATGATGAGGGTAAAATGTGTTACAGGGTTAGTTCACCCAAAAATTTTAATCATGTCATTAATGACTCACCCTCATGTCGTTCCAACACTGTAAGACCTCCGTTCATCTTCGGAACACAGTTTAAGATATTTTAGATTTAGTCCGAGAGTTTTCTGTCCCTCCATTGAAAATGTATGTACGGTATACTGTCCTTGTCCAGAAAGGAAATAAAGACATCATCAAAGTAGTCCATGTGACATCTGTGGGTTAGTTAGAATGTTTTGAAGCATCGAAAATACATTTTGGTCCAAAAATAACAAAAACTACGACTTTATTCAGGATTGTATTGTCTTCCGGTTCTGTTGTCAATCCGCGTTCACGAGTCCGCAGTGACGCTGCTGACGTAAGACGCTGCTGACGTGTTATCTGGTGCGTCCGTGTATTCGGGTTCAAATAAATATGGCTGGGCAAAAAAATGCAAGTCTTCCTCTGTGTCGAAATCCTTAGACATGTTTGCGAAGATTGCTTGGTTTACAGCGTGCGTCTCCCTCAGACTGTAAAAGAAGCTCGGGCGCCCCAGATAACACGTCACCAGCGTCTTACGTCACCAGCGTCACTGAACGCGGATTGACAAAAGAACCGGAAGACAATTCAATGCTGAATAAAGTCGTAGTTTTTGTTATTTTTGGACCAAAATGTATTTTCGATGCTTCAAAACATTCTAACTAACCCACAGATGTCACATGGACTACTTTGATGATGTCTTTATTTCCTTTCTGGACAAGGACAGTATACCGTACATACATTTTCAATGGAGGGACAGAAAACTCTTAGCCTGGTTAAAACCAGACCATTCTCAGTTGTAACTGAGTTATGGTCTGGCAAAGCGTCATAGACAAATCATTTCCAGAGGGGCGTCACCAACGGACGTCGCGGATAGACCTAAAACCAATCAGAACGATAAAGGAGATGACGTATGCAGAGCGACGGAGAAACATCTCTGTTCTTTGCTCGGTTTTTAACAAAAAAGGAAACGGTTCAAATCGCTTAAAACAGACGCGATAGCTGATTCGAACGAGTGATGTTCCACGCCGGCATTCCATCTTTGTAATGTAGGCTACAAAATCTGCTTCAAAATCCCAGCGCTGTCGTCATCGTGTAAAGCCCGCCCCAACGTTTCTGATTGGTGCCTCGATTTCGACGGATTGGAAATGGGCTTGAATGAGCTCTTTGCCAGACTAACTTTCAGAGCAAATCTAAATTAGCCGGAAGTTGTCTGAGTTTTCCCAGGCTAGAAAACTCTCGGACTAAATCTAAAATATCTTAAACTGTATTCCGAAGATAAACGGAGGTCTTACGGGCTTGGAACGACATGAGGGTGAGTCATTAATGACATAATTTTCATTTTTGGGTGAACTAACCCTAATGTTCATGTAGCACCTGCCGCTCTGCAAATCCCTCTGAAGAATGCAGTGTTACAAACAACCGACTGTTGGTTGTTAAATGTTTCTTTGTATGTTTCTTGAAATTTAGTTTAAAAAAATTATTGAAGCGCTAAAGTTTGACGTCATCACGTGTTTTACACGTTAAATTACATTTTTTACATTAAAAAAGTCAGAATTGTGAGATAAAAGTTGAAATTACCTTTTTTATTTTATATTCTGTGGCAGTAAACAAACTTCCATAGACTACTTCGATAAAATGCATATAAATATCAGTTGCCACTCTATATCTCCCAACAAAATATAGAGTGACAATGACCTGACAATTTTTTTCCTAATTATACTAAAAGGGCTTTTACTTTGTAAAAATGAGATCAGATCAGATCAGTCAGTGGGCAGAAGCAATGTTTTGAACATGCAGGTAATTTAAAGGCCTTAGAAATGAATGTATCAAATATAATACAATAGGCTTTACGGGGTTAAAGTCTTGGAACATGAAAATTAAATAATAATAAAAATATATCACAAACTGTCATTTTGCTCATATGATGATCTGCATGCTTTACATTCCTGGAAATCCAGGTTATTTTTTTCCATTAAACACAAATCGAGCCGCACTCCCACATTTAGGAAAAACTGAGAAATGTACAGCTTCATAACTTGATGGTGAATGTCTTTCGTCCCTCCCTCCTAGACCCCCAGCACTGAGAAACAACTGTGTGACCAGTAAAACCTTTAGTTTCCACAGACACACACACACACACACACTCATCTGACCAGCACACAACACAAGCATGTGACTTTTTGTCAGATAAGAGACCGCAAACAGCAGTACACGGGGTCATCTGAACAGAATAAAATTCCACAGGAAATGACATAGGCTACTTTCTACATTAGATAGATAGATAGATAGATAGATAGATAGATAGATAGATAGATAGATAGATTATATCCATATACAATGATAATATGTCATCTGTTTTAGACCTTAAAAATGTTATTATTTTACACTATACAAAAGAGTTTAAAAAAGTGCCTTTAATGGGTGAAATTTTCAAACATTGACCAAGGCATTTAGGCATTTACTCATTTACAGAAAAATCTGATGAAATATGCAGAAGTAAAAAAATCACGGCCTCCATATGACATTCTAAATATAAATAAAATAGGCCAAATGTTATCATTATTTTATTCCTGTAAATTTTAAAGTAGGTCAAGTATGAACTTCACGCATGACAGGGCCAGTTATCTGAATGAGGAACAAAAAGTGCTGACATTTACGAAAAAAAGGCCAATTACCATCACTGTGAGAAAGCATTTCTGAGCTCTTAAATCAGGATTTAACAAATGCCAACAAATAAAGCAGAAACTCTCACACACACACAAAAAAAAAAAAATAGTAAAAAAACAAGATATGATTGAAATAACTATCATCTGACATAAGACTGTGTTTATTTAGTTAAAAGTTCAGCTGACTTTGTTGGTATTCTTTTACAAGACATCCAGCTTTTGCGAAACACACTGTGATAAAGTGTTTATATATTTTGGGCTCTGTTTTACTAAATAAATAGTAGAAGTAGCCAACCTGCAGTGTCCCATATGGATATGTTGTAGGGTCCCCACTGTTTGAGGAAGAACGCCCCTCCGACGGTGCTTATAGTGTCCTTAAATTTCCTCTCCGTGTATCTGTGGAGGAGAGAAGTCTTTCCTACGTTCATGTCCCCCAGAATGACGACTTTCACGTCGGGTTTCTTGGTCCTTGAGGCTTGAGGCATGTCTCCAAACACATGCCACTCATGCACACTCAACTCTTACAGGTAAAACCTCTACATAAACAATCCAGAGGACGGGCTTTCGAACCATGCGTTTTAAAGTGCATGATCTTATTACGTCCTCCGTACAAAGCTTTGCGAAATAAATCCCATTTGTGTGGGTTAAGTCAGAAAATAAACAAAATAAAAAATGATTTGACAGAAAATTAGTAACGACGCCGATTTTCTAACTAACGAACTTTCAAGTTGTGTTCAGCGGTAATGCTGTGCTGTCCGATTCGTCAAAGAATCATTCTTTTGAGTCGTTCAATAACCTGATTGAATCAAATGATGCCTGTAACATAAACTGGGACACATGAAAATGCAGTAAATGTGCTAATTAATACATACATAATCAATATGTCTATGTCAATGTCTAAATGTGCTAATTAATACAATGTAATCATATGTCTACATTAGCTTTATTTGAAAATGTTTGAGCAGGACTGTTCTAAGCAAAATAAATATAAAAATACAACTAAATAAAATAAATATATACAAATAATAAAATCATCAAATGATATTGCTAACGTTTTAGAGCATAATTGGATCAAGGGACCATGTGATGACATCGATCCTGGCTTAAAGGGATTTTTCATTCAAAAATTCTGTCATTAATTACTCACCCTCATGTCGTCCACTCGCAAAACTTTTGTTCATCTTCTGAACACAAATGAAGATCTTTTTGATCAAATCTGAGAGATTCTGTCCTTCCGTTGACAGCCTACGCAACTACCACTTTGACGTAAAACTAATCCATTTCAATTGAGCGGTTAATCCAAATTTTCTGAAGAGACTCGATCGCTTTGTATGATGAACAGATTTAATTAAGGGCTTTTATTCACATAAACATTGATTAGTGAACATAGACAGAAGCTTAACCAAATCTGCATGACGAACAAGAACAAACATTTCGTGGAAGCTCAAACATGCTGGTAACACATGAGAATGAAACTCATTGGTTCTTAATGAAGCTCAAAGGTACATGTGTAACACAAGAATGAAACTCATTGGTTCTTGTGGAAGCTCAAACGTGCTGCTTAACACGAAAATGAACCTCATTGGTTCTTGCTAAAGCTTAAATGTGCTGCATAACACACGAGAATGAACCTCATTGGTTAATCGACTAAACCACTCAATTCATATTGATTAGTTTTACGATCTTTTTATGGAATTTTTGAAGCATCAAAGTGATAGTTGTGTAGCTATGTAGCTGTCTGGGACAGAACGCTCTCAGATTTCATCAAAATGATCTGCGTTAGTGTTCTGAATATGAAGTAAAGTCGTCATGAGGGTGAGTAATAAATGACAGTATTTAAATTTTTTAGTGAACTATCCCTTTAAATAAATCCATTGAATCACTTTTGTAATTGGTTCTTTGAAAATGGCTGTTCAAAAGAACCGATTCGCCTACATGAGTCAGAGTTCTTTCCAGCTTAACAGTGGGGGGCGGAGCAAATTTAACTTCAGTGCTAACGTCACAGGAAGTAAAACAGTAAAGGCGGTGCTAAATAAATATCGCTGTTTTTGCAGTTTTAATATCATTGTAAACAGTCGTCGCTACAGTGAGTGGCATTGTTTTGGGTGTATTTCATGTCACATGTGGACTGAATTTCGCTTATGTCATCACGCATAAGCGACAAAAGCAGAGCGTCAGCGGAAGTCTGACGATTGTAGAAGGAGGACAATCTGTGTCTATCTGATCGTGAGAAGTCCGATCACAGATTCATTAATTAGAACAAACATTGAACTTTGTTCCTGTTATCTGACTGGATACTGCATCTAATCCATGTACAAAGCTCCACAGCGCCCACTCTCTACCTGAACAGTGTTTGTTTACCCGTGAACTTGATGAATCTGCTCAAACGTGCCACCTTCATTTTCTCTGAACAGCCACTAATTCTGGCAATTGGTAAGATCGGAGTTTATCGTTGGTTGCTTTCCCAAACTATGAGTAGGTTGAGGAGGACGGAATGCATGGACGTAAATGCTCACTTCTCGGCGTGATAACTGTAACCATTGCGATTGTAGCAGTGTTGCTGTATGATAAAGGTAAATGCCAAAGGAAAGTGCCACTTAGTAGTGGAGTCAAAATGCTTCCGATCTATTTTTAAATGAATGCATTTTCATTATAAATAAAATCATCAACGTTTTGAGTGAACTCCACGAGTTTATGCAAAGCCTGGTGATTTATGTATGATTTGAGTATGTTCCGAAGGAGTTCACACATGTCACAAATGTTTTTTTGTCTGTTTTTTCATTAATGTTTTATTCATTTAAGATTCTTCAGCTTATTGTCCGGTTTAAACTGAATCGCTTATTCTCACCCTGTACGTTTTGAACCACACTTTATTTTATTAGTTTCTTTTTTTTTATTAAGCTTTACTCACTTTTCAAACACTGAACACGATAAGCTGAGCATGCAGAGTGAAAGTGTTTTCTTAAAAGTATTCTTGGAAACATTCTCAAAGCTATTTTACGGGTTTCGACACTGAGCCGTGGCGTGGAGCGCACGATTGCGATGACGTAGTACACAACGTTGTGGTGACGTTCTTACTGTTGTTGGCGCGGTAAACACTGGCGAAGTTCTAAGCAGCTTTGCATAAACCAGCTCAGTTAATCTCCGCGAGGCCTTTGTCGCTATGCGCTCGGAAACTGCATGAGACGTCGTCAAAACAAGGCCTAGATATCGCCGCCGCCTGTTCGATGCGAAACCGAGTTGCATCCGTGCTCGGTTGCTTCGACCATCATGCTAGTGAATGCAACGCGCGGTTTCCTGTGGTCGGACATGGAGACCAGAGCGCTGTTGAATATCTGGGGTGAGCACGACGTGCAGACGGCGCTGGACGGAAACTTTAGGAATAGCCACGTTTACAGAGACGTCGCGAACCGTTTGTGCGAACTGGGCTTCGATAGGACACCAGACCAATGCAGAATACGGGTTAAGAGCTTAAAGAGGCAGTATTTCCAAGCGAAGGAGGGATCCAGGAAAAATGGGCAGTACCACAAGATGTGCAAGTTCTACGACGAGATGGAGAAGATATTGAGCAATAGACCGTTAGTAGAGAGGCAGGATATTGATAGTGTTGCCGTTGGGGGAGATGAAACGATGGATGAAGATGCTGAGAGTACTGAACTCTTGCAGGAGGCTCACATGGATGGCAGTGGTGAATGCTCTTTTATGGAGCATACAGTCAAAACTGAGTATCCATCCTGCCCCATTCCGGTGACAGTAGGAGGCATGAGTATGTCAATTTATTCTGATCAGTCAGAAAGCAATGATCTGCCATCTTTAGCCCAATCGGCCTGGTTTGCTCTATGTATGTGCATGTTAATATCTGTATCTTTTTCTTTCGAAGGTTCATTTCCAACCAAACAGAGCAGCCTAACAAAGACCAACCCGCCCGCATCCTCGTCGAGCAGGCCACGGAGAAGCAAGAAGCGATTCGCGAACATGTCGCTGGAGAAGCTGATGGAGAAGTTCTTGGAGCAGAGCATGGAAGCAGAAGACAACTTCTACCGGCTTGAGGAGCAGCGTCTTCAGGCTGAGGATAAGCGCAGGGAGGAGGAACATTCCAGAGAGTTGCAGATGCTGCAGATGTTGGGCCAGATTTTCGCTGGCATTAGCACATCCTCTCCTGCGCAGCCTGCCCCTCCGCAGCCCTCTTGTATACCCCAGACTAACCCCACCGTACCACTCATGCGTCCCTCTTTTGGGAATCGCAACCATCCGTCTGCCTTGAACGAGTTTGCCAGCCACAGCCAACCAGCTGGCCCAGGTCTGCTCATGGAAGAGGGTGAAGCTAAATGTTCGTCTAGAGTTGCCATTTACTTTGAATTGCAAAATATGAAATCAAAAAACGTCATTTTATCCAATGCTTTACTGCTAAAATCCAATGAAAAGGTAGTTCATCCAAAGATGGAAATTCTGTTGTTGTTTTTTAGTTTTTTTCGCATTGTTCAAGTGTTTTTTACCCTTTTTAATATTGAAAGCAGAATAATTAGAAACGCTTAATTTTCCAAAAAAAGATTACCGAACCTACTTTTTCTTTTTGAACACAATGGACATATTTTCATACATTGATGATGCTACATTGTGACTGAAAAGGCTCCCAATAACATCATAAAAGTGGTCCATACAGCTATCTTCCAAGACTTCTAAAGCAATATTACAGCTTTATGTGGAACATATATTTTAGTCATTGTTCACTGATAATCCTCCTCACCACTCAAGCTCTGAATATGTCATTTGAGTTCAAGCTCAGAATGAAAAAATAGTGGTAGGTTTGATTCGATGTCATTGGTGCTAAAACGCTGTCGGTTTTCAAGTTTATCATAAGTGAACCTGTGGGTTGAGTATGTAAAATACAGAATTATGAGCTACAGCAGAAGGGAAGATTTTCAGTGAATAAAAGCCTAAATTTCAAGTTCAAGAGGTTTCAGAAGACTCTGCAAGTACAAGCTGTATGGATGGGTTTTATTAGGGAACCACCGATGGGAAAATGTTGGCCGATACCGATAATTCTTTATATTTTAAAGCTGATAACCGATATATTGGCCGATAAATCTACATTTTTTTTAATAATTTCTGAGAGCCTGATTACAAAAACAAAAGTCTCACAATTAAAAGCCATCATTCTCATCATAATTTCATGTAGCCTATATGACAGAACATTTTGAACTTTACTGTATTTTCCCTTTTTGAAGCGATTCCAATCATATTTCAAGCAATTCAAAACCATCATGTTGAACAGTGCGCGTCTGAAGTGTCTCAGCTGAAGGACATAATACATTATTTCTGAGCTTTAATATATCGGTCATATTTTCTTATCGGGCCGATGACGGTAACATTCAAAACGAAAATATATGTCCCGATAGCGATACGGTGGCCGATATATCGTGCATGCCTAGGTTTTATCATTCTTAATTGGCTATCTTTTTTTGTGTTTCGTTGAAAAATAACATGGTTTAAAATAAGATAAATAAATGATGAATAAATAATGACAGAATTTTCATTTTAGGTAAACAAGTTCTGTTAAACAGTCATTTTAACAAACCAGCTAAAATGACTGTATCTCTGTCAACTAGTATAGTCCCAATGCATGGAACTGAACAAAGCAGCTCTGGTTTGTAATGAAACTAAAGATTGTTATTTGTTTATTATTGATTGATTGTTACTGTGTTCTTCCTTCAGTCATAGAGCGCTCTTTCTCTCTGGGCACGGCAGGAATGGACAGTGTCATTCCTCTTGTAAGAAAGACAATTCCTCCATTGACATGCAAAAAACACAAGGGTCAGGATGGGCGCATTGGGATCATCGGAGGATGTCAAGAGTAAGTGACGCACAGCTCTTTCTCAGGGCTATACACTTAAATTACTAGGTAAGCTGCTTTAATGGTTTGTTAATTCATGGTCAGCTAAACAATCACATATTGTATTAATCAACCTATTGTATTACAATTTTACAATTTCATCCCATCTTACATTTTCTCTTTTCCCAATGTTGGTATGTTTAGACCGTCTAATTTCTAGAGCTTGCACCTAACTCACTTTTTCACTTTCAACCACATACCATCAAGTCATTCTCTGCCGCAAATAGTATTATAAGGTGCCATGTGCTGTGATGTGAGTTATAGTACTTAGCAAGCTGTTTTCTTCTGTTTTAACCTCTCTGTTTGTATATTTGCTTGGTGAAACTAAAGTCTTTGTATTTTTCTTGTTAGGTACACAGGAGCACCTTTCTTTGCAGCTATTTCGGCTTTAAAAGTAGTAAGTACTTTTCCCTGGTGTAGGGAGATACACAGTAAATTGTCTCCAAAATCCTTAAAGGGTTAGTTCACCCAAAAATGAAAATTAAGTCATTAATTACTCACCCCCATGCTGTACCAACCCCGTAAGACCTTCGTTCGTCTTCGGAACACAAATGAAGATATTTTTGATTAAATGTGACAGCTGGATCACTCCTCCATAGGCTCCCTAAGGGAATGAATCCTGACGGCCCAGAGAGTCATTAAAGAAAATGTTTAAATATTCCATGTCGCAACAGTGGCTCAACTATAAGTTTATCAAGCGACGAGAATACTTTTTGTGCGAAAAAACAAACAAAAAATAACGACTTTATTCGACTATTCCTTTTCTTCCTTGTAGGCCTGAAACGAGACTTCAAGAGATTTCCACGACGCATGCGTGAGAATTGCGATCTCCTTCAACTACTTCAGTTAAGTTCTCTTGGAAATCTCTTGAAGTCTCGTTTCAGGCCTACAAGGAAGAAAAGGAATAGTCGAATAAAATCGTTATTTTTGTTTTATTTCCGCACAAAAAGTATTCTCGTCGCTTGATAAACTTATAGTTGAGCCACTGTTGTGACATGGAATATTTAAACATTTTCTTTAATGACTCTCTGGGCCGTCAGGATTCATTCCCTTAGGGAGCCTATGGAGGAGTGATCCAGCTGTCACATTTAATCAAAAATATCTTCATTTGTGTTCCGAAGGCGAACGAAGGTCTTACGGGGTTGGTACAGCATGGGGGTGAGTAATTAATGACTTAATTTTCATTTTTGGGTGAACTAACCCTTTAAGTGGTTGCATTTCCAGATCGACTCATTTATCGATCACTTCGTCACTTATTTATCAATTAAACCACTAGTCATTAACTTTCTACTCTTCCTTTCTGTTTCCAGGGAGCCGATCTGTCTCATGTGTTCTGCACCAAAGATGCAGCTCCAGTCATCAAGTCCTACAGTCCTGAACTCATCGTTCATCCAGTGCTGTGAGCAGGAACTTTGATTACCAGTGAATTGCTT
The DNA here is from genome assembly GCA_030578255.1 of Tiaroga cobitis. Classification (NCBI taxonomy): domain Eukaryota; kingdom Metazoa; phylum Chordata; class Actinopteri; order Cypriniformes; family Leuciscidae; genus Tiaroga; species Tiaroga cobitis. The sequence goes on along the minus strand of CM060599.1, from coordinate 17,147,283 downwards.
CCGTGTATCATGCAAGCTAAAACATTTTTTATTTATTGTCAATGTCATATCGTGAGGAAATTTAGCATGACGGTTCTTATGTTGTCCTGTTTCGCTCCTGGCTGTGTTTTTCTCCAGAGACAGTCCCAATGCTGTGGAGGAGATTGAAAAATGGCTACCCAGGCTTCACAGTCTGGTTGTGGGACCAGGTCTGGGGAGGGAGGATATGCTTCTGAAGAATGCAAAGGCAAGAGAAATTATGCTTTATGAACATGTCTTGTGGTAATGTAGTCAATACTAATATGAAAAACTAAAAGCATTTCATTTTTAAAAGGTCAATTTCTTTCTGAATCTATTATATTGTATCGACCACAAATTTAGACATGGGTAAAGGGTTAGTTCACCCAGAAAGGAAAATGTACTGTTCTTTAAGCAAAAATCTGAGTTATATTAAAAAAATATCCTGGCTCTTCCACGCTTTATAATGGGAATGAATGGTACCTTTTTTTTTTTAAGCCCAAAAAAGCATATCCATCCATCATAAAAGTGGTCCACGCGACTCCAGGGGGTTAATAAAGGCCTTCTGAAGCTAATGGCTCGTTTCCACTTAGCGGAACGGTATGGTACGCAATTATTTGTGTTTCCACTGTCAAAAGTTGTGAATGGTACCAAAATGCCGAACCGTACCGTACCACTGTGCTAGGTACCCCAACGGAAGGGTACCCAAAAAGTGGTACGGTACGGTTCGGCATTTTGGTACCATTCACAACTTTTGACAGTGGAAACGCAAATAATTGCGTACTAAAGGGTGGAGCTAGACTCACTGCAGAACGTTGATTGGTTGACAGAGTATCGTCACTTGCGCGTGCTTGCAAGGGGAATGACAACATTAGAAGCGCCATTTTTTTAATATACAGTTGAAATATAATACTACTGATATTGTGTCACGAAATGTAGTTTTAAGAGTTTTTCAGGCGAGAATGTAGTTGTTTAAAGCTCAAATCTGTGGTTTATTTATAAAGATTTATGATAATTTGATCCAGGTTATGAGATCCATTCCAGGCGATCACCGTCACTCACAGGGATTAAAGTTCTCCGTCGCTACGACGGATTTCCGTTAATTGCAGCGAGTCTATGACGGATATCCGTCAATTGCAGGGTTCCCGTCTGTCCTTATGTCTTAAATTAACTTTTCATAATTTTAAGGCCGTAAATAGGCTTTCATTTCGCAAACAGTGTGATAAATGTCTTAATTTTAGTTGGAATAGGTCTTAAATTAAGGAAAGATGATGCGTATTCACCCTGCTGAGGGGGGATGGGATAAAGCCTGGAGTGGAGCAAAAGCACGTTCCTCTCTCCACTCTAAGCATTCTGTAATCACTTTGCTCATGGTCCACTCCGGTTTTTCAATTCCCGCTCATGGAAAAACTGCTCCCTGGACCCTGTTCACTCAATCTTGTCAGGCGAGGCTACAGCTCGTTTGCTGCGGTCCCATGATAGAAAACAGAACGCGGGTCAATATTGGTCGTTTCTCAATACCAAGTACGCAAACTTCGGACTTGCGTCCTTGGTAGTTTGGACTTGCCAAGTTCGACTCAGGAGAACAAATTCCCGAGGACGAGAGGACGCTGCTAACAGCGCGTTCTTGATCGCGTCACTCAGCACGCGGCTACTCCGGTTATCAACTCTGCCTTTTTTCATCAACACCACTGTGCCCCTTTTCTTTCATAAATGAACATAATTATTATCATAAACATATAAATGGCCACACAAATGTGGTTCAGGCAACGCACATTGATTTATCATATAGTTATAACAACACGAAATATAGCTAAAACACAAACCTGCTTCTTTTTGTTTTCATTTTAAAAATATGAAACATTATTTATCATTAAAACTGACATTTAACAAACAGACAGGGTTGTATCGTTTTATTGTATTATGCGTACACATACAGTGAAGAGAATGCATAGTAATATAATATTTTATATATTTTAGAATATATAAAATTACACAACCATGTCTCTTTTTTGTTAAATGTCAGTTTTAGAGCCAATATCCCGTTCAAAAGTAGTAGCCTAATAGGTAGGCTATAATAAGCTATACAATGAGAAATAAAGCAAACAATTCAATTAAACATAAGTCAGCGCTGTAATAGGCTACAAAGTTAAATATAGCCTACATAATAAAGTTATAAAACTTCACTTTGCCCTCAGCCAAAACAATTTGCCATGGCACAAACTATATATTAATATAGTTTAGCATTGTTTGGTCTCATAAGATAAATAAAAACATGCACTGAAAAGTTATGTAGATGGTTGATTATTTGTCAAGATAAGTAATTGTTTTTCATAGATTAAAATAGCTTTTAAATTACTCAATATTAGATCGGTTTTAAACATCTTCCCTTAAAACGCTATTGGTCTCGACTATTTAAATAAAGTTACAGGAATATGACTTGGCCTGAAAAAAATTTCAGTCAGAAGAATTTTTTTCACTTTAATCCCTGCACTCATGTTCCTCGCCTGGAACAGCCTTTCCTCGGCTAGTCGTTCTGATGTTTGCCGCTGACTCTGACGTCTCTGTAGTGGTTAAACAATTCGTCTTGTGTAGACCTAACGGGCGATCTTTGGTCTCGTGGTTCTATAATTCGTTCCGTGGCCAATCGTTTTGGCTGAGGGCTAAGTGAAGTTTGAGCGCTGAATTCGTATATTTGACTGAATTGTTTGCTTTATTTCTTATTGTATTGTTTCTTGTACCTTTTACTTATACTTTTACAATGGCTATTATTGATAAAACTGAAATTGAACAAAAAGAGATAGGGTTGAGTTTTATCTTTTTTTTTATTACAAGATTATCACTGTAATGTTGTTTATTGCAACATTTGTACAAATGCACATATTGCCTGGAATATGTTTAATATTTTTAAAAAAAATATAAAAGGCAGGGTTGTGTTTTATATTTAGTTTTGTTATAAATAGGCTAACGTTATATATGCAGTGAATGTAATCAATACGCGTTGCCTGAACCACATTTGTGTGCCTGTAATGTTTAAAATGTATTTAAATGAAAACGAAAAGAGGCAGAGTGGTGCTTTATAGCATATTTCGTTGTATTGTTGCCTAAAATGTACATGCAGAGATAACCGGAGTAGCAGAGCGAGCTGAGTGGCGCTTTCAAGAACGCGCTGTTCCATTAGCAGAATTACCGGACTTTGCGTACTTGGTATTGAGAAACGCCTAATGTCGGCGCTTGTCGTCTTGTGACTAGGGATGCAACGATTACAGATTTTGTAAGTACGATTATTGTCTGAGAAATAATCACCATTTAACGATTATAACGATTATTATGCATCAATTAATTTCACGACACTAGATGTATAATATCACATGCACACTCAACACTAGATTTTAATGTGTTATTTGCCACAACACAGTAAAAAATTATAAAATGACAAACAATAATCAATCTCTTCCTTTGGAATTAAAGAGAGGTGCTTTGTAAACATCCAGCATTTTTTTTTTTAAATAACAAATTAAGTCAATGGCTGCAGGGCTCTTTGATTGAAATAGATCACAAAATGATCAAAGGGTTAGTTCACCCAAAAATGAAAATTAAGTCATTAATTACTCACCCCCATGCTGTACCAACCCTGTGGCCTTCGAGAATACTTTGTGCGAAAAAACAAACAAAAATAACGACAGAGATTTCCACGACGCATGCGCGAGAACTTAACTGAAGTAGTTGAAGGAGATCGCAATTCTCGCGCATGCGTCGTGGAAATCTCTTGAAGTCTCGTTTCAGGCCTACAAGGAAGAAAAGGAATAGTCGAATAAAGTCGTTATTTTTGTTTGTTTTTTCGCGCAAAAAGTATTCTCGTCGCTTGATAAACTTATAGTTGAGCCACTGTTGCGACATCGAATATTTAAACATTTTCTTTAATGACTTTCTGGGCCGTCAGGATTCATTCCCTTAGGGAGCCTATGTAGCAGTCATGAACCTCTCAGATTTAATCATAAATATCTTCATGTGTGTTCCGAAGACGAACGAAGGTCTTACGGGGTTGGTACAGCATGGGGGTGAGTAATTAATGACTTAATTTTCATTTTTGGGTGACCTAACCCTTTAAGTGTTTAGTTTGTTCTAAATTTATTTTCAACCTGAGGTAGAAAACTTGATAACATGAAAACAATATCTTGTTGGTATTTGACTTAAAAACAAATAAAGGGATAATAAATCCCAATGAAAATAAGAATAAACAAAGTATTTGGCTCTATGAATTAAATGTAAGCTAAATATTAACTATGTATTTCTTTTAAAAGAAAACAAATATAGTCCAAATGTTATCCACTCCAATATTATTGTACTTATTTTAATACTCTTTTTTTTAATTATTAATCCAAATTTTACATGTGCCTTTAGAAAATCATCTATTATAATCTCATTATTTTGGTTTGTTTGTTTGAAGTTCAAGTAAAAATTATAGAAAGAAACTGAGAACATCTCTCATGCAGTGTTATTAATAACTGAAATTGGTAGTCCTAGAAGTCTACACGGCCCTGATCTTATGTTAGTGTTTTACACCGGGCATATTAAAACTACAAAGCCTAACATTTACAGGAGAAAGCAATAGGATATTAAGTTAAATGTTCACTGACTGAAACTCTTGAGAGCACGTCACATTCTGTTTTCCACAGACTTGCGTAACCAAAACATTCCGCTGTTTTTTTGTTGTTGTTTTTTTACGTTGCACTGAAAGCTGCACGCCGCGTTCTCATTTTTCCAAAGCGCTAGGGCGGTTGCGCTCCGGAGGCGTCTGTCGTTGCTGTGTTGGTTCTTGTCACTTGACCTAAAGTGCGCTTGCGGCATTATGAAAAGTAGAGATGTTTTTATCTCGATGCGGGGCGGACGCGAGCGCGACGCTTCCCTTATGAGCGCGCATGCCGCGCGCCTACATTTGAAATAACGAACTTGAGCGCGCAAAAGACGCGATCTGTGAACAGGCCCTCAAGGCGTTTTTTTCGGTGGAAATAGCGTCGCTGCTAGTCCCTCTGCCATAGGGGTTGACGAGCACGGCATTAAGCTGGTGCACCGCTGGTCTAACTTTGTTTTCGTTTTGTGTTAGGTACAAAAGTTCCGTTCCGTGCAGAACACTCGGTGTAGCATAGTCTTTACGATTAATTAACCGTAACGTTTTAAAGCGCGGTTAATTGTGAAATCCGGTAATCGCTGCATCCCTACTTGTGACAAACATGCCGAGAAGCAAGACCAAGATCTGCTGTATGTCATCCATTGTTGTTTACTATGTCGCTTTCTTCTTTGCGCGAAAATTACGTAGATTGCTGCTTTCCGGCGAACACCACGCCTATCAAGTAAGGGTACTGTTGGCGGCGGAAACGCTAGCCGGATCATGGTTTACCGACCCGAACCGTACTGTACTGTACCGTACCGCTCAGTGGAAACGAGCCATAAGTGATCCGTTTTTGTATGAAAAATACACATATTTAAAACTTAATAATGGCCGTATGCGAGTCTCCGGCTGAAGAGGGGCATCTGACCCGACGCATGATGTATTGATGAACGCGGAAGGGCAGAGGATAGAGCAAAACAAAACGCCAGTCACAAATTAGAAGCCTAAAACGAGAATGTTGAAAGAGAAATGTCAGAGGAGCTTGAGTTTATTGACCAGCCTTGTTTGTTTGAACTGCGAGAGGGTTCTATTCTCACCTAAGCTTACGCTACTCCTACATCATGCGTCGGGTCAGAGATCACTCTTCGGCCGAAACAAGATTTGCATACGGCCTTTACCGGAAGCCAGTGATTATAGTTTATAGTGATTTTAGCAATCCACATTAAAGTTATGGATATGGATATTTATATGGATATTTTTCTTACAAAAACGCATCGCCTCACTTCAGAAGGCCTTTATTAACCCTCCGGAGCCGTGTGGATTACTTTTATGAAAGATGGATGTGCTTTTTTGGGCTTCAAAAATTCAGTTACTATTCACTCCCATTATAAAGCTTGGAAGAGCCAGAATATTTTTTAATGTAACTCCGTTTGGCTGAACGAAGAAAGTCGTATACACCTAGGATGGCTTGAGGGTGAGTAAATTATGGAATAATTTATATTTTTGGGTGAACTAACCCTTTAAACCTTAAATGCCTCTTGCTCTAAACATTTCCATCAGAGCAGCTGTAGTACTTTGTGAAAGAAAAAATCCTAAACACTCAAAATAGTCATAAAAGATGTGATCTCTAAGATTTGTTTTACCAATATTTACCAAAGAGAGTGAACATTTCTCCCATCTGGATATGAATATTATAAAAAGGTTAGATCAGATATATATTTTTTTTACATTTAGACACCTACGTGTATGCCGCATAGAAGGCCTTGGGACTGAGAAAACGTACTGGGGGTGCAGGGTTTGAATTGGCTGTCCGCCATTTGAATACCACTGGTATAGGCTACTAGCCTATGCTGATACGGAGGGTTGTTTATTATTTTTTTATGTAATAACATTAATTATGTTTTTGAAGTAGATCCTAACTGTTTTTCCATGTGCTATTGATAAATGGAATAGTTTCCTCATTGGTTAAAAGTAAAACGTTTGGGTATTAGTAGCTACTACCATTACAGTGATCTCCATCCTAAAAGGAGTGGGCATTGATCGGAGCCTGGCAAATGTATTTAGGTACAAAAGTTTTAAAAGGAATGAAAACATTTCCAATCTCACCAAATCATTCATTCAGAACCTACATGCATAGCATATGTCTGTTATTTTTCGCGTGTGAAACTATACAAGAGATGCGCTGCTGCGCAATTGATCCAGCGCCTAATTTATACTATCGTGTTTGAGCTTGTGAGATGAAATTTAAGGAGCCCACTTAATATAACCGTCAGTCTTGCTAAAGCTTTACCACTAGATAAAAAAACTAAAAAAAAACTCTTTCTAATGAATCTCTGACCGTAGCCTACTTTTTAATTGTAAAATAAATGCCAAAACATTACAGCAATAGGCAATAATATGATTGTGAAATAGTAAAATCAATATTAATTTGAAATACTTAAAGGGTGCTCTAAGCGATGTCATGCGTTTTTTAGGCCAAAACATTTTTTGTCACATACAGCAACATCTCCTCACTATCCGCTAGCTGCCTGTCCCCTGAACACACTGTAAAAAAAATGCGGTCTCTGTAGACAGCCCAGACTCCACAAACAGCAACAAAAACAAACTGCGGCAACCCGCTTCACGAAACAAAACAAACAGTGTTCCAGTCTGGGGCTGGGGTTAGTGAGCGTACATGGGGGGTGTGGAGGAGAGAAGCATGAAGAGGGAAGTTTGAATTTTAACTCTGTTTGATATGGCCGACACACGACCAAAGAGACGACGTTCTGATGAACAGATTGCAAAAATACAAAGAAGAGGGAAAAGGAGAAGGAACGCATGCCCGAATTTACATTGGAAAAGCCTTTGAAAGGTGGTGAGAACTCCGCCGGCAGAAGGGCTTCCAATCTCACATTCAGATAACGTTAGCTCTGTTTTTGCTAGACAGGTGGGTAAATCCAGTTTGGTTTTTCTAAATGGACTTTCATGTTCGCCTAACAAACACAAGGATATAATTAGCTAGAACAATGCAGTCAGCGTTAACTTCGGTGAATACAACATATAGGTTTCTAGCAGCTATAGCTATCGGTCTCTATTGTAAATAATCAAGCAAACTCACTGTAGGGCGACAGTTTGTGTGAATGATTGTTTTCACCAACTATTTATTATGAAATTGAATGTTCATTCATAGCCTATTGACAACTTTGGCTAAATTTGAAGCTAACGTTATCTTGCTATTATTGCGTCCTGGTATGGGAGCTAAAGTTATAACCTCAGGTGGCGAAACGTTTTATTGTGTTTTTCTGGTAATGTTTCTATTTTTTTTTTGCATTAAATGAAAGCATTTATCTCACTTGGCGACATTACACCTTGAAAGAAGTATCAGTAAAACTACAGGGGGAGGGACGGGATGAGGAGGAGGGAAGGTCTAGCTAGCCTCCGTTTTGTTTGACAATACTTTGAACGTCAACAAGAAGTGGCGTCACCCAGCATCGCTTAGAGCACCTTTAAATGCACCTGTTTAGTAGCCTGATCAGTGAAAAAACAAATCAGCGCAGTGTGGTGATTGTGGGACATCATCTTCACAATAATTTATTCATCGGTCTCTCACATATACACACACAGTCGTGATAATGTAGCGATGTAGAATTGCTGCCCAAATTCCCATACAGAAACACGCAAACCAAACATTTCACTTTTGTCCAAAGTCACAGAACTATTTTCATTGTATTCATTAATGGAACTTGCGTTGATATCATAACATTTTATTAAATATAAAAAGAATAGGCTGAACAAGTAATATACAGTAGGCTATGTAGACCACAGCAGCTCTAATTATGTGCCCAGAAACACATTTCTGCCTAAAATGGCAAGCGCAGTTAACCGTGTGCGACAATATTTTATTAAAATGTAAAAACATTGGCAGTGCTGTGCCACCTTCGCAAATGAAATATTGAAGCCATGAACAGATTCATAAACCACAAAAAAATAGGGGTTATCAATCCAAAATCTTGTTTTCTATTTGTTAAGGAAAATGAAAAAAGCCATTTTTCCATATCACACACTCCATGAAACACCAGCATTTCGTTTGTCAGATTTAATGGAATAACTGACTGATCGATGATACACAAACCAGGAGTGCGCACACTTTTAAATTCTTGTGTAAATTAAGATTTTGAAAATTGTGTTTCTAGAGAGCTTGCTAACATTATGCATTTTCACATTTGTGTTTATGTTGGTTTAATTTATGTTTGGCTCATGTTTCTTTTTAGGAGATTATTGAGAGGTCAAAACTCAGAGGAATACCAATCATCATTGATGCTGTGAGTACTGTTTAACTGACACTGGCAGTCGTGGCCTAATGGTTCGAGAGTCGCACTTGTAACCAGAAGGTCGCGGGTACGACTCAATACCAGCAGGAAATGACTGAGGTGTCACCTTAACCCAATCACACGGGTTAGTCGTGGTTTGCAGTGTGTGTGTTTACTACTCCCTGCTCCTAAAGTGCACTAACTTGCATAGGTTAAATGCAGAGGACAAATTCAGAGTATGGGTTACCATACTTGGCCTTCACGTCACTTCACTGATCAATAAGCTTTCTTTACTGGGCATGTTGCCAATAGATTAAGTTAACTGGGTCAGAGATAATAGCTCCGTCATAGCTTTTAAACATTACAGCATTAATGCATATTGCATGATCTAAATCTAAATGCTGAATAAAATAGTCAGTTGTGTAAACTAAAGTGTTTTTATTTTATTTTATTTTATTATACAGGATGGCCTTTGGTTAGTGGCAAAAGAACCATCAGTCATTCAAGGATATCAGAGAGGAATCCTCACACCCAACTTTATGGAGTTTACTCGTCTGTATGAGGCCATGGTGAGAGTTTTGGACGTGCTAAAACATTCTATGTAGCTGCACAATATTATCTAAGGCTCTGTTTGAATCTGGTTTCTCAGATGGGACTTAAAATGATTTAAATGCTGTTGCATTAACCCTTTCACACGTACGATCACACCGGTGTGATCAGTCTTGGCTGGTCCCTGGAGCGTACGATCACACCGGTGTGATTAGAACGGTCAGTGCATCACGTGATCCGCTGCTAAATTCAAACGTACTTTCGCGTGTTGGCCGGCGCTGAGCCAGAGACGGACGCACTCAGTGCTGTCATATATCACAACTATTGAGTGTTTTCAACCACATTGTTTATTTTAGGTTTCAGACATTTAACACATAAGTACACATAGTACACATAAGTACTAGCAAAACAATGATTTTGAGTTTGTAAAATACACACTGATGTCTATGGAAGCGGCAATAATAATCCTTTCCATTATAATAAGACCACACGTTTTATTCATATCAGATACACATTGTGTAAGTAGCTTTACATTTGACCCTATTCTTCTCCCAGTTCACCGGCTACTTACTTTCATGTATTTGGTGAGAAGTGGAGGAATTGACGTGTTGTAAACCCAACAGATCCGATTCTCTGAACTGTAAAACAAACTAAAATGGCACAGCCCATTGTGCATACAGCTCAACTAACGCGATCGTTATAAAGATGTTTAAACGACAAAACCCATCCACTTGCACATATTTGACAATCGGAATATCAGTTTTTCATGCTATTGCTAATACATTTGTGAATATTTTTAATAAAAAAGGGAAAATTACATAAAAGCAGATCATCATTCATTCAGCGCTGTGTTGTGGTTGCGCTGTGTAACGTGACCAGCAATGACGCGTCACCATGGAAACATTAAAGTTCTAAATAACGGTCGCCTTGAAAAACTCGCGCTGGGGGGTCAGTTAGAATATTTTAAACTTGCGTGTGAAAGGGTTAACACTATCCTAATTAAAATACTAAAATAAACCAAATATAACAATATACAACATTAAACTGACATTATATATTTTTTATTTAGTTTATTTATTTAAATTACAAAAGCAGTACCAGAGGTACATCAGCTTAGATAGGAGGGCCTTCGAATATTGTCTTGGACGAAGGGTGAATCCAAAAAGGTTAAGAACCTGTCCTAGAACACAGAAATGGAGAATCATAAAGGCCCTTATAAACTTAACGCCAGAGCGAAGAGACTGCAATGATGTCATTTCGAACAAAATCATGCCAAAATGAATATTATTATAGTTTGTTTCTGGAGTTTGAAACGAAAGTTATGTTATGTGCTATTCAGAATATCTAGTGGATTTAACAAAGTTTTATTACTATTTACTTTTTAATGTTATGTAATATGACAGTTCCGATCATAGCTATTATTAGTCATGCATTGCTGTTTGAGCTGCATGCGCTGAATATGATCGCCGGCGTATACAGCATTAATTCGCAACCGAAGATAAATCAGATGCATATAGGCCTACGCAAAATAAACACTATATTACAACTTGCATTTACACAAAACAAAATTCTGCAAATGCAAACATATAGTCATAAAGGTGTTACTCTAGCCTTTAAACATAAAATGACCCCACACATAACCTCCGGCGCGCTCGCTTCATCTTTCCTCGGCTGCTTTACGTGTTTCGCGGTTGACCTTGCGCTTTTTATCAATTGAAATAGAATCAATCAACAATTAATCGTTAGCATCCCTATTTAATTTATCGTTCAAAGCAACGTGTGCAGCACATATTTTCATATTCCTCTAAACTGTGTGGGTGGCATCGGGTTGTTCACTAACAGTATTATCACGGGTCATGTATTTAAATCTTCTTTTTTATCCTTAAGCGAAAAAGAACTTCACCCAGAGTATGTCGGGGCTTTTACAGACACCTAATTCAAACAGTTGCAGTGTACGTGCTAAATTAAACTTTGATTTCAGCATCATGAACCTCTGGACAGCACTGACCACAAGAGAAGTGCTCAACAACTGACCATCGCCTTGGGCAATCTGACCATGGTTTTAAAGGGGGAAGAGGACATTATTACTGATGGAAAAAACAGTGAGTGGCTTTCTTGAAATATTGAGACTTTATAAGGTTCCAATGCACCATTTTCTTTCTCTAATGTGTTGTGTTTCTACATACTTTCAGTGCTGACCTGTAGTCAAGAGGGCAGTGGGCGGCGCTGCGGAGGACAGGGAGATCTGCTCTCTGGTTCCTTAGGAGTTTTCGCTCATTGGGCGTTCAGCTCACCTCCAGATGCCACTAAAGGGTAGAGTGCTCCATCTTCAGTAGTTAGTTGATGCGTCATTTGAATATCACTCTGAGTTTAAAGAGGACCAATTATGCTTTGTTACAATTTCAACTTTCTTTAGTGTAATGCTGCAGTTTGAGCATGAAAAAGGTACAAAGCGCAAAGTCAATCCAAAGGGAGTTATTCTCTAATATCAGTAAACACTGTTGTAGTCATTGTAGTCTAGAGACCTGCACGGGCCTTCAAATCTAGGCCCTAGCCCGGCCCTGGCCCGAGACGCTCAGGCCCTAGCCCGGCCCGTGTCCGACAGCTCATCAGAATGATCAGCCCGAGTCCGACCCGAGCCCGTTAAAAAAAAGAAAGAAAAAAAGATACACAGCCCTATGCCCTATGCCCTATGTTGCAGTCAGTAAAACAGATATGCTTTGTTCTCAATGGCAAAGTATTTACCGGTAAGTTTATTTTCATTTCTTTATAAAGTTAATTTAGAATTTTTTTTTTTTTTTATGACGACCAAGCAGCCGAGAGTGAGTTAAACATGTTTGATCCATTTATAGCCTCTCAAATCAACACTTTACTTGGCTACAATAAAATCAATATATATAAAACAACTTAAGCATATCACACAGACAGTTGATGTTTGTTTAAACGTTTATTGTCATTTTTGAAAAGCTGAGGCAAACTGGTCTGCTGCTCAGTCGCAACGGCGCTCGCAAACTAAATGAGATAATACAATACAGAGAATGCAATCTAAACAAATCAAATAAATTACATTAAAAACAAACATGCAGGTTATCTTACCTCAAAAATCAAGTCTTCACTACAGAACATGGCCATTCTTATTTCCAATAGTTTCCAACAGACTCATGAAGATAAAGTCCAATCAAACAAAAAACAACCTCCTAACATGACTAAGAACGGTCTCAGAGCATCGTGAAGAAAAAGCACAGCATCCACAGTGGAAGGTTTTAATCCAGTCGTACTTTTTCCAGCTGCGCTGAAGTCACGCTCGCTACCGGGACACTAAATACAGAACGAGCCGGTCGCGAGAATCTCAGATCGCGCCGCCGGGAAACCTGTGTGCGTGTGCGTGAGCAGACTGTCATGTGTCAGTCATGTCAGTGTGATAGGTTATAAAACGTCTTTCTATGTTTGCTTTTCAATCGTCATCTTCTCATATTTTATTTTAATTAATGTCTAAAATAGGCTATAAAAAAAGATGAGCCTAAAACAGGCCCGAGCCCGGCCCGCGTGTGAACTATGACGTGAAAATTGGCCCGAAGCCCGGCCCTAGAAGCGTAAATAAGTCGGGGCCCGTCGGGCTCGGGCTGAAATGCAGGGCTCTATTGTAGGCTTTAGTTTTCGACCGGACACGTGACAATATTCTTCTTTTAAATAATTCCCCCCACCCAAAAAACTTGGTTGAGTTGCGTTAGTAGTGTTGAAACTCACGGTTATGGTAAAGGGCATGATACTGCCAAAACACACTTGATGCGGTTGACCAATCACAACACGATGGCCCAGTTGACTAATCAGAACACACACACTGGGCTTCATAGAGACAGGAACTAAACGGTGTTTCTGACAGACTGGGAAGCGAGGTGCTGCAATGTCAAATATGTGAAAAAAGAATAACATTCAAGCATTTGACCTATTCTAGTAGACCTCGAAATCAAAATGGAGAGTTTGTAAACGAGAATATGGCCACTTTAATTGTAAATGTTTATTTTTTTTCAGCATGAATCCCTCGCTGGTAGCTGCATTCGGTGCTACGTCTCTGACAAGGCAATGTAATCGCCAGGCCTTCCACAAACACAGCAGATCAACCACCACCTCTGACATGATCCAGGAGATAAGCAGTGCTTTCAAGAAGTTGTTTGAAAGCTAAAATGTGTGTGTATCCATTATCTTTTTATGGCCATTATAAAGACTAAAGGTCTGCATCTTAATGCTACTTGTTAAATAAACATGAAGTACATTGTTGAGCATCTATGTTCTTTTTTTTTTCTTTTCCCTTTTATTTTAAAGTGCCTCTTGTAGTTCTGCGATACAGTATCAACTACTTCTCCACTTTCATATCTGTGTGGTGGCCCTCTATAAACGTCCAAACACTGTTTTTTTTATTTTATTTTTTTCTGTATGTCTATTGATGTGTGTGTTAGTTTGCGAGTGTTTAGATTTGTATATGATAACCCAACAAGAGATAGTTTTAACAATGTCCCTCTATGAATGAATTGCTGTCTTACTACCAGCTGCAATTTATTTATTGGTCTGCTTGAAAAATGCTCACTTTCAAGTAAATACCTTTATAGTGGATGTTCTCCTTACAATAAGCTGTGTAACACCTTGTTTTCTGTCAATAACTCACAATCCCCATTTAATGTGTGGGTCAAATTGCAAATAATTGAAAGTGGCTGTCACTTTTAGATATAGTTTGTTATTCTACATATTAAACTAACATGAAAGTTTTACTTATAACAGTTTATCTTTTGTATTATTCCCTCTGTGTGGATAATGAATGTGTCTGGACATGATTTTGGTTGGTATGATGGAGATAGTTGAAACAAAAATCAAATGGGGGAATAACTGTACAAAAAGTGTTCAGTTTTAATAGCATTCCTGTTTGTACTCACTCTGGTAGTTTCTATATGGTTTATAATATCTTGAGAACCATAGAGTATGGAGTTTTTTGGGGGGTAAATTCATACCTATGCTATGTCTCATTTGCATTACACTTGTTTAAAAAAAAATGCATTCAAATACCTTTTTGTGATAAATTAGTCACCAAATAATTTGTAAATTGTAAGTCAACATATGACGAATACCTGAGAAAAGGTGTAGTTTCTAACGTTATCCAACAAAAATCTATTCATTTTAATCTTACAAAACATTTAATGGGGTAAAATGTATTATCGGTTACACTTTATTCTAAGGTGTCTTTGTTACACTTATACATTTAAGAACGGAGTAATATTAAGTAACTTCAAGTACTTATAGGGTTAGGTTTGGTTTAGTTGCATGCAATTATGCATAATGTATAGTTATTACTATAGTTCAGGGGCGTAGGAGCAATTTTGAACCTGGGGGGGACAGTAAATGCTGGGGGGGGGGGGGGGGTTTCGGGCCAAAAAAATGCTGGAATTTTTTTTGAAAAATAAACCATTAAATGGCACTTTCTGGAGAGTTTTGTGCAAAGAAATTGAGAAAATGAGTCTTACATGATATTTGAAAAACTGCAAGGTTAAGAGCATATACTTTGCATTGTTGTAGCATCAACAGGTATTAGGACATTTAGCATTTACATTACTGTTAATCAGTCATGTACTGATTAACTAAAAATTAAAAACTCAAATAAATGGTTGATTTAATTTCCATTAACCACCTAGCTTACCCCCCAAGGATAGATTGAAAAATAAAATCAATCTATGTGGAAAGGTTCCTTGCTAAAAGTAGGTCTAGCAAGTCTTATATTTCTGTAATTCACACAGATCAAACACAAAAATGCTGCCTGAATAGATTGCTAGTTTATTTTGAGTAGCCAGCTAACAGTTCTCTTGGCAGTTTGCTGATAATCCGGTGTCTGAAGTAAAATGCTCGAAACATCTCCTGAGATAAATCACATGGCCAATCTAGTCTTGGTTATTTAATTTAGATTTAGTCTTATTTTCCTTACCTTGTCATTCAAGGCCAGGGCACTTTATGTACATTTCTGGAACTTTTGCACGCTTCCACATCCCGCGCAACTAGGATCTCCCAGGAACACTCATTATATATTGCTGCGTACATTTATCCGTGTCACCTAGATGCGCATGCGCGAGCGGTGCGCGGTCATGGTCGACTGACAACGAGATTAGCAGCTGAAGAGTTCGGCCGTTTTTTTTAATTGAATTATGTATTTAAAAGTTGCCGAATGGATTAATTTGGAGACTCAGAAATCGGCAGAGATAGGCAGGCAATGCAAAACAAAATCTTACATTGGGAAATAGTGGGGTGGACAAAACTTCGATTTTGAAATGTGGGGGGGACATGTCCCCCCCACGTATAATGGCTCCTACGCTCCTGCTATAGTTGCAACATATGTAACGAAACTATAAAATAAAGTGTTACCGTATTTTCTTATGGGTGATAAGCATGTCATTTTAGTAGGCTACTTTCAAAATATATATTTTTATGTGACGGTTCTGCCACATTATTGCAACCGTGCTCTTCGCCACACCACGTTCAGATTGCAAAGCGCATGCGTGACTCCATCCTCCGGATCCTCGAGGTCTCCCTTATCTGGTTTTGTGGTACGTTTATTTTGTAGTGAGCATGCGCAGTGTCAGTTCGAAGTCTCAATGGATCCGTTTCTGGTCTTGAGGGGCGTTTAGTGGGCACGCGCAGGCTCCGTCCGGGTCTGAAAGATTCCGTGTCTGGTTTTGTGTTAGGTTTAGATTGTAGTGGGCATGCGCAGGCTCGGTACGGAGTCTCAAGTGATCCGTTTCGGGCTTTGGCGCACGGTCATTTTGTAGTGGGCATAGCTCCAGTCCTGAATCTAAAATGATCCGTTTTAGGTTTTGAGAGATTCACAATGTGAAGTTTCGTTCCTTCAGCGAGCGCGCAGTGTGTGATGTATGTGAGCACGCTGTGCGTCTAGTCTCGCGTCGCCTCCCCCTTGTAAGCTCTTTGTTTGGGCGGTGCACTTAATAAGAGCAGGCATCGTGTAAAGTCCACCATTGTTTAGACAATTCCTGTTTGCACGCATTTGTAAAAGCGAGTGTTCAGTAATGTCGGTGGGACAGGAGTCTGGGTTTTCTAGCGAGGAGGTGCTGAATATTCGCTTCCCTCTTCACCGGGCGTGCAGAGATGGAGATGTGGGCGCGCTGTGCTCGCTTCTCCAGTGCAGCGCAGACCAGCTCTCGGTGGAGGACTCCTTCTACGGGTGGACGCCTCTACACTGGGCTGCACACTTCGGCAAGGTACATCATCATCATGCACAGTTAAATTATCATCCAGCCACAATGTGCACAAATGTATTCGTTACTTCCCATAAAGATGTTAAGTTATTCGCGATGCTATTCAAACCGCGTCAGAAGCAGATCATTAATCCATGCAAATGTCATCGTGTCAGATCTGACGTGCGCTGACGATCTAGTTGAAACGGCGCATTCATTCAGTGCGTGTCGTAAACCTCAGGCAGTTTGGCTTGATCTTTCCTTTTCATTTGTTTTTCCATTTTACTGCGTCGTGATTAAAACAGGCTTGTCTAGTGATTTATAAACCCTTAGTGAATATAAAAGAGCAAGAAGCCAAGAATGATACGAAGACGAATGTTTTTTTAACGCTGCCGTTAAAACCGTTACCGATCCTTTTCGTATTTTGAAGACGTAGAAAAGAAATGCAGTTGGAACTTGTTACTGACGATGACGTTCAAAAAAGAGCAGCAGAAATGAATTGAATGCAGCTAATGTGCCGTTTTTACATTCCATATAAAATAAAATATCACACGAACAAAAATGTTGCATTGATTTATTCATTAATTTTATACTATGCTTATGACAAATAAATAACACTTTCATTTTACGTTGCTATATGAATAACCGGCCTGAGAAGAATATTTAGAGAATTTATGTTTGGACACGATGAAAGTAATACTGTTACATTGATTAAAAGGGATGGTTCACCCCAAAAATTACTGCTTGAGTTGCTTCTATTGAACACAAAAGAAGATATTTTAAGTAATGTTGTGAACCAGACAGTGGACGGTAACGTTACCCATTTATTCATAGTAGGAAAAAAATACAATGGAAGTCAGCTGTCTGGTTAACAACATTCTTCAAAATATATTATTTTGTCTTAAACAGAAGAAACTCATACAGGTTTGGAAAAACTTGAGGGTGAATAAATGATGACATAAGTTTCATATTTGGATGAATTAACCCTTATGAATAAGTGTTTTTGATTCACATGGTCATACATTTCAGTATTCATACAAGTGTATTTTTAGATTGATACCTGTGGGTGTAGTCTTTCCTCAGGTAATGATGCTGAACTTCAGGTTCCCCTCACTTTCTGAATGGCTACATTATTCATGTAACTGATGCCTGATGTGTCGTGTTCTCAGATGTCTCAAAGTTACCCAACCAGATGAAGTATGAGAGACAGCAGGCTGATATAAACTTCAACCCATCGGTTTATTTTTAGAAATGTGTTACTCAAAAGGGAAAACATTTTCTGCACATTTATAGCTCCACAGGATGCATGCATGAACTTGCACCACAATCTTTCAAGGCAGTGTCAGTGTGTATGAGCTTGATCAAAAGGGTTTTAGATTCCAGTTGAATTAAAGTGATGCCAAATCTGATATATGACTTCTAAAAGAGAGAATGAGGAAGCTATAAACTTCTCTGTTCTGGTGCCACTCCCACTTTCTCTGTGTTGTTTGCTTCATCTGGATGGGTGTAATGTCTTCTAAGCATGGGAGTGTCTAGAGTAGAATCATTTTTAAGGCACTGCACTGTTGATTAGATGAATAACAGGAAGAGTCAGGGTGACATTTAAGATCTTGCAGGAACGAGGATTAAGGAATGTTGAAAACACAACAGTAACCATCTATCAAATGTACTAAATGGCTCCTTTGTCAACTTTTGGCAATTGTTTTCTTAGCCACGTGCGTTAAAGTAAGACCAATTATTATGTCTGATTTAGATGATTAACAGAGGTGTTGTTAACCCTATTGGGGAATAATGGACTCATTTCACAGACTGTGGCATATGGTTATCGTGTTTTTATATTGTTTCACATGTTCATGTTGAGAAACTAGAATATCCACATGCTCGGGGGAAAGTTGGCTCCTCAGAAGGCCAGAGAGGCTGCAGAGAAAACAACACAGATGGTGCATGGACACTAATAACGGTGTGCTAAACACAGTTTCTTACAGCGCTTTGTGTGTTCTGTTCTTAAACTCGTCTCCCTCGGATCAGATAAGTGATCTTCTCGGCTATCTTCTTACCTGTAATAGTGAATGCAGTAACGGACAGCTGTCTTTCCTCATTCGACTGGTCAAAACGATGATTGTGTTTAGAACATGTGGCCTATACAACAGCTAAGGGAGAGATGGCAAATTTGACATCTTTCTCTCTTCTGACCATCGCAATCAATCTCTAGCTAAATATTTGTTTCCACTTTTGTAAAGTCATAGAAATGTCATTGTGCATTTTTTTTTCTTTTGCTATTGGAGCAAATGGGAACGTAAAAATGATATTTGTTGTAGTTTCCGTTCACCACTATACAAGTTTAGCCAACTTATGATGACTTCCACTACTGAGAACCCCGGAAATGTGAAGGGTCCATGTACAAAACTACAGAAATTTCAGCAGTTTGTCTACATCTCATTTGCTATCATTAAATTGTATTTAAAATATGCATGTTCAATATCGGCATTACATCTGCTATCCTGCTCTATCGGTATCAATTACCATCAGCTATCGAAAAGCCCATATCAGTTGAGCACTATTTAAATGCACTTTTCCTTTGTCCTCTCCCATCACCCAGCTGGAGTGTGTAATGCGTCTGGTGCAGGTGGGATGTGGTGTGAACTCTGTGACCTCTCGGTTTGCCCAGACGCCTGCTCACATTGCTGCCTTTGGGGGTCATCCTCAGTGCTTGCTCTGGCTGCTGCAAGCTGGAGCTGATCTAAACAGACAGGTAAGACATCACTTTCTTATGAGGCGATATACGAGATGCATCCGTGTTCTAAGGCTAGGCCTATTTAAAACTGCAGCTATCAACGTGAAGTTATGCGAGAAAACCAAGCAGTAGTGTTGTCACGATCCTTGAATTTCCAACTTCCATACAATATGAAAAAGATCATATTTGAAAAAGATCGATTTTCGATACCACGGGAAAAACTGTCATAAATACCGCCATACGGATCATTTGTTATTATCACATTTCTTTGATAATTTGAACTATGCTATATTTGAATTAGCCTAAATTTACAAAAAAAATAAGAACAAATAAACAAATCTCAAACAACTTTTGTTTTTAATTCAAGAACATGAAGCGGTTTTTGCAAAAAAAAAAACTGTATGGCCTAACATTGAATTGTCATTTTAAATTAAATACATTAAAATTTGTTTGTTGTGTCATAGTGCCATTTTTTTTGTGGAAAAACTGGAATGATGTTATTTTATATACATTTGGTTTCTTCTAATTTTTTTTAATCAGTAATGTACATTAGGGTGTTTAGTGTTATTTGTTTAATGTTTATTGCATTATTTTACTGTGGTGTTTTGTGTTTGTGTGTATGACCCTGTGTCTATATATGAGTTTGATCTGTTTCTATATAGGAGTTTTGACCATGTTTTATGGACAGGTCATTTATGATTGTTTAAGGTAAAAAAGTAGATTTTGGTTGTTCGTAAGTTTGGTGGATTGGTATATTAAAGGCCCTCATTAGGGCTGGGCGATAAAACGGTATCGGTATTATCGACGGTACACCATTGTCGGTAACGATATACATTTTTTTGATATAGTGCTCGATATTTTGTACTATTAATAACTTTTAATTAGAATCACAACTTTTCAATTTCTACTATAGAGTGGCTCTGCAGTATGTCCGTGTTTTTACTGGCGGACGTCTGACCTGACCTCGACCTTTTTCGGATAGTTCGCTTTGGCAAGCTTTTTCAAACTCCAAACGAACTTCATTTTGGCCTGATTTTGTTTGAAATTGTCAAGTTCTTTCTTCGATTTTGCTTTACTTATATGGGGGCCTGAACATTATAGCCTATCACTTAATGAAATTACTTATGAGTTATGAGTTCTAAAATATAAAGGAACCAATATGCCATCCTGTAAAACCTGAAACATTGTCACTGTAGTTTTTAAGGTGACTTTCTGGCAACCGCTTCTGTAATTCTAACAAGATATCGAGTCCCAGCTTGATTGAAGACTGTAGTCATACCGTCAACCCCTACAGTTTCCCCATTCAAAAGTAGAGGTTTTTATGAAATATGGCTTATACCTAACCTGACCCAATCAGCCTGAGTTTACTCGGTGCAGAGTTTTTTGCGGCCCTGGGCCCTTCAATCACGACTGGTTGTTTCGCTGTGTTCATGTACTGCATCACTATTATGTTTTCCATATGTGCAGAATGTGGTAATCCCCATCAGCATATGAGCACATTTCCGATTGTTCATGTATTCTCCACCCCTACCATTCATTGGTGTGTTACAGCAGAGAAATGAGATTACTAGGCCATTGTTACATAACCCATGATGTGTTCTCCAAATATAGGCTAGTTTCACATCCCCGGTGGCTCAGACAGTTCAGCATTATTCATTTAAGGGCATGACCCTTCCCATCGACTGCTCCCTCACACAGTCTTGTCTTTTGATACTTCGATGAGTTTTGCACACATGCTTTTCCAGTGAATCATTTTTGCTGAAAGGGCTGGGTGAAGCTCAGCCACTCATTTAAGTGTTTACTGTAGCTTTCTGTCAACGTGAAAAGTGTATTGCTCCTGCTGGGAGAGCCTTTGCTGCTCTGCCAGGATGATCCACCAGCTTATAAATAAATGATGATGCTGGGTTGTGACAGAGAAACTGCACTTTCACTTCCAGCAAAATGGTGAATGCTGCCATATTCAGCACTCTGGGTGGTCTACACACATTGGGTTACTTTTTATTTTAAGGTGACATAGTTACATGTTACTACATGAAATGTACTTACTTTAGTAACAACAGTAAATACATGCATAATTTACTGTTATTACTACATGTACTTACTATAGTAATAACAGTAAATTATGCATGACTACAAGTAACTAACCCTAAACCTAACCTTAACTGTATAGTAAGTACATGGTGTTAATTAATGCGCAGTACTTCATTAAGTACAATGTATCTACCTCACCTTACAATAAAGTGTAACCAAAATTGGCATAAAGCTGAAGTAAAATTACATACAAATATTAATTTAAAAACTAACAAAAAAAAACATAGCCAAAAATTAGAAATGTTGCCTTAGCAACTAGCTAAGAGGAAGACAGTTTGAAGTGCAGTTGAAGTACTAAAATGACTAAAACTGAAAAGCTAAATAAAACAATCACATGACAAAATTACTAAAACTAACTAAAATGAAAGTGAATTAGCTCCTTTTATTAATAAACGCCATAAAGGTAATAATAAATAATGCTAAAATAACACTTTGCAGACATTTGCTTTATCTAATAGATCAGCTCAGCCTGTCCCAATTATTACATTATTGCAATTAGTTGAGTTAATTTAATCTAGATTATTTTGAGAACCACAATCATGGTTCGCTTTAAATTTCAAACACATTGTCCCACATTTTAAGCAAATACAAAAGGCTGATTTCATAGTGTTGTGGCAAAAATTCATCTCAAACAAACATCACTGCGTAAGAGACACTCAGTCAAATTATATAAAATAGAAGTATTTATTCTTGCAAGAATAGGAGCAGTCTAATACACAGTTGTTACCCTGTGCAGAAGAGTGACACACCCCCAGACAGACTGAACTAGCTTTTATCTTAGTTTCAAGGCCTTCTTCCCCCCAGAGCCTTCCTCCCAGTAGTTTTCCATAGACGTCACTAGTTGGCCCACTCAGGGGCGTGGTAGCGGGGGGAAAAGGGGTACCGAGTACCCAGGGCCCGCGGCAGGGGGGGGGGCCCTTAGAATTCGCCGAGCTCAAGTCAAAAGTCCGCTCATACCCATACCCCCCCCCCCGTTGGAGAAGTCGCCGAGCTCAAGTCCAAAGTTCGTCGCGGGGGGCCCAGCAAGATGGTTTGTACCCGGGGCCCAAAATTTGGTACTACACCCCTGGGCCCACTAAGCTCCCCTGCACCAAATGGCCTTCTGACATCTAGGTCAGAGGTCCTTGTTCGTCTGTTCTCTGGAGTGTCTCCCTCTTCTGCCTCCCCAGGTACATAAACAGAATCCTCTCTCACTACAAGTGAGAGACACACATGTGACATTCTTTGAATCATCTATATTTAACTAAAGATCAATGAATATCATTAAAATTGCCACCACAATAGCATTTCTATATTTGGACTGAAAGATTGAGTAGCATCCTCTGGAGAGTGTCGTGTCTGCTGCACGCTGACATTACAACTGTGACATTCTGCTCTCACTTTATTTTAAGGTTCACATAATGTAAGTTTTGCTGGTTATTTTTGCTGTTTTGGTTATCAGACATGCAGAAGACGAGTTAAAAAGCGAACAATTTGATATAGAAAGATATTGCAGTTGCAAAACAATTAAAATAATTTGTGTGACAAATGATCTTCATGATTTCCCAGCTGGTGCTTTAGATTTTCTCTCTCTCTCTCTCTCTCTCTCTCTCTCTCTCTGTCTCTCTGTCTCTCTCTCTCTCTCTCTCTCTCTCTCTCTCTCTGTCTCTCTGTCTCTCTGTCTCTCTCTCTCTCTCTCTCTCTCTCTCTCTCTCTCTCTCTCTCTCTCTCTCTCTCTCTCTGTTTTGAAGGACTATGTTGGTGAAACCCCCCTCCACAAAGCGGCCCGTGCAGGCAGCATTGACTGCATTACCACCCTCCTGGTCCAGGGAGCCAAGGCAGAGTAAGTCATCTCTAACTGCTGCGCAGAGTAACTGTATCTCTCTCTCTGTCCCTTGCATCCATTCAAATGCCCCATGGGTGCCTCATTTAAGAAGGGCTCCATCAAAACTGAAATGTGGATTCTCTTGAATGTAGGGCTCGACATGTCATTTCTTCTGCTGCATGACAATACGGGCTCAAGACACTAGTGAATTACAGTTACATCATCTTGAATTAAGATTGTATTAACCCTTTTCTGTAAAGACAAATGAGCCCCATTGTCCTGAGTGGTAGAAAACTGACTGGTTTTCAATCTCACATTTTCACTTGATTTTAAAACTTGCATGCATGAGTTATAAATAAAATAATTTGAACTATGTTTATATATAGCCTATGTTTATATTCTCTTTATTATGCTGTTAACTGTTAAAGATTTACGCCATGGAAGTGAGGCTGTTACAATTTGTACCTAAAAAAGTTATCCGGCGTTGCATGACATGCAACCAATATTAAAAGACATAAATATTGAATAAATATGCATATTTTAACAACATTGTAATCCAGACAGATCTGTTAGTCAGATTTTTCTGCTGATTATTTTAGATTTTATAATGATTTGAAAGCTTTTTAATATGTGAAGGAAATTAATCTTAGGTTTATGAAAAATGGTACAGTCTTGGACAATACAAGTATGTATATTGCTATTATTAAAAAAAAATCCCCCCTACAGTTTTTGGATGACGAGTGTTTATTAGATATTTTTCACTAAAGTTTATGTGTTAACAGAGTAACAAAATATGTAAACCTGTAAAGGGTTAGTTCACCCAAAAATGACAATTCTGTCATTAATTACTCACCCTCATGTCATTCCAAACGCGTAAGACTTTCGTTCATCTTCGGAACACAAATACAAATATTTTTAATGAAATTGAGAGCTTACAAGCCCCATAAATGTTGTAAAGACATCATTAAAGTACCGTATATACCCGAATATTGTTCCAAATGCCTCGCATCACCTGTGCCTCGTGCAGAGGCCCGCTCGTCTGCGTAGAGCGGCGCTTCCTGATTGGCCATGACTGCGGCTGCCCTGAGTGCAACGGGATGGATTTAATCACTCTGCGGGGTCGTCTGGTCGTTGAAATCCGGCTCCCGCTCTCTCTCTCTCTCCCTCTGCTCGAGCCGCGCAAGAAAATGCGCCATTCACAGAGGATGCCAGAGTGGACGGAGACAAACGAGCAGAGACCCCCCCCCAGCACACACACACACACATCACGTCTTTTGCGCGCTCAAGTTCGTTATTTCAAATGTAGGCGCGCGCTCATAATGGAAGCAACGCGCTCGTTTTTTCCAAGCGCGTCCGCGCCGCATCGAGATCCTCGGCGCTCTCGTCAGTCGACGGCGCGGGAGAAAAAGGCTATCAATCGATTCCTCCACTCGAATATAAGATGACCCTGAATATAAGACGACCCCCCATTTTTCAGCCTATTTTTAGGACAAAAACCTCGTCTTTTATTCGGGTATATACGGTAATCCATGTGTAACTCCAGTGTTTAACCTCAATTTTATGAAGCGATGTAAGTGCTTTGTTTGCGCAAAAAAACATAATTTGCCACTTTATTTACAAAATATTAATCTCCGACGCACGTTCAACGCAACAACGTCTGCTCTTGTGTCAACACAACACGAATGCGTCGTGGTGCTCTTGTGAATGCGTGTTGGTAAATTGTCTTTATGCACAAACAAAGCACTCGCATCGCTTCGCAAAATTGAGGTTAAACCACTGGAGTCACATGGATTACTTTAATAATGTCTTCACTACCTTTCTGGGGCTTAAAAGTGGTAGTTGCTTAGGCTGTAATCGGAGGGATAGAAACTTAATCTGTGTTCTGAAAATTAACGAAAGTCTTACGGGTTTAGAACGACATGAGAGTGAGTGATTATTCACAGAATTGACAAAGTTTTGGGTGAACTGACCCTTTAATGAAATAGATGCCATGAACTAACAATTTTTACAGCATTTAATTAGTTAATTTATAAATATATATATATATATATATATATATATATATATATATATATATATATATATATATATATATATATA